>CM070667.1:26405063-27005063 GCA_036346575.1 Dendrocalamus sinicus
CCGAATAAATTAAATGCTTGGTCCAAGAATTCTGTTGTACACTTATACTGTGTCTAAGCTTGTCATGTCTAAACTTAGGCAATATGTGGCTGCCACATAAAGTGTGGCTAACAAAATCGAAGCCACACTTGTGGCAAAGTTTGGCAAGAAACTGAGTCTATGACGTGTAGAGCCGGGTGCTAAGAAAGTGTGGCATGCCATAGTTACGTCAGTGAACCAAACAGCTACCTAAAAACTGTGGCACGCCTAACTTATGACTAGGCAACTTCTGATCATGAACCAAATAAGCCCTAAGCCTTTTGGTTTTCTGACTTTGTCAGCATTAATCTATCTTTTTCTACCAAATCATTTCATTTGCACCTAGTGCACAGCCAACTCGCTGGCTACCTGATCGAGTAGAAAAATCATGAGCACTATATCCATTGTCAAAGAAGCCATAACGTTCACTTGCAAAATTTAAAAATTACTATATTAATTAGAGATGGATATCAAATCAGCTTCTCGTTTTATCGAGCTTTTTTTCTTCAAAATTAACACAGTTTAGTTCAATATCATTTTTACTGATAGTTTGAAAGCATTCTTAGAATCGAGCTAACAAGCCGTAGAAAGTAAGTAAAGGGTCCATTTCTTTTTTAGTCATGCTGTGACTTTTAGGCTGTTTATACGAGAGATTATAGAGTAACAGAAATTCATATGCGATTTTTGCCGATATAAATGAAGTCAGTAAAGTATGTACTACAATTAACTAGTAGACCCCATCTTGAAAAAAATACTCCGTTTAAAAGCTAGTTACTGTAGAAAAGCAGCTTTTAGAAACTGAAAAGAACAGGGCGGATATATGTGACCAATTCTTGGTGTTCACGAGTGTTCTCGGCCGGAGCTCTCGTTGGTCTTGTGCGGCGTCAACCCTAACATTCGTCTCTAGCGTCGGCTACCCGAGGTTGGAGTGGGCATTGTATCTCCGTCTACCACACTCCTCTTCTGTGAGCAGCACAGATAGGTGCTAGGTTTTCTAGGTCAGAGCCGTGAGCGTGCCTTGCCTTTTCTGATTTCTTCACGGTGATTTTGAGTATCACCGCTGCTGTGAGTATACTGGCTATTGTTTCTTTGCAATTTCGTGATATACTTTGCATATCAGTAAGTCCATTAAAGGGAAATTTGCGAAGAAAATTGCTGTGGGCTGATTGCTCTATGATGAAATGACATAATACTGAGATTATATATGAATGTGATAGTAGATTAGTCTTGAGTTATCAGTTAACCTGCTCTTTTACTCTCACTGATCATTGCAATTGCTGTTATGTTCTTGCTGATCCCTTTGTTAGATCTTTTCAGTGGTTAATATTGGTCTCTTCTGACCTTTGCCGAACCCTGTTATCTTGTTAATTCAATAGTAGTCTCTCTAATCAAATGAAAGAATGTTTTTTGGGATATTTCTGCTCTGTCCAGAAAGCTATTTTCATGATCTGTTAGTGTTTGTTAAATAGAAATGTTTAATATGAGCTCAAGATCTAATCTACAACTGTCATATATAATCAAGATTAGATTTTGTCATGGCGAAGATGGCCAAGAATAAATCTTGTATAACTAGCCTTCTGAGAGCACTTAAGAAATCTCAATTTTTTGATCATATATTGAATCTGGTCATATATGTTATGTTTTGGTTGAGATTAGCATTTCTATGCACTTGTGTACATGAGGTTATGCTAGTCTTGAAATCATATATGGCATTTATATTGGGCATATGTATCTTTTGCAATGGTTTACAAGATTCATATGATTATATGTTGGTTAAGTTATTTATATGTCCTGATTGTCTGCTTGTCTCTTTATTATTTTTACTAAAATTAAATTAAAAATTATGCTTATAATGTATATTTTACAACACTTCCAAGCTCCAGATATTCACGCACAAACATGGCAAGCAACATCATTTTTAATTCTACTAACTTTACTTGTCAAATGTCACTCAAGTGTGAAAGACGAAAACCGCACGAAACATTTCGCCGCACCATGTATCGAGCGTACTTATGTTCGTTGTTTCTTGCAATGAGCGGACAACAATGGTTTTCCTTTTCGCTTTTCTGCACAAGTGTAGTACCCCACTGAGACAGTCTACATGTTTTCTACAATTACAAGAAAACTGTCTCCATTCGTTTTTCTTCCTGCTGCTCTTGATGCGGCATCTAATATGCTGCCATAAAACTAACCTTATTTATGCTATGCTAATATCAGTGGGTGTTTTGGCATCATAGAAATCATTGTGTAATTTCAGTTATAAATCAACTTATTTTAGTCTAATTGAGTAGCGCCTTGTATCTAATCTACTATATTTCTTCATAATTGATCTTGTAAATTGCGTTGTCGTTCATCCGTGCTATATGGATTACTTAACAGAGGCAAACACGAAGCCAATGGATCAATGGCAAGTGACGTCACCGTCAGATCGTCATCACCCGTGCGCGCGTGCTGCCCGTCGGTCGTCGCATGTGCTCCGCGTGGTGTCGGGAGGAATGGAAGATGCCTGACGTCCACGTGGGCGCGCGTTGAAAACCCCGCCTCCAGCGATCTGAAGTGGCAGCGAGCTGCTGCTAGGAGCGAATTTTGGACACTTTTGGATCCCTGTGCACTCAAAATTCCCGGTTTGGCTCCCGAACGAAAAAATTTTTCGGTTTTGGACCCCTTCTGAGCGCGGGATTACGAGCTGCCGCCACGTCGCCCGGTCCACCGCGCGACCCCGCCGTCCACCGCGCGAACGCCCGCCGACCGCACAACCCAGCGCCGACCGCGCGTTTGCGTTCGCTTCAGCGCATGATCGATCGCCGCGCGTGTCCCCTGGCGCGCGCGCAGCCAGCGCGCAGCGCATGCCGCAGCGTGTTTCGCCCGCGGGCGCGGATGAGCCTCCGACCGCGCGAGCGTGCTTCGATCGCTTATTTATTTGCCGGCCGATTCATCCAAGAAGTCGCGCGGTCGTGGCGATGGCGCGCTCGGGCGGCGATCGCGCGGTGGGCGGCGGGTCGCGGTGGGCCGGGCGGCGTGGCGGCGGCTCGTAATCCAGCGCTCGAAGGGTCTAAACCGGAAATTTTTCGTTCGGGAGTCAAATCGGGAATTTTGAGTGCACAGGGGGTCCAACAGTGTCCAAATTTCGCTAGGAGCCATCAATCTCGGCAATGCGATTGCATCATTGCATATAGAGCCATCGATCGGTCTCGGGGTAGCTGTTCTCTGCTTGTGCACTGCACACCCTTGGTTAACTTGTTTATTCGGCCATCCCGATCCACTTGGTCCTGACAAGTTTTACGTCCTTTCATCAACCACCGCATTGACCGAACAAGTCGACGGAAACCAAATTAATTTATTCATGCTAATGATCTTTTCACACGTCGATACGGAATATCAATAAATAGTTTAAAAAACTGTCACAATAAACTATTTTTTAAAAAAATAATGAAACTAAAAGTCACCTTTTTGTTTATTTGAAGGAAATTATAAATCATAGACTACAAGTTAAAAAGAATGGAACACTATGTGCATCTTAATAATAGACACTTTTGTAATGATTCAAAGCCGTCTTTTTTAAGGATTTACTGCTTCTTTCTGATGTAGTCGTTGCTGTGCTGAGTTTGGTATTTAGTGGCTTTGGGCTTTTTTTTCACTGTAGCTGCTTATTTTACATATTAGCAGCTGGTAGCTTTTTTTAATTAAATTTAAAAAATTTTAAAATAAAAAAAATAGGTTGTCTTATTACAGACAATGCAAAGGAAAAGACGAAATTAAAAAATAGTAAACTAGAAGCAAAAAACCCAGAGCTGAAGTCGGAACGAGCGGGCTGTGTCAATGTGTCATTCTCTTTCTATCGTTCTTTTTTAGAAAACTGCGTTTACTGCTTGTTAACACATGCTTTTTAAAAATGTTGTGAAGTATTAGTGACCCTAAACTTATAAATTGTGTCACATAATTATTTGTTTACCTGTGTGCTGATGTCATGGTGAAATAAAGGCAGATGTATTCAAGTACACACAAAGACCGACTAACCTAGCTAGATTATAAAAATACACATGAATCTATAGGGTCACACATTTAATGGGCTGGAACGATAAGAGGTCGGATGATAGTTTCCGAGCAGGATTTGATCTCTACTCGTATCAGATATGGATCTGATTGGAGGCTATATAAGGAGAGGTGCGGGGCTGAGGAAAAGACCTGGAAAACATGCCCATCGAAACCCTAGCCGCCACCTCTCGTATCCCCTGCCGTGCGCGCTGGTGCTAGCACACCGACGCACGGTGCTCCATCCCTGGATGTGTGGACTTCGGTAGAGAGTAGAGACGCTGCTGTGATTGTGGCGCTAAGCGGGACGATCACGAGGAGGAGACGGTTGGAAGGAGAACGTTCGACTACTACTGCTACATCAACGATACTTTCGCTGCACTGCGCGTCTAGTGGTAACGATCTATGATCTCTTACTTGTATGGCTTCCTGGTTTACACGATAGAAAATTTTATTCTGCGCTAGTGTCGCGTACGCATGCTCCTTCAATAATCGGAAATTTGGACCATGTTAGGGTAACACAGCAAATCATTGTAGCAATTAATCATGGACTTTGTCTTCTAATCAGGCAGCTAAAAGGCATGCTACTATTCGCAATGGTACCATGCGTGCTTGAACGCTAAAACTACACTCAAAAGGAAGTGTTCGAACCGTTTTCTCCAAGTTGACAACGAAAAAAAAACGCACAGTACACACACGGATAATGCTTTGTTGCTCATCTAGCTTCCATATGCCTTGTTGCTCGTCTCTCTCTTCCTGACTTCCTCTCGCACTGAATGTAGTAGTAGTGTGTAGTGCTCTCCAGTTCTGAGTTTCACTTGGCGGAATTCACACCAGAAAGTCCCACATACTATTTGGGCCGAGAGTTTCAGCCCAGTCCAACTCACGTAGTGGGCTTCATGGTCACAGAATCAAAAACTCCCATATTTCTTGTTCTTGTCATACTGTCCTAGCTGCTCGCTGGGCCAAGAGGCCCGCATGTTCTCTTCCATTTTTGTTAGTTTATTTGAAATTCAGATTCATCAAGGACCTTGCATCTTTGGCTGCCAATGCAAAAAATATTAGGAAAAGGTTTTACCTTTGGTATTTGAATTGCAAAAAGTATGACAAGGCAAAAAAAATTAAGAGAATTACGAAAAAGAAATGAAAGAAGACATTTAATCCAGATGTACTATAGTAGAGGAAAATTTTGTCAGTGGAGAAGAAAATCGATGCTTGCCAGCATCCGGCAATCTATCTATTATATTATTATTAAAATGATAGAAACTATCTATTATCCGTAGACATATAGATAGATAACATTGATCTTATTCCCTTTTTCTTCTAAGCTTACTAGTAGTGTCATGAGATTTCTTATGAAAAATATTTTCATAATATAACGATTTTGTTTTTTACGGTATTAATTGTACACCATGTGTCCAAGGACGGTAATAGAAGACCCATCAAAAGAGGAAACAACTTCAAGATTAACACATTAACTAGTACACCGTCCGCGCAATTTATACCTTCCAAAGGTTTCAAAGGATGTAACAAAAATATGTATTTTCATAAAAGGTGTCATTTCACGAAACAAAGCATACAGCTATACAAACTTCCACCCTTTTAATTAACGGAAGTGCTATACCACATTCGAATATTTTTTAAGATAAAGTCAGTTGAATTTCTGACCATTCGATCTTCATAGAGATCTGTATGTCATCTTCACCGCTGGCATCTTCTTCATCTCCGACGATCCCGTCGTCTACACACGGCACTGCCCTATAGGATTAGGGCCTAGGTTCCTCATTAAGGTTAGGGTTCACTCGAGCCCCCCCCCCCCCCCGAGCTTAAAGGGAGGCCGGGGCGGCGGCGGACCGGTGGTGGGAAGAGAAGGTCTCGAGGCGGTGAGGCGGCAGTGGCGCCGCCTCGACCGCGGGTGGAGAGGAGGGCGGTGGGCGGGGTAGGTGGCAGGAGCGACACTGGTGGAGTCATTAGGTGGCGGAGAGGGGCGCTGGCGAATCCGGCGTGTTAGCCGCCGAAGACTAGGAAGAAGGGAGGGGTGGGGGTTTCAATGCCGGATTCGACCGGAGATGGAGAAGGCGATTGCGAGGAAGAAGGAGGAGGAGGGAGGAGGCGGTGGCGCGGCAGCCTCGCCAACACTTGGGGTGGCACCGGCGAGGAGGCGTAGGTAGAACGGGGGTGAGGAGCATGGGATCAAGCTACGACGGAGGTTGGCGATGGGGATGGAGTGTGGAGTGGATGGGGGGCGAAAGGGAGAGTTAGGATTAGGGAATTAAAAGGATTTGATAGTGAATCTGGGCCATTGTTCATCCAATGGTCTTTCAATAGATAGACCCTTCAATTAAAGGTGTCTAGCCAAAGCATCTCTCCAGTATTCAAGGTCCAATGGTCAATATTTTAACTGAATTTGATCTCATAACTACCGTTTTAAACGCGACTTGACATAATGAGAATGTTGCATTATATTAGGAGTCAATTCAGAGTAAAGAATGATGAGAAATGTTTTTATGCTTTCCTCTCTAATAAGAGTAACATTAATCTTAAAGCACATGAAAAGATAGGTAATATTTATCCATCATTTATCGTACTTTAAAATTATGTAAATCACTGTTAAAAATATATAGAAACACCTTGCAAGAATGATTTATTACTCATAAATGTAAAGCTAATGTTTTTTCTTTTTAATCACTCTAAATTAAGCGAGGGACATCTGTTGTGTTCTCAAATCAACCTTGGTTTTTTTCTGCGGCCATAGTGAATATCGTAGTCTTTTTTTTTCTAGAGAGAGATACTGAATACTATACCGTAGTGTGTTTTTTTTCAGAAGGGAATACTATATCGTAGTCGAAACCTGAAGAAACACGTTGCGCATCAAGCCCATCCAGTTGTCCAATATCCCGCACAGGCCCAACGAATCCATCGCGGCCGAGACGAAGATCGACGCCGTGACGGTGCAGGCCACCGCTTGGGGCGTACGAGCGCGGTGCTTCCCCTCCTTCCCTGCGTAGCTGCCTCCCAGGCGCGCGGCCCATCCCAACACCGCACCGCACGGCGGCACCGTGGCACGTACGGCCGAGGGACTTCACGCGCAGGAACTTGCACTCTGGTATTTATCTCTGCTAATTAAAAAAGTTGAAAAAAGAATTGATGAGTGATGAATGATATGTTCACCACCTCCTTCCACCTCTCCTCTCGTGTTCTTTTTCACCCTAAAAATCTCTAACATAAAATCATATCACAACAAATAGATTAACTGCTAAAATTTTTTATCTCCCACACTTTTTTTATATGGGCTGGGTCTCCATCGTCTCCTCATTTCTCTCTGTTTTTCAGTCACCACCAATGAATAAGGTTACAATAGACGTTGCGGTGGAGCCAAGAGCGTAACACAAGTGAGGCCCATCAACTTCAGTTTAACTTGCTGGCTCATATAATTTTTTTTCATAGCAACGTTTAAACTAGTTCCAGTGTAATGCTAAAGCTCTGCCTTCTCTCGAGAAGACAGGTTCGTCACTCGTCAGGTACAGACGAGCTGCAGCTGAGCACATCATACCTTGCTTTGATTCCGGTTTCGGTATCGTTCTTGTGTTGATTAATTTCCAGTACTGGGGCTAGCTGTGACTAATGCTAGCTCTTCGAATATACCAACACACGTAAATGGTGGTCCCTTTTTCATAATTAAGGTGATCGAGGGCTTATAATAGAGGCTGGAACCAAACATCGGGAAAGGTTTTGGGCAAGGAATTGATGCTGGATAAAGATTAGTTAATTTGTCGATCAAGTTCGGGGGAAAGAATATGCTATTTGGGCCATCAATCCGACAGCGACAGCTGCACGTTTGCTAATTGTGTTTTGCTCTCTTGCTTGAAGAGCGGGAGCAAGGAATGCACGTGCCTGCATGCGGGCTATATATATGCATGTAATAAGGTCTGAAATACTACTGCAACGCATGCGCTCGATCCTAGCTAGAGCTATAGCATATATTTCTCGATCGGCGCCATGAACACTGGTAGAGCTAAGAATAGTGCGGGTGCAACGGTGATACACGTCCAAGATGCCCCAATAATACATATCCAAGCTGATGCCCAAACGGCACTAGTGCTAGATGAAGAAATGCCATTGCCACCTGCACCTATCCACGAGAGGATAAGAGAGAGAGTAGGCAAGCTTGATGATGATCTCTCAATGGTGAAGGAAAGGATCCACAGGTTCCCTGAAAGCCTAAGAGGGATCGGCGGCCAAGACGCCCGGTACATCGAACCGAGCGTGGTGGCCATCGGGCCGTACCACCATCGCTTGCCGCGCGTGCAGAAGATGGAGGAGATCAAGCACGCGGTGGCCAGCTGCTTCTGCAGGCGCTTGGGCTACTCAACCGAGGAGGTCTACGACAGCGTCCGCCCCGTGGCGGGCAGCGTCCGGCGCTACTACAACGCCGCCGACGATGCCGTCAAGGACCTGAGCGACACCGACCTGGCGGATATGATGTTCCTGGACGGCTGCTTCCTGCTGCAGTTCATGACTGACGCCACGGTGCAGCCGTTCCTGTGCTGCGACCTTGTGTCGAGGCATAGCATCGTCAGGGACATGATGCTGCTGGAGAACCAGATCCCATGGCTGGTGCTCGAGGCCCTCATGAGGTTTACCAAGGCCTTGGGACCGGACGTGCGCACGTATGTTGCCGACAAGGGAGACTTGTTGTTACCGGACCGGGAGAAGAAAGCCGGCCCGTTCGAGTTCAGGTTCATTGGGTCCCGAAACCGGACTGATGAAACAGAAAGAAGCAGCGGTGGAAGCTATCAAGCCTACAGGCCGGCTCATCTGCTTGACCTCCTCCTGTTCAGCCAGACAAGCAGAATGCGTCCGCTCCGCAACGCAGCTGCTTACCAGATCAAATGGAGGCCGCGGGCCAGGAGCGCCGCCGAGCTCGCGCGGATGGGCGTCTGGCTGACCGCCAGCAAGGCGACATGGCTCGGGCCCATGAGTTTCAGGGGGGGAGCCATCTTCGGCAAGCTCTCGCTGTCGCCGTTGTTCCTGAACGACTTCACCGCCTGCTGGCTTGTCAACCTGGTGGCGCTGGAAGCGATCGTCGACGCCCCCGGCTGGCCCTCCAAAGGCTTCGTCGTCAGCTCCTACCTCTCGGTAATGTCGATGCTCGTGGACAGGGAGGAGGACGTGCAGCGGCTGCGGCTGAACAGCCTGCTGCGGGGCACCATGAGCGACACGCAGGCGCGGACCTTCTTCGATAGCCTCGCTCAGCACCTGAGCTTCGGTGGCGGCTACTTCGTCATCTTGGAAAAGATCGAGTCGTACATGCAAAACAGGCCGATGCGGGCGCTGGTCTATGGTATCATCTACAACCGCTACCGTGCCTTTCACATCGCCACGCTTGGCTCAATCGTCGGTGTGCTTATCGGCATCTTCAAGACACTCCTCTCCAAGAAACTAGACTAACGCATGCAGCTACTACTTCTATTCTACTCGTGCATGCATGGTGTGATGGTGTGCTGATTAATTCTGGCCATTTGAAGACTGGTAGTACGTACTTTTGTTGAGATTGCACGTCACGGTTGATCCGTTTGCAAGCATTGCTTCTTCTTCTTTTTTTTTTTTTTTGCTTCAACTTCAATAAAATTAACGGTTTCCCAGTGTGGGTTGTGTGTGTGTGGAAATGATCTGTCTGTTGTGGTTACCTACCTCTGTAAAGATTGCATGCCATGCTTTTTTTTTAGCAGAAGCTAAATTCAGATGTATATGCACCAATGCAAGTGAAGACCACCGTTTTCTTTTTGGGATGATGCATGTGAAGATGACCTTGAAGGACACTGATCCTACGCATGCTACTGCTCTTGTATGTCGTACCCCCAGCGTTGATGCCCAGTCCAGTGCATAGTACGGAGGCAGCAAGCTATGCGCCCAACCCGAGTACACTTGAGGATGCAAGCGCAGTACTACTGGCCTCTTGTATCTCTGCTACCTTGAGAACTCTTAAGCATCTCTACTATAATTGACCAATTCAAATTACACTCAGTCCACCCAAGAATCGTCCCGAGAGCACCAACCTTAGTGCACCACAAAAATGCACCCAGCAAATTGTCTTCATTAAAATCAAGGGCTAAAAACTCTCTCGGCTTCAACCCAATCGTGCGGCTGGATGGGCGTAGGCTTAACGAGGCTTCAACACCGCCGCGATCCGCCTTCGCGCCTCCTCGCGCCTCGCTCCTCGCGCCTCCCCTCCCTCTCGCCTCCCCGCGCCTCCCCATCCTCCTCCGCCTCCCCTCCTCCACGTCTCCCTCCTCCGCCTCCCCATCCTCCCCGCGCCTCCCCTCCTCGCCTCCCCATCCTCCACGCGCCTCCTCCCTCGCCTCCCCATCCTCCACCGTGCCACCCCATCCTCCTCATCTCCGCCTCGCTCCGCGCCTCGCTCGCTTCGCTCCTGTTCCGCGCCTCCTCCTCCCTCATCCGCCGCTCCGCTTCTCCACGCGATTACCGCTCCTCCCGTTCTTGCGCGCTCCTCCCCTCCCTCCTCGCCCTCGCCTCTCCTCCCGCCCCGCGCACCGCGCCTCCTCCTCCTCCCCGCTCCTCGCTCGCCCGCCTCCTCCCCCGATCCGTGCTTTGTTAGATCCGTCGATCTTGGCGGCGGAGATGGATTCCTCGATCGAGAAGGTGAGCTCCGATCCGTGGGTTTTTGTGCTCGATCATCCATTGGAATGGTGGTTGCGGGTCTAAATCTCCGTTTTCGCTCGATCGTTGCGGGAGGCGGGTCGGCTGAATCGGACGATCGCCCGACCTCGGCGAGCCCAAGATCTGAGCGCCACACCACCAAGGCGCGCTGGGCGCGGTGGCCTCGACCCCAAGGTGAGGTCCGATCGATCTTGGCTTTGGGTTTCCCGATCTGTGCATTTATTTCTTCGCTTTGTGGTTTCGCGGTGATGTCGAGCCGTCTATCGTTCCTTGATCGATCGGCGTACAGCGCGTGCGAGATTTGGTACCGAAGAAGAGAAGGAGGCGGCGGGCCGGCACGGGCGCCGAGGCGCGAGCAGCGATAGCGAGAAGAAGACCAGAGAGGCGGGAGGAGGTGGCGATCGGCTCCGCATGGTGGGGTTCGGCAAGAGAGGTGGTGCAGCGCTTGCCTCGGGATCTGGCTCCTCCTCGCGCAGACCGATGGCTCTTCGGCACGCCATCTCCGGAGATGCGCGCCTTCACCCCTGTCTCACGAAAACCTGATCGCTTTGAGACGCGTGAGAATCTCGCTCGAGTTCGTTATTTGGAGATTGTGGGGCAGTGGGGTGTTGAAATCGCGCGCTTGCTCTTGTTCGTGTTTGATTTTTGCACTGGTGGTTTCGGTTGGGAGGCGATTGGGGTAGAGACACGCCTCAAGTCATCGTTTGATTTTGCACTTGGATAGATGGTGAATTGCCATGATTTTTGTCGGTGATTGTTGCGTTCCGATGCCAAGATGCGGTATTACTAAGCTGAGATCCACTAATGGTGATTTATGTTTTCTTTTGATGTCGAACATGATATTTCAAATTTTTAGTATCGATAATAAGTAATTGATCTTTTCCTTTTGTGTACCCTTTGTGCAATCAATAGCCATTCGATTATGCGGAGGCGCTGCGGTTCTGCATGGACTTGGTCTTATTCATTGTGATCTCAAGCGAGAGAACATATTGGTAAAGAGCTACAGATGTGAAGTCAAGGTCATTGACCTTTGCGATGTCGCTTTGAGACGGATCATCTATGTTCGTATGTTCAATCAAGATCTTCGTGCACTTTGAGGTTTTATTGGGCTGCCTTATGACAAAAAGATAGATATATGGTCACTTGGATGTATACTAGCGAGAACTTTGCCTTTGAAATGTAAGTGGCTCTGCATGCGATTATTCTGATTATTAAGCTTATTACAAATGTGCTCATTCTGGTCATTTCGTTATGCATCTTTGTTTCATAATATTGGCAACAAGGAAGGCTTTATGTCTGAGAAAACATTTTTGTTCAAGTTCCAAACAAGCTACGGATTTCACAACTAGCACGGCAGTAAGTTTGCGTGTTAGTGCCTCTGTTTTCTTCTTTGGGCCAGTACCAAGAAAAATAGAGCATCAACACGAAAGTGAATCTAAGGGATGTTATAGAAGGACCTCTGATTGCAGAGCCAACCATGGGAATCGGAAGAGAGTTTACTAAAAAAGAAAATATGTCTTAGTACATCTTTTTTTGTGTTTCTCTCTTTGTTATATGTTCTTTATCATAGTAACATACATTTAATATTCATTGGTCCATCTTGATAACAACAGGAATGGGCTCGTATAGAAAAAGCGATTAGAAAACTATGTAACTCTATAAGCATATCGTGGTTTTCTTTCATTTTTGTTTGTAGAAGATTTTGTATTCATCTATTTCTTGTTATACACTTGTAGAATATGTTAGCTAATCTTTGTATGCTATGTGCTCTTGAGTCCTTTTCAAAGCGATTCTCTGCAACATTACTTGCATCGGTGATGGGCATCATTGGCTCCATAGAACAAGCTATGCTTGCGAGGGCGTGATACTTGCAAATACATCACAAAGAACCACATGTTATATGAAAGAAATCAGGTTTGAACCCTCAAAGATGTGTTTTTTACTTTCCTGTCACGGACATACCTTATTTTTAGCAAATGCCTCCGGCCTCCTTAAAATTGTCCGTTACGTAATAAGCTTGCAATTAATTGTGTTTCAGAAAGTAAAAAGTGGAATACTTGATTACGAAAAAGACATCTTTGCGGCACCGCTTGCCATGGCGATCAAGGTTTCATTGAGTTTGTTGCATACCTTCTCGAGGTAAATCAAGAAAGCGTCCAAGTGCCTCGAAGCATTGGAGCGGTTATGAGCCAATATCTTCATGACACGGTTGCTATTGGATCGTGATGTTTGCACCTAAGCACCATGAGGTTTGATGGATCAAGATGAAATATGTTCTACCACGACCGCGGCGTTGATCAAAGTCCAGCGCAACCTTGATTGAGCGGATCATGGCGTGGTGTTGATAGGAATGGTCTTCGGCGCCTTGTACTACCAATATGCGCTTCGTGTTGTCTTTGTAATATAACTTTGGTTTTGTCCATTTAGGCCTCAGTGTAAAAGCCATTTGGTTAGATACTTTGAAACGCATTTTCTAGGAATAGGGCTATCTGGTTCCGAGATTACAATACCATTCCTACAATCGATTAACTATAGGTCCACTTACCACTTCTCTAGCGGGGCTATATAATGACTTGCATGTACGAATTTAGGAATTTCGCATAAACTGAATATGAAAAGAGAAGAATGGAGGCTGTCAAATGGTAAAATATGGTGTTAACCATATGACTACATTAGTTATCCATCATGTTATTACCTACACATTTTACTTGTCACGACCCTTGCCATGCTCAATTCTTTTTTCTAATGCAGATGCCATCATTAGATAACATGTGTCATATTAGTGTTCTGTTTGCTCTCGGCATTCACGGTACCCATCGTGTTGGATTTCTCTTTGCTCAGATAATTTTAGCACAGGCTATTGCATGAGTGCACTTGGCTTATAATATCATCCTTTGGAACCCTCGAGTTTACGGGCTCTTAATCCTTATTACATGCTCAAATTCTTGAAGAAGACTAGGAAGTCTGGTTGGATGTCCACAGGAGAATCTTGCTTTGCATGACGGTAAAATCTGATATGCCTCTCTTGAGATCAAGTTCATTCCTTACCTTTCCAGATTGTGAGATGAATTATTGGATGAAGTTAACGATGCGAAATGTTTGGCATTGCAGATCTGAAGCAATGTTTGCAGATCTTGGCACTTCTCCTCTGATGCAATCTGAGTAATGCACGAGATCCGCATTCAGTTCCTATCTTACATCTGTTTCATTCATTATTTTGTTTGGACAAATCTTAAATCGATCCTTGATTTTGCGACTTGCTTTTACTTCTTTAGTTTACTCGCGATTTTGGATACATGGGCCAAGCGCTTATTTATCAAAACATCATTACCTTGACTCAAGCTACAAATTGGATTCTACATCTCAGTTCAGTGCTTAATGCTTCTCTAATGAACATGTATCGTTACTAGTCGATGATTCTTACGGTACCTATCGTAGAGTTACCTTTGCTCTGCATTTACCATTTGAGTAGTCACTAAAGTTGCAGCGTTTTTGCAAAAATGCAGTGTGTGTAAGGTGGCTTTGCTTGTCTTTGGCGATTTTAGCGTCGGTGGTTGGAAGCCAAGCAATCATCGATGGAACATTCTCCATCATCAACGAGCGATCCACTGAGTTGCTTCCTAGAGTGAAAGTCGTGCACACATCGAGAAAATTCATCTTGATTTACATCCACGAGATCAATGAGAAAATTCATTTATGACAAAAATATTTGGTTATACAATATATGAGACGTGAATCTTAATGAATCGATTGTTCGTTTTATTTTTTACAAATTTTAAATGCACTAGTAGAGTGCGGTAACGCAGCTACGGTAAAATACAAAACAAAATAAAATTTGTAAAAATAAAACGAACAATCAGATTCATTAAGATTCACGTCTCATATATTGTATAACCAAATATTTTGTCATAAAATGAATTTTCTCATTGATCTCGAGGATGTAAATCTGGCGATGAATTTTCCGGATGTGTGCACGATTTTCACTCTAGGAAGCAACTCAGGACTGCTCGTTGATGATGGAGAATGTTCCATCGATGATTGCTTGGCTTCCAACCACCGACGCTAAAATCGCCAAAGACAAGCACAAAGCCACCTTACACACACCGCATTTTTGCAAAAACGCCGCAACTTTAGTGACTACTCAAATGGTAAATGCGAGCAAAGGCAACTCTACGATAGGTACCGTAAGAATCATCGACTAGTAACAGATACATGTTCATTAGAGAAGCATTAAGTACCGGAACCGAGATGTAGAATCCAATTGGTAGCTTGAGTCAAGGTAATGATGTTTTGATAAATAAGCGCTTGGCCCATGTATCCAAAATCAGATGTGGTAAACTAAAGAAGTAAAAGCAAGCTGCAAAATCAAGGATCGACTTAAGATTTGTCCAAACAAAATAATGAATGAAACAGATGTAAGATAGGAAGCTGAATGCGTGATCTCGTGCATTACCCAGACAGATCAGAGGAGAAGTGGCCAAGATCTGCAAACATTGCTTCGATCCTGCAATGCCAAACATTTTGCATCGTTAACTTCATCCAATAATTCCCATCTCACAACCGTTGAAAGGTAAGGAATGAACTTGATCTCAAGAGAGGCATGCATTTTACCTGTCATGCAGCAAGATTCCTCCTGTGGACATCCAACTGCACTTCCTAGTCTTCTTCAAGAATTTGAGCATGTAATAAGGATTAAGAGCCTGTAAACTCGAGGGTTCCAAAGTGGATGATATTATACAAGCCAAGTGCACTCATGCAGAATAGCCAGCTAAAATTATCTGAGCAAAGAGAAATCCAACACGATGGGTACCGTAATGCCGAGAGAAACGTAAGCACTAATATGACACATGTTATCGGAATGATGGCATCCTGCATTAGAAAAACAGAATTGAGCATGGCAAGGGTCGTGACAAGTAAAATGTGTAGGTAATAAATGATGGATAACTAATGTAGTCATATGGTTAACACCCGATTTTACCATTTGACGATTCCATTCTTCTTTCATATTAGTTATGCAGAAATTCCTAAATTCGACATGCAAGTCATTATATAGCCCCGCTAGAGAAGTGGTAAGTGGGACCTATAGTTAAGCGATTGTAGGAATGGTATTGTAATCTCGAACCAGATAGCCCTATTCCTAGAAAATGCGTTTCAAAAGTATCTAACTAAATGGCCTGTTACATCGAGGCCCTGAAATGGACAAACCAAAGTTATATTACAAACACAACATGCGGCGCATTGGTAGTACAAGGCGCGAAGACCATTCCTATCAACACCACGTCATGATCCGCTCAATCAAGGTTGCGTTTGACTTTGATCAATGCGGGGCGGTCGTGGTAGAACATATTTCATCTTGATCCATCAAAACCTCATGGTGCTTAGGTGCAAACATCACGATCCAATAGCAACCGTGTCATGAAGATATTGGCTCATAACCGCTCCAATGCTTCGAGGCACTTGACGCTCTTGATTTACCTCGAGAAGGTATGCAACAAACTCAATGAAACCTTGATCGCCATGCGGGCAAGCGTGCCGCAAAGATGTCTTTTTCGTAATCAAGTATTCCACCGCTACTTTCCGAAACACAATTAATTGCAAGCTTATTACGTAACTGACAATTTTAAGGAGGCCGGAGGCATTTGCTAAAAATAAGGTATGTCTGTGATGAAAGAAAAAAAACACATCAAGGGTTCAAACCTGATTTCTTTCATATAACATGTGGTTCTTTGTGAAGTATTTGCAAGTATCACGTCCTGCAAGCATAGCTTGTTCTATGGAGCCAATGATGCCCATCACCCGCAAGTAATGTTGCAGAGAATCGTTTGAAAAGGACTCAAGAGCACATAGCATACAAAGATTAGCTAACATATTCTACAAGTGTATAACAAGAAATAGATGAATACAAAATCTTCTACAAACAAAAATGAAAGAAAACCACAGATATGCTTATAGAGTTACATAGTTTTCTAATCGCTTTTTTCTCTATACGAGCCCATTCCTGTTGTTATCAGCATGGACCAATGAATATTAAATGTATGTTACTATGATAAAGAACATATAACAAAGAGAGAAACACAAGAAAAGATGTACTAAGACATATTTTCTTTTTTAGTAAACTCCTCTTCGATTCCCATGGTTGGCTCTGCAATCGAGGTCCTTCTATAACATCCTGCTAGATTCACTTCCTCGTGTTGATGCTCTATTTTTCTTGGTACTCCAAAGAAGAAAACAGAGGCACTAACACGCAAGCTACTGTCGTAGTAGTTGAAACCGTAGCTTGTTTGGAACTTGAACAAAAATGTTTTCAGACATTACGTGCTTCCTTGTTGCGAATATTATGAAACAAAGATGCATAACCGAAATGACCGAATGAGCACATTTGTAACGATTAATAATCGTAATAATCGTATGCGATAGCCACTACATTTCGAGGCAAAGTTCTGCTAGTATACATCCAAGTGACCATATATCTATCTTTTGTCATAAGGCGAGCCCAATAAAACCTCAAAGTACTGTGAAGATCTTGATTGAACATACGAACATAGATGATCCGTCTCAAAACCTTCTCGCCAAGGTCAATGACCTTGACTTCACATCTGTTGTAGCTCTTACCAATATGTTCTCTCGGCTTGAGATCACAATGAATAAGACCAAGTCCATGCAGAAGCTGCAGTGCCTCCGCATAATCGAATGGCTATTGATTGCACAAAGGGTACACAAAAGGAAAAGATCAATTACTTATTATCGACACTAAAATTTGAAATATCATGTTCGACATCGAAAGAAAACATAAATCACCATTAGTGGATCTCATAGCTTAGTAATACCGCATCTTGGCATCTAACGCAACAATCACCGGACAAAAATCTGCGTCAATTCACCATCTATCCAAGTGCAAAATCAAAACGATGACTTGAGCGCGTGCTCTACCCCAATCGTCTCCCAACCGAAACCACCGTGCAAAAATCAAACACGAACAAGAGTACAAGCGCCGATTTCAACACCCCATCGTCCCACAATCTCCGGCGAACGAATCGAGCGAGATTCTCACGCGCCAGGCGATCTAGGTTTTCGTGGCGAGACGGGGTGAAGGCGCGTACCTCGCCGGAGATGGCGGTGCCGAAGAGCCATCGGCCCGCCGCGAGGAGGAGCCAGATCCCGAGGCGTGCGCGTACCACCTCTTGCCGAACCCCACCATGCGGAGCTCGACCGTCACCTCCTCCCGCTCCTCTTGGTCTTCTTCTCGCTATCGCCGCCGGCCCTCGGCGGCGCCGAGCCAGCGCCTCGCTTCTCTTCTTCGTACCAAATCTACACGCGTTGCAACGGATCGATCAAGGAACAGACGACGGTCGGATCACCGCCGCAAACCACAAAGAAGAAATAAATGCACGATCGGAAACCCAAAGCCAAGATCGATCGGACCTCACCTTGGTCGGAGGGCCACCGCGCCGAGCTGCGGCGCTTGGTGGTGTGGCGATCGATGCATCTTGGGCTCGCCGAGGCCGCATGCGATCGTCGATTCAGCGACCGCTCCTCGCAACGATCGAGCGAAAACCAAGAGATTTGACCCGCAACCACCATTCCAAATCGGCGGCGATCGAGCACAAAAACCCACGGATCGGAGCTCACCTTCTCGGCGAGAATCCATCTCCGTCGCCAAGATCGACGGATCTAACAAAGCATGACGGGGAGGAGGCGGGCGAGCGAGGAGCGGGGAGGAGGAGGAGGCGGCGGTGGCGCGGGGCGGGGAGGAGCGGCGGCGCGAGAGGAGGAGGAGGAGGCGCGCAAGAACGGGAGGAGCGGTAATCGCGGGAGAAGGGCGGAGCGCGGATGAGAGGAGGAGGCGGCGCGAGAAGGGGGGAGCGGGCGGCGGAGGCGCGCGGTGGAGGCGAGAGATGGGGAGGAATGGAGGATGGGGAGGCGAGGAGGAGGCGCGGTGGAGGATGGGGAGGCGAGGGAGGGGCGCGGGGAGGATGGGGGGAGCGGAGGAGGAGACGGGGGGAGGATGGAGGAGGAGGAGGGAGGAGGGGAGAGGCGGGAGGAGGGGAGGGAGGAGGCGCGGAGGCTGAGGCGCGAGGAGGCGCTGGGAGGCGGATCGCGGCGGTGTTGAAGCCTCGCGTTGAAGCCTCACGTTCCATCCAGCCGCACGATTGGCTTGAAGGAGAGTTTTTTTAGCCCTTGATTTTAATGAAGACAATTTGTTGGGTGCATTTTTGTGGGTGCACGAAGGTTGGTGCTCTCGGGGACGATTCTCTGGTGACTGAGTGTAATTTGAATTGGTCAATTATAAGTAGAGACTGTACGCATTTATACGCGTGTGTGTCTCAAAAATAATGTCAACTTTTTGGGGAAAGACGCACGAGTAAGAACAAGCAAGTGGAGTGACAGCAGATTGTATCACATAAATGACCTTTATTGATAGCTTTAGGAATCAGAATGATTTGTTAGCTTTTGTCTAAAGCACTCAATTAAAGAAGAATAAAGAAAAAGGGAAGAAAATTTAAATCTCCAACACACACTCAAAAATTAATTGGACACCGTTAAGATCTTTGGAGCATAAAAATGTACTATCTCACTTAACGTGCACATTCGAGAATCACAAGTCCAAACAACGAATAAAATGATTATTCATAACACAGATCGGAAGCCACTGAATCTTCATCAGTACTTAGCTATTAACAATAGGCCTTTGTTCAGTCGAGATCTGGCGTTACCTTCTCTATCAGTGATGAAGAGCAAGTTAAACCAGACCTTAGTTCCGGATAAGTTCTAGAGAAAGCCAGAGGCGTAATACAAAAGCCACCTTCTTCTAGCTAGCTCTCTAAATGCTTTATTAAGAACCGCACTAAACAAGATGCCAATGGTTTTAATTATATCAATAAAGACTGTCACTCTTGATCTAGTATTAGGCCAGTCTCAGTGGAGATTTCATGTCCCAGTTTCCAACATATCCATATTTTGGAAACAGTGCAGAAGAGTTTCATCCCCATGAAACTCTCTACTCCCATGAAACTTTTATCATCTCTCTCTTCATCAATACAATGTCATATCAGATTTAACGCTTCACGAAACTCCATGAAACCCCACTAAGAGCGGCCTTAGTAACTTTCTTTGCACCAATATTGAACCTTACGCCCATTTACTAGCTCAGAGTTCATCTCGAGCTATAAAAGAAAATGAAAGGGGGTATCTCTCTTGCACTCAGTTACTCTTGAGTTCTATGCGATGAAATGTTTCTCCTGAACTACAGTGTCGACACGTGGATTTCCCAGCGTCGGATAACTGAGCTGACCGGAAGGGACAGTGAATCTTGCTTTAGTCCGACGCGTCATTCTCATCCGCCTTATCCGCAGCAGCCGCACCAATCGCAACCCGCCAAACCCGCCTAGCCTGCGGTCGCACCAACGTAGCTCCCCTTAAGCCGCAGAAGATCCCGACCCTCCCCGAGCAAAACCCTAACTCCCACGGCCCGATCCAATTCGCACCGACCATCCAGCAATCGCCTCCGAAACAATATACACCCACTGACAACTAGGCCCAGCATGCATTCTGCCCCGCTTGTCAGTGAGGGTACGTTTGTTGATTCGAGTGCGCGAAGCGAGCACCGGAAGGGCGCGGACATCGCCACGTGGAAAGTGGATAGGGATCCGCGGCCCAAACCAGTGGGCCGGGAAGCGGATAAGCCCACATGGCACGCACCCACACGCACCCCATGACATGTGGGCCCGGTTGGGGGTGAGCCCCACGGAACGCAGGCGTGTCGGGTGCGGGCGACGTGTCCCCGGAACCCACGCCGCCTCCGTATAAATCCTTCTCTCTCACCTCACGCGCGCTCCACGTCTGGAGAAAAAACAAAAGGCAGAGAGAGAAAAAAAATAGAATTACCACTCGGTCGCGGCCGCGCCCACAAATCTCTTGCACGGGTTGGGGGCTCAGGCTCGATCCGCGGCGGAAACCCTAGGTAGGGTTGGGTCCGAGCTCCCCGGTTCCTCCGCGCTCGAATCGCTCCCCATTTCGGTGTGACTGATGCTGATGCAGCGTTGATTTGGTTTGGTGGTGTGATTGTTGCAGGTGGTGGATTAGGAGGAGGGTGGCTGGCGGGGATGGCGTCGCCGAGGAAGGAGGGGTTCCTGACGCAGGAGCAGCGGGAGAAGCTGCGGGTCGCGGTGCAGAACGCGGAGACGCTGTCGCTCGCGTCGCCGCGCTCGCCGACGGGGGGCTCCACCTCCGCTCTACTGCAGCAGTACGAGCAGCAGCAGCGCGCCGCCGCGAGGGGAGGCGGCGGCGGCGGGGGAGGTGGCGGGGTGAGGCACGTACGGCGGTCGCATTCCGGGAAGGCCATCAAGGTGAAGAAAGGTGAGGTGGCGGCCGCTGGCTCGATCTATCTGTGCTCTGTTTAGTACCTTCATTATTGTTATTGAGGTGGTTCTAGAGGTTGTCATGCTTGATTAGGATGTAAGTTGCGACCAGTGCGGTTATTGTTAATTTTTGCTGCCTTGATGGTGTTGGTTAGCGTGTTATCATGCCATATACTCAGAATGTAGGTTTAGCAGCTGAGTTGATCTAGCTATTGATGCGAATTTGGAAATTTTATGCTTGTAGTGCTAGTGTACTGCTAGTTAGCTAGTTTGTGTTTCGTGAAGGTGGGGCTCTTGTTATATCGAGGTTGCACCTTGTGGCTTATAGATCACACAGCATTGATGAAATTTGATTTAGGGGAACATGGTTTTGTTCAGCTATTCATTCATCTGCAAAATTTAGTTTGTCGTAGTAGGTTGGTTAAGTAGAGAATAGCTATATTTTGATTATGTACGTCCGGTGTTTGGTACGCAGATGGCTAGCTTTGCATGCATGGTGCAAATCAGGGGTTCCGTGTGCGTGTTAATTGGTGGTTCTGAGCTGCCTATAGGGGAATGATTTTGTCAGATAATGACAATATGATTTAGTTGCGTAGTAATTTTTACTAAGTTGGTTAGATTTGTTACCTGTATTCTGGTTGCATACGTTACTCTTAGGATTTTCTGTCACCACTATGTCCTTTTGATGTATAGTTGTACAAAAATCCTAGGATTTGATATGTGGTAACATAAAGTTGACCGAGGGCAGTTTCTATTTGATCCTGATAACCAGCTTTCAGTTGATACCACTGATTTGTCCTGTGCACGGGCAAAACGACAACCATCTTTTAGCGGACAACTGCTAATCCAACAGAACACTTGAAATTTGTCCTACGTATAACATGTTCCATGAGCCGAATGTGATGGTTGCCCTCCATATTGTTGGGAGAATTGCGTCTTGCTTGGGATCATCATATCACAGGATGAGCAATTGAGCACCACTTTTCTGTTCAAACCTGATTCGTTTAGAATTCTTCTCTAGCTGATAAAATTTTGCCTGCATCGATACATATGCATACAGACCTATATTGCTGGAAACGCATGCTAGCCCCATTTCTTTGTCACATTGCTGTAGTCATTGGTCACTGATATGATCACTATGCTTGATTCTGCTAATTATCATGACACTTTTTTGTTTTCTGTCTATACTGTTTAGTTTTATTTCAGTAATAACTGGAAGTCATTTGATCATTCTTTATATCTTTTTTCTTATTATTACTTCTAGCTGATATTGAAACCTAATGCATACAGAATATAAAGTAGTAAGCTCATTAGTTCGTAAATGCGGTTTTGCACTTATATCTTGCTTCATCGATATGCTTTGTCATTATATAGACCAAGTGTTCTTTTTTAGACTATCTTTTACATGGTTTTATACTGTCATTGTAGAATAGATGTATTATGACTTGCTTCAATGCAATTTTCATCGATTGCATATGGGTTTCAGGTAATTGACCTTGTTTATCCATTTATTTCCATTTTTCATTGGAGTTTTGGTTGGAATATGAGGTTATCATTTTGGGCATTTAATTACTGGTACCTTTAGTGCTTGCTTGTTTAGCTTCATTTACTGTGTGTACACATTGGGGCATCATTAAAAGAGGCATCTTTGCTCCCGGGCCTCACCCTGAATGCATGCGGCTAGATGTTTTCTGTTAAGGCAGGTGATAATTTGACATTAGTTGCTATTACCAGATACCAGCTGTCAGAGATACTCGCAGATTCAAGTTTCTTAACCATTTTTTTTCTTGTCGCTGCCCTTGTTTTGTAAGAAACTATGGATCCATCTACTCAACATGTTGCCTGGTTTTGGTTTATAACATCTAGTTGCCGTGTGGTTTGGGTATGAAAAGAAAATATGCAAGGAATACTGTTTCCTTAGAAAAACCTTTGTGGTTTGTGATCATGATACATGATAGTATGATACGGAGTGTCAGTATTTTTGTCTGTGAGTCTTTCATGCATAGACTAGCAGTTAACCATATATGATCCAAGTCCAATACATAGATACATAGTTGGGCCATAGTGTAATTTCGGTGACTCTTGAGTACCACTGTAAGTTCTATTTAAGACTTCTTCCATTGCACTAGGAAGGTTGCTGTATCATCCAGTGTTTCATGCTTTACTAGTTCTACATTTCTACTTTTCCTGAGCTAGAGAATTGCTAAAATCCCAAAATCTGACTTGCTTAACTTCCTATTGCAGATGGTGCTGGTGGCAAAGGCACCTGGGAAAACTTATTGATACTGATACAGACGCATGCCTTGACCGAAATGATCCAAACTATGATAGTGCTGAGGTAATAACTAATGGTCTTGACCTATATACTCTAATCATTTGCCCTTTCATGCAATGATGAACTGTGTGACATTTGTTTAGTCTCAAGAAAATGGTAAACACTGACTCATTTTCAGCTTTGTCTAAATATGTTCTTTATGTGGTTAGTGTCAGCCAAACATGGACATTCATGTTGATTTTTGGCTAACCAGGAGCCATATGAACTAGCTGAGGCCCTGTTTCAACCCCACTAGATGACTACAAGAAATCTGTTGTCCCAATAATTGAGGAATATTTCAGCACTGGTGATGTTAAATTGGCTGCTTCTGATCTTAAAGAGTTGGGTTATGATGAGTTCCACCGCTACTTTGTCAAGAAGCTTGTTTCCATGGCAATGGACAGGCATGACAAGGAGAAAGAGATGGCGTCAGTGCTGTTATCATCTCTTTATGGTGATGTGGTCAGTTCAACCCAAATCAGTCTAGGCTTTGTGATGCTGCTAGAGGCTGTTGATGATTTGGCTGTTGACATACTTGATGTGGTTGATGTTCTTGCTCTTTTCATTGCACGAGCAGTTGTTGATGACATTCTGCCACCTGCCTTTCTCAGCAAGGCAAAAGGGAGTCTCTCAGAGTCTTCAAAGGGGATGCAAGTTGTACAAATGGCAGAGAAGAGCTATCTTTCAGCACCCCACCATGCAGAGCTACTTGAGCGACGATGGGGTGGTTCAACTCACATCACAGTAGAGGAGGTAAAGAGGAGGATTACTGATCTTCTGAAGGAATATATCAAGAATGGCGATACAGCTGAGGCGTGTAGGTGCATAAGAGAGTTGGCAGTGCCATTTTTCACCATGAGGTAGTCAGCGAGCTCTCACTCTTGGAATGGAGAGTCCAGCTGCAGAAACTCTTATTATCAAGCTTCTGAAGGAAGCGTGTGAAGAATGTTTGATAAGCTCTAGTCAGATGGTGAAGGGATTCTCTCGTGTTGCTGAGTGTCTTGATGATCTCTCTCTTGATATACCATCTGCAAAGTCTCAATTCCAGATGTTGGTATCGAAAGCAGTTTCTGAGGGATGGCTTGACTCTTCATATGTATCATCTTCAGGTGCCAACGGCGATGTCCAAGATGATGAACATGAGAAGCTGAGGAGGTACAAGAGAGAGGCTGTGTCTATGATACATGAGTATTTTCTTTCTGATGATATACCAGAGCTTATTCGCAGCCTCAAAGAGCTTGGTTTTCCAGAGTACAATCCAATCTTTATCAAGAAGCTCATAACAATTGCTATGGACCGCAAGAACAGGGAGAAAGAGATGGCATCAGTTCTTCTATCCTCATTAAGCATGGAGCTGTTCTCTAACGAAGACATTGTCAAGGGATTCATAATGCTTCTTGAATCTGCAGAAGATACTGCACTGGATATATTGGATGCCTCGGATGAGCTGGGCCTGTTCCTAGCCAGGGCAGTGATTGATGATGTGCTTGCCCCTCTAAACTTAGATGAGATCAGCGGCAAGCTTCCACCAAACTGCAGCGGGGCTGAAACATTGAACATGGCACGCTCACTTGCCTCAGCCCGTCATGCCGGAGAGAGGCTTCTGAGATGCTGGGGCGGTGGGACAGGATGGGCCGTGGAGGATGCAAAGGACAAGATAACAAAGCTCCTGGAGGAATATGAGAGCGGAGGCGACGTAGGAGAAGCATGCAACTGCATCCGTGAGCTGGACATGCCTTTCTTCAATCATGAAGTGGTCAAGAAGGCGCTTGTCATGGCGATGGAGAAGAAGAACGAGAGGATCCTAGGTCTGCTGCAGGAGTGCTTTGGTGAAGGGATCATAACCATCAACCAGATGACCAAGGGGTTCTCAAGGGTTAGGGATGGACTTGATGATCTGGCTCTTGATATTCCTGATGCCAGGGAGAAGTTCCTCTCCTATGTGGGGCATGCGAAGAAGAGCGGATGGCTTCTGTCCTCATTCGGCGTCGCAGCTTCAACTTGAACCGATGAACGAGCAGGAAGCATCAAGTGGACCCGATGAACAAAACCCAAGGCACAGACCATACTGTGGTGCGGTGCAGCCCACCTAGTTCATCCGCATCTGCGTTTCTGATGCATGTTGTTGCGCTTGCGCGTAGGTAGTGGAGCGAGCCCCTCTTGCTTGTGGTGGTGGCTTATGTCTAGATCTTGCATCTCTGACATACTCTTGCTGTTGTTGTTGCATTCCATTTTAACTTCTCCATAGAACCTTTTTTTACATCAAGTAAAACAGGAAAAAAAAGAACCGTCATGTAAAAGTTTTACTATGCTCCTGGCCCCTGCGTTGGCTTTTGTTTCTTCACTACCACGTGCGCTCGCGTTGAAGTCTGATGATTTCCGGGGACAATGTCATCTAGTAGCAGCACCACTGAGCGGCTGTTTACCTGCAACATCATCGATCGTTCTGATTACGATCTGTTAGTCATGTGCAAGTGTCTGGTGTTGCTTCGGTAAAGAGCTGCAACACTTGGTGAATCAATGGAGTTTCTTAAGAGACATCAGTTAATCAGTGTTTATTATGTTTTAGATATTAGGATTTCCCTTCTGGCTCAAAAAAAAAGTTCAAAATGGGTTATAGTGAGATGAGTGAACCAAAGGGGTCATGTTTACATGCGACAAAAGGAGATTCGCACCATGATTCAACGAGTAACGAGGGTGGTTATATTTTTTGGGCTTTTTTTTCCTTCTTCTTTGAAAGCCGAAAGCTTTTTGAAAGCTGAAACAAACGCCGCTGCTTCTTAAAATAGATTTTCTCGGTATTTTCGCCATCCGATACTGTCTTAAAAAATATAGCTAAACATCATCAACCATAACTCACAAGATCAGGACCGATAAATAAGCTATTGTTCATCAACGCGACAAATGGACGTTATCCAATAGATAGACTAGCATTGCGCTACCAGCATGTTTAAATAGCCAGATCGGGCATCAACATTGTGTCAGTGATGCACATCTATTGTGTCAGAACTCAAGCAAGCTGCAGTTAACAGATTCGCCTACTTTGATCTAACTTTTAAGTTATTTGACTACCCAGAGCCAAACCAGAAAACAAAGTAAAGAATGGACAACTTTGAAGTCAGCTTCAACCAGATGAAAAGCATTATCAGTCCTGTTTTTGCCGTGCCTGTCTCCAACTTTAGACTACACCATGCTATGCTACCCTTGGAACGCCTCCTCGGTTTCTGACCTGTACATTGCTTCAGCTTTCATTTTGCAGTCTAGTCTGATCTTGCAGAAACAGCAGTTGAACAGTCCTTTGCAAGGCGAATCTCTATGTTTATCGTGCGGCTGGGACTTCCGACAAGGAGCACAAGCACCGCGTGGTAGAATCTTTGAGAAGCAGCCACGACGAGCTCTGTCTTCGTCAAACTTTGGCATATGTCCTCCAGCTTTCAAGGAAGCATTTCCTGGAGTGGATGCTTCAGGTACGACGGAGATCTTTTGGTAGCTCAAGATCCTTGACTCGGTACCTCCTGTCTTGCCATCTGTACCATGAAGGCACCCCAGAATGTGGGGTGGTTTCTCCTTAGGTTGCCCTGCAAGCGGGGAAGGACAGTCTTTTCTGGATGAAGCTACAGTTCTGCAATTTGTGGCAACTGCATTCTGCGCTTCTTGATCTTCTCTGGATTGCATGACCAGGCTAACTGATGAATTATTGGATACAACTCTGTTGCTACTGGAGATTGGAGAAAGATTAATTCGGATATCCACATTGCACCTTAGCAAATTCTGCAGAGAAACCACAAGTGGCTTCCAGAAGCTCTCTGATGTAGGTACATCCTCAGGATGGCAGAACTGTAGCTCAGCAACTGCTACACCTGCAATCCAAAGTTCAACAGAATTAAATCTGACTTGAAAAATCCTCAGTGCAGGCATGCAATGTTGCTGATAGAACATGTGCAGTTTGGATTCATGGCCAGTGCTGAATGTCAATTACTCCAGACCAGAACTCTCAGCATGATATGTTTTAAAGAAAAAAAAACTGTGACAATGATGTACCACCTCATCAGGAACACTAGCTTATTGACCGGCCTACATATTTGCTACATGATAATATGTTCAGACAAACACGTGTTTTCTGGAATGCAGCTTTAAGTACTGCTAGGATAAGATCTATGATGGATTAGCAGGAAGCAAGGACTATAGGATAATAGGAAGTAGGGACATGTCGTTTTTATTATAGATAAAATGACAAACGAATCTGTCTTCCAAACAGAACAGAAGAAAAAGGTCCCAATACACAGTTAGATCAATTACCTTGGGTTGTGTATAGGGATGACAACTTCCCATCTTTTCGCAATAGATTATGAAGAGACTCAGATGTGCAGTTTTCAAGAGCCTTCATCCATATTGTCTCCAGTACATCTGGATCTCCCAAATTCATATCTAGACAGCCGATTTTTTTCTGATAGCAATGAATAGAACTGGTCTCTAAGCTTTCCTCTTTCAAGATAGCAGCCCCATCATCTGCGTAGTGAATAGCTTAGTTGTCAGGAAACAGACACACTGAGAAAGCGATTTGATCATCAACAGAGTTTTCTTTCGTAATGAAATTAAATATATAAATTTTTTATTGAGGTATTTCAACAGTAACGTAAGTATATATTGTTCAGGAGAGATAAAAATAACAACCATGGGAGGCAGAGAACACTGGTTACCTGTCTGACTCTCTGTAAACATGCTTGAAACTGCAGTATCATCTAGGCAGTAAGGCTCTCTCATATTAAACTGTAACAGAGCTGCAGTAAGCCATGTAGATTGGTTCTTTGTGGTTTTCAATTGTTTTTCTGTTTCAGAAAGTATTTCCAGTGCATTCCTGAGTTTGTGCACATCAACTTCAGCAGCTGAGAAGTTAGACATACAAGGTGAGATGGATATGGAAATAAAATATTCGTGTACACAGTGGGTGTATATATCATATCGGATAGCATTAAGCCGATAACTCATGTTTAAAAGTAGAGAATTTATTCAGCAGGAGGATCAGTGAAAAAGACATCATATTACAGTGCTAAAAATGATTCAACAATATAATAACATATCTGCGGCTATTTCATATGTAGCCTGCAAAAATTTAAAAGTTTGATTAGGAGGGAAGGGGGCATACATGTATGTTTACCAGTAACTTTTCTAACTTCTGAAGAACCTGACTGGTGCTTCCCAGCTAAAATATCCATGATAAGATTTGCAAGCTGAGCTAACAGCTGCAGGGATCAACTTTTGAACTCAAAAGCTCCTAGCCCTCCTGACAATGGTAGCAGCATCTGATGACATAGCTAGATTAAGAAGGTCAAGCAACTCCTCATCTGAGACGTCACCTATCTGCAAAAATACCACAGCAAGTTAATGCATAGTTTTCAAAGAAGAGACAAAGGTGATTTATTTTATGATGCTATATATCTGAACGCTAGAAAACTGAAGTAATCAACTTACCAAGTCATATGTTACTGATTTGCTTATCCTTTTCCAAGCAGAGTTAGCTGGTCAAGCATTTGAACTGCATCTCGAATGGAACCATTGGCCTTACGAGCAAGAAGCTCCAGTGCTTCGGCTTCAAACTCCATACCTTCTTTTGTGCAAATCTTACTCAACTGGTGGGCAATCTCTGCATCGTCTATCTTGCAAAACCTGTAGCTCTGGCACCATCCAACTGAATTGCTTGGTAGTTTATCAATGTCAGATGTGATCATGACAAAGATTGAGCTGTCAGGAATCCCTTCAAGGCTGCCGTAGATAGAGTACCATCCCTCCTTATCCATGTGTTGGCAATCATCTACAATAAGAACCCTGAAGTGAGAAGAAGCAGGAACTTCACAGGCATTCCTGAGCAAGGCAGCAACTCTAGATTTGCAATCCAGTTTGGAAGCATCAATCTCTACCACACTGCTACTGTTTCCTGAGAATATGGCCATGCATTCCTCGCAGTGCCCACACAGTTGGTTCCCACCTGAGAGTGGCAATTCAGTGCCGCGCAAATATTCTAGCCGCAGACGTCTTGCCAATGCCATGCGGACCATGGAAGAGATAGATAGGAGCAAGTTTTCCTTTAGAAACAGCACTTGAAAGAGACTGAGCAACAACATTCTGTCCAACCAGCTCAGAGAAAGACTTGGGCCGGTACTTCTGAAGCAAACTTCTCGCGCTTTCCCGAAATGTGCCAGCCTCCCTTCGACCTAGTTCTTCTCCTTCAATCACCAAAGAGGAAGCCCTGTCCTTTACTGCTCTCGACATCCCAGAGATCACCGAGCAGCAGTTCTGGTTATGAAGCGCTGCTTTTACTCTCGCATTGGCCTTGATGATGTTGATTGGTGAATTCGCCAGACGGCTAGACCTTGCACTGTCCCCAAACTCCTCCCTCCTCCTCTGGAGATGATCATACATGTTGTAACTAAAGCTGTGCCTGCCATAATTGCTCCCCTGCAAGTCGTCTTCCTCGAGAGCACAGCCCTCCCAAATGGTCTTCTTGGCCGAGAACTTGGCCAGCGAGTTGGTGTCAGGGTCCCTCAGAGATCTAGACCTCATGACGGCCACCAGAGCCCTCGAAATCGGAATGTCCACGGAATGCCTCCTCCCCTCAAACATCTTGCAAGCCTCCAAGGAACTACACAGACTGGTACTAGTATTGAAATTTTGCTGAGATTCTGAGTCCAAACCGGCTGAATCCTGCAATGCAGATGAGTGTTGAGGAACAATTTAGTCTTGGCAAGAGATGCATATGCACTGCACGTTCAACACATTCTTGAAACATGACGCAAATTCTCTCTTCTAAAAACTCATCTTTTTCAATCTTGGGAACAAGAAGCGCATGCCTAACCAGCATTGTCATGCAAACAACTTGCCGAGAAAGGCCGAGAAAAAATAGATGGAAATTGGGCGCTTGGTATTGAGCAATCAATCTTACACTATAAAAACCTCGCAAAGAAGAAGAACATAAAACACAAATACAACATTCATCAAAGAAAAAGAAAAAGAGGAAACGAAAAACATGATGAAAATTTCGGCTCTTCATACCGAGCGATCTCTCGGCACAAAAACCTCGCGAAGGGGGAAAAGAAACAAACGCGCAATGCCCCATAGAGGAGTGCACCCTAAGGACGAAAACAAAAGAAAGGATGGAAATATTTTAGCGACACAAGCGAAGCACACAAACCCAAGAACCAGAGGATCCAAAAAGAAGAAACAAAAAACATACCCAACCCAAGAACAGAAGAGAAGAGAAACTAAGATGGGGATCAGAACAGAATCCTACCAACCCCGAGACGCCGATGGCGAGAGATGAAAGCGCGCAGCTTTTCGGCGCTACCGGCGTCGCATCCCACCGCCGCGCTCCGCTCCACTCCCCTCCCCTCCCTTCCTTTACCTCCACCACCAGTCCATTAATAGCGGGGGGGAAGGGGAGCGGAGCGAAGCAACAGGAGCAAGAAGACGGGGGAGTGGCAGAGCCGTGAATACGCTCGAGGGCAAGGGCGAATCGCGAGGCCTGCGGTGGAAACGGGGGCGTGCGTGAGGAGGCGGCCCCGACCTGGCGGGCGGGAGGGGGAAGCCTCGTGCGCCGTGCCTGCCACCACCGATGGCACCCCCGCCGTAAATACGCGGAAATCGTAGGGGTATATCCGTATTTCCGGCGCGCGTCCATATGATTCCGCGGCAGCGGAGTCGTAACGGACGGGGCGGTTGGGGCGGTGCGCGCGGACGGCGGTCGCGGTTTTTGGCCCGGCTCGTCCACGACCGGGGCCGCGACCCCACGTGTCAGAGACACTGCCGGGCGCATGAGATGAGAGACGTTGTGGCGGCAGAGTTACTGTTCCGGGTGCGGGGCCTCGTGACCCCACCGCTGCTCGTTTTCCTTCTCTCTCTCTCGATTCTCTGCTGGAAAATTGTTCTGTTTCGGTTTTTCGTGTTGTGGATTGATTCCCTTCTCCACGATTGATTTTGGCCGGTTTTTGTAAGCTTATGCTACACACCATTTTTAGTGGTGTGGAGGAGAGAAAGATTATCTAATGTTTAAGAGATAGTCGATAGATTTTAGGTTTTTACTGTCTATACTATTGTATAGAGAACATTAAAGACAACACATTAATTTTATAGTGTAATTATAAATAACTATATGGATAGCCCGATAATCAAGTTATTATTTCTATAGGGTTATCATGCGTCCAAGTCTTAACATGAGTAATATTGATGGTAAAGTAATATAGGCGCCGCTTGGTTGGACTAAAAAAAGTAGATTATGATAGCTGACTGAAATTACACTGTAGCTAATAGTGGCTTATTTGGCCTAACTAAATTTTAAAATAATTAAAAAACGGGTTAACTTATCACGTACAATACAAACGAATACAAGAAAAAAGAATCGGTAAAAAAGCTAAAAATTAAAAAATTAGAAAAAGATAAAATTTATAAATAGTGAAAAATAAATTAAAAACTCAAGCTAAAATAAGCAGAGCTATAGCACGGAACCATTTGCTCCTGATTCGAAACTACTCAGCACTTGCTGTGTTTCTTCTGCCGGGAATGGATTTTTGGGACCTTCTTTGCGTCGCTCTCTCTATCTCTCTTCTTTTAACGAGGATTCGGTAGAAATCATCGACAAGGGGGGGGACCAAGATTAGTTGGGTCCGGCGACCTGTTTACTAATTTTCTAATCACCATTTGTTTAGTGATTATGCAAAAGGTAGGGAGGGCGATGGCACACTCTACAATTTTGTCAACTCAGATCACTGGGGACAGCTGAAACAAATGACGCTTTATTCGTAGCCCATTCCATAAGTAATGATCGCATCGTCGTGTCCCAATTTATACGGTCTCTTAACATGATGATTGTGCTTTGGCAAGTTCGATTTCTGGCACGCCATTTTTTAGACGCCTGGCTCACTCAGCGTGTACTCATCTTTTTACCAAAATTCAACGATTTAGACGTCCATAAAAGTTTGAATAGCAACCAAACAACCCGAAAATTACTTTATTTTTCCAAACGTTGATACTTTAGTTAACTATTCTTCCTTGACTTTTAGTGCCTCTAAGCGTAATTGAGGTGCGTTCGTAGCTACTAAATCAATGTCTCTTGTGATTAAAACAGGAACCTAGCTAGCCTAACGGAAACAGTGTGTGGCTTGTGGTGTGGGTCGCTCTGAAAAGATTCCTCTTTGGTTGACTCCTCCTTTAGCTTGCATCGGAGCTTGGTATAGGGGCAAACATGGTTGAGAGTATGACATTAAATTTTCCTCGTAATTGATAATTCACCTCGAAATCGCATCGTGGTGCCATGCTACTCCCTCCATTCGTTCTTTAAAGTAGTTTTTACCCTTTTATACATAGAATAATGCACTACTTAATGCTTAGTCTTGTGATATTTCTGTTCCTATTGATTGCACTCTTGTTTTAGGGCATGTACAACCTACTGAGCGGGTGCCGTCTTTATCATGCCAAAGACAATGAGAATCATCCGACGTGGACCGTAATTAAGGAAAGGATAGACGCAAGCCATCCTCCTCGCGAGGCGGCGGCCGCGCTCGTGCTCTCGGCGAAACCGCCGGCGTTGAAGCGTTATGCGAGCCGTCGTCTCCTCCCGACGTGAAGCGGATCCGAGATGCGGCGCCACGAAAATGGCGGCGATTTCCTTCCAAGCGCGTCAAATCCAGATCCGATTTGGAAGAGCGAGTGCGCGGCGGCTCGGAAGAGCAAGGCGTAGCACCAGCGGTGACGCAAGAGAGGAAGGTCGTGGCGTCGGCGGGGAAGCGAGTGGGCGGCGGTGCGGAGGAAGGGTCTTGGGCGTGTGGCGACACCGCCGGAGCGATCGGTGCAGCCGCAGCGCTCGTCGTCGCGCCGTCCTTCACCGGCGGGAGCGGCGTCTTCATCGCTACTATCTCGCCAATAAAATATATCGAGAATGGGCGGTCTTCATGAAGACGATGCGACTCCTCAAGCGGAGAAAGACAGATTATTTGCATTGAAGCAAGAAGGGGCGAGGAAGGATGTCGAGTGCGCATTTGGCGTGTTGCAATCCCGTTTTGATATTGTTCATCGACCAACATGATTATGGAAGCAGGGGGACGTTATCAACATAATGCAAGCTTGTATTATCCTTCATAATATGATAGTTGAAGATGAGAAGAAATTGGTTAAAATTCCCTTGGACATGAATGAGAATGTGAGTGCAACGATAGTGCTGCCACCTGAAGTGTGTACCAGCAATAATCCTAATCCATGCTTCGCAGAGGTGCTTCGGAGAAATTCCGCTATCCGTGCTCAGCCAACACATAGACAACTCAAAAAGGATCTAGTCGAGCACATATGGCAGCGCTATGGCCACAACGGAAATTAGACCTACATGATGTAATCGTACTATGTTTTATTTGATTTATGAAAAAACTATTATATTATATATTATATATATATCATTTATATTGATGGTTCTAAAAAATATTGTAATTATGTTCATCTTAGTTATGCTTGATCTGTTTTGTATCAAGAAGCAACACAATGGTATACAGGAATCATATTCATGATTGATCATGGCTGTATGCATGCATTAAACAGTTTGCAGACAGTCAAATAGACAACCCATTATACAAGCTGTCTGTTCAGTTGTCTGTGTGTGAAGTGGAAAGAACTTGCAGACAACAACCCGTTTGTGGGTCGTACATGCCCTAATGTCTATTTTTGCTCCTATTGATTACACTATTGTTTTAACTAATGTCACATAAATTTATTGTACCAGCATCAAATCCCAACGCCAGCCACCAATCTATGGGAAATAATTGAGTTGAATGGAGAGATTATATTTATGAGAGACCATTTTTAATAGAGGTATCATTGGGGGGGGGGAATACCTAGAATGCCCAAAACGACATCTATTTGAGAACAAATTAACATCCTAATCTACCTATATATACATTTTTGTTGGGATTCCAGCTATCCCATAAAGCCGCATCATCCGAATAATATGTGTCATCCGTAGCCCTCAGTGGGAAAGATGAACCAACCTGGACCGTTGGATTTTAAAGAGTGGGAGTGAACGGCCATCGAAGCTCAATGTGGAATCTTCTCCTCCCCATGCACCACCCCTCGTTGTTGTCACCGACGTTGCCTCTGCAACTCTTGCGCCACCGCACCGCAAACCTCGCACTACCACCCATGCACTAGCTCGCTCCTACATCACCGTTGTCAACGTTGCCTTGCCCGAATTAGGCCGCCTCCGCCATAGCCCTGCCTTGACCCAACCTCCGCTAACCTCGCTTCCTTGTCTTATCGGGGCACCGCTTCCCTTGTCTCTTCCAGATCCAATCGCTGCGCACCATGCAACATGGTCCAAATCTGCCTAGATCTAAACTCTGGCATCCTGAATCTGGCCATGGCGGCACAATAGTGAAGGAGTAGGAAGCTAACACGGTGGAGAGGGAGGAAGAGGCCAGCAGCGATGGGAGTGGAGAGTTGGATACCGACACGGTGGAGAAGGTGGTGGTCGACGGTGACAAATTTGATGAGGCCAGATGTCAGCAAGTTGAAAGAGGGTTAGGCAAAGAGAGGATGACAGTTGGTGATAGTGGTGGGGAGGGAGAAGACTTGCAAAGGTGAGTGAGTGAATGGTGGGGAGAGGCCAGGAAGGAAGAGGACGGGGTAGCGGCGCCACTTGGGTGGGAGGAGGAAGATGCTGGAAAGGGGAGAGAATGGAGAGCTAGGAAGAGATAAATAAAAGGAAGGGAAAGAAAAAGGGGAAAAAGAATAAAGAAAAATTTTATTGGAAAGTACACAATGGATAGAAATTGTAAAATAAGTGAGTTTGCTCGGATCAAGATTGAGTTCGTGAGATTTTTAAATATTTTGTAATCTCAGCTTAACTCAACCATTTATTTTCCTTTCTTTTTTATCACGCTTCCCTACCAATTGAACATAACATTTATTTTTTATTTTTGTTTCTTTTGATAGAAATTAGGTAGGTATTGCCACTCACATGGCACTAGCGCGATCTAATTACTAATGCTTATTCATGCCTATAGATATTGAAAAACAAGAAAATATTTATAGATTATGAATATTTTCCTTCCATTTACATTTACCAATTTGTTTTAAAACACATTTATTAGCCACGGGGCATGAGACTGGTTACGCCGTGTCGCGATATCGTGCGAGACATTGGCTAGTACCACATCCATTTGAGAACTGAGGGAGTACTTTTTTGACAATGAGGAGTACAATTTTAGATCACAGTATAATGTTCAATGAGACACTACTCTGGAGGTGTGCCAGACAAAATACATAACTGGGGAATTGTAGAATCCGAAGAAACCCATCCATCCTCTTTTATTTTTTTCCTCATTCTTGTTGTGAAAAAGAAGAACATGCATGATCTGTGCAGCTTCAGAAGGCTGCGTTGCCTTTGGAAGCAGACAAGACAAGAGCTGTTCCATTTGCATGAACCATTCTTTAGTTCTGTTTTATTCCATGACCATGAGATGGCAAGGGCAAAAAAGATTCAGACAGCACATACTCCTACTCCATGCCTCCATGGTGTTACTGAATTGCCATGGACCCAAAGTGAAGTGCAAGGCTAGCTCTTTTAAGCGAGCAATAACTGGGCAGAGCACTACTGCATTAGCCCTAGCTTGCCAAGGATGGTAGTAGTACTATTACTGGTGCTACAGTACCACATCACTGGGACTGTGGGACAGGATCTCCATGGGGCAGGAGGTGCAAGATTATGGGAGTAAACACCTCTGCAATGGAGTACTTGCTTGCCTGTGTGGTACTACGGCCGGAGAAAAAATTGAAGGAGGTGGTACACTTGGGAGTTGATATTCAGATGGACCACCAAATCTGTAATTGAACGAACAGCCAACCAACCATGTTTTCCAGAGATGGAAACCTAATAGCACCATTACGATCGTGTTAGGGCACAAGGAAATAGCTATCCCAGTACTAGTACTGTCTTGTTGGCCCCTATGTAGCACGGACACAGATACGTCGACACGACACGACACCGACACAGGAATTCGCCGTTTTCCCAAAAATACCGATACGGCGACACGGCTATATAAATTTAAATAATGTATGTATGTATGTATGTATGTATGTATGTAAGTATGTATGTATGTATGTATGTATTATTTTCTATGTTTCTGGCGGCGCTTAGCGGCAATCAGCGCGCGAGGGCGAATCCGCGAGTGGGAAGAAGCCGGCGGCACTTGGGGAGGAAGCCGACATGCGGCGGCGAGGTGTGGGAGCGGGCGGCCGATGCGGATGATGCGGACAAGCGGAGCAGCGCAAGCAGGCGATGGCCGATGGGAATAACGCGCTTGGCCGCTCGTGCGTGCGATGCGTGCGTTAGGGTTAGGGCACACCGTGCATGGTTATGGGCCAGCCGTGTCCTGGGCCATTTCTAGGCTGGCTATGTCCAGGCCGTGTCCGACTCATATATTTAGTGTGTCCGACACGTGTCGAGAATTTTACTAATTAAAATTAATTCTAAAATAGGCCGATACGTCTCCGACACGTGTCGAAGACGTGTCCGTGTCGTATCCGTGTCCGACACGTGTCGGACACGGATACGACGGTTTTGCCACATGTCCGTGCTACATAGGTTGGCCCTGTTTGAAAGTTGAAACATGAGAATTTCGTAGGTTTGTTGCTGAAATTACACTGTTTGCTGATAAAACTTGTGCGAAATCAATGTGTGTTCTGGGTTCCAAGTAAGGATTTTGCAGCTGGGTTCCCTCGTTCTCAGAAGAAAGAAAATTTCCGGCGAAATGGGCCTAATAGTGGGCTGCAAGCCAGCGTCTACGGAGTTGAGAGATGTGCGCTTGTGAAGCCTTTGGGTTTTGATGGGGAAGCCCATATGATTTTAGGCTGTTCCCAGCGTCCGCTTGACCTCCTCCCCATGCAGCCGTTGTTCACCTAGCGGTACGCGGAATGCAATGCTTGCTTTGTGAATAACTAGCTGAATGTCTGTGCGTTACTATAAATTTTTTAAAAAAATTACAGGTGGTAAAATTTTTTAGAATATACATACAAACATATTCTAAAAGTTTTTGAATCCGTAACAACACACAAACATTCAGCTAGTACAGGTCAATTGTCAAAAGGCAAGATGAATCAGGGGTATAATTCAAATGATGATGAGTTAATTTATAGTTAAATTTCATAGATTTGCATGACCAAGAAAGGTAGGGCATATAAAAAATTATACAGTCCAAGCAGGAGGGGAGGGAGGTAAGAGAAGCCAGGTAGAAGAGGAGGTGTGAGATGGTAACTGTTGGTGGAAGTGGAGAGGAGGGGTAGTTAGATATGAGAGAGAGGGAAAGGGATGTTAGATAGATGGTCAAGATTTCAGTATTCAGATCGAATGGTTGAGAAGGGAGAAAGGATAATACACCAACCACCAACTCAAATTTATTAAATAGTAACGATTTGTTCATGCTATGAGCTCTTGAAGGACAGGTTAAGATGTCTTGCTTTGGGAAAATTTATGTATTTGCTAATTGACACCCTTACGACTCGGGTGGCAACAGATTTGCAACCCAGGCCCGTTGTCAGTGACTCAGGTGGCCCCACATGTAAGTGACAGAGTTTCGGTGGCAATCTTAAGGGTGGCAAAAACATGAATCTGCTTTGAGGCAATGGTTGGATAGTTCTCATGTGACAGGAAATTAAGGGTTTGTTTGGAGCATAAGAATTTTGTAGGAATAAAAAACTTCATGCGCTCCAAACAGGCTTGGATTCACTGTTGGAAGGGTTCATAGTATCCTGTTTGCACGGCAAGGAAAACAATAGAACAAGGGAAATAATGGCTTGATGAAGAGTGACAAAGCTAATTAGTATTGTCCACTTCTTTTTCAAATGCAACAACATCCACACTGTTCTAGATTCCAATTGTACTTGAAAGAAAACAAACAATCATTTCGATTTCAGTTGTCTAGACCAATACCTCCAACCAGCATGACATCAATGCCAAAACAGAAAGGGCAGGGGCATGTTTTTTTTTTACTTTTAATCATTACCTATTATATTAATAACTCATAGTTAAGCTATAAACTGTAATAAAAAACAGTACAAGAGCAAAACAGAGCGGGAACTATCCCATATCCAAATCAAACTTGTCGTAGAAACGATTTTCTTCACCAACTCACCACATCTCCGAACTCCCATCCACAACAACGCCCAAACCCAAACCCCTCAGGGCCCCACATGCCATAGTATCACCCTCGTCCAACCCTAGCACCGGCATTCCGATCCCTCCCACCCTTGGCCCCACATGTCATCCATCCATAACACTCACCGGTATATGGGCCTGTTTGGTTGGCGGATGAGCTTATGCAGGCTGCATGAGCGTGGCCAGGTTGAGGAGGGAAGCTCCTCAGCCACGTTCCTCCTCATCCTGACTCCAGTTGTTTTTTTTGCATCCGCTCGTGCATGCTCTCTCCTCTCCATAGCCAACTAAACACCATCTCCCTGCATGCATTGGTGCGAGCCACCCCGCATGCAGGCAACCAAACATGCCCATATACCCAGCTGAGCCTATGCCCGGCACACGCCCCCTCTGGCCTGCCGGGAAATTTAACTTTTTGCCATCCTTAAGAATACCACATATCCAAATGCCATCCTCTACATTGCAATTAATCTTTTGCCACTCTCGAGCCTCGTGGCGCCTAGTCACCGCCACTGTTGCGCCTCCGGCGGCTCGCCGCCCGCGCCTCGCCTCGCCTCGTCGCGCGCGCCCTCGCGCGCGCGCGCGCGCCTCTCGCTTCGCCGGTGCCGCGCCTCGCCTCAGCCCGCCGCCGCCGCGACTCCCGCTTCGCCGCGCCGCGCTGCGCCGCCGCCAGCCATGGCCGAGACGAGGCGAGGACACCGGCGGCTCGGGCGGTGGGGCCGATTCCTCAGCGGTGAAGCATCTACGGGCATCCCGAGCTCACTGGGGCGTCGGTCGGCCGAGATGGAGCGAGCGGGCGTGGCGAGAGGAGCTTGGCGGCGAGGATGAAGACGGCGGCGGCTGGGAGGCGCGGGGTCCGGCGAGTGGGGATGTGCTCGGGGTGCCACGGAGATGCCCCGCGCGATGAATTGGCACGAGGCAGTGCTTGCTACGGCGGGATCCCCGCTGGACTCGGGAAGATGAGCGCGGCGCGGCGCGCAGCGAGTGAGTGCGGCGGCGCGCGCGCCGGCGCGCGCGCGCCAGCGTGACGTGGTGACTAGGCGCCACGTAGGCTCGAGTGGTGGCAAAGATTAATTGCAATGTAGAGGATGACATTTGGATATGTGGCATTTTTAGAGGTGGCAAAAAGTTAAATTTCCCCTCTCTGCCCTCCCAGTAGAAGGGGAGAAAAAAAAGGTGGGAGGGGAACCCCATATCCCGCAGCGATGGCCGCCGCCGGTGCCCTCTTCCGCCGCTCGCCGGTGGCGCGTGCCCTCCTGTCTCCCGCGCTCTCCTCCCGCTTCGTAGCCTCCAAGCCCCACTCCTCCGCGCCCGCGCCGCCGCCGCCATCGGCGAAGCCCGGCAGCACCAAGACCTTCTCGATCTACCGGTGGGACCCCGACTCGCCGTCGACGAAGCCCCACCTCAAGGACTACCAGGTCGACCTCTCCGACTGCGGGCCGATGGTGCTGGACGCTCTCCTCAAGATCAAGAACGAGCAGGACCCGTCCCTCACCTTCCGCCGGAGCTGCCGCGAGGGCATCTGCGGCAGCTGCGCCATGAACATCGACGGCGACAACGGCCTCGCCTGTCTCACCAAGATCTCGTCGGCGGCGACCGGGGCGTCCACGATCTCGCCGCTGCCGCACATGTTCGTCATCAAGGACCTCGTCGTTGACATGACCAACTTCTATAGCCAGTACAAGAGCGTCGAGCCGTGGCTCAAGCGCAAGGATCCGCCGCCACAGCCAGGGAAGGAGATCCCCCAGACCAAGGCCGACCGCACCAAGCTCGACGGCATGTACGAGTGCATCCTCTGCGCCTGCTGCTCCACATCCTGCCCGTCCTACTGGTGGAACCCCGAAGAGTACCTCGGCCCCGCCGCGCTGCTCCACGCCAATAGGTATACCTTGGCATCCCTCATATGCTCTTGATATCGTTATGGTGTGCTGGATCTGTTTGATTAAAGAGTAATGTGTCATTGATCGAGTGGTGCCTTTTGCCCTGCTTATTGGGGGGAATAGTTGTGGGTTGATGTGTGATATGTAGATTGGTTTTGGTGTGGCTTCTGGCTTAGGTGTGCAAGTGTTGAAAGGTTTATCATTTAGGAGGATTGGTCATTGGTCTGATGTGGTGATGAACAGTTTGATCCTTTTACCTGACGATCCCCTGTTGTTTGTTTGGTAGCTCCCCTGCAAAGCGGTTTAGATGGTCATGGGTGGATAATACGAAATAATGATGTGGCAGAACCAGTGAATGAAATGTATTAAATTGATATGTTTGGTACTTTGGTTGCTTAGACATTTTAAGGCATCATTGGCTGCAAGTATTCTGCTTCTGCTGTGGACTTATTGGTTAGGAAATTGGCATCAGTATAGGAGATAGATTCATATTAGATGGTTGTTTTAGTAGTCTGATTCTTGATGAGATTCTGGTCTTACTGTGGTGAATCTGTTCCTTAGATAATTTTCGATGGTAGTGCTGACCTCTTTTGCAATATAGATTTTAGAGAATGGCAGTTTCTCCTATGGCCGGTAAATTACGTCTGATCTACCAAAATTAAAATTAAGACGCTAAAGTTTTTTGTGTCCATTTGTTTATCACTTGTTTCCTTGAATGATAGTTGTGTATAATATGTTGCTAAATGCTAATGAAGTGTGCACTACTTCACTGCAAAGCATACCTTATCTTTGCATAATGCTTATATCTTTAGGCTACTTGCTATATTAAGGCTTACATAGGTCGTAGACAAATGTGCTTTGTTAAAATAAATTTAACAAATTTAGCATATACCTTTTTGTTTTCTTTCTTTCTTTTCTCTCTGGTGGTTCTAATGCCAAATGCTGGCTTTCAGACTATACTTGCAGCATCTTTTATTAGGTTTTGATACATCTAGCATGCATTTATATTTAGGTCCATGTCGCCTTGATGCGCTTTTATTTCCATGGTTGGGGCATGCAGCATGCTAACTTTGTGCTGTCATACTTAATTAACATATCTTTTCATCATTATGTGCCTTAAAAGTTGAATAAACATTGTGTGCCTTGACAATTCATTTGAACCGTGAGCTTTTTATCAGATGTCAATTTTTATCCTGTTATTTTACATGCTAACATTGTTGTAAGTTATAACCCTTGAAAGTTTTGACCTTTACCCATGAACCAATGGAAGTGAACCCTCCCTCATAGCAAACCTGAGTTTTGTAACCATTTAGTTTTCTGTTGCCCACCAAGTTGTTTGTGTCATGATTTGTTTGACATCAGTTGTTTGTGTCAATGGTTGTCCAACAACTTTTGTCCTACCTTCTGGAATAGTACCTCAGTAGTAAGTCCAGCATTCTGTACCATGCTTATATATTGCATGTTTCATTGTCTGGTTTGATCGTACAAGAATTTTACAAGCATGATTATTAAGTCACGGGATTAGTCACGACTAATCAATGATTACTCACAAAGTTGGCCTGGTCTGACTGGAGTACCTCGACTGCTTACCTAGTCGAGCAATTTGGAATTTTAAGTCGACGACTAATCGCGATGATTAGTCGGGTGACATAGCTCGTCACTTGGCACCGTGGAGAAGGGTGAAGGGAAGTGGAGGGGATACGTTGTTAAAAACTCCTTTAAACCCAATGGGAAAATAAGGAGAAATTGATACAACATATAATGAGTATTGTCTCATTGTAAACTCATATGAGAAAAACCTTTGGGAGAAAACTCATAGATAGTTTAGAGGACAATATATGTCATTGATATCTCCTAAAAACCTCGATGGGAAAAATAGGAAATACGACATATGCTTATGCTAGTATTGTCTCATTAAAAACTTTATATGAGAAACCTTGTGAGTAAAACTCATACAAAGAAAAGAGTGCAATATGATGCTTTGGACAGAGTAACATTTAGGAGATTTCTCCCTGAATCTTGCAAATCTCGAAGTCGCCGATACCAATTCCTTGTACACATTTCGGAACGAGGAAGCTAGTAAGGACTTAGTAAACAAATCAGCGAGATTATCACATGATTTGGTTTGCAAGATGTTTATTTCACCCATTTGTTTTAACTCATGGGGGTAAAACAACTTAGGAGAAATATGCTTGGTTATGTTGCTCTTGATGTAGCCTGTCTCCATCATGTAACACAAACAAAATTATCTTCATAGATAATAGTTGGTGAATTGATGGCACCAATGCCACACGATTGTTGTATGTGGTTAATCACTCTGCAAGCTAAACACATTCGCGTGAGGCCTCATATAGTGCAATTATTTGAGTGATTTGTTGAGGTAGCCACCGTGAGTCTGCTTTTGTAGACTTCCATGAAATGGTCGTTCCTCCGTGTAAGAACACAAAATCTGCAGGATCGGCCATTATGGGGATCGGATAAATAGCCGACATCGGTGTATCCAATCATATTAAGATCCGGTTCCTTTGGAAAAATAATCCAAGATCTCTTGTACCATTAACATATCTCGAGGATATGTTTTACTCCCGCCCAATGACGTTTGGTAGGAGCGGCGCTATGTCGAGCTAGTAAGTTTCTCGCAAATGCAATATCGTGCAGTGCAATTTGCAAGATACATAAGCGCCCAATGACACCGAGATAAGGATAATGAGATCCCGAATCTCTTCTCCATCATCCTCGTGGTCCGAATTGATCGATCTCCATTTCTAGAGATCGAACAACCATAGGTGTTTTGGATGGATGTGATTTGTCCATATTGAATTTCTCCAATATCTTACGGATATATTTGATTGATGCACTAAAATTCCAGTGGGAAGATGCTCAAGTTGTAAACCTAAGCAAAATTTGGTTTGACCCAAATCCTTCATTTCAAACTCCGTCTTTAGATGATTGCGTGCTTCATCAATATCTTGTGGGTTGCCGATGATATTTAAATCATCAACATATATCGATATGATGCAAAATCCCGTTTGGGACTTTTTATGAAAACACATGGACAATCATCATTGTTAGTGTATCCTTCTCGCAAAAGGAACTCACTAAGTCGGTTATACCACATTCTTCCGATCGCTTTAAGCCATAGAGTGACTTTTGAAGCTTTACACAATACATGTTGCGATTTGCGTTTGGATCCTATAGAGATTCCATCGGGGACCTTCATATATATGTCCGAATCAAGTGACCCATATAGATATGTAAATACTACGTCCATCAACCGCATAGATAGACGATTTTGAACAGCCAGAGATATAAGGTATCGGAATATTATTCCACTCATAATCGGAGAATATGTTTCATTGAAATCAATGCGGGTCTCTGCGTGAACCCTTGTGCTACAAGCCTCGCTTTATGTCTCACTACCTCATTGTTCTCATTCCGCTTAGGATGAAAACCCATTTGAATCCCACAGAAAGATTCCTCGAGGTGTAGGTATTGCATGAGTGAATACCTCTCTTTTAGTGGCGAGGTTATCTCTCGCTGAATTGCATCTTTCCATTGATTCCGATTCGAGCGCCGCACTCTGCCATGGTCTTAGGATGCGGATCATTTTGGATGATTTCTCGCAATTGCTTCGAGAAATAGATGTCGATAATTGTAGACTTTCTGTCATATGATTCTCCGATTCAATATAGTTGATGGAAATTTCAAGCACCCTTGTGATGTATCATTATTTCCCAAAATGATTGCATCGGGCGCCCGATGTCCCAACATCGATGGTGAGTGCACTGTTGATGTGGGATGTGAAGGTTGAACCTCCACAGGTGTTTCTCAACGTGAGGTTGAGTTACATTTCTTGGGTTAGAAGATTTATTCTTCCCTTTCCTTTGCTTATTGGAATCGCATATGTAGAAATAGCCGCATTTCTCCCCTCTTACTTGGGAGTTGAGTAGTTTTATTTGGTATCTCTACTCTTTCCAAGACATTTCTCATTTGGATTATAGGATTTTGTAACACCCTTATAATCGATAAATGCATTCGCATGTTATTTGCAATGTGTTGCAAATTAATGATCTTCTGAACTTGGAGTTCGGTTTGAAATACGTGGATCGAGTTGAAGATGTCTATGGCATCCCAATTGATTTCTGGCATTTATTGTGGTTTTCAATTCCTCCCCTAATGCCGGAAATGATCTTCATTGAAGATACAATCGTCGGGCGTTGAATAGATCCTGTTAGGGGTTCCAAGTATTTAATGATCGGCGAAGATTGATATCCCACGAGATCCCCAATTTCTGTGTGGGCCCATAGATGTACGCTGCGGTGGAGAGATCGAGTGCGTATGTAGCGCAACCGAACTTCCAGATGGGAAATATTTGGTGTATTTCCACGTACTAGTTGCAGCGGGAGGTTGCATGGTATGCGATTGGACACAATTGAATCAAGTCAATGTGTGTAAGATCTGCGTGACCCCAACATGATGTTGGTAGATTGCAGTGCAGTAGTAAAGGTCTTGCAATAAGTTTCACTCTCTTAATGAGAGATTCGCCAACCCATTTTGAGTATGAACATATGGGACCGAGTGCTGAACTTGAATTCCTAAAGTCATGCAATAATCATTGAAGGCACGTGAGGAAAATTCAGCAAAGATTATCCATTCGGATTGATCGGATTTGATGTTCGTGATATTGTGCTTTAAGTTTGATAACTTGTGCAACAATCTTAGCAAATGCATGGTTCCGTGTGGAAAGTAGACACACATGAGACCATCGTGTACATGCGTCTATTAGAACCATGAAATACCTGAACGGCCCAGACAATGGTTGAATGGGACCACATATGTCACCTTGAGGTAAGAGGGCCTCAAAATTAATTTCCCAGTGGCACATGCGGTGCACATAAAATCTGATGATTGGGGAAATTTTGCATCACGTAAAGTGTGACCAACAGAATTGCTTATAATTTTCCTCATCATCCCTATTCCAGGATGGCCAAGGCGATCATGCCAAGTTTGGAATGCGTTAACATTATGGAAAATTACTTTGTAAGCAACATGTGGTACGGGTTGATGTATGTGTAGTACAATCCAGACGGAGTGAGGAAACTTTTCAAGTGTCTCTTTGCCATATCCGTGATCTTTTGTTATGAGAAGAAACTCCTCATTGTTGTCCTCATGAGTTTCAACATGAAACCCATTCTTACGGATATCTTTATAACTCAATAGGGTACGAGTTGAATCGGGATACAAGAGTGCATCCTCAATTGTTATCGATGTACCCATAGGAAGCATAATAGTGGCCCGACCGGTGCCAACTATTACAGCATCGCGTCCAGCGATTGTTAAACCATTTCCTTTGTTCTTTGTGAGAGTTTGGAAATATTTTATCTCCCTGAGTATAGAATTAGTAGTACCGCTATCCACTAGGCACATTTTCTCATCCATCAGATCGACTCCCGTACAATCTATACAAAATGGAGAATTGGAATATGTAATTCTCAACAAATATATATAGTATACATACAATATATATATATATAGGTATCAATTGTGCTTAATACAAAATACAATACCCATTGTGCTTAAATGAAGTACGGACAACAACTAGCTTATGACAACATTCACAATTAAACGACATCCACATTTAAGGCATAATTAAATAAGGTATTTCAAAGTGTAGGAGCCTAATTAAAGTCTCCAAACGGATCGTTAGAAGTGAACTCCACGATCATGTTCTCCATATCGTCAACGTTCCCATCAAGTGGAGGTAGTGCCTTGGTGTTGCTTGGTTCGCGCGTTGTAGGAGCGAGTAGGAGCACCCAGGGCATCTTTCTTAGTAATGTCGTTGGAGGAATTCTTCCATGTTGACATCAGTTGGGAGTTGAAGTGTGCTTCAAATTGTCCACCTTGATTGAACGTCCTTGATTGGGCGTGCTCGTCCCACGAATTCAAGTACAAAGCCACCAAGTGCTTGGGAGTGCGACATTTCTCGATCGGGTGGTTATAATGACCACACTTGACACAAGTGTTAGACTTGTTCTTTTCGACTTAAAAACATCCTTTCCCTTGTTAGCACCATTAGACTGACGCTGTCTTTTGCGCTTGTTCTTTCCTTTGAAGTTCGAGATTGCTAGAGTTAGTAGCATTCCTTTGGGTTTGTTCTGAGTGTTAACATGTACTCGGCAAAGGCTTAGTGCCCAAAGGCGCAGATTAGAGTTCCAAAGGAGAAGCTCACTATGCCTTTCTGCTGAAGTAATGTTTTAATTAACTCGAATAAGCAGTGAAACCTCTTTCACGGTATTGTTGCTTTGAAGGATCATTTGTGCGGGAGCATGGTAGACAATGTCTTCTCAATTTTCTCGCATCGGATGGTTCTTTCTCATAAAGCGTAGTTTAGAACTGATTTTATGAACAGCATGGTTGAACTCTCCCACGATTTAAAATCTTGTATGCGGAGGTGGTTCCACTCATTGTGACCTCCGGTAGGATAAGCGCTTCTCATTGTTCATACCGTGTTTGAAGAGCAAGCCACGAGCGCGTGGGTCTTCTTCCATCGGATACTCACCTTGAGATCGGGATGGATGTGGTTCCTTATGATAAATAAGGTATTGTACTTGAGAGTCTCGACCAAAGGAGCTACACCTCTTGGGAGCCGCAATTGCAGTACATTCCGCGTAATGATAGACTCACTTTGAGATCCATCGCCCATGTGGGAAGTTGTGGCCGTCAGAGCGAGAGCCTCAAACTCTTTAGTAGCCATTGTGCCTACATATGTAGGGCCACGATTTGTTAAAATCTTTGGCAATGTTAAATGAGCGATCACGAAATGCAAGTAATCAAGGTAAACTTGAAATACATAAAGGGACATTCTCCTATTGTGGAACAACATAGTTAATCACTAATGGTATTAACATTATTTAATTCATTTTTCAACATTGAGTGCGCACTTTGAGGATGATAATCCCACAGTAGTATATTGATACTACCTTGTGTATGGCCAATGTGAAAAAGAATCATGGTAATCACTTAGGTGTAGACCTTGTAAATTTATAATCAAATTGGGTACGCACGTTGAGGATGAAATCCCACAGTAGTACTATGGTACTACCTTGTGTATGGCCAATTGGAAAATAAATAAAGGTAGTCACCCAAAAGTGTAGACCAAATATTTAACTTGCATAAAAAAATATTAAGTGCTTGAATGGTAAGCTAGAAAACGTAATATTTAAATTGCATAAGATTGATTGCAAGAATTGATGTATAATACATTGCATGGAAACACGTATGTACAATACATGGATACATCAGGCGTCTAAAACAGTAAAATAATTTAGATTACCACACTGATGAAAAGTACTGCGAAATTATAATACAAAGATTATTTCAATAATAATTCTGCAATTGCCATAAAAAGGAGGGGGGTTTGAGCAAATTTTCGCGAACTTGGGCTGAAGCCCAGTCGGCATTTTGGCCCATGCAGGATGGTGGGAGGTTATTGGGCTAAAAGCCCATTTGAGGGCATCCATATAAAATGGAGTGAGGAGTGGGGGTTAGGGTTACCCTTAACCCCAGAACAACCACCGCCGGCCTGTGGCGCCGCCACCGCCGGGCAAGCGCGCCGCCGCCGCCCTCGCCGCGCCGCTGCTCCTCCATGGCTCGCCGCCTCGTCATTGCGGGCCTCTCCTCGGCGTCGGCGCGCGCGCCACCGCCGAGCCGCTGCCGTCGCGAGCCGCGTGCCGTGTGCACCGCCGGTGCGGGCAGCGCCGCCGCGCCCGGTCGCCGACGCCGGCACCGCGTCGTCGCGAGCGTGGCGCTCCGCCGGCCGCCGCCGGGCGTCGTCGCCGCGAGCGTGGCGCGCCGCCGCCGACCTCCGGCGTGCCTCCGCCCGGCCGGAGCCGCCACGCGCCGTGAAGATGCGCCAGCCGCACTGGCCGCGAGCGCGTCGCGCGAATGGCCTCGCCGGGCTCGGGCCGGCCGCGTCGCGCAAGCAACGCCACGGCTCGATCCGCGGGCCTCCGGGCCCCTCCTTTGTTCTTGAGTCAAGTGGAGAAGGCCTCTCTGCCGGCGGAGAGTACGGATCCGAGTCGAGCCGCCGGATCGCGCGCCGGCGCCGGTAAGGCCCATAGCGCGAAGCCCTCGCCGGTGGGGAGACGCCGTGTGCCTCCCATGGACGACGACGAGCCGGCGAAGATCCGTGACCAGTCGCGATGAAGGTATTGGTCGCCGGTGTGTGTGGTGGGTTTTGATGGCAAGGGGCAAAAAGAAGTTGCAGGTTTTCACACAAAGAATCAATCGAAGCAAGAACACCAAGTAATGCGTTGTGATGCTTCTCACAAAGATTGATCTGATCGTTCTCCATACCTTGTCTTCTTTTTGGTCTGTCCTCCCTCTCGAGAGCACAGAGTTGCAAGCAATCGTGCTGATAACGTGTTTAATGTTAATGTAAACTGAAAACAGTGAATGACAAGTGAACTCATGTCTCTTTCATTGATCATTGATATGTATTTATACATATCCGTACGGACGTCATGGATGTGCAGATGTAACTGCCCCATGGAGCCGTTGCTTCGGATGAAGAAGAAAAATGGGATGCAGACGGTTGTCCCGGATGAGATCATCTGTTTAAACTTCTCAAGTCGTAACAGAGGGCTTATCAAAAAAAAAAAAAAGAAGGGGAAGTGGAGGGGGGGGGGGAGGTGGAGGCGGCATGCACGAAGCAAAGGGCAAAGGTGGCGTCACAACTCTGCGTCTCTGCCCTATGTTGATGCACTTGGCTGCTGGGCCGGGCCTTGCTGGCCCAGATGGTAAAGTGAGGTGCTTTTAGGCTTTCGTTCCCCTCCTGTAGAGACGTCACACCAGATGTGCTCAACTGGCGATGGAGGCATGGGGCGATCCCTCCCTAGCTCCCAGGCAACCTCGCCGTCGCAGCCCCAGAGAGGGAGTCGCCGCGGACAATGCACCTCCGCCACCCCTTGCAAGAAGCAGCAGATCGAGCCAGGTGCTGCTCCGTTTCACTGCTCTATTCTTCATCCGTTTGCTGCTATGTTCTTCCTACTGGCTACTCTCCTATTTTCTTCCTCCATTTTGCTATTCTGTTCGAGATCTTAATCCTAGTGTTGTTTTTTCTGCTCTGTTCTCTTCATCCTCTCCTTCTATCAGACTTAGGGCATGTTTGGTTCATGACCAGAAGTTGGCTAGCCACAAGTTAGGCGTGCCACAGTTTTTAGGTAACTGTTTGGTTCACTGACGTAATTGTGGCATGCCACACTTTCTTAGCACCCGGCCCCACACGTCATAGACTCAGTTTCTTGCCAAACTTTGCCACAAGTGTGGCTTCGATTTTGTTAGCCACACTTTCTGTGGCAGCCACATATTGCCTAAGCTTAGGCATGACAAGGTTAGGCACCAACCAAACAGGCCCTTAGTTTTGCTGCTTTCTTCAATATCAATATCTGGGTATTCTTCCTCTGATCCTGGTAGTAGGTAGTAGCAGACAGTACTAGCAGCAACAAGTAGTAGTGGTAGAAGGCAGCTTAGAAGCAACCAGCAAGTAGTAGTGGACTAGTCGGAACTAGTTGCAACTAATCGACAAGTCGGTAGCATGGCGACTCTACTCGACTTTACGATTTAATAACTATGTTTACAAGTTAGCTGTTCAATTCAGTCAAATATTATTTGATTGATTCGGTGTGTGCACGGAGGTTTCATTTTAGATCTTTGGAGTTAAATATGGTAATATTAAGTGGTTTGCAGCGAGGATATTCAGCGTAGATGCTGATTGAATACAACAATGTTACATTGTTATGCTATATCCGAAATCAAAATGAGTAAAGTAGCCACGCTTGTTGTCCGTCTTAACTTTATGTAACCATAAAATGAGAATCTTAACCAGCATGTACCTTGTTGCACATTTATGCCTTTGAAATTTTGGACATGATGGTACCAGCGACACTGTGATTGCTATGTGCTATAAACGTGCAATCGTCCTTCCAGGTGGATACAAGACAGCCGTGACCAGTACACAAAGGAGCGCCTGGATGCCATCAACGACGAGTTCAAGCTCTACCGCTGCCACACCATCAAGAACTGCACGCATGCCTGCCCCAAGGGCCTGAACCCGGCGAAGCACATCGACACAATCAAGAAGCTGCAGATCGATGCCTGAGTTAGCAGCAGATCTCTCTCCGTGAGATGGAACTCCATGTGGAAATTTGTAATCAGCCTGCCCTTTGCTTTTGCTCCGTTGTTCCCTACCTGAAAAATAATTGCTGGAGCGCAGGATATTCCCGTCTGGACCTCCGCTTTGATGATGGAAATGATTCCATTTCCATTAGGCGGAGGGAGCATTTAGGGAGTGAATAATTGCTACCGTATTTTATTTTTATGTTGTATCTAATTTGGTTGTTCATTATCCATCATATGCGGTTTATGCATGAAGTAATTCATGGATATTTATGTCTTGGATGTTCAAATACGCCGTGTCTATTTCCTTAGTTCATGAAAGAAACAACACCGTCATTGTATTCTCTGTGAAAAAAATTGTGATCTTTTGTGGGGTACTGCTTAAATCTTGCGGTAATCATTTAGCTAATGGCGTTGCGAGAAAGCCATAGGATTTGATAATCTTACCATCTAAACGATAATGATTAAAGCGTGTAATGATAATCTAATCTTGTCTCCTTTTTGGTTGGATTCGTAATGATGGGTTTTGATTTTTGATAATCTAATCTTGTCTTCTTTTTTTATTGGACTCTTAATGATGGGTTTTGATTTTTTATACCCATGGGACATCTGGAGCACCTAGATTTTGCCAAGAGCAGTGCTTTCATACTTTTCACTTTAATAAAAAAAATAGTATTAATTTTAAATCACATAAAATAATAAATAATCACTATCTATTATTTAATTCTATTTTAAAAGTTACAAATTACTTCGGAGAAATCGTGGGAGCACTTAGCACCTCCTTTTGGCAAACCTACCAGGCTCTCCATTTTCTCTCATGTCGCCATGCGTTCCACGTGGGACCCACCTGGTTGCTCCCGACCAATGGCATTGCAAGCCGCGCGATAAGGCTGCGAATCTGGAGCGCACACTCGCCTCCTTCCACCGCTGCACCAGATAAGCCACATCCATCGTTCTGGAAACGCAGAGCCATTACACCTCACAGACTCCATTCAAGCTACACACACATCACCCAGCAACACCTGCCATAGTTGCTAGTGTCAGTGAGCTCGAGTTCTTCCAAGGAAGAAGAGACCGAGGAGCTAGGCATCATCAATGGCGACCATAGCTACGATGGCCATGCTTAAGCCCGCCAAGGTCCTGGCGAGGTCGTCGTCCACGAGCACCAAGGTGCCGAGCATCTCGCTGCGCAGCCTGCAGGAGGGCGCGACCAACAAGGGCCTGGCCGTGTCGTCGGCGCCGGCGGCCGCGGCGATTGCGGGCGCCTTCTTCTCCGCGCTGGCGTCGTCGGACGCCGCGCTCGCGGCGCAGCGGATCGCGGACGTGGCGGCGTCGGCGGACGACAACCGCGGGCTGGCGCTGCTGCTGCCCATCGCGCCGGCCATCGCGTGGGTGCTCTACAACATCCTGCAGCCGGCGCTGAACCAGCTGAACCGCATGCGGTCGGAGCAGGTGCTCGTGGCCGGGCTCGGCCTCGGCGCCGCCGCGGCCGCGGGGCTAGCGTACGCGCCGGAGGCCTCCGCGGCGCAGGAGATCGCGGCGGTGGCGGCGGACAGCAGCGGCGACAACCGGGGCCTGCTGCTGCTGTTCGTGGTGGCGCCGGCCATCGCGTGGGTGCTGTACAACATCCTGCAGCCGGCGCTCAACCAGCTCAACCGCATGCGGTCCGACTGAGCGCCGCGCGCGCGCGTACGTCGCATGCATGCATGCATATGTGTGTAGTGTGCGTTCGTGTATTAAGGGTGGTAGTAACGTGGAACGTGGTGTACTTCACTGCTTCTGTCTCTAATCCTCTCTCTTGAACAAATGCAGTACAGCTCCTCCTTTTTCTCTCATTTCCTTTCCTTTCTCCAAGTTACAAATTGAGTTGGATCTTATTTCAAATACAGTAATGCTACAACAAATGCTATGGAATTCATTCAATTCAATGCTACTCTACAGTTTTGCTAAAATTCCTACCGAAACCATTCCGGTCAGGCCTTCACTGCTGTCGATTGCTCATCATCCCAAACTACTGTGAGGAACAAGTAGAGGACCGCACTGGATTATGAACCGTACACGTGTCACCACGATGCTGATATGCGGCGGCGATATCGCCAAGGGTACCGTACTGACCGTTGGTTCATTGGCCAATCTGGCCAGTACTATCATTACTACTACATCCGTCTGCGGCTCTGTCATTGCTACTTTAACTCGCTAAGCTTTGATCGACGATAAGTTTTAAAATATCTAATTATGTAGCGTAGAAACGGTAATGGTAGTTTTGTAATCAAAAGTACTTTACTAATATTCTGCATTTAGACCTGTTTGCTTTGGTGTTGCTTAAAAAGTAACGATCAAAACTCCATCTATCACAGTCAACAGTGATAAGTAAAGGCAAACAGAGGAAGTACTCTGTAATCGGTCAATTTGTCACGGAAAGTTGAGTGCGCATCCAAGCTACTGTCAATCTCTCATGATGTAATAGTATCGATCTTTGGCCTTGTTTTTTACTGTTTTCAAAACGCCTTTTAATTTTTACTATAGTACTTAACTTTTAAACGGAATATTTTCTCAAGACAGGATTTACAAGTTAATTGTAGTACATATTAAAAACTCAATATCTGTATCAACCAAAATCACAAGCGAGTATCTCATTCTGTAATCTATGTCGTAAACAACCAAAGTTCAAAAATTTTAGCTAAAAACCATAAGCCGCAGCCATATCAAACATGCCCTTTGTCACTCTCTCAGAGTTTTAACCTGCCATTAGGCCAGTCTCAGTGGGGGTTTCATGGAGTTTCATGGGCATTAAATACGCTGACATGGCACTGTATTGATGAAGAGAGAGATGATAAAAGTTTCATGGGAGTAGAGAGAGTTTCATGGGGATGAAACTTTTCTGCACTATTTCCAAAATATGGATGTGTTGAAAACTGGGACATGAAACCTCCACTGAGACTGGCCTTAATCCTTTTATCAACTCTGAATCTCTTATGACCTATGTAGTATCAGTAGAGAGAACAGTAGCAGTGGCTAGTTAAAAGTCGCAGGATTTTTTTAGGCTTATTGCTTTTAGTTTTTACTATAATAATTAGTTTTTAAACCGTACATCTTTTCAAAATGAGTTTACAAGTCAACTGTAGTAGACATTATATTGATTTCAGCTATACCGGCAAAATCGCATGAGATTGTCTCTCTTCGTACTCTTCACGCGAATAGTTAGAATTTAAAAGTCATAAGCCAAAAACCTATTTTTTTCAGCTTCTAAAAACCTGTTTTTCAGCTTTTCTACAGTAACAAACTTTCAAACGGAGTGTCTTTTTAATGCGGAGTCTATAAGTTGATTGTAGTACACACTGTAGCGACTTCATTCATATAGGCAAAAATTGCAAGTTTATATTATTCCATACTCTCTCACACAAACAACCTAAAAGTCATAAATCGTAGTTAAAAACCATAAATCGAAACAAAAAAGAACAGTCAATAGTGTGTGCTTCCATGGGGGTGCAATCGGAATGGATACAGATGGATATCGCTCATCCTGTATCATATTTCGTATTTTTTCTTAGAGTCAAAGTCGGGCACAAATAGTGTCGCATGCCTATTTCTCTATTCCGTATTCGTTCCACAAGCATTCGCATGAAAATTATCTGCTTCTTTTACGCTCCTAAAGATGATATTGGATAGTAAGGGTATAATTAAAGCGAACATAAAAAGACTAATCGTCGAGATATTAAAAGAAAATCACTCAATATTTTCCACCTGTTTAGATGCAGTAATCTATCTATCTGTTATCTTATTTTTAAGTAAATTTATAACAATTTTTCACATATCATTTGATATATGGATATATATAGTTAGATATAACTTATTCTATATCTTATTTTTGTAATTTTTTCTCAAAGTTAAATATAGATAATATCGGATACCAACCCTTCGGTCTGTCTGCTCCATTTACACGCTACTCGTGTCAGCTGTGCGTGCGGCGGTCATGCTGATGCATGCAAAGCGAGAGGACTACTGGGTAGTAGTGGCGGGAGTAGTAAAAGCTGCGAGCTCGATCACACGCCACTGCGTGACGTCACCCGTGAGAGGTGAGACCTGGCATCTTTTTTCCCGGGGGTAAAATGGTAAACATAAATTTGACTCGCCACGTCTGACAAAAGCATTTGCTTTGGGTAACCTGTACGTGCACTAGCGCGACTTTCTAGGATATCTGGTACTGATTGTTATTTACAAAAAATAATCTATGTCTAGCGTATTAAAAAAATGTTTTTGCTGTTCGGTGGCCGGATAGTAACGCTCGTGGATTGACACATAGCCACTGTTGTCTCATGGCCGAAAGCGTAAGCGACTGACCGTATCATGGCGGACGGCGCAGCGACTGCCGTCCCACCACTGCAGAAGGGACCTATCGTTCCATGGTAAAGTGGCAGGTAATTTAATTAGCTGATTAGCCGGCTTAATTATCTATCATAATTTAGTTTTTTTGCTTACTATTTGTTTAAAATTTTAAATATAGCAAATGAGCTTAAAAAATAACGAAAGTTTATGTACAGTTTTCCGACACAACGTACTTAGCTGTGTAATTTTTTGGTAATTCTATCTGATATGAATATTGCTCAAAAATTCGTACGATTTTGATATTTTTAGGAGTTGTTACATATAGCAAACGAGCTCCCAAATTACAAATTTTTGTGGAAAAGCCCCCAACATAGTCATATTAATTTAATCGTGAAATTAACGATGTTCAGACATCTTTTGCAGTTCATACATCATAAATATTTATACAAGTACATGTAATAGTACAAAAAACGTATCGCACGGGATGTGATATGGGTCACACATTTGAGCCATTGTTATCTCTTCGCCGTGTCTGCCTCCCCGTGTATGGCCTTGTCTTTCGTTGAGCATGAGCATGTCCCGTGGGGTACGTCAGCCAGTCTGGAGGTTGCGTCTCGGTTCGGAGAAGGTATGGAGACGTTCCGTTTGCTCAATGGGCGGCGGTGGTCCAGTAAACTTAGGTACAAAAGGCTGGGTCCGGTAAGGGCCGATGTCCTCCAGCTGAGACATGTCGAACTGCGCCAGCAATAATATCGTGAATGAAGGACTCTAAAATCCCCTCGTGATGCGAAGGAGCCTCGCCTTGACCATACGACGTGGCAATGGAATTGAAAGAGCTCTGCCCACCCAAGTCTCTAAACTCTGCATATGGTGTGAACGCTGAGCTCTGCCCTGCGTACGCTACAAACCCTAGCGCTATGTACCATTCTTTGGGAGCATCCAAGAGGCTCGTATCACCATCGATGGACTCAACGTCACCCCCACGTTGAATTGGAGGCTGCAAGATGAAACAATGTTAGTCACAATAAATATTCCGGATGTATAATGCGAATCTCATACATCTCAGATGTGCAACGAAGATGAACGACAGGGGCGGTAGTTTGTGTAGGTGGTATGGATGTCAAAAGTGATGCATCTTGACGATCCACCATGGCAAACCACTCAATATGCTACCTACGATATCTCGTGAGTCATGATAGCATCGGTTAGTAATAATGGGAGAATGTTATGATGTTAGTGGAACGTAAGGCCTAACAGAAAAACAAAGTATGATCCGTCAAACAGCCACAACTTAGATTGTGAACAGCCACATACGAATAATTCATTAATTACTGACAATTTGATTACTCGTCCAAAAAATTACAAGTGATTCATTACCGTCGCCCTTTTGCCGCATCCTTAATGAGATATGCACTGGCTTCTCAAAATAATGAGCTACGCACTTTTAATTTTGAGCGACGATCGTGAGAATGAGTTTCTACGATGAGCGACTGAGATGAACGATGACGAACTACGAGAGGTTTGTAATTATGGCCGAGCGAAAAGGAAACCCGGTGCACTCACCGCGTAAATTAAGGACTTCTTATCAACAAGCAGCACTTGAGCGAGGGAGAACGATATGGTAACATTAACAAATATGTAAACGAGGAGTACGATGGCGGCGAGATGGCGATGGGGCACTCACCATGTAAATTAAGGAGACATGACGACATTACTACTAACAAATATGGACGAGGATGGGGACAACACAGTCATAACAACATTACTACGGACGAGGGAACGCGCGAGGGGGGACAACACGGATAGAGTAATAATTTTGCGAAGGACATCGTGGGAAAAAATATAGCAGTAACAGACCGACATATATGTGAAGGATAGAGGCCAGAACTGAAAATATGCCTGAGCATCATTAATTTCATGATTAAATTAACATGAATTAATATGGCAAATTTAGAGCACATAAAATTTCCAAAAATTACACAATTACTATGACTATATCAGAAGGCTTTCCATAAAATTTCATAATTTTTATAGCTCATGTTCTATATGTAACAATTCATACAAATATCAAAATCGTATGAATTTTTGAGCAATACATTCACAATGGATAAAATTACCAAAAAAATACACGGCTAAATATGTTGTGTTAGAAGATTGCACTCAAAATTTTATATTTTTTGAGCTTATTTACTATATTTAAAAATTTAAATAAATAGTAAGTAAAAAATAAATTAGGACAGGTAATTAAGCCGGCTAGCTTTGCCAACGGATAGCAAGCCCCTGCCGTCTAGTGGTGGGATGGCAGACTGCCTACTATCCGGCCATGGGATGGCAGGCCGCCTGCTCTCCGGCCATAGGACGACAGCGGCTACGCGTTAGCCCATGGGCGATGCCGCCCGGCCACCGGACGGCAAAAACGTCATTTTTATCAATACGCTAGATATATGACTATTTTTATGAATAAAGTGATAAACAGTGTCAAATATGGTAAAAAGTCGTAGTGTTTTGTTTCGCTTCTCTACTTGTATGTATGTACTGTCGTGTATATAGGTCGCCCACCATGTTAGACAGCATGTTTTGCATGTTAGAGAGAGCTGATCACCTCCGAACTCACTACCATGGCGAACGGTCTCATGAGAATATTCTTGTATTCCTGCAAAAATTGAACTAATAGAATTCATGCATTTTCAAATGAGCCTGAAACATACTAGTAGCACAAGACTTACTTCGGGGTTAATAGGCACACTAACCATTGTTGTTGTTCAGTGGTGGACTCCGAATCAAAATTTAGGGGTGATGGGGCTAATGTGACTTACTCACCAGTTTTCCAAATATCGAGTTGCTGGCATGTGGTAGCCTACCACATTGCCAGCATGTCGCATGCCAACATTGCTACCAAAGTGCTTGGCTGCCTCCTTGCTACGGCTGCATGCTGCACGCACGCCTGACGCCCCTACCCCCTACCAACATCATGTTTTAGAATTGAAGGTAGTGCCAACATTGCTATGCTTGATATCTATGTTTCCCATATACGTGCCTCACTATAGATAATATGATTATTGTACTTCTGTAGTTAAGTTTCAGATCTTGAATATACCAAATTAAGGACAATGCTATGATAGACATCCTCTTGTTTCCAAGGATCTACTGGCTAGAGATGAATTGATCTTTATAGCTTCTTTATCAAGTTTCCATAATATATGAAAATAGTATTGTCCTGAAGATGCTATGTCATCATCATAATTCAGAATTAATTAACAAAGCTCAATGGTCACATTATTAATTTGTATGGTTGATTAGCTATACTAAGGACCAATTCATGATAGTGCATGAACTACACTAAGAACCACTTCATGATAGTGTATGGGCTAGGGGTGCTAGGGTGTGTACCCACCAAGGAGCACCTTTTGTCTTAACTAGGTGAGTGATATGTGCAATTTGTATGGGTCAGCATCAAAATGATACAAATAATAATAATTAAATTATTGATATTTATGATCTTCTTGGTAGGTATAGAGTTAAATTTAAATTAATAAAAATGTATTTTTTGTATTATTATGTTATATTTTTATGTGATTGTCATTTTCTTAACAAAAAATTGTCATCTATTTAGTCCTCTTTATGTCCAAATCTTGCCTCTACCCCTGGCTTATATGGTACGCGTACGGACCCAACGGCGATGTTGTGAACGACGGAACGTCCACAAAACCCCCGTGATGCCCTTAATACCTAGCTTACTACCTTACCCTCCTCATCGAGTACGACAGAAAGGACGCACCGCAATCCAGCCACCCAATGGGGCGCCGCCACGTGAGCAGGCCGCCGCCACGTCGGCACAGGATCATGGAAAAGTGCCCTTTTGCGGGCCTGCTCGCGGGAGATCTCTCGCTTTCCCACCAAATAGGCTGTGCAACTTCTCGCCCATTTTTCAGGAAACCCCTTGAGGTAGTGCCATATTTCGGAGGCCATGGCGAGCGGCGGACAGCGCCGGAGGCCTCGCCGGAGATCGCGTGCCAAGGTGAGGAAGACCAAGTATCTTAGCCTCAGCCGACACCTGAACAAGGCGGTGGAGGCGCAGCAGTCGCTGGAGAAGGCTCCGGCGTCGGAGTTTTCGCCAGTCTCGCCGTCGGAGTCTCCGCTGCCGGAGGAGGCGGTGGAGACGCCGGAGGACGGTGGAGATGGAGGTGGGCAGCAGCAGCAGCACGAGCCGTTCCCTCTGCATCCTGAGCCGTCCACCCTGTTCGCGGCTGCGCCGTCCCTAACCGACATCCTCGGCGCCTCCGTCGGCGGCGGCGGCGGCGGCGGGGAGTCGTCGTCCGCCTCGCCAGACGTATCCAGCGGGACCGGGTTCCCGGGTGAGGAGGATGACCTGGCTCGGCGGGCGCTCCGGGGCAGGGAGCGGTGGGTGTACTGCAGTTCCTCGCCGAGCGCAACCACGTCGTCCTCCTGCTCGTCGGCGGCGAGCACGGGCGCCTCCGCCGCCGCCGCACGGTCGCTGCTGCTGAAGCTGGATTACGAGGAGATCTTGGCCGCCTGGGCCGGCCGCGGATCGCTCTACATCGGCGGCGCCGCGGACGCCGCAGGCCTCGTCGCGCCGAAGCTGGAGCTCGACCCTGTAAGTCCCCTGGTCTTCTCCGTACAGTTCGTGGACATGCGCTTGTGACACGGGTGGTCGCACGTTTGAGCAGGTCTTCGTGGAGGTGGGGCCATGTCAGCACCCGGCGGCGGGCGCATGGAGCTCGCCGGAGACGGCGGGGAGGGCGGAAAAGGTGAGGCGGTACAAGGAGAAGCGGCAGGGTCGCTTGTTCGCGAAGCGGATCCGCTACGAGGTTCGCCGGCTCAATGCCGTCAACCGACCGCGCTTGAAGGTAATCAACATCACTGCACTCAAGCCAATACCGTGATCTAGTAATGTGTTACACACCAAACTACTCAAGCCAATACCGTGATCTAGTAATATCTGAACTGCAAAATGGCATGGCTTCAGATTCAAAATTTCAGAGTTTGCATGCTCATGTCTTGATACATCAGTAATGATCTCCGGCTAAAACTTAACATGTGCGACTGTTCCATAGTTCATCGTGATTATTCCTAACCAGTCTGGGTCTACTTGGTTGGATTTGGTCGATTCAGGTCAATGACTCAAATCTATTTTAGGAGTTCGGAATGTAACTGACCAACTAGAATAGGAATCCACCCATGTGTTGAGTTCATTTGGTGAGAATAGGATTAGATTCTATACCTCAATTGGAGGCAGCTAATCTTGGCATAGATTCATTATGCCCAAAATAATAAGACATCTTTCTGTGTTGAAGTATAAGTAAATTGTCCATCTTTCCTCATCTGAATTGGTGCATGAAACTCAATATGGTATGACAGGTCTTGAGTTTTGTCAATCCAATTTCACGTATTAGGCTTAAGGGAGCCTACACGTGAGGGAGAGTGTTGAAGTATAAGTAAATTGCCCATCTTTCCTCATCAGCTTAAACTTTTGGGTGAACTGGTTGGTGCATGAAACTCAGTATTCTGAATTTAGCTCGTATGACATATTTTGTCAAAATTTCCTTAGCGGAGCTTCAATCTTCTGCGAATTACTTACTTTGTTTGCCCTGAAGAAATAGATCATCCAGCATTCAGGTTCTTGACAGAAATATGTAATACTAATAACCAACCTCAAAATCATGCATTCGGCCTTCCTAGTTCCAGCAACGAATGCTCACACGTGACTTAAAACAAACAAAATTTGTACCCTAAAATATCTTTCTTGTCCTTTTACTTTCTGACAAGCTGAACATCGAAATGCATCATATGGTTTTGCTTTCATGTTGTGGCTTTTCTTATAGAACTATGTTCGCCAATTAGTCCTGAATGAGAGCATTGTGCAGCATGGAACGTACAAACGAAAATATGTAATGGCTAACCCCCAAAATTATGGCTGCCTAGTTCCAGTACCAAATGCCAAAACACCATGTTTTATTCATCCATATGTGGTGCGTCCAATCTCATAGTTATGGACAAGTAAACTTATTAGAGCTCAGAAATACTTCTGCATCTCCTTCACCACTTATAGTTTATGACTTAGCGCATATACCAGTAACGGTGCGCATGAACTGGTTAGTCCCTATGTTTCACTGTTTATTACTGAATCTTGCTCTGATCAGATTGTGTGCTTGTTGCTTTACTGCAATGCAGGGCCGTTTCATAAAGGAAAAGGAAGGCGTCCCAGTGACGGATGGAAGCGAGCTACAGCCCACATAGCGCTTCTTCCATGGCCACAAGGATGGATATATATGCATCTATCCTTCCCTCTGTAAATGATCGAGCTGGTTAGTCTCCCAAGTTTTCATATCCAAATCCAGTAGCTGTAACAATCTGCCCTGGGCATGTTGCAAAGCTTCAGGTGCAGATGCAATGTGGGCTGTGTTTGGTAGGATGAAAATAACAGAACTTAGTTGCTCATGAGGTCCACTCCGGTGCTGCAATTCCCTGAATGGTGAATCCGTTTTGTCATTAGTGGATCCTGTAATGTTCAGATAGTTAGTTGCAGTTTGTCGAAGAGGGTAATCGTCAGTTCAGTTGGTAGAAGCTCACCTTATATTTTCAGAAGGATTTGATAACTGTCCATTTGAGTCGTCCCATCAGTGTAAAGATAATCTGTATTTGCCAAATTTTGTATCTGAAGTACAATGATTATGCCCGCTCGGTTGAGTTGAAAAATAGTGGCTTAGTTATGGCTGAAATTGCAGTGTAGCTAGCTGAAATTACACTGTAGCTGAAGATGACTTATTTGATATAATTAAATTAAAAAATAAAAATAGAAAAAAATATGTTAGCTCATCACGGACAACGTAAATAAATACGGGAAAAAAGAACTGGCAAAAAGATCTAAAATGTTAAAAGTTCAGAAAAAGATGAAATTTATAAATAGTAAAAAATAAATCAGAAGTTAGAAGTTTAACCTGAAATGAGCGGAGGGTATATGATCAGTGTAAAGATGATCTTTATTTGTCAAATTTTATATCTGAAGAGATTGTACACTGATTAGATGGCTCGGATTGATAGTTCTGTACAACTATTGCGTGGGGTGCAATGCGGATGGATGGTGCACACTATATCGTTCACTTGAGTCGCTGAAGGGATCGATCATTGTGCCGCCGCCGCTGGAGTCAGGCCTCGCGAGTCGTTTCTCGGGCAGAGACCCCACCTGTATGACTAGCGTGGAGCGTTGTCTTGTTCCTTAGTGGCTGCCACCTGGGCCCACCTGTCTGTGACGGCACAGAGATTCTTTGGGGTGCGCCTTGGACCACCGGCAGCCGCTTTGGCCGTGTCCCAGGAGCAACGTCCGATATCAACTTATGCAGCTTCCCAACATACTGTGTTGACCTCTCTTTTTCGGCGTAAAATTGTGAAATCGAATGGTAAAAATCGAACGGTAGGGATAGAATCAAGGTGAGATCGAGCGTTCCAGGACACGCTTGCGCACTTCCTTGGGCTCGTGGGCTCAAGAACAGTGAAAGAAGACTGGCCTCAGATGCGTTCCATAAAGTAGACAATTAGGGCCTTTGGGCCTTATGACGAGCATAGAGTTGAGCCCATCATTTACGCTCACTTTCATAGAAACTATACATTGGAGTTTCTCTTTTTCTTTTTAAAGGTGCAGATGGTTATTATAGTCACCCTTGAAGCTCGACAACCGGGTGCTCGTGAGATCAAATCCCTGAAAATTCACAAATAAACCCACCTAACATGTACTAGTTAGTCGGGCTAGATCTGTGACCTTTAGCCACAAGACATGCATTAGGGCATTTTCCTCTAAAAAACTAGATTGGCGCATTTCATTGTTCTTAGGCGAATGATTCGAGTATTTTGATAATTTCCTACATGTTGAATGGACAACACAGTCAATGTGACAGTTATTGCAAGGTCCTCTTTACACCGGTGCTTAAAGATATACTACAATATAGCCATATCATCAAGTACATATATGTAAGAGCTTCCTCTTTATAGGTGTTTAGATTGTTGTATTATCTATTAATTAGATAGATGGAAAAAATGTGTAAACATCTGTTAAGCATCAGTGTCTCCTCGAGCAAGGATGCTACAAGATTAGCATCTTATTTGTCCTATATGGCAAGAAAAGGCGGTCCTCTTTTACCAAACACCTCTCCAAGCATCTGTATTATAATTGCCCTAATTGAGAAAAAAAAACAAAGGTGCATTAGGTACAAACGTACAGTAACAAGTTCTCTCTCTTTATATATTCACTTTACCCTCCCTTTACACGGTTTAAGTTAAGTTCACACGAGAAAACCAGCTAAAAGTTTAGGCTAAGTTTACGTGAGACATCCCTTCTTTTGCTGTAGAATCTCTACTAAAAACCACATGAAATTTCCGAATTCCAAACATAACAAATTTGGGCAACTGTGCATTGGATCTTGTGACGCATACCGTGGATCGTGCCGTGCTGAAAGGGCAGGAGTGACCAGCTAATTTGCTGCACGCCCGAGCTACGGGCAGCTCACGTGGTTGCGGACAATTGTCTCATGCCATGAGCTGGCTAGTTAATTAGTACTATTTTTTTTAGAAATGAAGACCGGCAGCGCCTCCTTGGCGCCGTCCCGGATCCGGCCACACCCGTAGTCTCCGGCTCTCCGTCGTTGGATATAGTTACCCCCGATGCTGCTCCAACTCGGATCCGATCTTACCTTGTCGCCCCACCTAGATCCGGGCGCCATCGCTCTCCCAGCCAGCGTTGGCCCCGACATTCGATTGCTGCCTGTGCGCTCACCGCTGCCACCAGCTGGCCGTCACCAGATCCTGACGTCGCTGCTCCCGTGGTCGCCACCCTACCTCCTCCGGCCATGAAGCCCATCTCCCGCTCCGTCTATGCCGTCATTGGCCACTGGTAGTTGCCCCCCTCACATTCGGTTTTGCCCTCACCACCACCCGAGAAAAGAAGCGAAGAAAGAGAGAGGAGCCCTTTGTGATAGGAGAGGAAGCGACAGTGCGACCCAGAGAAAGATAAAGAGAGAGGAGATAGAGAAGAGGGGAGGTTCACTAAGTGGGTTTTGGTTTAGAGGCCGCATTGATGTTGAGGATGACAGTTCTGCTACTAGTATCTTGAATCCTTTTCTTTGAGTTTTTCGTTACGTCCATCCAAATTTGTTATTCTCTTTCAACCCGTCAAAACCGTACGAGTCTACAAAATCCTTATCAGTCGGCCAATTGCTTTACTAGCCACGAGCCATTCTCTTGGATGAGTGTGATCCTCTCCTTTCTTCTGCATAGCCACAGTTGCCGCTTTTCTCTTTGAGTCGCCACCTTGAATTTCTACCATCACCACACTTTTCTTCTATATCACCACCATCTCGGGTTTCAATATGCGCCGCTATGCTTCTCTCTCTCTCTTTAGCTTGATTTGACAGCTATATCTATTTGTCACCTTTCAGATTCTTTTCGTCATGTTACCGCGGTCAACTTTACTCCCGTTTACCTCTACTTTTTTAGCTCCTGCACTTTATGCTTTCTAAGCTATTGCATGATTCCAAATATTTAATACTCGACATAATTTTTTCAAGACTTGAATTTCGAATTTTGTTTTCTATTTTAATATCAACCTTTTCAAATACAATGCTATTTGAGGAGGGTGTTAAGAGTACAAATGTCATTCTGTTTTAGAGTTGTGTTGAGTCATGTAATATATAATGCTCTTTGGACTATACAATACAACGACCAGCATTCATCAACCAAACACAGAATTGATGATATCCACCCAAGCACACCTTAGTATGATAGTCGCTGCATCGATCAAACCTCGCCAAGCATACATAGCAGCCGCAAACTCCCAATCGCAGCAGCCGCAAACACAGATAGGGCATTCTTCACACACAAAAAATAACCAAGAAAATGAAGGGGGCAAAGGGTACAGGCATCACACCAGGCTCATATGGATAAAACAACAAAAGACCTTCAAAAAGATAACTAGCTTGATAAATTATACTGGATGTTTCTCAAGGGCCCATTCTTTAAAGCCAGAATTTACAGGGTTTAAATTTTGATCGCTGGAATATACACTGATAGAACTGATGATAACCTTAAGAAATGGCTAGCTTGATGATTGTACTTTCGAGTTACATAAGGCACAGATCCTCACTCAAAAATATTTGTGTGGAACTGAGTCGAAGTCATCGTAGTCAAATCTTCCACGATCCCTTCCAATCTGCATTAAATCCCAAAGTTAGCAAACAACAAAGGCAGTGACAAGGAAAAGCTAAAACCTGACTGAAAGTTTGAGCTAACCTTCATTAGATATGCAGGATCACATGAGATGTTCTCATCAATTGAAGTCAGCTTCTTGGACAAAGCCATCAACCTGGGGAACATTTGTTAGAACATGAATCAGTCACAAAATCAAATAGTTTTTGCTCCGTGTTTAGTTATAACTCGTTGGTTAGCCAAAACATAGTCCATGTACTTTCTTAACTCAGAAGTACAAAAACCAACATTCCGACCATCATATATCATCTACCAAAAAGGGCTGCGCCGGAAGTTCTCTACTTCCCATCCATGAGACACACATTGTACTAACTATATCTCAACCGCTATTCTAAAGTCAATGCTATGCACAAAGTGACAATAATGTAACTACAGGCCAAGCACGACGATAAATTTCAGGATCTTCAAGGGTGCAAAGATTACATATAGCAGTTAATAGTGGTAAATACAAGGCACATACCTTTGAATAGATGAATCAATATGCTCCACCATCTCACAACTTTTATATTGCTCAGGATCTTCATGAAAGCTGACCATGCCATCCTTTTGGTTTATGGTTGCATGGATCTCACCATCTTCAATCTGAATCGATAAAACAGTAAAATATGTGGTACTATTGATACCCAATGCAACCAAACTATTACAACAACACCTACCATCCTAAGTACATGCATCTCAGCTTCCTTCGGGGTGTTAAGTTGAACAGAGCTGGCAATATCTTCAAGTGAAAGAGTTAAGTAGGTCTGGGTCAGCCTCTGGATGTTTCGCTTGTACATTGAGGAGAGCACTTGCTTCACGAGTCCAAGGTTGTTGTCCTGAAACAACGGAGAAAAGGAGGCGGTAATCAGAACAATCAACATGTATTACTTTGACAAATAATATATAGCACAAATAAAAACCAGCTACAAGAAGTTCCTGACAAGGAAGTAGCTACAGATGTGGGTGAGCATAGAGTAACAGTAGAGCATGGTAGCCAAAGCAGGCAGAGAAAATACTCACAGATTGATACGTCTCTGCATTTGACTGGATGAATGCCTCTAATTCAGAGTAGCTACCATTGCCATAGCATGTAGACAGATCAACATAAATCTGAAAAAGATATTAAACGGAGAGCATAAAACATCAATGGCTTCTGAACAACCTAAAAAGAAAGTGCATGTAATTAAAAGGATAAAGTTCATCATTAAGAGCAAAATCCAGCATATATTTATTAAAGCATGGCATTAATGGTAGCATCTAAAGAGAATGTGTGCACTTACTGTGTCTAGACCTATCAAATAAGTCAGTTCATTTTTAAAAGTATAAGAAATGCACATAATACCAAGTATCAAACAGTACAAATGTAGCTGATACTGTAAAGCAAAGCATTGTCCTCCATTAAAACACACAAAGAACCACTATGCAAATTTATCAAAAATTAAATCGATTTCACTACCACTACACTACATCAAAACCAATCAAGAAACTAGGCAGGGCAAGTGACTATCGCATTGCATTCAACTAGTTACTCCCAAAGCATAATTTATTTCATGGGATGCATTTGAAATTAGAACTCGCTGGAAGTATACCTGAGTGTGACTTTTCAGATTCCTTTGGGCAGTTGAAGACGTATACTTTGGAAACGATGGAACCTGTTGCCAAATTCAATAAACTCAGCTTGTAATCATCCCAAATAAAAAATTTATAAACTCTTTTAGAATGTAACAAGATATTGCAGTATTGCTATGAAGGAGCAACCAGTAAAGCAAGAGGAACATTTATAGGGTCCTTGGTCTCCCAAACAAATATGCACGCATCATGCCCGCAAAACAGTATATTTTTGCTCCCTAGAGTATAGACATTTGACAAGCCAAGAAACTGTACCAATTAAAGATGGCAATACAAAGGATTAAAATCACCAAGTCAGTGCATGCAGATCTAGCCTATTAACCCAACAACAGAAGAGAAAGGGACGATATGCATAATACCAGAATATCAATAAATCTAAAAGGTTACTAATCTTAACTTCTTTACAAATCTTGATCCAATTCCTAGTTTTTATAAATCTTGAAAGAAACCTAGTGTTGGTATGTTAATCATATTTTATATGCGATCTATACAGTTACATTGTCATCTTAAATTGATATGGTTTTGATTACAGCTGGGAGGAAACAAACATGTCCCCTCAACAAATGCAGGTAGTAACAAATTCGATCTTACATTGTATTTTACCATTGGTAATGCATATCTATTAGAAAGCAGCAACATCACTGACAAATGCTAGGGGGAACAGACTTGCTGTAATTGATCTGAACCCAATGCCATGAGGCAACTTTCCCTAAAAGTACAGGTCCACATCAAAAAGCAGGAAAATACCTGCCCGTTCTGAATGAGCGAAACTAGGACATACTTCTTGTAAGCTTCCACAGCAATTGCGTTCAACGATGTCATTGGGGCAGTAACAGCCTGAAAAAAATATATCTCAGTAAACTAAGTCCACAAACATCCAACAGAAAACTAGCATAGGCGAAGGCCTCACATTGTGAAGAAGCTCCACCGCTTTAGGGAACTTCTTCAGCCCGATATATATCATCCCCCTGCAAGAGAAAGCAAACTAGTAAGCGAATCGCACATACTCAAAAACCATAATCCATAGAGCACATTTAATCCAGACCCATAGTAGCAGTAGAGGAATAAGTCCTTTGGCTGATCAACATCGAATATATCGTCTTGCAGGACGCTCAGGCCAGCCTTGTACTGCTTCGCCAGCAGGCACAGGAGAAGGTAGTCCGCGTGGATGGGGGTCAGCTGCTCAGACGAAGTTTGGATCTTGCGGACGGCCGCCCGCAGCGGGGCAATCCCTCTGATAGGCACATTGAACTGCATGACCTCGTTCTTGAACACCTTACACACATTCAGAACTACAATACAGAAAGATAAAAAAAAAGGAGAAATTTTAGCCTAATGCGAAACAAAACGTAGCGCATAATAATTGGATTCGATTTGACGATCACACAGCACGCACATTTGTCAGGCGCCATGCGTATCTGGTCGGCCGAGCAGGAGGTGAGGAAATCGGCCACGGTCACCAGGAAGTCGTCGCTGCCGTGCGCCCTCAGATTGGCAGTCGACGAAGCGAACACCTCACTGCAAAGAACAAATCGGAGTCATTAGATGCAAAGAACACATCGGAGTCATTAGATTCGCCGGAGACAGTAGGCCAGAGCGGAGCGGTCGATTCGAAGGGGATTAGGGCTTCGCGAGGTCGGGAAGGGCGGGGTTGCGTACAGGAGATAGAGGAAGCCGAGGGAGTGCGTGCTGGGGTCGAGCTGGGAGAGGAAGGGGAGGAGGCCGGCGGAGTGGGCGCGCAGGGACTCGCCGTCCGCCTGCTTGAGGAGGTTGAGGAGGTGCGCCAGCTCCTCCGCGCTGCCGGAGAGGCCCTGGATGTGCGCGACGAGTGCCTCCACCGACTCTATCGCCGCCATCGCCGCCGCCGCCGCCGCCGAGAGGGGCGGGGTTTTGCCCTCGCACTCGCCCTCACTTGGGTTTGGTTATCGATCGCGTTGCGGCTTTTCGCTTTGGGCCTGTTTCGGTTTTGGGAGAGGCGACGGTGTTTTGTGCGCACGGGACTAGCAGTTTCATCTTGCTAGGGATTTATTTCGGAGTGATCTAGACCGTCCGTTGATTTGGAGAAGTCATCTGCACCGTTGATGAATCCAAATCAGTCTATGACATGTAACCTGCAACATATCTGAATGTGCTAATGCGTGTATGCTCACGTGCATTGAATTTGTTTAGCATTGAGTGAGAAATCATGGTTACAATTATAACCAATGGGAAATAAGAGTTCAAAGGTGTTTGATTTGGCTTCGACTTTTAGCTTAATCAAACCTTTCGCTTCAAAAAGCCGTTGTCAAAAGCCTCTTTCATGCTATGTGTGCCATCTCTGCCTGCTCCTCCCTTACGTTCAATTCCAGCCTCTCCTGCTGCCTCCGCCCACCACCTCCACCTCTACATCCTCTCACCGTTTTCGCCTCCGCCTCCTCTCACCACCTCTAACTCATCTCGTCCCCTCTGTCCGCCGCCGTCCCTTCTCCTTTGGCCCTGCCAACATCGTCTTCTCCACCCCGTCCTCGCCCTCCCCCCTCTGACTCCGCACCGCCTCCGCATCTTGCCCTTTCCCGCCACTTCTTCATTTTTAATCTATTTTTTATTTTTCAGATAAATTTACTTAGCCAAAAGTTCCAACTAAAATCAAACACATCCCACTTCCAGCTACTACTATTCTAAAATAAGCTCCAACTGTTTCAAACGTCCCCTCAACTAGATGTGTTTCCATGTGATTCATCTAAACTTTGAGGCTATCCTATCAAAATAGAAAGGGTATAGTGGGTAGTCAAATTACTCTGTATTTTTAAACGTGTGCTAAAGGGATGTGTATGTATGTGCATGTGTTTACCTTGTAATCTTAAAAAAGATTAATCTAAATTACTTTAGACAACATTACCATATTATATAATTCAAATAAGTTTCTAGGACCATTTGAAAGTTTACCAAAAAAATATAGATTTAAAGTCCTAATTGCTCTAACTTCAGTCCGTCAGATGGACAAGTTCGTTCGAAGGGTTACAAAACTTATTTAAATATTAAGCGCTATACGTTTGCTATGGATGGATAGTCAATTTTTTTTATTTTGCTTTTGATAAATGTGGTTTAGCTACTGCAATAGCTGGATTGTGTGGGAACATATCTAGTGTTAATGGCTATTTCAGTACGAAAGTGCTAATAACGATGTGGACCATCCGATCTAGATTATGTAGCTCAAATGGAGGTGGATAGAAATCTCCTCCCACTCAGTGGGTTTTTGTGCAAAAGCATTTAAGTGGAATGAGTTTTCACCCACCTCCATCCAAACCACACAATCCTACACTTTTAGACATTCCAATCAATTTGATTAAAAAAAAAGCAAACGCAGCTCAGTCCAATCTATTTGATAAAAAAATCAGCATCCGAGATCTAGGCAGATGACAAACTGAATTCGATAAAAAAATTTCGCCTCCATTTAGACATTCCAAAATCTAACACTCAACTGACCAACATGACTTCTGAACTAAAAATAGAAAGTCCAGCTAAACTAATGGAGAACTGAATCTCTTCAGCCAATGCACCTCCGGCCTGTCAGCAAATGGGGACAGAACCTTGAAGGGCAAACCCAGCGCCCAGATGAGTCAGCAAAAGCAATACCAGGGACTCTTCGTGCTCCAGATAACTGTTCCATACGTTTCTTGATTTCATCATCTTCACATATGTCATCTTCAAGAGCTAAAGCTCATAGCTGGAGATCATCCATACGAACAAGATAATACAGAAAACCTCACATCTGGGAAAATGAAGTACAAACAACACTACAACAGCATAATGGACAAGCTGGCACACCTGCGCTAGCTAGTCCAAAATTCTCCGTTACAAACATAGAAGTGCGTCTGCAAAATCGCTTACATTTATCTATAACAACAAAAGACCAAAACGTTGTAGCCGGCTGACTCCTTCAGAAATCAGAACCCACAAACATAGTGATACTAGATATGTTGCAGGCCAGGATCAAAATCTACATCCTTAAGACTCAGTTCTTCTCTCAGACGAAGCACAGACAATATTTACACGGTGAGTTTGTGCGGTGTTGGGGGGGCATCCAGATGCTGGAGATGCAGGGCGGCTACAAGCCCCTGCCAGGTTTCCCCAGGGCGAGCCGATGTCTTCAATTCCAGAAGTTTTCTCTGTTTCCTGTAGTAATCTTCCAGCAACTTGGTCTGCATATTGAAGTTTCATACTAGGGTTAACCACACATTTCCACAATGAAAACACTTGTAATACCATAAAACCCTCACTCCATATGCCTAAGAATTCTGAATTACTTGTTTTCAAGAAAACAAGTTTCTTAGGGCATACAAAAAAATCTGGTCCGGTCAAAAAAGGATGTAGGGTTCTAGTGTTCCTTTGCTGCAAAGCAAAGATCAGATAGCGGCTAACCACACGAATTTAAAAAGTTTGGTAAGTGTGAAAATACCTGCTCAGCATAAGCACGCATCCTCTCCATCCTTGAGTCTTCCAGGCCTACAACAGCAGCAGGCTGTACCTGAGAATGCCATGTAGAGCTCCCAAGGCAGGGATTACAGTCTGTAGATGCAGCATTGCTGACGTCAAAAAGCTGTCCGCAGTGGGAACATATGTCGCCCCCAAACCGCTTCTTCATAAAACAGTTATCAGCACATTTGAAGTTCAGAACCAAGTCGATATCCACAATCTCATCAAGGATCTCCTGAAACATATGAAAATGACCGGACATGAAAGTAGTCCTTATGCAGAAAGTAACTAGAGACAAGACATCTAATTCTCTACGCTAATTACATGATATCAGTAAGTTCGTTCTTTTGTTCAAGCATACAAGGTAAATGGGGACTTACAGCTTGCATATGAGTGCGTGGGATCCCATCAAGGATAAATCCAGTTTCACCCCTGTAGTATCCCTCCTCAAGACGCTTTGTCAGCAATCCAAATATGATGTCCTCCGGCAAAAGCTTTCCTTCATTCACCGAATTAGTAATCTGTCCATATGCAATGAAAAAACATTTCAGCACATTCCAATACCTGCAAACATTTGATGTCACATTTTCTGAATATTCACAGAAACTCTACCAAATACTTCCAGCTGTTCAAAGAAAAGTTCAAGAGAGCCAGACAAATGCAGGGTACAACAAGAGGGCAAAGTTGGAAGCCTGCATATGCAGGCGGCCGCCCGCCACAAGACGCCAGGATCGAATGTTCCAAACCAGAGATATGAAGCCCTAGAAATCTGGAATCCCCGAATTGCCCCCACAACACCATGTCGACGCAAGCAAATTACGGGGTTGCCCCCGCAGCCATTCGCGCAGGGGAGGACGCGAAGCAAAACATGGCCGCCACACTCCTCACCCAGAATCATGCGGTCCAATACAAGCATCAAAAAATGGAAGATGAATACTTTTGTGTGATCTTTTTTTGGTCGTGGCCTGTAAATAAGGACTAGGAAATTGTGGCCCAGGAAAAATTGTTTGATTTGCAAAATACTTCGTGGGGAATAAGAAAAAAAATCGAGAACTTGTCTGGTCCAAAGAAAAGTTTTGGCCTTGCAGAATAGAGAAATTTCGATATTTGACACTGAATACGTGCGCCTCTCAATTTTTAACTCCCAATTCGCACGCCTTTGGAAATTTAACCCTGTCACTACGAATTCTTTTGATTTAAGTGATTCTCTCCATTTCGCAGTGACAAGTGTCAAAATAGAAAAGGAGAGAAAATGAGGAAAATCCCTTGAATTAAAAGAATTCGAAGTGACAGGGTTAAATTTCCAAAGGCGTGTGAATTAGGGGTTAAAAGTTGAGAGACGCACATATTCAGTGTCAAATATCAAAATTTCTCTGCAGAATATGAGACAAATATCACAGAGATCCTATGAATCGATGGATATGTCACGAGAAATTTCCACTAGTTTAGTACTGAAGAAAAGGCACAGTTATTGATTAATTACGCAAATGTGTTGTGAAATGGCTCCGATTAAGAACATGCCTCGAAAAATTTCGAAAATTGCTCAAAGGAAACGATCCTCCAAAATCTGTGGGGCCAATCCGACTCAAATGATCCAGATTAGGAACGTGAATATGATTCTTGATCACCAAACTACACGAGGAGAAAATGAAGGACAACTCAAATTGGAACCATCGGACTGCAAAACATTCGAAAACTCACACGGGAAGCGAATAATTTGGAGTGAAACGAGCCCGAACCTTCTTGTAGAGCGAGGAGGCGGGGTTGAGCTGCTGCCTGACGAGCGTGCCCATGGAGATGTACGGCACGGCGAGCACGTCCGCGAGGCGCGCTGCGTGGGCATGCTTCTGCGGACCGGGCCGGCCCATCACGACCCACTGCACGCCCCTGGGGCCACCGCCGCCGCTGGGGCAGGACTCCGCTGCCGGCGCCGACGCGCGGGCCCGCCACCGCCGCGCTTCCTCCTCCCACTCGGTCCAGTACGCCTCATCGTCGTCCTCCACCACGGCCGCCGCGGCGGCCGCGAGCCTCCGGTGTACAGCGGCGGCCGCGAGCGCGCGGGAGAGGGATCGAGCGGCGCCGGCGAGCCGCATGATGCCGGCCATTGCTAAGGAGGATGAGTCGGCGGCGGCTAGGGTTTGCGCGTAGGGTTTTGTTGGGAATGGGGTGCGCGTGGCGGCGTGGGAGCTCGTGGTCGTGGTCGTCGGGGTTGGCGATTTGGCTTCTCCTTTGGAGTTGGAAATTTCAAGGAGCCTTTTTTTTTTTTTTTGTGTTTTAACTTTTTTTTCAGACATCAACACTTACACAAATAAATCAAACACCGATAAATTATTTTAAAATAATGACAGAAAATATTTTATTTATTTATTCAAAAGAAGATATAAGACATAAGTTTAAAAAAATCTCGGTCATAAGTAGGAAGTTATAAACAAGAGGACTCCACTCCAATCGGAATGGATGGATGGAAAGAGGGCACGGGAAATCTTAAGTCCTGCATGAATTGATATTGATATGTTTATTTTAGCTTTTGATTTTTTTTTAAAAAAATAAAATAAATAGTGTGATTCTTTAAATAGATTCTTTAAACAGCCTTTTAAGTTTAAAACTATGTACCTTATTTATGTGGATGTCTTCACTCTCCGCTATCGCCTCGAAAAAGCAGAAAATGGTCATCAGCCGTGGACACCTGTACCATGGGCAGGTGGCATGTCCAGTTGTCCACTTGAGAGTTGAGCAGTTGAAGGTAGGAGCACGAGCAGTTGAGAGGTACTGAGCCGAGCTAACCCGGCCGGCCCATCGGCAGCCTGGTTTGTGTCTGCCGGAGAAAAATAACATGGAGTCGCGCCCAAGTGGCACCGCACCGCCGGCCGAGACGCCGAGTTACTTTGGATTCGCGGAAAAGGCGTGATTTTGATACCGCCGCCCCTCCCCGGCGCGGCACAGCAGCGTGTGCCGGGCGCGGAAGGCGGCGGGCGGCGGCGCACATGGAGAAAGACGGCTCAAGTAGAGTGGATTCCTGCCTTCCTGGCCGGGCTGGCAGTGGATTAGACGAGGCGGCCTGACGAATCCATGGCTCTTCTATGCTCTCCGACAAAATCTTGAAGCGGCACTGTTAGTAGCGACCATGCTACAGTGAAGGCTACAGAACACAAGGGTTTACAGCAGGATGAGCAGAATACCGACTCAGCTTGTCCATCGGATCGGAGCATCAACCGTCAAAGATTAAAAGCACTCACCAGCTGCATGCTTCACAATGCTTTTGCAGCTTTGGCAGAATGATCATGCAAAATTGTCATGACAGACAGAATGTATAGCATTGGCAGGATGGCAGCTAAATATTCATACTGCAGTCTACAAAAGGCCAAGAAAAAAGAACCCAAGAACTCATCGACGAAGAAACGAACAGCGATCAGTGACACGACGACGAGGAGCTCAGCCTGCCGACAAGCGCGGCGAAGTCCCTCTCCGAGCACGGTATCGTCAGCCCGCCGGAATGGTGGTCGAACCCGAACTCCTCCTCGACGCTCTTGAGCAGCGCCACGAACGCCGGGTGCTTCAGGTACGCCGTCGGGATCACGAACCGCGTCCTCGCCTCGCCTACGTACACCGCGAAGTGCCCCCTCGGCACGTCTCTCGTGCCGTCGCACGAGTGGCCGCCCTTCGCCAGGTGAAGCCTCGACATCAGCTGCTGCAGCTTGCCACCCATGGTACCTAGATTTGCAGTGAAGTGTTCGATCTTGCAGTATTTGCTACAGTGATAAGTACCACTGAACAGTAGCAAAGTGCTAGTACTGGTAGTGTCAGTGTGGATATGATGAGTGGTGGTTTGAAGTTGAAAGTTGCAAAAATTCAACAATGGTGTTGCTATATATATACTTATAGTACTCATATTTTTAGTGTACTGTAAAACCTGAATTGGAATGAAGGATCTGTATTGTTTTCTGTGTTTCAGAGGGTGCATGTGATGATGACCAAGGGACATTATCACATGACGGTTCTCTCATCCGTTGCTTTCTCATTAGGATCAGTCCGGATTTCCATGCGGGTATTTTATGATTAGTTCAGTGTATCAGTGTGCCCACTTGAGATGACATATGCTGCTAATATGGACACTAAGATGGTCTCTAGTTGAGCTTTCATATCGTAAGATGGTCTCTAGTTGAGCTTTCATATCGTTTCTTGTGACTGATTCTGTACGCGTGCTTTAAGTTTTGATGTCTGCATTTCAGACAAAATAGTTAACTAGTGCTCGTATATTCAGTTCTTCGATGATTGTATCGGTGCGTTGCTGAAGTGGCAAAATCTGGTAAAAACTCTTCTTCAGTATGCCCGATGGAGTTCACTTCAGTGCAGTACTGTGGTGTCCATCAACTTGCTGAAAGTATCAAACCATTAGACCCTACAAAAGATGCAGGCTCACGACAGAGGCGAAAAATATCCTGTTGTATCTTATTATCCTGCTTAAAAGAATTTGTGGCTGTCGTGTGTTCGCGTCGCAGCAAGACCGGCTCGCTCGTCATGCCGAAGAATTGCTTGTTCTTTAGGCACAAATGGACCCCAAAGCATTATCACAATTCAGCTTGTGTACAATAGCCAGGGACACGGTCGTATGGGTATCCATTCTCATGTGCTTGACCATGCATGCATGAATTCAACAAACGGATACAAAACTATCAATCATTAGCACCAGCAACGGCGGATCAAAGGAGCCAAAGCTCAGGCTTAACAGAATTTTCGGCCCGAAAAGCGCCGTACGGGACCAAAATCTTCAGATTTCAGACTGAGGATAGAGTAGTTAGAGGGGTTCAGACAGCACATCCCAAAGGACACCTGCTGCGTCAAGAATTCGGCCAAGTTGACACCCACAGCATCAGGGCCGTGGTATTTGCATCTGTGGCCAAGAATTGCACAATGTGCGTCACGTAGGAGCGCATGATCATCGAACAGCTAAGGCGCCTCGTCGCGATCGCATGCGGTGCGGCGGGTCATGCTGCAAGAACATGCGGCATGCTGGCGAGATCAAGTACATGATCCGGCACTCTTCTGCCAACTTGTTCGGCTGTACTTGAGAACTGGGTGCGTAAATAGATCTTGGATCGTCAAGTTGCATGAGTGAGCACTGAATTATATTCTTCTATTTCTCTGATATAACACGAACGACTCTCTGAGCATTAGTTCATTAACCACGACATTTCATTTCAGTCAGTGTCGTTAAGAATGAACTTGGTGAAGTTGCTGTAAGCCTGTAATTGTGGATGATATCCGGTTCCTATTGAGTACTGAATATTCATTGATAGTTTCTCACTGATTGGCCACGCAACTCGATGTGCTCGGCATCGATCTCTGCGGAATCATGACACTGTTGATAGGAACATCAAAAGTCCATTTCTCATTGGGATATAGAGTTGATATCCAAGGTGAATACATGTTGCATCCCGGAACTGTTTGTTCCAAAAGATAAAGGGAAAAGGAAAGTAATTATGAGCAGTATATGTTTAAGATTCAACCTAACAAAAAAAAATGAAGACAATTTGCGTTGGCCGGGAGCCGAACCCGGGTGTATCGTTTGGAAGGCAATTATCCTAACCGTTGGGCTACAAACGCATTAGGCATGACATGATAAAAATATATATATGTTTTATTTTTCCAACTTGCAAGCAACTGATCATGGCGGTTTCTCAGTAGCTGGCTGCCAAGTCTAGGTGCAACTGATCATGGCTAATGCTTGTGTGTCCTGTGATAACGATTGTTTGGATGAAGTTTGCCGTTTTAGTCCTTATGGTTCATTCACTCCAGTCTATTGTTATCATGAAACTAATCCATGCACACAACTTTCACTGAACACTACTATACATTGTTCTTGTGCATGACACATCCCATGTGATTCCATCAAGTTCTTCATTGTGATGAATAGGGGGAGAAATGAAAACATAAGAAAACCGCTGTATGAACCTCAAGTCTGCTTTTCTTTTTTGTCAAGAACTATATTAAGAAGGTAGTTACATGCGTTTCAATACGAAGTTGACAGTGCTGCGTATTATATATCACTTGGAGATCAGTTCACATGACATGACAGTATGACAAAGGTCAACTTCACGCAGCTTCCCTTAATTTCCATGCCCACACGTGACATGAAAGTCTGAATCCGAGATCCCCCTGCAGTCTACATGAAAGCGTTGCTGTTAAGTGCTCTGCATACCGTTCACAGAGCATCGGAGCACAGACTGTCGTCCCTTGCAATGCAATATGTTGCAATCTGAATACAGGGAGTGGAGTCAATGCGAAGAATTCTGGCATGAAGCACATACCTCTCCAGCTCTCCTCTTACTTGGTTATTTCACTGTTTTACAGTACTAGTTGACTGATAAAGTGCTGCCAATGCATTGCTTCAGTAGTTGCAAGTATCTCGCCTTGGCCCTAGCACCCTTTTTGCCAACTAGTTCCAGTATACTTCAGGAATGAGGATGCGAAGCTTTTTCAGTGAAATCTTCAGGCGTTGCCGATTTGCCATTGTTGTTGTGAAATAATAATAGCAGGGAACTTTGCGAAGTTGCTGTAAACAATCTATCTAGAATCTAGTTCCTATTGACTACCGTCAGTGATAATCGATTAGCAATGCAACTCGCTGACAATGGGAAGGATACTAAGCATAGGCCTGTCCCGGGAACTTGAGATTTCTGATAGAATCAAACAGTAAAGAGGAGCAAATTTGAAAGTCCAATCTGATAGACATACACAGGTGCATGTGCATGCCAAGCAGTTAGCTTTTCATCTTTTGCAATATGGCAATGGTTTGTCAAAAATAAAAATAAAAAAGGGAAGTAATTTTAAGCAGTATGCTCATGTAAAAAAAAATCATAACTGCGTTTGCCGGGAGTCGAACCCGGGTCTATTGCTTGGAAGGCAATTATCCTAACCGTTGGACTACAAACGCCTTGTTGCACACAAGTTTTATCACATAATATTTGATAGCAATTACAATGTGAAACCAGCCTATACAGATCGCATCTCATGGATGATTACCGATTATGGATGCAACTGAAAGTGATTTGTGAGACTAATGCATGTATATCCTGTGGTGAATACACGGGTTGAAGAACTATAGTGCTGCCTGAATGTGGTTCATTCTATTTCCCTTAAGTACTATAACCTTTGATCAGGCTATTAGCACTGTGGAATCCATATCTTTGTACGCGTCTTGATGTGAACACCAGTATGCATTGTGCACGAGACAGGCCATGTGGTTCCGATAAGTTCTTCATTGGGAAAAGGAACAGAAAAAGGAAATACTCCATCACAAGGCGTACATATGCATTGTTGTCAATTTCCTCTTGGCATCGTCCAAGAACTGTATTGGCCATCTACTGTACTGGTTACTTTGTCCTTTAATGCCAAGCGACTAAATCACGTGGAGACTGGAGAGTTCAGTTGATCAGTTCACATGAGTCATTACAAGGGTCAGCTGCGTTAATTCAGCTTAATTATCTTCCCTTTAATTTCATTCATGCCTACACTACACATGACATGCCATGATAGATATGAAAAGTCTGAATCTGAGACCCATCTGCAGTGCAGTCTACACGAAAGCGTTGCATATTTAGTGCTCTGAGTACCATTCAGAGAGCACCAGGGCAAAGTCTGTCCGCTCCTTGGCCCTTACAATCAATCTGCTACTAATACACATGATGCAATCTGAACATGTACATCAAGTCAATTAAAAGGATTTTGGCTCGAGGGAAGGCTAGACAATAACAGTTGGGAGCACAGAACATTATGCAACTACTCCATTGAATTTGAGTGTGCTAATACTATTCTCTACTGACAAAAGGAAGGCTGGATAATCAGGTGAGATTTCTGGAAAGTTTTAGTATTTAATTGACTCTTCCATGACTGTTTGACATGCATGGACGACGGAGCTTCCCGCCGGCCGCGGGAAAAAACCGGCCGAAAATAGGAAAACGCGATCGATAGACTGCCGGCTCGAGAAGGAAAGGTATCGGAAGCATCTGAAATGTTCTAGAAGATCATCGACAAGGTGCTGCCTTCTTCCCTTGTGCTACCGAATTATGGAAGAGCGCTATCCCCTTGAAAGCCAAGATCTTCACTTAGTTAGCACTCAAACACCGGGTGTGAACGTTCGCTAGGCTAACAAAGCACAACATACCTGCACCGGCATCTTGTCTTCTTTGTGATCAAGACCCCGAGACAGTCGACCACCTCCTCATCACCTGCTCAGTGGCCAAACAGATGTGGTTCTAATATTCTCCTGGCTATCGTTATCGATCCCTCTCACCAACCAATCGCTGCTTGAGCACGGGACTTCAACCCGGAATATGTCATCTAGTTTCAAGCGAAGAGGAATAGATCGTCTAGTTATTGTGGTGGTTTGGATGATTTGGAAGGAGAGGAACATGCTGCGTCATGGCCAAGGTACACTTAATATCCACAAGTTCACAAATCGGATCAAGCAAGAGTTCACTGATTGATCATCCATCCCAAAATCCAAGTTACCAGACCTCATTAGCTTCTCTGAGTTGCCTCCTCACTCGGATAATATTTAATCTTTTTTTTAGATAAAGGATATAAAATCCGGCCTCTATATCCACGAAGGATATACACAGCCAAATGATACACGAGCTCTTAGGCTCAAAGCCTCTAAACTGAGGTACATAAAACAACATAAAAGATAGCTTAAGGACTAAGAAAAAAAACAAGAAAGGCTAAGCTTCAGCACATTTCTCCGTCCTTGCTTACATCCAAGCCCCTAACTTCATCCGACCGAGCCACCCAAACTTCGGTCTGCTTTGCGTAAAGATGGACCTCCGAGGCGACGTCTCCAAGAAGGCGACGAGAGTCGCCGACGCCGCCCGCCTCACCGAGGCAAGATTTTCACCTGGAGATCAGTAGACATGAGAGCTACGCAGTGCCACGACACACCTCCAGGAAGGATAATGGCGCCCGAAGGCGTCATTGATGTCGAGACCGGTAAGATCACCGGCAAGGCTTTCGCCAGCACCTCCACAGCACCCCACGCACTACCCACACACAAAATAGACCGCCACCAACACTCCAGGGCCCTGCACGCCTCAAGGTCATGGCATAGCCACCCTTGAACTCCACGACGAGCCGTGTCCGCCACTGTAGAAACCACTATGCGACGTCTAAGCGCCACCACTGAGCAGATCCAGGGCCTGACACAAAACTTCCTGAACGCCTTACGGAGCCTGAACGGCATGTGGATCACCACCGCCTTCTTGCTCCCGACCGCAACCAATTGGAACACGGAGCTCCTGGTTGCCATCCTCCGCAACCAGCTGAAGAAGAGGACCTTGAGGTTGCTCTTGAGCTCCTGGTTGCCAACCTCCATGCCGAAGAACGCCTGCGTGACGGAGTCCACAAACTCCGAGGGCTCAAGGCCCTAGTCCTTCTGTACCTTTGTCCTCGCCGTGAACATCGTGCCGCCTTTCTTCCTCCTTCGCCGGAAAAGAACGAGAAGATGAAATGAGCGGAGGCGGCGCCGGCTAGGCGACCACTGCCTCCCCGCCGACGAGCAAGCCCACCCGCCGCTCCTCAACCCCACCTCTCTCCTCCGCCTCCTCCCGCCAAGGCTCCACGCTCCTCCTCGCGAGGGTCTTGCCAGCCAGAACCTCCACACGCCGATCCGCCACCAGCCGCCGGATCCGCCGCCGGCGAGGAAAGCAAGGCTTGGTGAAGCCGCGGCGTGCGAACGCAACGAGCGTCTCGGGGCCGGGAAAAGCTCGTTCACCTCGTCGCTGAAGCTCCGGGCGCTGTCGCGGCGGCCCGTGAGCACAGGGTAGCTCGGCCCACCCACCAGCCGAAGTTGTCCTGCACGGCGAGAGCCAGGATGCCGGCGCAGAGACGGTCTCCGGGCACTCCGCCTCTAGCCTCGCCTTGAACTCCTCGACGGCACCGAAGCCTCGCAGCGACCGAGAAAAGCCTCGCTAGATGCGACCGCGGGGTTCCGCCGCTCCACCCACCGCCACGACTTGGCGGGCGGCGGCGGCGCGGCCCCGTGAAGGCCAGACTCCAGGTAGTCCCGGCGGTCTTCGGCTTGGCGGAACTCGAGGAACCGCACGACGTACTTGGTGGTGGGTGGGCTAGGTTTGGGCCCGCCGCCGCGCGCCGGAACCGATTGGGAGGATAGGAGCCTCGCACGAGCAAGAACCAAGCCCCCAACACGCCGCCTCCGCACTCACCGCCCCCGCCAACGCCGGCAAACTCGAAGACCGCCAGCCGCCGGTCTGGCCAGATCCGGCCACACCCGCACAGATCCGGGCGAGATGACCCCGCCGCTGCCTTCCTAGCGCCCGCGCGAGGCTCAGCGGCGCGCTCCAGCAGCGGCGAGACGAGGGTCGAGGTGAGTTAGGGTCGAGGTGAGCTCTTCTTTGGGGGGGTGTGAGAGCGGTCGCCCGTGCACGTGTTCGTGACCGGATAATATTTAATCTTAGCTGGCCTTTGCAGTATCCATGTCGTTTAATTTATGTAATAGCAAACTAAAGTATTCATTCATGGCTTTCTAGCCATATTTGTATTTAACTTCTTCTTAATGAATGAAGCGCAATCCCCCTCTGTTTTCGAGAAAAAGATCATCGACGGGTAGCCTCACGCCCTCGCCCTCGTTTACCGCGTTGGCACTGACATAACTGGCCCACTGAAGTATACCACGTTGGATCGCAGATTTTCTCTGCGATCGGTTTGTTCAGTGGCATGGACCACCGTTCATCAGAAAATAAACGGTTTTGATTCTTTAAGGTGGCTTTCCGCCAACTTAGACTACGGCTGTACCTCTGAATCATGTGGACCGTGCGTTCACTGATGGACGGTTAAGAATTTAAGATCGACGACAATAGGATCGCGCAATTGTATTTCTGAACGGCCTTGCCGTCCATTCGACAACTGAAGCGCGCAAGTGCGACATGGCCAGAGAACTGAGCGTAGCTCAGTGCCGCCCACGTTCGCGTCCGTTCGGCGCGCTCTGATCTAATAATTTTTCATACATATTGTTGATAATCAAATTTGGCTTGACAATCATCGTAAAGCCGAAAGCAAGTTAACAAGAAAACGCTGTGCAGATATCATGGTCGTGAGTAGTTACGATCACGGCAAAGCAAGTCGAAAGTCAGAGATGATCGTAAAGTCCTACGACATCAGCAAGCTACAGTAAATGCACGGTTATGTCAAAGAAACGTGGAGCTTGGTCGTGGTCAAGAGCCATTACGATCACTTTGGTCGTGGTCGACAGTCGCCGGGTAGTTTACGATCACGGTGCAGCATTTACGACCATGTCATCACTAATCGGAAGCCAGATGGACCGATTACGACCACGTTGGCCGTGGTCGAAGGTAGTTACGACCACGTTGGCGGTCGCCGGGTGGTTTTACGACCACGTTGCAGCATCTACGACCATGCCATCACTAATCGGAAGCCAGATGGACCGATTACGACTACGTTGGCCGTGGTCGAAGACAGTTACGGCCATGTTAAAGGTCGCCGGGTAGTTTTACGACCACGTTGGAGTCTACGACCACGGTGGAGTATACGACCACGTTGAAGTCTGCGACCACGTTGGAGGCTACGGCCACGGTGGAGTTTACGACCACGTTGGAGGCTACGACCACGTTGGATGCTACGACCACGGTGGGATCTACGATCACGTTGAGGTCTACGACCACGGTGGAGTCTACGACCACGTTGGAGGCTACGACCACGGTGGGATCTACGATCACGTTGGAGGCCACGATCACGTTGGAGTCTATGACCACGTAGAAACCTACGACTGCATTGAAGGCTACGGCGACCACGATTGGCCACGATCAGAAGCCTGGTTCACAGTCGACGACATCAAGGTTGATAGTCGGCAGCCGAACTTACGACCACGATGAGAAGTCGGTGGCTTACGATCACGTTATAACGAGAAGCGGTAGCAACTCCGACCACATTGAAGGAAGTGAACGTGATCGAAAGGGTATACGACTACAGAAAAATGACGATCGCCAGCATCACCGCGTGCTCATTGAAGGTTTCGATCACGATATTTTGAGCGGCTGAAGGAAAGACCGCGCAGCGATACAATGGAGCGGTCGTAAACTGCTACAGTAAGTTTACGATCACGAAGGAAAATTGATTGGTAAAGCAATAGAAGGATCGGAACCGGTCGTAAGCATCCAGAACCGGTCATAAATAGTTCTAACCAGTCGTAAACGGCCCTGGGAAGTCGTAAGAGACACTGACCGGTTATCGTAAAGGGTTCGACCACGCAGAGAAGGCCACGGTCGCGTTGAAGGCGGTCGTAAGGAGCAGCGATCAAGTCAAGAAGGCCAGTACGTACCAAAGGCGATCCCGACTATGTTGAAGGAAGTGAGCATGGTCAAAGGGATGTTTTTCCAATCTACGATGCAATCATCATCTATCCTGTTTCGCAATCTACCGATCGACATTGTGCCGGCGATTTCAAATCTGCTCGCGGTAGATTGGGGCGGATTTGCATCTTTCTAATCTACAGTGCAATCAACATCTACCCCATTTCACAATCTACCGATCGGCATTGTGTCGGCGACTTCAGGTCTGCTCGCAGTAGATTAGGGCGGATTTGCACCGTAGAGATTCAATCTAGAACGCGAAAAGAAAATATAGATTCAAAAGCGATCTAGAAAATTCAATCTGTGCTTCGATGATTAGCTCGTTCACTAGAGCGAAGTCGTGCTGATAACGTGTTGAGGAACCATCGCTGGCGACCAGTTCGAGCGATTCCTCTGTTTAGAACAAGAACGAATCAATCACAGAAGAATAGATTGAACACACAGAGAGAGATAGAGAGAACTCCTGGTCTTTCTTTATTGCTTTCATTCATGTGTACATAATGAGGAGATATAGGTCCCTATTTATAGTCTATGGTGGAGTAACCAAATATATCAGGACTCTAGCCGTGGACCCAGTTTCCTAAGGGCACTCCCAATGGAGCATTAATGGTAGTTTCTATATCTCTTAATTACTATGCCATGTAAGCAAAGTGCTGATGTGGCAACTGAGTTAATGAAGAGAGAGAGCACAGAAGAGAGAAACGGTTTCTACGGCAAGAAACCGAGTCCTCACGTGAATCAAGACGCGAAGAAACCAGAAAAATAGCATTGGGGAGAAACTACTAGTTTCCATGCGTCTTCCTCCAGATCTCCTGCTCCCTGCCGAGTGCGCCGCCGCTAAAAAGCCTAAAACTGTCCCGTGCGAAGTATGCTGCACGCTTGCTCTCGGCCATACTTGATCTACCTCTTTTTTGTGTTGCATTTATGTTATCCTGTGTATAGACACCACTATAGAAACCATGGTTGGGAATGACAGTTTCTAATAGATATTAATCACTCTTTTTCTCTCTTGGAAACTACTCCAAGAAACTATTCATTGGGACTGCCCTAACACATGCAATCGTATGTGGGTGACCGACCTGCGCGCGTACGGCCCCGGCTGGATGCTTTCTAGATTTGGATGGAGTCGCACAAATGTACTACTAGTATGCTCCACCAGGCCATGTATGCTACGCAGGATCGGAGTGCATTAATTACTAGTCCTTACATTCCATCGATCCAGCGGCCATAAATGCCTAGTGTATTATTCGCTCATCAGCTACTAGCTGTGCATGCGTGGTACATATATCTCACATGGAGCACCGATGAAGGCTGGCGACGGTAGGAACTCGCCGAAGTAGGACCATGGCAAGATGGCGCTCTGGTGGAGTTCCAATGAAATTGAAGGTAGCTTTAGCTTCTATGTCACAAGGTAAGGTTAGTGGTGGCGATAGTTTGGTTAGCTTGGTCTATGCATGGCTGTATAGGGTGGTCGAGATTGGCTGGTGGTGGCGCATGATGTAGGTGGTCTAGGGGCCATGGGAGTGTCAGTGAGGTCGGGGTTGGGTTTGTGATGGCCTATAGGTGTCATGTTTGTGTTGAATTGCCTTGGGTTTGAGGCTAGTGGTGGAATCGGATTTTGGAGCTCACCAGTGATGTTACGGTGGCAACGGTGTTTCCTTGGCCAAAGCTAGGAGGGAAGGCTTTAGTTATGCAATTGGTCACTAATGCAGGCTTAAGAGTGGCTCAACTCAGATTTATAATGCCTCAAGGTGATGACAATAGAGGAACGGTCTTGGCGTGGCCGGCGCGTGGATGGCGAAGCTAGCAGATGAGGGGCATCGACGTCATTGGCCACATCACTGGTTTCTCAGGTGTGCAGCGTCCCTCTGGCACAGATGTGCGTGTTGGCAAGACGCATTATGGCCTCGGGCGCACATCGAGTAGGTGGCGGTCAAGGTGTTAGTGGTGAGGTCGATAGTGATGGAGGCACAATGCATGGCCGGGAGGCTAGGTGATGACCATTTAATGCATGGTCGAAGAGGTGGCAAGTGTTGTGTAAGCGTTGACAGCTGTGGTAGTGTGAATGGGAGACGAGCTGGCGGGGGCGGCGAAGGGCGTGCGGTCGAGTGGCAGCGAAGCACAGGGAGAAGGCATAAAGCCAAGAGGCGCCAAGCTATGGAGAAGGCGAAAATTCGAAAGGGGAAAGTAGAAAGCTCGAGAAATTTTCCTAATTTGGCAAGAAATCAAAATCAAACAAAATTCAAGGAAATTACAAATTTTTTGAAATTTTAGAGTTATTTCAAATATTGAAGAGGTTATGACTGCATGATTAGATTGCTGGTCCAGACTCTCAGAGAATTGTTTGTTTGTGTGCAGAAAGCCTGAGACTGAAGGCTGTGTGCAAATTGCTTGAATTGTTTATAGGGGACATTCGTATTGGTTTCTGCTTCTAGCCTCTGTTTACAGAAGGCATAAGCCAATATAAACGTCCGGTTTCTCAAAGCTGCTTACTCACTCGTCTCGCTCTGGAAATAAGGCAGGAGATCACAAGCTTATCACGCACCTCACTCATCTCTCTCGTCTCGCACACGTATCTCTCCTTCATTTTTCTTATTGCTCATGTCACTATTCTAAATATCACTTTTTTCAGCCATTAATATTCATTTTTAGCAATAAGCCATCAGCCATGGCTAATAAGAACGCCATATAGTTTTATAGGAATGGCCGCATGGACCAGGCACACATGGGGCGCATCATCATCGCATGGCATGCTCCAGGGTTCTTGACGAACAGTGCGCCGCTGATGAAAACCGGGGGCTACAAGATAATATCTCACATGGATGCATGCATAGATGGTACCCAATCCGGTATATATTCAGACAAGCAGGTTGGTAGGGAAGGGATTTCGGCCGTGAATCAGGCACGCGTGGGCATAGTATTTCTATGAAGAAAGGACATAACAAATTAACATACCATTCGGAATTCAGGTCAGTTTTGCCAGCTCACTTCACGCTAGGTTCAAGAAATATGGCGTAACCGTGCATTGGAAACTTGCGCGCGCAAACGAAGAACAAAATAGGCTAGCAGTTTTGTCCTACCCACGCTCCCGCTCCTCAGAAAATAGTCCAAACGATCATAAAAAAATTCCGAAATTTTGCTAAATCTGACACGAAACTAGTCTACCATGCAAAAAAAATCCAAATGTAAAATCGATCTACGTATTGAGAAACAAAAAGGATAGACTTTGCTGAGGAGGAAATCTGAAATAAAAAGGAAAGGTATAAACCTACTGTTCACTTAAATTTATCTTGCCTTTTTTCAGGGGAGGGCGATGGTGTGGCTCCAGTGGGCCTTCTCCCTGCATGGGTATGTTTTCGCCGTTTCACGCGTGAAACCGCCCGAACGGCCTCTATTTTTTGGAAAGTAGAAGAGGGCGCCTAGTGGACCGCTCGGCGACGCTTTTGTGCTCTTGAGGCCCGATGCCCGCCTTTTCCCGCTTTCAGTCGTGTGTTTCCCCGCTTTCGACGTTCGCGCGCGAAAACTGCTCGAACGGCCGCGTTTTCGCGCGCTCTTGGCCGGATGACCAGCCCTTTCCCCCGCGTTTGGCCGTGCGCTTTCCCCGTTTTGGACGTTCGCGCGGGAAAACTACCAGACCGGCCTCCATTTTAGGGGAAACTAGTTACCTACTCGTGCTTTGTAACGGAACTCATTAAATATATGTAGAATTATGTTATAAAAGAGAGTTACTTTGATCGGTTAAAAAATGGAGAATGACGAAATTGAGTGAATAGAGCAGTTGAAGAAGAATAAACGTACAACCATAAACTTCTTCTTTTATAATAGTAATTGATAGATAATAGAAAAGCATCGGATGCGTAGAGGCAAAACGCACGGCCTTCGCACTTCTTTGCCGTTTCGCGCGGGAAACTGCGCAAACGACCACCATGGCCAGTCTTCATGTTTGCATGGTTCCAAGGCTCACGTTGTGTTCATGGGCTGGCTGTGGCCCAACGAAAAAGAGCCCAAGGCTTAAAGCCTTACGGTGGTAGACGAAGAGCCCATCGGGCTCAGTAGAGACGGCCTCTTGCATCAGCAGTACCATCGCAACTAGTACGCTGTTGATTACTCTAGCTTAGGTTTCAACTGTGACCTTTAGGGTCCGTTTGGCACAGCTCAGCTTCACTAGTGAAGTTATTTTTTTTGTTTCAGCTTCACGAGCAGCTTCACCGGTGAAGCTAAAACTGTTTTGGAAAACGGTTTGGCAAAACAGCTTCACCAACAGCTTCATGCATGGCTGAAAGAGGGCAATTGTCCAAGATGCCCCTGTCTACCTAACTTGTTCTAACATTTGAAGTTGTATGTTTGTATATGGTCATATGAATTAAAAAATAATATATTTGAATGAGTATGAATTAAAAAATTAAAATAAAAAAATTAAAATCATTAGAGAAGTGCGAACGGGAGGAGAGGAAACAGGCGTGGGGACCCAGTAGCAAAGTGCTGTAATTTCTGTCAACTATAAGGGCAGTGGGTTCCTAGAACTGCGAGCCTGAGAGAGAGAGAGATGTGAAAAGCTATTATTTTCAGCTTCACCTCACCTCATTCCCTTGTGAGAGCATGATTTAAGGAGCTTCATCTATGAAGCTGTTTGCAAAAAGAGTGTTTGGCAAAAAACAGCTCACAACAGCTCATGAAGCTGTTGATGAAGCTATGCCAAACAGGGCCTTAGTCACTCTCATTTCGCATTAATTCCAGAATTGCATGTGTTGTGTGTCCACTTGAGTCGAGACCCTGCACGTCTCCTGCCCCAAGTATAATACCCTCAAATAGAATGTTTTGGTCACGAATTGCCCAGAGATTAATTTTAAAATATTAATAAAGGACGATTAAATAATAAAAAATCCGAAGGGAAGCGAAAGTCGTTCACATCCCCCTAATCTCGAGTACTCGCAGTGGTCTATCTGAGAACGAACGAATAGCTAGTGGACTTTTGACCCTATGGCTAGCGGCAGATCCGAGCCCGAACACGAATCGTACAGGAGCGGAGCAGGCGAGCCCACATCGGCGGTTGCTTCAAAATGCGATGCGAATGCAGAGGCAGGTAGGCCCCCAAGGTGACGTCCAGCTGTGAACCGGTTGTCGATACTCACCACCTGGCTGGTGGCCCACCTTGATCTGGGCCTCCAAAGGCGCCTTATCCCAACACGTGTTCACGGCGTGCGATTCCAGCGTCGATCGCTTTTTGCTTCTTTCTTTGCTTCGCAACTCGGCAAGCAAAGCAAATGATCCTCCGTCTCAGCCTACAGTTTGCGGCGGCGGCGGCACTGCAGCGACTGCTCGTAAACATCATATCGGCCGGTACGTGCTGCTGGCTAGACCTTGCCTTCAATTCGGTCAACCCAGCTCTTTTAGATTTTTAGGGTTTCTTTTGCCTTTGATTTTTCCCAAGAGTAAAAGTAAGTAGGACTGTTTTTCTAAACGATTTTCTAAATTCACTGGCATATATACCATCCGTCACCACAGCATCACCTTAAATAGTACAATCAAAAGTTATTAGCCGTTGACCAAAATTACATTACCAATTACTTACCAGGGCCGTTACCATGGAGATCTAGTGGCATGCCAGCAATTGTTTGCAAGTCAGAAGTGTAGTGCGTATCCACTGGATCTGGGGTACCCGTTACCCATGATATGTACTGCGTGCCGCTGCACATGCGTATATGCAGTGTTTTCCCTGTGCGCATACGTACGGTGCCGGTGAGCTAGCGAGCTATGTTCGATCGTTATAAATGTGCATAGTACAATGGCGGCCGTCTATCTCGTGATACCTGTTCATTCATTTAAGTTCCTCGATCTGTGCCGACTTGTGAATATCGACCAGCAATCAATGCCGACTTGCTGGATTCTTCCGTGATTAAAGTTGATTTATATTTATACTGTTTATAGTAATTAATTTTTAAATGATATATTTTCTTTTAAGTCAAGATCAAGGAAAAATTATAATAAAAAATGTACTGAGTTCAGTTATATCGACTAAAATCATATACAACTATTTTCTTTTACGTACTGTCTCTCCTGAACAGATAGAATTTAAATATTTAAACCATAAATCATCAGTAAAAAAATCCACCCAATATATAATGCTTACAAACAGCTCGCGGCTACAAGATAATTGTACGAAGACGATAGATGAACTGTGAGAGTTTTCGATGGGAGAGCATGCAGCAAGTGAGCCTTGCCTTGCTGCAGACCTGCTGAGGAATTGGTCCTGCGTTTAGCACTACGAGTCCATGGGCTCGTTCGAAATAGTTTTTAGTTTCTGATTGGTTTTTAAAAGCTAAAAACTATTTAAAAGTGCTCTCTAACATGTTTTTTTTTATTTTTCCTTTATGTTATCTGTGAAGATCTAACGATATTTTTTATTTATCTTATTTTTTTATTAAATATCTTTTAAAAATTCACAGCCGTTACGATATTATTTTAATAAAAACGCCGAATTGAACTTGTTCAATTCTTGATGCCATTGTCTGTCGAGATATATGTACCACGCATGCACAGCTAGCAGCTGATGACCGAATAATACACCAGGCATTTATGGCCGCTGGATCGATGGAATGTAAGGACTAGTAATTAATGCACTCCGATCCTGCGTAGCATGCATGGCCTGGTGGAGCATACTAGTAGTGGTACATTTGTGCGACTCCATCCAAATCTAGAAAGCATCCAGCCGGGGCCGTACGCGCGCAGGGCGGTCGCCCACATGCGATTGCATGCGCTAGCTTTACACGCCAAAAAAAAAACGTCCGTTTCAAGTGTTCGATCGGATCGGGCGGCCCGTGGGAATGTCTAATTGAGTGCGGCGCGCGACACGTACGACGTCTAGAGCGGTCGATATATTTGAGGTGTACTGGTTTTGGTTTATGAAAACGAACGTACGTACGTGGCGTCGATATTTTCTTGTTTTGGACGGAGATAAAAGTGCGATCGCGAAAATGAAAACACTCCCTCTTCGAAAAGAAACTCTACGGGGGTGATGATGTGATGCCATACCTAGCTCTAGATGCGAGCGAAGCAACGCGATAGTTTTTATGTTTCTTGTGGGAGTTGAACTGCTTGTTGTGAAGTTCATGTCACCTTCCAAACATGCATACTTGGTTGGCCAGCCGGCAAATTAAGCGCGAGGTTGTATTCCGCTTTATTTCCTATCCAAAGCGAAGTCTAACTTTGAGGCAGAACCAACGCGACCACTCCACTGACCGCCTATTATTTCATTTTGTTATAAAAATGTCGTTTTGAACATTGACATGATCTCTAAAATGCAAGTTTGTCCACTATTTTTTTGTTATAATATATCTATAAATATAATAATATTATAATATTATAAAATTCTTTTTAAGATAAATCTATACATATGATTTTTACATATCCAATCTCAACATTTAAAAGATATCAATATCTAAAGTTTAGAAAGTTTGATGCACATATCATAAAACAATATTCTTGAATGGGGAGAGTGGCAGTACTGGTAACAGTTACCTGCAGGTGAGCATTACCAGCAGGCGAGCAAAGTACTCTCCCTGAATGCTGCACTCATCTCTGCAATTTCTGCTGCAAGCAAGAGGCTTGTGCCATCCATCTTGCTTGTATGGCCCGCCAATCTAATAAAACTATAATGTTATAAACAATATTTTTTAAAGATAAATCTGATTTTTATAAATCTAATCTTAATATTTACAAGATATCGATATCTAAAGTTTACAAAGAAAGTTTGATCGACATGTCTCCAGACAATATTCTTGTCCGGAGGGAGAGGCAGAACTGGTAACAGTCACTCACCGGCAGGCGAGCGAAGCACTCCTCCCTGAAAGCTGCACTTATCTCTGCAATGTCTGCCTGCAAGCAAGGGGCTCGTGCCGTGCATCATGCCTGCATGGCCCCGCCCCAACACTCACTAGCAAGAAGAGACATGACAGGTTGGGACCTGGGCCACGTTGAAGACAGAAACAGAGTGCTCTGCTCTGCTCTGCCTCGACCAGGAGGAGTGCGTGCGGTGGTGGTGGCTGGCTGGTCAGGGCGACGCGCGCGGATGAAAAGCCAGCCCGACCGGGCACATGCCGTCGGCGTGCGGCTCCTTCCACCATCCCCGGCACGCACACGGCAAATCCGGTCCCGAAAACCCAGTGCTGCCAGCCGCATAGCAACCCAGGAATTGATGATGAGTTGATTGATGCCAACGCCATCAAGCTACTAGTACCATGCGCCAACATAACACGATGTTCTTTAGGCTTTTCGGTTTGTGTCTTTCAATTCTTTAAAAGTCCAAGCAAGTAGAAGCGGTGTTTTGAAACGAATTTTTTAAACTACTTTTTAAGCTCAAAACAATATACGTTATTCGTATCAATACCTTTACTATTTATTGCTAGTTTTAAAATACATGAAAAATCGTCAACCATATTTATAAAAAAAAACAAACCGACTGACGAACCAAAAACATGCACAACTACGGCCACTCCCTGCCTGGCCTCTACTTTCTTTTCTTATCCTATGCCGCTTTCGGAGGACACTGCTGCATGCGACTACCGCCATAAAGCAAAAGAAACACTACCATACATGCTTCCGTACACTAGTCGTAGCCTTCTAGGTAGGATGCATGCTAGGCTTGTTACAAAAAATGTTAGGCCTTGAGTATCATGAGCCAAATAATAGTTCAATTTCTTCTTGAATATGAAAAAAAACTCATTTTTCAAATTGGGTTTAAGTCCTATTTGAAATGCAGCGACAAAATGACAGCTACGTAATGGAGAAGCAGGGTAGCTAAGTGGTCGCCACTTTGGGCATCTTCAATAGTGACATTTCAGCTGTCTCTTAGTTACATTAAATGAGTAAAATCCTATGTGGAAGAGAGGAGATAAGAAAATAATATGTTGTCTTTTATGCAAAAGATGACTTAACTCGCAAACTAATGTAAATAGTGAAAGAGTATGAGAGAGAGAAAAATTTATGGTAAAAATAATATAAAATAGTTAGAGAAATAATTTACTATTAGAGATACTATTTTTAGTAATGTCTATAAATAAAATAAAAACCTTAAAATATAACCTACCATACATGCCCTTACACGACCAGCTCGATCTCACAAAAGCTTTTGTGGGAGAAGGAATACAGTGGGCCCTAGAATAAAATAACACTTCTCCTTTACGTAGTACGACGTTACAGCTCGTTACATGTCTACATCTCCTAGTACTAGTCATCCCTCTTCTTCCTCCTCTGGGATCTTGACTACGAGGAGGCTCTTGTCTTGAGACATCTCCGATCCGAGATGAACGGGATGGATCACATGGAGAGGTGGACAGGCGCGTGCCATCTCTCGTCTCCTTGGTTTCCGCGGCAATTTTTGGCGCCAAGGCTTCATCCCGAATGGCGCGAAAAACACGCTGCGCGCCTCCTTCCCTTCCCCATCCGTCCCGTCCCGTCTTGTCTTCTCTCGCTCTTTCTTCTTCCCCATCCCCGTTAGTCCCGGTCTACATCCACCGTATATACTCGTACCATCCTAACAAACATACGACTTTTATTTTCATTCCTACAGAAGTCAAATTATTTTTCTATAAAACTATTACGTCCCATACGGACCCTCAAATGCAACGTACTCAAACCCATGTTCCTGCCTTCCAAATGCAAGTGCTACTGTTCGTTGAGATCCAGTGCAACCACATTGATACGAGCACGATGACTATGGAATTCAGGTTGATATGATTCACTTTAAACATCTTACGAGGATTTCCTAAGCTTTTCGAGCATAGTAGTACAAGCGTAAGAGCTAGAACATTAATTGATGTGACACCATCAGTGAAGCGTCTTTCATTTTAATCATGGCAAACCATCCCTTTTGCACTCCATTTCCAATCATGCCTCGCATTCATGTGGATCCGCGCTTGACTCGACTGCATTGTCATAGGCTATGCCTCCACCAGCTTCGGCTGGTGTTCTTTTGACGGTGACTTATATTTGTAGTTTATAACTTTTAAATTTAGTGTGAGTATTTGTGTAAATAAATTAAAAGTTGCTAAATCATTTCTAAAAGACTATATGTAAGACTGATATGACAATAGAGGCAGGGTGAATAGTGGTTTCAAATTTTCCCCAGTATTTCTCTAAGTTTTACTTCAATAGTTATGAAAAGTCATGAAAATCAAGAAACAAAAAATCCAAAAATTTCTGCAACTATTGAAATTTTCAGCCTGCAAATAGTGATTTCAGCACTATTTCCAATACGAGAAATCATGTAACTTTTGATCCATCGATTTAAAAGATTTGAAACTCAAACCATATCTAGTTCATGACCTTAGTAACCTATACTAATAAAAAACTTGAAAGAACTGAAGAGACTTGGGATATTTTGATTCTTAAAGCTCCGCTGCACCAAAACCAGCCCAAAACATAAAATTGAGCTAACGTTCAAATCAAAACTCCAAATCAACTGAAATTTGATACACACCTTTTATAGGATGTTAAGAACATATCCCAATCAATAATTATGAAAATTGTTGTCGCTACAGTTCTGACTTTTTTCCGTTTGGAGGCAGATTGCACAAAAAATAGATCAAAACCCTAAAACGGTGAATACGACTTTATGGATAATGGCCATGATGGCTTTATATGTATTTTTACATGTCACGGCAAGTTAGAACAACGAAGAAATCAAGCAAAAAAACCTTCAGATCAAGAAATCACTTAAAGAATAAAAACGTGTAGAAATCGAGTTTTTTTTATGAACTTGCTACCAAAGTGTCTAGATGGGGGAAGATTGATTTCCTGATATTATTGTCATCTCTTACATGTCCTTGTCCTTGTCCCTAGATATTTTTCATGATCACTTACCCTTTGCAAGTAACTTGCATGACTCTATATCGAAGCGATACTTCACAACCTTTTAGTTCAAACTATCTCACAGATACTAGATTCTTCTTTAAGACGAGAACATACTAAACTTCTGTCAATGTGTGATCTGCTCCATCATACATCTCTAATATGGCTATTCCTCCTCAGTAATTGCATAACCCTTGTAATCCGCTAAGTGAACAGTTCCATGCGTCGAGCATAGTGATCCTTCATCAAACATCTCCCCGGCCGAACATGTGTGGAAGCAATAATCTGATATCCATCTAAGAGAAGTACCTGCTTAACTGATGATTAGTATGTCTGAATCATCATTTGCTACCGTCACTTAGCATGCACCATTCATTTGCTTCAAACTCGCACAGTCTTTTATCATGAGACCCTCCTCAGCATTTAGATAGCATAGACATGTGTTCTTGCACTTGTCCTTTTTAATGTGACTTTTGCTTTTGCCTTCAACACCTACTGTAACCAATACTTGATCATCCGAGGATGAAGATTCTGATGACTTTTTTAAGGACTCCATCTCTAATAGACATGCAACTACCTTATTGAAGATAAGAGTAGTTTTTTTCCATAAGAATATTTACCACCAATTACTCCTACGCTGGTGGTAGAGATGATGCTAGTATGACGACCTTGTTATTCTCTTTAATTTTCTTATCCATACTAGTTAATTGTGTGATAAGTTTATTGAAGACATTAAAATGACCAATGAACTGTGCACCTTCCTCCACGCGCAACCTATACAGTTATCGCTTCAGTACCCACCGATTTGTTAGCGACTTTGCCATATAGAATTTTTCCGAGCCCTTTCATATTTTTTTTCGGCGAATTCTCCTTTATCACCAAGTACGGTACCTTATCGGAGAGACATAAATAGATTATACCGATGGCCCTCCGCTCCATCATCTGTAAGTCTTCAACGGGCATCTTTTCTGGTTTGTCCCCTTCAAGAGCATCGATTAGCCCCTACTGTATAAGGATATGCTTCATCACAAATTGCATACGCTGAAATTTCCTGTTGTCAAATTCTTTACTTGATTTCACATCGTCGACATCGATTTTGATTTTGTGCCACCTGACGCTTTATTGACCTTCTCACAAATCAAATTAATTTGGCATTGGCTCTTATACCACTTGTTACATTCTGATACCCCTTCTTATATGTAACAACCGCTAGATCGAATCAAAGTTCGTGATATATGGCACGAGCGTGAATGGTATCAGGAACGAATAAGATGAATATCGTAGAGAGAACCAAAATAACGATGTTGAAGTAACCACGACGAAAGAGAAATGATTTGGTGAAACTGGTCGCAAATTTCTTAAGTATAACATCAAAATAGTACAAGATATTGTTACTCTCTCATATCCCTCTCTAATCTTTTAGGACTTTCATATCCTTGTCATTTATAATAATCTAATGCTAAAGAATAACCTAGCTTCTAATGCTCTCGTGCATCTCTACCTTTAGATAAGTGACTTCTTCATATTGTTGGTCGGGTACTTGGGTTCTTTGTGACCACCCTATGGGTTTATATTGTCTCCATAGCTTTCTTTTGAAATAGAGTAGAAATTATACTTAAAAAAGTAAGAGTTATAATCTTATTGAGACTTATTTAAAAATCTTTACAGCACATCTTTTCAATCATAAAGCAATAAGATACGAGCCACCATAATCAACGGTAACATTAGCCCGCATAGCTCCGAGAAAATACTTGCACGATCCTAGCAACGGATTTTCAATTTGGGGGTACCTGTAATGCATGTGTCCCTTTAAAGCTAGCTAAAGCATAGATTTGACTTGCAGCCTTCGAGGCAGAGGCGAGTCGGGGCTGCACCCATGTTACCAACACTGTCGTGTCGGCGAGGCAGCAGAGAACGGTGCCCTCACCTGCACGTCGTCCCGCGCGGCGACGCCGTCTTGAGTCCGCCGCGACGCACGCATGCGTGCGTGTTGGTGCTGCGCCCGTCGTCGTGGAGGGGGAGGACACCCCGGATCCATGCCGGCAAATCCTGTCTCCCTGTATGCATGAACGGGGCCAGGTTTCAGATCGAACCATATCTTCAGCTACTGATTTCATTTTTTACTTCGATTAAATTAACTACTAATCACCTGCACGACCCTGCAGGTAGCAAGCCAGCCAGGCTCATGCTGAACGGATAGATCGTCATCGTGTGTGACTAATTAAAACACCACCGCCATTCATGCATCTCCGGACCTCTGATATGTTAATTACCCCTCCTTGGTTTACCCTGTCCCATCCCATTCAATTTCTCCTCGCTTTTCTGTCGCATGATCTCACTGTCTCTTAGCTCTGCTCATTTCAGCTTCAGCCTCTGGTTTATTTTTTATTATTCATAAATTTCATTTTTTTCTGAACTTTTGAGTTGTTTTTGCCGGTTTTATTTTTTCCCGTATTCATTCGCGTTATTCGTAATGAGCTAACACATTTTTTTCTATTTTTAAATTTAATTACGCTAAATAAATCTCTTTCATTATAAATAAAATTTCAATTGTTATAATACAATTTATTTATATGCTCACGCCTTTTCAAATTTAACCGCGGGGCCTATATCATCTGAAAAGGCACATCACGGCATATATAGTAAGTGGTACAGATTTAATTACGCCCCTTCATTCAGATAGGAATTGCAAGAAATTAAGCGCGCGCACACACACACGATCCATGTGATTAAGTAGAAGAATTGAGCTTGATGGTGATGGAGCATGTGTGGGATGGCGCGCGAGGGAAGGGCGCCGTGATGGCCGCGTCGTGGTGGCCCATCAAGCTGTAGTTGCGAGTGCCACCACCATATCATCCACCGCACGTCTGCACCACGCGCCATACGAATAAATGAGCGTACGTATGTACGTACGGTTCAATTACTCCCTAAGTGGTTAATAGTAACCGTATTAAATACCGCTCTATTAATGACACGCGGGCCGTTTCCCTCCCATCACGTGATGGATGGACGGGAGTTGCGGACTGGGCCTTTCAGTTTATGATTTATAAATTATTTTAAATAAATAAATATGATAGTTTACATCATTGATTTTAAGCAGCTAATTTTTAAAAAATATTTTATCAATTTACTAATATCTAATTTATTCGTATAAAATCATATATCATAACTATAAGGAATAAACCGTGGTCTGAAAAACCGCACCCATGTCGTGCTCACCACTTTGGCGCGCTAGATCGCCATTATGGCCATCACGACGCATGTGTGCCTATGCCCAACGCGCGTGGGCTAGCTCGCTACGACCTTGCACGATCTTCCTGCCTTAAATCTAGCAACTCGATCCACCACTCTCTCATCACTCCCATGCACCGTGCGTACGTGCCGCCGCATGCCTGTGCATGTGCCAGCTCTTTCAATTTTTAAGTAATTCAAGCAATTTAACAAGAAACAATTCAGTTGCTGTTGAAACCAAGGGAAATCCATAGTTCCAATTAATCGGGCCCTAAACCTTTGCCTTGTGAAGTTAGTCGGAATTCAATTGTAGCCTTCGGCCAAACAATGGCCATGCTTTTTTTTGGTTTTATCTGACTTTTGGTTTCAGCTTCTCCGAAAGATAAAATAAATAGGTTGTTTTTTTTTCAAATGTCTTTCCAAACCTTAAATCATATGCACCATTCGCCGTCTCAAAAATACAAACAAAAGGTATCAGTTACAGCTAAAAGCCACCACTCATAGCCTAACAACAGAAAAGGACCAATACTGAAGTCACTTGAACTAGCCATCAGTTGTGCATGCCAAGCCTGTAGAGGAAGGTGGGTGTGTTCTTTTGGGCTGATGGCTCATGGTTTAAATATTTTAAATTCTGGATGTTTGCGAGAGGTAGTATGCACAGGAAAATAGTTGCATATATTTTAGCCGATATATCTGAACTCAATACACTTTTTACTACAATCTTCTTATTGACACTATCTTGAAAAACACACCGTTTTAAAGTTAGCTACTATAGACAGTACGAGCATAAGCCGGCTTTAGGTGCCGCTCGGTTGGGCTGAAATAAGCTAGTTTATGGCTAAAATTACATTGTAACTGATGGTGATTTATTTGACATTACTAAATTTTAAAAAATAAAAAATAAAAAATAGGCTAGCCCATTACGGGAAAAATAACTAGCAAAAAAGTTGAAAAAAGCTAAAAAGACATAAAAAAAATGAAATTTAGAAATAGTAAAAAATAAATCAAAAGTTCAAAACTTAAGCCAGAATAAACGGGATCATAAGCCTTGTTGAATCCGCCCAAATATCCAGCACATGCATGCCACATGAGCTTGGCGGTATAACTGATCGATGTACTTAGTACTTAGTTGAAGTCTAGTTTATTCTACTCTGTGTCGTGATTGGCTACCTACTCGGCGGTCCTCACTGATAAGTATGATTTAGTTGGAGACACACGGCCGCTTCAAGCTAGAGAGGGTCGGGAATATGTACGAGATATTCGAGCCGGAACTAATTCCTAGCTTTGTCTCATTGTCTGTGTATTTCCGTATGTACTACTACTACCACACATTTGGAACCAATGCACAGCTCCAAGTTTGGAAAGATGCCATGCCTGCCCTAGCTGCTAGCTAGTTTGTCTATTTCACCGTCCCTAGTTGGCTTCTAATTCTATTGATGAAATCAACCAACCGGTCAGCTGGGTTCAGGAAGGGGGGGAAAGAAATCTGAGGTGGCAATTGCAGATTTTCCACTTAGGATTTAAGGAGTAAAGTGAGCATCGATCTCCTAGAAAGAGGAAATAAATAAATGGAAAAGCGAGCGAGCATCAGAAACTATTCACACACATGACATTGTGGATATATATATATATATATATATATATATATATATATCTGTCCTCTCCTTGAGTGTTTCATGCACCATGGTGCCTAGGCACCAATATCAATATTAGTGATTTGCTTTGAGATTCTAACGCTTGATGTGAGTATCTTCATATACCCATAAAAAGTATATTTGAGATGTCAAACTCAAAAAATTTAAATTCAACTTCAGCTTTAACTAGTTTGAACTATTTTTATGGTATATATCATGTGTAACAGTTGCATTGAACTCAAAAGTAGTTCAAACTAATTTGAACTGAGTTCAAAACTTACTTACAATAAATATATCAAGGGTATAAAACATTTTCATACCCAAACTCAAAAATTATCAATGATACACGCATATCGGATTTAGACTAGGTGCCTAGGCACCAAAGAACACTTTATTTTTATATATATATATATATATATATATATATATATATATATATATATATATATATATATATATATATATATATATGAACAGTCGACATTCGTAGGTCAAAAAATGCGGATCCATGTTTGGTGGCGCACCGGACGGGGAGCGGCAAAGACGGCAACGCGACAGCACGGGGGCGGCAGAGCCCGTTAAATGGCCGGACCGCACCCGGCTGCGATCGCCTGCGTGGTAGTTTGGTCAATTGGCCGAGCAGCTACGAGAGGCGGAGATCCCAGCGTCCGTAACGACGACAGAAAAGCGCAGGGCAGCGGCCGAGCCGGGCCCACGCCGACAGCTAGCGCAGAGACAACTCCCCCGTGGGCCCCGCTCCCCAGCTTCTGTGCCTTGCCATATTACTTATCGCAGAATTTTTCTCTTCGTAATGTGCTACTAGCTGTAAGTTGTACAGTTAAGTGAGGCAGTCATAACATGTTGCAATACAAAAACATCTTTTTGAGCGAACTTGCCATGCACATCTGCATCACAGTAGGTACTGAAACATACACTATCGGCTGTGAAAAACTCTAGGTGGTGATCGGTTTGGCTGAAAAGCTCATGGTTTATGGCTGAAAACATCAGAATTTGGTTGAAAAAGATCAGAATGATGAGACTTATTTAACATAATTAAATTTAAAAATATAAAAAATATGTTAGCCCATTACGTATAATACAAACAAATACGGGGAAAAAAGAACCGGCAAAAAAACTCAACAAAAAGTCAAAAGTTCAGAAAAAAGACGAAACTTATGAATAGTGAAAAATAAGCCAGAAGCCGAAGCCAAATTGATCAGGGCCAATCTAACAAGTTTTTGATGCAAACCGGCAAGTTTTCAAACTAATAAATTCCTCAACTACACACAGATATTACAATAAGGCCAGTCTCAATGGAGTTTCATGGAGGGTTTCATGCACATTAAATACGGTGCCACATCAGCCAAAAGAAGCTTTTTGCATGAAACTAGGAGGAGAGAGAAGGAAAACGTTTCATCCCCATGAAACCTTTGAGCGTTGTTTCCAAAACGTTGGTAATCGTGTGAAATCCCCACTGAGAGCCTTGTTGGGTTTCATCCGTGCGAAAGCGTGCTTTCGATTGGAGAAGAGAAGGAAGAGGGACCACAGGAAGGCTAAAATAACCTATGAAACCGCGCAATGAAACTATACACTGAGAGAAAAGACTTATTTCATATTTTATTTTATATCTTGGAAACTAGGAGGTAAAATCTTACATTGAGACTGGCCTAATTGAAGTAGAAAATAGAGATGCGTCAGGTGGATGATCGACACAAGAAAAAAGAAACTCCGTTAACTAAGCCGGACGCCAGGGAACAGCCAGACACCTCGTCCACGTGGCGACCCACCTGGCGCCCATAAGCCGAGCCCATGTGGCCGCGGGCCCACCACCTCCCCTCCCCTCCCCTCCCCTCAAATAAACACCTTCCCCCAATTCCCATTCCCCGCATCCCAATTCCAAATTCCGACTCCTCGTTTCCTCCCAACTCCGAAGGAAACGCATACGCACACTCGCAACCCAACAAGGCCAGGAAGCCACCAAACTGCGGGCGATCCGGCCGAAGCGCCTCCTCGCGCTCTTCGTCTCCTAGCTAGCTCGCATATATACCGAGCTGGTGGTTTGGGTGCGTGCGCGGAGCACGCGAGAGCGGAGGCGAGAAGCCATCGAGGTGGTTGGCTTGAGGTTGGGAGATGGAGCGGCCGGCGATGGAGTGGCTGGACGAGTACGAGAAGCTGGTGATCAGGATGGACACCCCCAGGGTGGTAATCGACAATGCGGCCTGCCCCACGGCTACGCTCGTGCAGGTGAGCATCTCCATCGTCTTGCTCTGCGATGAGCTTGTGTGGGTTCTTGGTTGGGTGGTGTCTGATTTGGGGTTGTGGCGTGCCGCGTCGCAGGTGGACAGAGCGAGGAAGAGAGGGGTGCTTCTTGAGGCCGTGCAGGTGCTCGCCGACCTCGATTTGTTCATCAAGAAGGCCTACATCTCGTCGGACGGCAGGTGGTTCATGGACGTCTTCCATGTCACCGACCGCCTAGGGTGCAAGCTCAACGACGACAGCGTCATCACCTACATCGAGCAGGTAGGCGCTCGCTTGCTTCGTGTTGGATTCTTGGCCTCGCCGGAGCGAGAAAGGGGCAGCCTTTCTGATTCGATGTCTTGATTTGGTTTCAGTCTCTGGGGACGTGGAACGGGCCGGCGCGGCCGGCGGCGCTCGACGGGCTGACGGCGCTGGAGCTGACGGGCGCAGACCGCACGGGGCTCATCTCCGAGGTGTTCGCCGTGCTCGCCGACATGGACTGCAGCGTCGTCGAGGCCAAGGCGTGGACGCACCGCGGCCGCCTCGCCTGCCTCGTGTTCCTCCGCGACGGGGACGCTGGCGCCGATAGGATGGCGCGCATCGAGACCCGCCTCGGCCAACTCCTCCGCGGCGACTCCGACGCACGCGGCGCCGCGGCCGCCGTCCCCGCTGCCGCCGTTGCGCACGCCGACCGCCGCCTCCACCAGCTCATGTCCGCGGACCGCGACCACGAGCGCGCGTCCCCGACCCCGACCCCGGCCGTGTCCGTCCAGAGCTGGGCGGAGCGCGGGTTCTCGGTGGTCACCGTGCAGTGCCACGACCGCCCCAAACTGCTCTTCGACGTCGTCTGCGCGCTCACCGACATGGAGTACGTCGTCTTCCACGGCACTATTGACACCAACGGCGACCAAGCGCACCAGGAATTCTACATCCGGCACGCCGATGGGAGCCCCATCAGCTCCGAGGCCGAGAGGCACAGAGTGAGCCAATGCCTCCAAGACGCCATTGAACGGAGATCATTTGAGGTAATTAGACGGCAGCTAATTTGATGTTAATTTTGGCACTACAAGAAAATCTTTTGCATTCATGGATGCTAATGTGTTCGATTTCTTCTTTTTCAGGGTGTGAGATTGGAGCTGTGCACGCCAGACCGGCCGGGATTGCTGTCGGATGTCACCCGGACGTTCCGGGAGAACGGATTGCTCGTTGCGCAGGCGGAGGTGTCGACGAAGGGTGACATGGCCTCCAATGTGTTCTACGTGACCGACGCCGCCGGCCAGGCCGTTGATCACAGCGCCATTGATGCCGTGAGGGAGAGGATTGGCTTGGACTGCCTTGTCGTCAAGGAGGAGCACCGGCCGCAGCTCTACCAGAAGTCCGGGCCGGGCCACCGGGACGACGGCAACGGCGGCGGCATTGGGCTGTTCTACCTCGGCAACCTTGTGAAGAGGAACCTGTACAACCTAGGCCTGATCAAATCTTGCTCATAAGGCAGAAATCAAACAAACAAGCACACAACAATTCAGCCAGCCACTCCGTTCTTGATAGCTGCGACAATACAAATGGAGACACGTTGCTTGCTTTTACTGTTCCACAATCTATTCCACGCCATGCCGATGTACACAGGAGATTCTGAGGGACAAGATGAAGGTGTAAAAGTGATGTATACTCCTGTGGTAATGTCATCCAGCCTGCCTGAAAGCTCAGACATGTCTCGTTCAGATCAAGAAAAAGAGCTGCTAGCTAGAATGGTAGTGAGGTGAAACAAAGGGGAAGATCCAGGATTGAAGCCTGGGCTGCACCAGGGGGGCAGGGAGGAACAAGATGATAAAACCTAGCAGTAGAAAAAGTGCAGCTATGTACATAGAGAATTTGATGCTGGTTAGTAGCACCAGCTGGTGTGTAGTGGGTGCATTCATGATAGTTTGACACAATGGATTATGAAGGACGATTTGTTATCTGTACTGTACTGCTGCTGCCTTCTTTGGCAAAAAATTCTTTGGGTTCGTTAACTTTGCTTCTTTTTCTGCCTTGTGCTTTGCTGCTGATGATGTGCTGCATTGCATAACATTTCATTGCATTGCACCCTAGTATCCATCCCAAATCTGGCTACACTTTACTTTTGATCTAGGATGTTGGAATGGTGCTTTGATCATTTGGTGTAGCTTGCAAGGGAAACAAGATGCTTGACTTGGGCTTGGGGAGAGTAATTGGTAATCACAGCAAGAGCCTGTAAAGGGCAGGCTGCTGCTGCATTGTCCTTTTCCTTTAGTGGAATGTATGAGGTTTGTGTTGGCAGTGATGCACACCAATAAAGTTCTGCTAATAGTAGTAATACTCACCTCACCAGTCAACAACTTACGGGCATAGCAGAGCCGGGGCTGCTCCAAACGGCTTTCAGGGCCTTTTTGATTCGATGTCTTGATTTGGTTTCTGTCTCTGGGGACGTGGAACGGGCCGGCGGCGCTCGACGGGCTGACGGCGCTGGAGCTGACGGGCGCAGACCGCACGGGGCTCATCTCCGAGGTGTTCGCTGTGCTCGTCGACATGGACTGCAGCGCCGTCGAGGCCAAGGCGTGGACGCACCGCGGCCGCCTCGCCTGCCTCGTGTTGCCCCGCGACGAGGACGCTGACGCCGATAGGGTATCGCGCATCAAGGCCCGCCTCGGCCACCTCCTCCGCGGCGACTCCGACGCACGCGGCGCCGCGGCCGCCGTCTCCACCAGCTCATGTCCACAGACCACGTGTTTCAAGTGATTTCTAAAAGCTAAAAATGAAAAGCCAAAACCGTTTCGAACAGGAAGGAAATGAGAAGAGAAATAAAGTGTATAGATATCATTCAGATGTTTTCTTCCTAACAATCATCCAGATTTGAGACCGTTGGATTAGAGATCCAACGACCCTTTTTTTGGGATGGGGAGATTTTTTGGGAGGGGGTGGGGAGAGAATTCATGACCGTTGGATCTCTAATTTAATGGTTATAAATCTGGATGATAGTTAGAAAGAAAACACCCGGGTGATATTTATCAACACCCTTACAAGAAACCAAACAAATTTTCCAACAAGCTTATGGGAATCCTTTGTTACAGATGGATTAATGGACTAACGCTAGCACCAAGGGAGGGGACAGCACAAAGAAGCACCAATAACATCCAAACAAGTGTAGAATCTTTAGGATTTACTACTACTCCGTGCTTCAACCATGCATAATTCGCGAAGAGTCTCTCATGATCAGATTAAGTCTACCTACTAATCACGTGCCCGCATGAACCGCTGAATGGTCCACGCGTGCATGCATGCATGCGTCGCGTTTGTCTGGTTGACGCGCGCGTGCCTTTTCATGCACGCTCCCTTGTCCCTTGCTAATTTCTTCATTTCTTGTTGCTTCGCTTTGCTACTCCGCTCACACGCCCAGCTACCCATCCTTAGGGCGTCTCCAACAGCTGGCTATTTAGTTAGCTAAATCTGATGTGGCAAGAAAAAAGTAGGAGAGAGAGTAGTCACTAGCAGCAAATAGCTGATCTATTTCACGTAGTCCAAGAACATGAGAGAGGAGCATGGGTCCAACAGATAAAATAGTCTTTACTTTGTCTCTCACCTCCACGTCACCGACTATATATGAGACTAGCTATTACTAAGACCGGGAACTGTCCTCCTGTCACTACAATCTCTCTCTCTCTCTCTCTCTGCATGCAGTGACAGTATGCTCCCTTGTCCTTAGCCTCTCTTTAATAATCAGCTAGCTTAATTGTTTATTAGAGCACGTTAAGCTACTCTGTCCATGCGCCGTGGGCTAATCATAGTGGCCACGCCTGCTTGACTGCCTGCCTTCCTGTCCTGCCTGCGTCGACGACCATGGCCTTTTTTTTGACCATATGCTGGTATCAACATGAAGTTTCTCGCAAAATTTCGTAGCGCTCACTGGCAGATAGGCCCTTCAAACTCGATCGCGTGGTCCGCTGGGTTCAAAGCGCAATGTTCTTCTTTCGTTGTCTGTATGTTTCGCAGGAAAACCGACGGTCCCAGCTGCTACGCATGCAAAGATTTGAGTCCGGATTCAGGTTTCAGTCCCTAGCTAACTGCACGCAGTAGCACTTTGCGTCACAGGTCGTGATCCTCACCTGTTAACAAACTCGGGCCCACTGTCAGTCAGAGAAGAAAATGAACACGTAATCGACCAGCAAGTTCTGGTGATGTAGATGCAGGTCAACATTGCGCAACGAAACATCAGTACGAGAACGCACAGGAAACAACAGTACAGCAAGAACAGCGGAGAGAAAATTTCTAATGCTAAGGGACTCGATAACGATATACAGTGCAAATTAATCCAAGTAATCCAACAGATTAAAGGAGGCCTAAGACACACTAGTAGTACAAGTGTAACTACACACCCCGATAAGATCGTCGACAGGGTGCTACAAAACGTAGGTAGCCCAACGCTTAATTAACCAGTAACTAACGTCACACAGCTACAGAAAATGCAGTTAGACGACTCTGCCTGATGGAAACCTAGCGGAATTGCAGACACATCCTTTACAAGTCAGAAAGAAATGAATCGATCTTTCGCCGCAGCAATCATGGGGGCGGCAGCAGCAGCAGTGACAGACAGGGAACTCCACGGATCCTGGTCAGTGTAACTCAGGGCCTCGGTTTCAGGTTCCGGAGGCAGTGACCTTCACATCATCTGACGGTGATCTCGACGAGTCGGGTATGGACTGAACGGGAGAGGCCCAGCTCTGGTCTGCGCTGTACGCTGAAGTTACAATGTTCGTCCTTGGGGCGGCGAAGCTGTGCTGCCCTTGCTCGCTGCTGGGCGTATGTGCGCTGGAGATTGGAACAGCAGGAGGTGTCTTGGCAAGGACGGGTGCCGCACCCACCCTTGGTTTCTTGTTCTTCTGCTCCATCTGGTAACTTGGCAGGAAGCTTCCGACAACAATCTGGCAAACAGATTTTCAACCCTCACATTTTTCACAGGGCATATACAACAAGGCATTTGATGATCTAATCGCAGATAAATGTAGAAATAATAGACAAATTCTACTCTAGTTAGATTTAAGATAATTGAAGAAAAAGAAATGAAATACTTCGATTTATTAGACAAAGCATGATATGCGATTCAGCAGAAAAATTGAACTCATAGGCATTCATATCTCGATGAAAGGTAAGCAGCAGCACCTGAACAGGACTTGCCGCCACCAGAAGGCCGGCAACTCCACCACCGACAACACGGCCATCTGGGCTGGCAAGAGAAACACTCATCCCACCTGACCGATTTCGTGTTCCACTATTTTCAGTTGGCATAAACGATCCAGACAAGGACAGCAACTCAAAGCGTCCCTACAACCAAAACAGGCAAGATCAGTTTGGGAATCAATAGGGCCAATCAGAATCCTTTGTCTTTAGTCTTCACACATCTATGTGATATCATGTCATAGTAAGGTATTATGTGTATTGCGAGTGAATTAACAAACCTCGTAAGTTAATGTGCCACCAGAGGAATCAGGTTGATGAAGTGTGACATTCGATATCACACCGTTAGCAGAGAGAATACAAATAGCTCTTGGTCCTTGTTGAGAAAATGATATAACCTTCGCAGTCACATCCTGAATCAACATGCACAAAACATCAGTACCACACATGATTTAAAGTTTTCACCAAAAAAATATATTTGAAAAGTAACGAAACATAATTGTAGCTATAAGAGTAGCAGTGATTAAACCAGCAAAAGCAAAATCATCATAGTTACTAGGGAGAGACAAGCTAGAAGGCCAGAACACAATTCATGGAGGACTAACTATCGAATGCATTGAATTCAAACACCCGTTCTAAAATACGAATTGTTCACCACTTCTTATCCAATCTGATTAATGAAATTCAAGCATATTCACAATTCAGATTGTGATTCGCTTTGGTCCACCTTGTGAAAGCAAAAGCATACAAAATTCAAGGTGCCGTAATGCGTTTGATCTGTTTATATACAAAACTACTTCTGTAAACCATAATATAGATCAAAATGTAAGAAAATACATAAAATGATGCAGTTAATCATAGTATGAATTCAGAAAAGCTTGACCTATATGCCTACTGACGATCTAACAAAAATAATATTTCAGAAGAACAATGTGAGGAAGTTACATACGCTGTGATACACTACATTTATGACATCAAATCTATATAAATAAAAAAAATTGGTGAGATTAAAGGCATATCCTTCATTTTGAGAACAAAAAAAATCCTACAACAGTTCTAAAAAGAAAAAATCCTAGAAATTCTCATATTAATTGAGAAAAAAGAGAATCATCTCCACCAGCCAGATTATAACAGTGCAGATTAATCATATGTGTATATTAGAGTTGTATAGTAAATACAATTGTATTTTAATTATAGACATTACAGTTGTATACCAAATAGAATTGCATCATAATATCTAGCTGCGCAATTGCGTGGGTAAATATGCCATTACAGTTTAAGATTGGGTGAAATGTGTGTCCAATCAGAATACCTTTGCCAACAGGAACTAAAAAATGTTATCATTCGAACAAATTCCAATGTAAACTATCGGTGAAGACTTGAAAGAAAACATTGAAATCCATACCTCACCAGGAGCGACAGTGATGATATGAGGAGTGAAATTCGTACCAGCAGAGCAGGCCACCATGTCACCTGCCAGCAGAAACTGTGGTTAACAAACTGACAGTAGAATTTTACAAAACAAATTGAAAGCTCAAGAGAACGCAACCAGAGATCATCAACTGCAGACTGCAGTAGCCCGCAGTCCTTTCCATAACATCGAATTCGAGTACTTTATACATTCACGACTCTTGACGAAACTTATTCACTCCAACCATTCAAACTTGTACCGGCAGCCCTGTAAATCGGATACGCCAGGACAATATCCACTGCCGTTGCGCGTTGCCATCACCACGGCAGCACAACAGAGATAGGGATGACGAAAGGTACCAACTCAGGGGGACATCCATCCTAACTGGGAGGATCTTAGCATGATACATCTCCCTATGTGGTTCCAGAATTAGTAACCACCACCACCACCATACCACCCCCACAACAGCAGAACCCCACCACACAACAACAACAAGAAGAGGCCTTGAGGAATCAGGATATGCCTCCATCTGGCCCCCACTTGCTCCCCGTGCTTCGAATCTCGGAAGACACCAACCGGACTGAGGTCCCTGACCATCTATCTGATCATGCAACACGGACTGGAATAATGGATAGACGGGAAGGGGGAGGAGAGAAGAAACATTCGGATAAGAGAGGGACAGACACAGACAATGTCATGACAAGGAGCGAGTGACGCTGGAAACCAATTACTTCTCCTGCCATTGGCCCTCTCCATCCGTCCATCCATTCTATAATCGCGCAATTTCTCAGAGCCAAAAAACACAAAAAAAAAATTGTGGATGACCTCCCTCCCCACCCCCCACCCCGCAACCCACCCACCCCACACACAAAAAAAACATTTTTTATGGATTTTTCTCGAGAAAATTGGGGGAGGAAGGGAGATGCGAGCAAGGGATGGATACCAACCAAGGGAGTCGAAGTGGAAGCCGTACTGATGGTGTTGATGCTGGTGCTGCTTGCCCGCGGCGGCGAAGTCGAGGGGTCTGCCCCTCCCGCGTTTCATGGCGGCGCCCACCGCCGCCGCCGGCGTGTACGGCCCCGCCGCCACGGCGGCCGCCATCGGCGCCGACGCCGAGATCGGCATCGCGTTCAGCGGCCAGATCAGGCTCCCTTCTGGCCCGTACTTCCTCGGCCTCCCCCTCTTCTTCGCCACCTTCACCACCGGCCCCGCCACGCCCACTCCTCCCGCCGCCATCCCTGCCGTCACCATAGGCGGCGACACCAACACACCGCTCGAGCTACCACCCTTCTCCGCCGCCGGAGGCGGCGCCGGCGACTGGAAGCCCACCGTAGCCTCCCGCGCGGCGGCCGCAGGCGCAGCACTCGCTTCTCCCGGCTTGACCTCCATGCACGCAGCACTCCGCACACAACCACCTCCTACTAGGGTTCGCGCCACGAGCTCTCGCCATTGGAGCTCGCACACACTAACCCCATCTCCCACCACCACCTCCCTCCTTAAAACCCACCAAAAAATCCCAGAAAAAAACACACCACAAAACACCCCAAAAATCCACCAATATTCCCCCAAAAATCCCACAACAACAACAAAAACACACACAAAAAATCCCGTGCTGCAGCTGGGAGACGAGAGGAGGAAGAAACCGAGGGGGAGCGACGCGAGGGAGCAAAAGTGAGGATGGAAATAAAAAAGGCAAAACTAAAAGCAAAAAAGGAGGAGGGGGCGCGATATAAATTAATTAAAAAATAACTAAATTAAATTATCGGGGATATTAATTAATGCCGCGCTTCCGTAAAGAAATGCATACAAAAGCGGGGCCGAGTTTTTAATGCAAAAATCGAAAAATGCCCGTTGCTGTGCCGTGCCCGTGCACGAGTGACGAGGGGCAAAATGGGAAAAAGAAAAGGTTTGGTTTTACGCACTTAATAAATATGGCGTTCGGGGGCTAATGTGTAATTGGCCACGCGTCATTAGTGATTTTTTTTTTGCGACGAGGGTTATTAATGATTTTGGCCGTGCTTATGGGGTTAATTTGCGACCGTGCGTCAAACGCCTCAAAGGGTGTTTTTTTATGTGGACAATGTGTGATTTTTAATTTTAATATAAGTGTTTATATGAATGAATTAAATATTAATAAACTGATAAATAATTCAGAAAAGATATTTTGATAAATTGTTTTAAAAAATATGAAAAAACTATCTTATCTTATTTATTCGATAACATTTATAAGTCATAAGTTAGAGAAAACAGGACGAAACCTGCCAAGTGAAGTGAAAAGGACAGAGAACTCAACTGAGCCTATCCGGGTGGAAGCGGCTTGGTTCCATTTTGTCAACGAGTAGTCTTGGACTCTTGGTGTGAGATCAAGCAGATACATGCACACTCATTTTCCACAAATGGCTTTTGTTCTAGGTACTAGCATGTAGTGATGAATTTTCTTGGCATCTGATTGTCGTTGCAGAGATCTAAGATTTAAATCCTACTATTAGCTGGTATGAAAAAATTTTGCTACGAAGACTTCTTTACAGACCTGGATAATTTTTCATTTGCTCTTGTAGAAACTCCTAAAGTTAGAAAATGGTTATTTACCAACGAAATTTAGATGGAAATGTATTAATGATTTATGTGCTGGTTGAATAGCAATTTTTTTAATAATTTTATTCTATTAAAAGTGCAGTAGTATAGAAGCATTTTTAACTCTTGTGTGAGCAAAATTCCGTAACGTCATCTTGTAAGCTATAAAAATATATGATATTTTTATGTAGTATGGATAGAATACGGTAGTTGGATCTACTCCTGTTCATTTTAATTTTATAAACCATATATATCTAACTTTTTGTTCAAACTCCAAACATGGTCAGAAAATTTTAATTTCAAATATTAAAAATTAAAAGGTGTTGCGTGCGCCAAACTCTCGATTAAAGAAGAAAAGCCGGCTCCTAAGAGCAAAGCATCTACCCCTTAATTATCATCATTATCTCGCTGTTAAGGGTATCCGCAGGGCGTAGTACTTATACGGATGTTAAGAAATACCACATCACTCAGGTCCTAAGTCTATTTTTTCCTCTAGTGTTTTATCACCTCTTCATTGACATGTGGGTCTACGGCTGTAAAAAAACGTAAGACTCATTCTATGCTCGATTTGAGCTCGGCTTAAGTCCCAAGTTTGCGAGTTTCAATGAGCTGAGCTCGAATAACTTGTGAGCATTGAGCTTTTTTTTATAGCCCAATACATACTAACTTTTATCGAGGTTATTCGAGGCGAGCTTGAACTTTTCAATTATTAAAAATTAGTGTATGTTGTATTATTTTTACTGTTATCAACCTTACTCGAGCGAGCTTGAGTTTGAGTTTTTCTTATTGTTGAAAATTAGTGCATATTAAATCATTTTAACTGTTATCAAGCTTATTCGAGCTGAGCTCTAGGCTCGGATCCCAACTCAGACTAGCTCGAGCTTGGCTCGTTTACAGCCTTATGTGGGCCTATACTTGAAAAGATTCCCTTGACGCCGGTACTTACTACCACCAGAGCTAGCTTGGTACCTTCCTCTCTAATGTTCTAAATTGTCTGGTGCTGATGCTAGTTTGGTTTGGTACCGACAAAAAGCAGGCATCAGAGATGCTAGACCAAATGGGCTTAGGGTGGGTTTTGGGGCTGTGGCTTATGGTTTTTGAATTAGGTGTTCACGAAAGGTAGTATGGAAAGAGAAAAATCTGCATACAATTTTGACCAGTACGACTAAACTTGATATACCATACACTATAATCTACTTGTAGACCTCGCCTTAAAAGATGTACTATTTAAAAGTGAGTTATTGTAATATGTAGTAAAAAAGGCCAAAGATTGAGCTCTCCCGCACGCAACCTTAAACTAATGCAAATCCTTCCCTTGAAAAAAAAAAGACAAACCATCACAAAACCATGCCGCAAATAGGAGGAAACCAATAGCTATAACAAGGGGCTTTTCTCCTCTCTATTTGCGTGGTTCGGTTTAGCTAGGTTGATGGTTTATGGTTGTGACTGATGACTTTTGATTCTAACGTGATCGTTTGTATAAACGAATCAAATACTGATAAGTTGCTTTGAAAATACTATCTAGATAAGTTGCTCAAAAAAATGATGAAAAAAGTATTCTATGTGTTCATTTGAGAAAACTATAAGTAGCATAAACTGTAAGTCCAAAAAAAGTGCTATGTACTGGGTACCCGTTGCTTTTTTTTTCTTTTGTGCGATGGAAATTGTCGAAACAAAGCTGAGCAGAACAGTAGCACTACTACGCATGCACATGTGGATGGAATATGTAGGTTTGAGTCTTTGAGATTAGCTGTTGCTGCAGCATAGAGTGCCTGCGTTCGTGATCCAATGGCAGGCGTAGCTTTTCACGTACTACGTACTGGATTGCAGAGGTCGGTGGTCAAAAGAACATGACAGCTTATGATTAGACCTTGCGGGGGGGCATACCATGAGCTGAGAGTGAGTTGTAGTCAACTGTTAGACCATGTACAATGGATTTATATCAACTGTTTGTAATCTTTGTTATATTGAATTTTTGTGATATAGATAAAAAAGAGTAAAGAGAGAGAGAGAGAAATAGATTGCCTATTAACTAGCAGCTGACTATAGCACAAGAAACAATGAAAAATCAATAAAAGAATATGCTATCGCACAAGAAACAATGAAAGAGCATTAAAAGACTGCACAATTTATAAAGACAAGTAAAAAATAACCCACTATACAAGCTGTCTATATGTGAAATAGATGAATGTTATAGACAATAGTTATCTATACCATTGTACATGTCGTAATCTTGTGTGTCTAAACCGAAAGCTGTTTGGTAGTCAACAATCAACCTTAATTAGCTTGTGTGATCCGGCCGGTAGGAAGAGGAGGATTAGTTTGGATTCAGCATAGCCATGGCATAGGCCCCGTTTGGCACAGTTCTAGCTTCGAGATCTATGCTGGATCTGTAGTTTGTTGACTAAATTAAAGTGATTTAAATATTTTTATTTAATATATAATATAAATGAAACGAGTCATGTAAATGCACTTAACATGCCTGCAACTCTAGATCCAGGATTTCCTAGAACTAGAGCTCTGCCAAACGGGGCCATAGTACCAGTTGCGACTTGTATGCATGCATGGATCCACTACGCTAATTCATGCTTGTGCAACCATTGATGGACCCATATGTCAAAGTCTAAAAAGTAAAGGATATTACCATTTTTTAGAGAACGCCAAAAGAATTGTACGTCATTGCATTAAGATAGATAAAAAGGTTGACACCGAGGTGTGAATAGATTACAAGTAAGATGTATGTGCTGGCCTCCTACCAAGTAAGCTTAGCACAAACGAAAAATTTTTAGCAACGTTGTGTAAACAACATTAAGGGACTAAAGCAACCCTACGCCGGCCCGGCGCTAGCAAGCAGGTTTGTCGAGGAGGTTGTTCAGGAGGGTTGAGACCTCCTGGGTCGAATTGTCAAAGATGTGGTCGTTCTGCTCTCTCCAGATGGTCCAGCAGAAGAGTATGACAACTAAGTCAAAACCCTTTCTGTTTGGCTCTAGGTAAACACGTCCACCATTTCGACCAGTAGTCCAAGAATGTGCCATACTGGACTTTGCAGGGCTTGGTAAGGAGGGAAGATGCTGAATAGTTTGGCCCACGCTTGTTTCACTCACTAGCAGTGCAGTAGTAGATGGTCAATGATTTCATGGTGCTGATTACAGAAGACGCATATTGGCTGCACAGGCAATCCTCGACGCGCAAGGCGGTCGGATGTCCAGCATCTATCATTGCCCGTTAGCAACGTGAAGAATTTGCATTTCAACAGTGCTGCACTCTTCCAAATTTGCCTGCAGCCTAGGAAAAGGGTTCCCCCGATGAAGAACACGCTATATGCTGACTTTGTTGAGTATTTGTGCGAAGAGCTTAGCCTCCAAACCAACTTGTCGGGAGTGTATGGTTGCAAGTTTACGGAGCAGACTTAGAGCCACAGCTGGAAGTATTGAGCAAGAGCCTCCGCGGTTAGTGCTCCAGAAATGTCCCTAATCCAAGCATTGGGATTGACATCCTGGGCGACAGTAGTCGCTCTCCTGGCACTTGGTGGAACAAGGCTCTAGAGTGTAGGACAACGAAATTCAATAGAATTTCCATCTATCCATTTATCCATCTAGAAGTGAGTATTGTGTCCATCACCAATCTTCATTTCTGTTGCCACATTGAACATCTGTTGAATGACTGGATTGGTGGAGGATTGAAGATTAGCCCATGTGCGTAAGGAATTTGTTCTTTACCACTAGAGCCACTGCAATTTCAAAGCGTACCCCATGAGCTTCAAGTCTAAGATGCCTATCCCCCCGAGCGGTAGAGGCCTGCACACTGTTTTTCATGCAACCAAGCAATGTCCATCACGTACTGCGTTTGTGCCTTTCTAAAGGAAAGCCCTTTGACGCTTGTCAATGGCCTTGATTGCCTTATGCGAGAAGGTCAAGTGAGAGAAGGTGATACAACGGTGTAGTGAAGAGCATATGCTTGGCCAAGACGAGTTGGCCGCCCGAGGAGAGAAGTTTGCCTTTCCAGCTTGCTAATTTGCTGACAAACTTTTCGACCAAAGGTTGCAATTGTGTTTTGGTCAATTTAGTAAGTGACAACAACAAACCGAGGTATTTGATTGGGAAGGATGAGAGCTCACACGACAGTTCGCTTTGGGCCACCGCTAAATGAGAGTCTCCGTAACAAATGGGAGTCACTGAGCTCTTCTGAAGGATGGCACAAAGGCCAAGAGCCTCCCCAAACATTTGAAGGATGTACTTGAGTGCATGTAGATCCTACTGCTGCGGAGCAACGAAGCAAATGACATCATCAGCATATAGTGAAATTTGTTCTTGTAAGCCTAGGATTCCAAGATGGGTTATAGTTTGCAGTCTGCTAGTTGTGCGGGATAACGCGTTCAACACTTCCATGACTAAGAGAAATAGCATGGGAGACAATGGGTCTCCTTGGCGAAGACCACGACGATATTACCATTGAAATACAAGATTTTTATAATAATTTTGCAAGAGACTATTTTATTTTTTATATAAAATTCTTGTATTTCAAACAGTCTAAACGGAAGGCGAGAGAACAAGCAATCAAGCGTGCCCTTGCTATGGGCATCTTCTTTTCATCTTCTAAAAGCTAATTTTTGACTTTTCTACAGTAATTAACTTTCAAATAGAGTGTCTTTTCAAAGTGGGATCTACAAGTTAATTGTAGTACATACTGTAGCGACTTTATTTATATTGATCAAAATTACACATAAATTTTACTCTATATCCTCTTTTATAAATAACCTAAAAATTATAAACCACGGCTATAAACAAAAAATACAGTAAAAAACAAAACCATAGATAGTCACCGCCCTCGCCACCGCAACCAGTAGCCACTGATCATCAGTCTTTTTGTCTCTTAGGATAATGTACGGCTTGTCGGCGTGCTACTGCTAGGCATGTACGGTACGGATGTTCCAGAAGCAGAATACCCAATCTTGAATTCTCGATCAGCAACGCACGTACGTGCCAGCAAGCATGCCATGCACGGTAGATGCGTGCGTTTGCGTTAAGAGAGTACAGAACATCAAGCATGTACGTACCTGGCTAACCAAACGCGAGGCAACGGCCTGATCAACTCGGCTTCGGCTTCTGACTTCTGACTTATTTTTCATTATTCATAAATTTCATCTTTTTCTGAACTTTTGATTTTTTGTTAAGTTTTTTTGCCGGTTCTTTTTTCCGTATTTGTTTGTATTATACGTAATGAGCTAACATATTTTTTATATTTTTAATTTTTTTAAATTTAATTATGCTAAATAAGCCTCTGTCAACTACAGTACTTTTTTCAGCCAACTATAATGTTTTCAGCCATAAGCCATGAGCTTTTCAGCCGAACCGATCACCACCGAAGAAATGAAGCAAAAGCCTTTCCTGATCACTTAGCTTTGTTGATTAGCCCAAAAGGTACCTGACGAAAACCTCGATTAGTTTTTATTATGATCCATCAGCATTGGATTTGGTCAGGCCTGCTTGCTGTCAGATTCAAGTTGGAATTTGAGTGCATTACAAGGGAGGTAGAGGCCAAAAGTCGAGCAGTCCAGAAAAAATGAATAAAAACCATTGATATTTTAAATCCAAAGGTCACACTAATCAGTAATCACACACACATACATACATTCAGAAAAAGTCAATAATGGACAGCTCATCAGCATTCAACAATATTTTGCTTTTTTCACGATAACAAATATATTCTCTAATATTAATCCTTTCATTTTCTTGCAAGACAGGCACGGAAAAAGATATGAATTAGTAACCCACAAAAACAAAAAAGATCTCGTATGCTGGATTAGGATGGAAGTATTTATAATGATGGCAAGCAGCTAGCACTGTGGAGTCAATACTCAACAGTCCATGAAAGCAAGACGACGCACGAAATAATCTGATTAGTTGATTAAGATGGACCTAATGGCATGCTTTACTCCAACCTAGCTCTAATCTACCTACCATCTATCTATCTATCTAATCTAATAAATAAAAGGAGAAGAGAAAGGAGAGCTGATCATGGGCACTCCACCGCCTGTTAACCTGTGGGAGGACAAGCAAGCAACCAAAAGCTAGGCGTTTTGTACTTAAAGGATGTGATGGACAAGTGAGCCTCTCTCTCTACTTGCTTTTTTTTTCAATTAAAAAGAGACGATTAATTAAGCAATAAGCACCACTTAAGTCACAAGTTGTTTACAAAAGCTAAAATGCAACCCTAACTCAGGGCACCTCACGAGGAAACAAATGACCAAAAGCACAAACAGACCAAGAAAGAAGTTCATCAGCTGTTTTGTTGGTTTGCACATCTTCAAGTGTTCATATGGATAAGGAGCTTCTCCTTTTCCTTTTTTTTTCCTGAGATGATAAGGATAAACTCCTATACAAAAAAATTAAAAAGAAAAAAAGAAAAGACACAATATTTTACAGTGTCTATGAAAGGATTCTTCAACCAGTTGATTCAAAGCATGGGGGCTCTCAATGGCGTTCCATCCTCTTATATGTCATGCAAATTAGGGAAAATTAAACCAAATGAAACCTTTTTTTGATTCATTCAAGGACAATTTGTTTACATATGCATGCATCTCTACCCTGCCCAATCATTAAAAAGAGCCATTTCACTTCCTAAAAAATAGTGATTTTGATCAAATAAGGTGAAAAATGCTAGTATAATTTAGCATATACAAGAGACCCATGCAATTTTCTTCAACAAGAGCGTTTTCCACACAGACAGACGTTGTGTTACCAAACTTCTGATAATTTATTTTCGGTCCCAACATGCTTTCAAAGCAGTACAGTAGGAATTTTGTGTTAACAATCGACAGTTCATCGATCTGCAGAAACAATACTGTGTCATCTGCATATTGCAGATGTGTCAACCCCCTTTCACTGTATGGGAACCAGCCACCTTTTTTTTTGTTGTACTTAGCATCTCTGCAAGAGCATCCCCTGCCAAATTGAAAAGCAAAGGAGAGGGGATCCCCCTACCTCAATCCTTTATAAATTCTGAAAAACTCACCTCTCTCACCATTCAGATTAATGCTCACTCTCCCTCCTCCAACTAATTGTTTCACCCATGAGATCCATAGATCAGGGAGCCCTTTGCTTGGATGTACCTATCATATGCCATTTTCAAAGTCAAGCTTCAGAATTATCCCAGCTTGCTTGCTTGCTTTTTTCAACTCATGTAATATTACTTCATGTAAAAGTACTATCCCATCCAAGATAAATCGACCTGGGATAAATGCAATCTGTGAAGGATTAATCACTTGAGCAGCTGCTGTTGTAAGTACACCGTAGCAAATCATGCATAGCTTGATCCGTTTGCAAGTTTTGTTAGGGAGGATTCCCGCAGCTTAACACGGTTCCCTTTGCAGGATTAGTGGAGGGCAACAGTGCACTGCACATGCCCATGGCAGAAAAATAAAATCAAAAAAGAAACCATGGATATATTCTTGACGTATCGACCCTTACGTCCTAGTAGGAGCTCTAGCTCGCACGCTAATTCCAGCGCACTAGCTACCACATGCTGCATGAGTGTGGTGATCAGGGGCGTTGCCAGGAGAGGTCTAGGTCTCGGACCCAGTCCACTAAAAAGCATTGAGCCTAGTGTATTTCTTTGTTAGCTACAGTGTTGATTAATAGGTTATTTTTGTTTGGACCTCGGCACGGCCCAGCTCCGCCCCTGGTGGTGATCCAATCCAGCGCTTACGTCTTTTCAGTTTATATCTTATAACTTTTTTGAATAAATAAATAAGACGATTTTTTCATAGTTATTTCAAAACGATTTATCAGAACAGCTTTTTAAAGTGACTTATCGGCATTGGGTTCGTTCACACAAACGCTCGCGTTAGAGCAAAAAACCATAAACCGCAACTATAAACTATAAGCAGCAGCTAAAAGAACCCACCCTTACATTACTTCCTAACCAAGCACCCGACTAGTAATAAACTGAAGGACCATATGAAAAGATCAAATATTTTGTTGTGATGAACCATTTTTATTTTGGAGGAGGAAAATTTTAAAATTTGTAAATTGTAGATTTTTCTAGATAGCTAGCAGAGGCGACAGTCTGACCAGCCAACTTGTGTTGTTTTGGTTGAAATGGATTATTTTAAAAAATTTGAGTCAAGTGATGATTTGGTTTGATCTAAATCTGTGCATATGTGTAGCATGATACATATTTTAGCTAACGTGGGTTAAGCTGTGAAGAACTTGTACTCGAAAATAATTTCTTGGTCTTTGGATGCAGTGGCGCTTGGAGTTAACCATGCTTAACAATGAGGATTGGGGTTACGCTTATAGAGCACTCACCTTACACTCAAACTAAAAATGTCACGAAAAATTCTAAAAAATTTATGGATACACTTTATGGTTTACTCCACCCATGTATAAAATTTTAAGATCAAATTTATACTATGTTAAGAGTATCGAAAAAGAGAAAGTTCTGACATTAGTAAACCATGAAGTGCATCCATAATTTTTTTTGGAATTTTTCATGATTTTTTTAGTTTCAGTGCACATTGAGTGTACCGTAAATGTAAGTGAATACTATATGTTCCTTACATCTAGAGTTATTTTGGCCATCATTCACCTACGAGTAAGTCATATTCACCATTTTTAGTTTTTGCCTAGTTTTAGTGCAACATTTTTTCAAACAAAAAAGATCAGAATTTTGGTAACGATTTTCTTCATCATTGATTGAAATAGATTCTTGATATCCAAGAGAAGGTGCTTACTAAATTTCAAGTAATTGGAGCCTTGATTTGAGAGTTTGATCAATTTATGATTTTGGCCCGATTTTGGTGCAACAAAGCTTTACGGACCAAAAGATCTCGATTCTCTTAAGTTCTTCTAAGATATTTGATTGGATAGGCTCTTAAGTCATTTGCTAATCTTGATTTAAGTTTCAAATCTTTTGGATTTACGGATTAAAAACTACATGTTTATTACATTTGAAATAGTGTTATTCTACTGTTTTATCGAGCTGATTTTACTGTAGCATAGCGATTTTTTGGAATTTTAGTTTCTTGATATTCATAGTTTCTTATAACTATTGGAGTGAAGAATCGATAAATATTTTTAAAAAAATTAAAGATACTATTTATTCTCTCTCTGTTACCTTATCGGTCCTAAGTAAACTTTACCTCAAGACATTATCCACTCCACTGGGCTCCTATTTCGCACGGGCATATTCCACCAACTGCTGGAGCTAGCTCTTCGGTTGTAAACTAAGGCATGCAGCTCCTAGCTAGCTACTTAATTCATACTAAGAAAAATAAAAATGTAGATTAGTGCCTTACAAATAGAATTCCATGCATCTGCTGAAGTGTCAATGCTTGGCATGTGTACATGCTTACTCACCAAGGCAGCTCCAGGCTTTAATTTAAGTGAGAAACTACCTCAGCACCTAAGCTTGATGGGAAAAGGCCATTGACACATGCATGCATGTTCGGTCAGAAACTATATATGCAAGCACACCTTATCATATAGTGATTATAAAATGAAAGAAAGGAGAACTTCACAGTACAAGAGGCTTGTGTCCATGGATGTTTTCTTCTCCATTTTTTGTGGGCAAGAGTATTAGCATCGGTTCTTTAATTTAGTGCCCAGCAAAATCTACATAGATATATGCATGCGCAGCTGGTGCTAGCTAAAGCTGAGCATGCATATATGCTCCTTTTTTCCCCTTTGGACTGCCACCTGACATTACCAAACAGAATATACTGTGCAAAGGTTGAGAATGGTACTAAATAAGGTCACCAAACGAAGAAGCTGTTATACCATGTTTATGTACCACAGGCACCAAGATCAGATTAGAGTTGTGAGATACGATACGAGTTTACATGGTATCAAAAGCAAAATAGATAAATCTTATAGAGAGAACCGAAATAACGGCGTGAAAATAATCACAATGAGAGAGAAATATTTGGCAAGCTGACCATAAATTTCTTAAGTATAGCCTAAAAAGAGTACAAATGAGTGTTGCTCTCTCATATCCCTCTCGAACCTTTAGGACAATCGGATCGTTGCCATATACAATAATACAGTGCTAAAAAATAACCTAACCTCTCATGTGCCTCTTTTTTTTTTATGAGTTTGGTTGTGGTTTGAGTTCTTTGTGAACATCCTCGTGGCTTTATATAGTGTCCCTAGTTCTCCTTCAAAGAGAAGTCGACATTCTAATCCTATTAAGATTTATATAGAAATTTTTATAGCACATCTCTTTAAGCCCTAGTAAATTAGGATATAAGTCACCGTATTTAATAGAAGCAATTCAATTCGTTTGAGATGCAAAAAGGAGCAGCCGAGGAGATGATCCTGTAGCCTTGGAGCCTTTTGTGCCATTCATTTTGCATGCAGGAATGTGTGCAGCAGCTAGGAGACCGATCGATCTAGGGTGCCTTTGGTTGAGCTTTTGGGAGCTGTTTTTGTTTCCAAAAAGTCAAAAGCCAACCAAAGGGGTGGAAACCTAAGTCGCTTTTCGAAGTAGCTACTTTTGGGTAGTACGCTTTGAAAGCACCTTGGACCCCGCTTTTGGCTTTTGGCTTTCGCTTTTGAAATGGTGAAAATAGATAGCTGTTTCACAGCTTTTAAGGAAAATAGAGATAGGAGGTAAGTTTTATACTTGTTTGAACCAAACAAACTGACTTTTCCACACCCACAACCTAAAGTAGTTTTTCCACACACACACTCAGCAAGACTTTTTGAAGCCACAACTCAACCAAACACACCCTAGTAGCTGGCGGCCGGCCGTAAGTTGGTGACCACCGACCAAGCAACAGCAGCAGCAGTCACTGATGGCGGACCTAAAATAAAAATAATATAAAAACCTCATATTTTATACGTGTTCTTATTAACATATCCATCAATAATATAATAGATAATAATATATTCTAAATTTTACATATTTGGATTTGCTATACTTAAGTAACTGTCACACTGATCAAACCATACAGGGTTAAATATTTGAACTATGAAAACAAGGAGCCAGGACGAGACGACGTGTGGACAACCTCGCCTATTGTTGTGACCGTTGGCCATACTACATACAGTATACATATACCATTTTTTATATATATAGATATACACTATGTAAATTTAAACTCTAAGTAATAAAAAGGAAAATGGACCTGTGCATCTCCCACCGCTCAAGGTTCATCCTCTCCTGAGTTCAGTAACACACAATATTGTTATTGTTCAGTTATGACAAACAGTCCAACAGTATTGCTCGAGGGAAGCATGCATGCACTGTGCTCAGCGAGTCAAACAAAAAAAAAAGGGACTTAGCTCCAGTTGTCTAGCTCGGCTTTCTAATGGAGAAATTCTCGAAAGAATTTTTCGGTGTCCTCATGCCACCCGAAAAAAAAATGACGCACAAAAGAACATTAACGGCCTGGCCCAAGATAAGATGGGCCGTAGAGTCCCATTTTGCGGCCCATATTACGGTGCGAGTAGAAGAAGCGTGTTGGGCCTGGTTGATCCTCACGGGCCAGGGCCCACAGAATCCGCGTCTAGAACTCTCGAGGCCTCCTCCTTCCACTTCACAGGCACACGGCACACGGCACACGCGAGACGCGACACTCGCCTCCCAATCGCAGCGCAGCGTCGCTTGCCTCGCTTCCCCGATCCCCAAACCGCGAGCTCGAAAGCTAGCAGCATCCTGCTCCGGTCGGATTTCGCGCGCCGCGTCGCCCCGCTCCGGTCCGATTGGTTACTCCGCATACCCGTATTTGTGTTTTTTTCCCTCCCCTAAATTTTGGGGGGAGTTTCGTGTTTTTCCGACGTTTTTTGGCTCATTTTTTTTATCATTAGTCTGGTAGTTTCGCTAGATGTTGCTGTGTTTTTATTCGATTCGAGCACAGGGCAATTTCCGCAGGAAATAGGGCCCTTTCCCGGTATTTTTTTTGTTGCTTTTGTGCCTTTTTTTTTGTGTGTTGTTGTAAGAAAATCGTAGCTAGGGTTTGTGCAATTGTGCTGGGTAAGCCCGGCGGTTTGATCCGGTAACCTCGCTTCTCGCAATATTTCGCAGTTGATGGATGCTGATGCTGTGATGTTGTTACGATGATGATAATGTAATTGTACGTCTCAGAAGGTTGGTGCTAGGTCATCATAACATTCATAACGCAGGCGCAGAACGATGAGAACATACGAATGCATAGCTTGTTATTCATGACTACACATTGCACCGGCACTGAATTGATCGAGAGGGAATGCTTATGAATTTTGTGGGGCGGGTAATTCTGCAGATGTAGTACTTGCTATGATGGAACGGAATGGATGACTGCGATACCTTATGGCTGTTTCGGTTTGTTACTCCTGATGTGATCTAGTGGTGAAAGTAGCATCTTGATCAGATTTTTTGGGTCACCATGTTTGATCCTATAGTGGATTTTGCTGTACGAAGTAGGGCCTTGTTGTATAAGCTTCTGGTCTTCAGTTCATTATGTTTATGTGATGTTAGAGCGGTAGTTACTAGTTGCACGCTAATTTCACATTGTTGTGGTGTCTGTTTTGTTCCACCTCCTATTAATTGATTTGTATTTGAGTACTGGGTGCAACTTTGAGACTCCTAATCATCATATATCACACTTATTTACATCGTGTATGTCGTTTAACTGGGCAGGGGCTTCAATAGAAGATGCAGAGGGGAGGAGGCGGGAGAGATGGTTTCTTTGGTTTCGGGGGCCCCTTTCCAGGTTTCGGCAGCTTTGTACAACCTGGGAGCCTTATATCCAGTTTCTTTGGTGGGGCAAATCCCGTCGATGATCCTTTCTTTACAAACCCCTTCGGTGCTATGATGGGACCTAGCTTGCTTCAGCAAAGCATGTTTGGACGCCACAGACATCTCAGTGGAGCAGTGAACAGTGCTGGAGGCTTCCTTCAGCAAGCTCCTGAACCAAGCAGGCCAAGAGGGCCAATTATCAAGGAGCTGTCTTCAGATGATGAGGATGATGCAGATGTGAATAAAGAAGAGGAGAAGAAGAAAGGTAACCCTAGGAAGCATCCAAGGATGAGCAAAGAGCCATACGTGGAGGACCCTGATGAAGAAGCTCAAGGTTGGTTTATTTTATGCTGCTAGTAGTAACTTTTTTATTTACCCACATTGGCCTGCTACTAGCTGTGTTTGTTTTAAACAGTACATCTACCAAAGTAGCTAATTTCAGTGGCAATATCTTGATTATTATATGTAGGAACACTAGGTGCCAGATAATTTCTGTGAATAAAACGATTCTAAATGGCATGTATATTTATGTGATAGTATACTAATACAACACTGTTATTCATTGTGCTTTTCCGGATCTAGCTTCAGCTTGTAAGTAGTTGAACGAAGAGAAAGGTACATGGTTTTAGGATGACTCTTGGGTTGTTCTTGTTTTAAGAATTAGCTTAGGTTTTGTTGTCAATTTTAGGTCTACTTTATATGGCGTGGCGCCCTTGACCAAATTTTGTCCTTACAAACACAGAAACCAGTTAAGAACTGAAAAGATTGTTTGGGCATATTTTTTCAAAGTCATGCAGTGAACTAGTAGTTGTAGATAGTAAAGAACTAGGCAAATTTATCATTCATAAAAAAACTTGATATCATATAGATTCTATACAAGCTGGCAAAGATGTTAGGCACCCTTGATAGCTGGTGATCAGGATGTTTCGGGTGCTCACTCTCATGTGATTCTCTTTTGTACATTGGAGGATTTCTGAGAGTATGCCCTTAGTAACTCATAAAGGATTCATGAAACAACTTGGCAAGGGGAAGCTGCAAATGTTTAGAACTTTAGATCTTTCTTAGCAGATAATAAATACCTAAACAACTCAACCAGGGGAAGATGCTAATGTTTAGATCTTTCTTAGCAGATGATAAAAGGCCTAAGCTTGAGCAATTTGGGAGGGAGTATGCCAGAGCCAGCACATCGCGTCCACAGCCTCAGACATTTATGTTTCAGAGCTCAACTATTACATATGGTGGTCCAATTAGAGCCTGTTATTCGTCTTCAACCACTAGGAGGACTGGTGGCGATGTAAGTCTATCTCAGCAATGCTGTTTTTCTTCATCTGTGTATTTGTAAGATTTTGAAGTTCTAGTGGTGATTGTTTCTTCAACATCTGCTAGATTACAGTGGAAGAAAGCAAGGAAGCAGACACGACTACAGGTAAAGCCACTCACAGGATCTCACGTGGCATTGGCAATAAGGTACTTGGTAATCCAGATAGACAGTTGCTTTATTTCTTCCAATTACACTGAGAATGTGATTGGAGTTATTGTTGTGTTGCTGCAGGGTCATTCATTCACAAGGAAACTGAATTGTGATGGAAACGTTAACACCATGCAAACTTTGCACAACTTGAATGGAGGTTCTACTGCCTTCTGTTGCTAGAACCATGCTAGAACCATTATTATTTTCTTCCAAGTTGGCTCTGATGCTATTTCTCTTTCCTTCCAGATGAGCTTGCTGGGTTTGAGGAATCATGGCAAAGAAATGCAAGGCAAAATTTGCCCCGCTGGGATCCCAGAGTGAACATGCTTGTCAGCGGTACTCTCTCTCTCTCTCATACGAACATGCATGTGCTAAGCACATTATTTTGTCCCCTTTGGGGGCAAAAGGAGAAAATCGTGAATGATGTTATAGAAAGAAGAAGGAAACTTTGTATGGAAGTTATATGTGACAATGGTTATAGGGTAGTAGATCAGCAAAATAAAATCTTATTGCATTCTACATTTTGATAAGAGGGATCAGACCGTAATGCTTAACTCATCTCAGTTGTACCTTGACGTAATCCACACTCACAGTCTGAATGTTGTAGAGGGATTATTGGCTTAGTGCTACTGAGATTAATATGCCTTAGCAAGTGTAATTCTTCTGAACAGCCAAAATGTACACTAGTATTATCATGTTTAAAGCTTCAGCATATGAGGTGGAGCCTTGTGTTAGACCAACACAAAAATGGACTTGAGCATAAGTCCAGAAGTATAATTAATATGACCATAGAGATTTGAATTCGGGAATATCTGGTCTCCTGGATAATTTTTGCATGAAGTCCTGGATAAAGTGGATGCGTTTCATTGGGCTTTCAGCCTTTCACGATCATGGTAATATGTGTTCTATAGTCACGCTGTTCTCTTTTGTGCATGAATGGGTTGGAACTTGTTAATAACTGGAATTGCCATATTCATTTGATTTCCTGATTCAACCTTGATTCCTAGAGTTCTGTGATCTTACTTTCTTATTACTCCGGTATAAATAATGCAGGAACTGTTCGTTCTGACGTCCAAGGTGAAAATCAAATGCTTCCGCTTCCAGCACCTGATCAATCCCGTGGCGCCAATTTTTCCAGGATGAAGATGCACACTCAGAATGGTTCTAATTCCTCCAGGATGAAGTTGCACTCTCAAAATGGTTCTCTAGCGGCCATTCCCGCCGCACGTGAGTTGCTTTGTAGTATAGGCAGGATCACGATGCATGGTATGGGCAACTTACACGGTTTGTACAAAAAAAAAATGATGTATCTCGAGTCCACTTCAGCTGTTCAGCAAACTTACGTTACTTTCCAGAATTCCGGTGCTCAGCTTGCTTTTAAGAGCCGCGCGTTAAATATTAGAAACGTATCTTCTCTTGGCACTTTATCCGCGAGCCCTTTGTCACTGTGGTTGAGATTTATCCTGTATTCCTTTTGGCCTTTTAGTGTCTTTTAACTTCTTTTAGTAATCACTATTTATTAGACTAATAAGTTATAACTAAAACCTATAAGTCGCAGTCTAAAAGAGCAAGCCTTTAGAATGTCACCTACTGAATTACAGCTCAAATAATTCAAAGTGATAGATATGTTTGATCCCTTCCATGAGATGTGTGATTCACCTGTTAGTGTATAATGTTTCGTAAAAAGGCTGCTAGTCATGTTTCCACCAATTGGCTGCCAAGATGTTACACAGTATATTACGAGTACGGGTCGATTCTTTTTATTTTTTAAAAGCTATTTTTTTTTCTATAGTAAGTAGTTTTTAAACGGAGTGTTTTTTAAGATGAAATCTACAAATTGATTTGGCCAAAGTTAGACGTGAGTTTTTGTTACTATGTACTCTTCTCACGAACACCCTAAAAGTCTAGAAGATTATTGACTTGCAAGTATTAGCAAACCAACTGCTTGACTACTTTAGTGATTTAAAGAGCGTGACCAAATCGCATGTGCCTGCATGCAATGTACTGAAGAGAGTTGAAATATCAAAGAAAGTTAAATGTATCCCTAATCCTATCCAGAGGCCTTAGAATAAAAGGACGAGAACTCCGGCCCCTCGAACCCTAAATAATCGAGGAGACCCGGTGAAAAAGAATAAGAAGGACTTGACACAGCTAATCACTGAAGTTTCCAGAACCAGAAAAGAAGCTAGTTGAGATCTGACACCAATATGACATATTCAGAAAAGGGCACATCGGATCTGAACATTCCTATAGAGAGAAATTAGCATGGATGTGTGTTCACACATCGGAGCTGAAAAACTAAAGGAACTTGTCACCGCAACTGGAAGGAGCTGTAAGCAAGCAGAAGCATAAGAATAATCAACTCATGATGAAATAACTAAAACTCTATGCACATTGGAGAATCTATGAATAGGATAACAGCCAATATTGATATCTACTTTGCAAATAAAATTGCCACAATCATTGATTTTGATACAAAGCCCGCATTACTCGCTGAACGTAAGAAAAGATCTGATTAGGAAGATTGAAAAAAGGCAATAGATACTGAATTATTATCTCTGAATAAAAGAGGGATATTTGGGCCTGTAAGCCGCACACCTCCTCATGCGCACCCTGTAGGGTATAAGTGGGTATTTATTCGAAAGAGAAATGAAAAAATGATGTTGTAAGATATAAAATATGATTTGTTGTAAAAGGTTTCACTCAACGTCTAAGAGTTGATTATGAAGAAATCTATTCCTCAGTCATGAGTGGAATTATCTTTAGATACTTAAACTTAATGGCAATAAACCTGAACTTAAAAATGATTTTGATGGATGTGGTAACTGCATATCTTTATGGAAATTTGAATTCAGAAATTTATATGAAGGTACCTGAAAGTATCCTTGTCCCGAACCAAGATAGAGCAAATATAAATCTGTACATTGTGAAACTCAGGAAATCACTGTACGTACTTAAGCAATCAGACATGATGTGTACTCTTTTCCCTTGACGAGTTTTTTGAAGTTTCTCGGCAGAGTTTTAACGAGGTAATTCGTGCAACACAACATAATATGTATCTTGTATTTTTTCTCTAATTTTTTTCCACTGTGTTCTTATGGAGTTTTGATGAGGCATGAACGGATCGGATGAGTACCCAAGGGGGAGTGTTGGGAAACCTGAGCATGAGCTTAAAGTCTTGGCCCATGATGGATACCTCACCACTAGGCTATATATAGAGTCATATTGACTATTTTGTATACATGAAAAGAGAAAGCAATAAAGTTCTCCTCCTATTTTTATGTTTTCAATCTATTATTTATGTCATCTGTGATGAATCTATTTATTTACATAGAAAAAATTGATTGAACTGAACTCGCCGCCCTGCTGGTGCACGCGTACCGTACGTTTGTTTCCTGGCGATGGCGAGACCTTCTCGCCCGTGGGCCGCGCGCATCGGCACAACCACGTAAATGGCCCCAAGCGAAGCCGTGGTTCCGACAGACTTCACGAGAGAAAAGGCCCACCACGTCGGCACGGGCGCATACCACTAAGCCCATTCCCATGTCTCGCCCCTCTCCGCTCGTCTCCTCTCACTTCCTTACCACCACCACGGACGGCAGCACCAAACCAACCAGACCAAACGCGCAAGAGGCAGCAGAGCCAGGCGCTGAGAGAGACGCACGAACCGCCCCGCACCGCGAGATCTCCCCTCCCTCCCCGAACCGGCGCGACCGGCCTCACCGGCGGCGATGGGCGGCAAGGAGCTGAGCGAGGAGCAGGTGGCCTCCATGCGGGAGGCCTTCTCCCTCTTCGACACCGACGGCGATGGCCGCATCGCGCCCTCCGAGCTCGGCGTCCTCATGCGCTCCCTTGGGGGAAACCCCACCCAGGCCCAGCTCCGGGACATCGCCGCGCAGGAGAAGCTCACCGCACCCTTCGACTTCCCGCGCTTCCTCGACCTCATGCGCGCCCACCTCCGCCCGGAGCCCTTCGACCGCCCGCTCCGCGACGCCTTCCGCGTCCTAGACAAGGACTCCTCAGGGACCGTCTCCGTGGCCGACCTCCGCCACGTCCTCACCTCCATCGGCGAGAAGCTCGAGCCGCACGAGTTCGACGAGTGGATCCGCGAGGTCGACGTCGCCCCCGACGGCACCATCCGCTACGACGACTTCATCCGCCGCATCGTCGCCAAGTGAAGCCGAATGGATCTTCGTAATAACCCTTCCGTGATTTCACTTGATTTCATATGATCTAATCTGATTTGCGCCTTTCTCTACCTATCTGCTTTGATTGCTGCTAGTACAACTTGTGTGATCGCTCGCTCTTTCTTCTTTGTTTTGTGATTTGATTTCGGTGTGGTCCGGACATGCTAGGGTTTGGATAATGTGTGTGATTAATCAATTGATGGATGGATCTAATTAATGGCGCCTTGTTTCGCTTTGTGTAATGTAAATTGTGGGATCTGGTTTAAGTTTGTTTCAATGATCGATCGATCTGACCATGGTTGTTTCCTAAATCAGAAAAAGAAATGGTATAATTTGTGCCGGTTTACGCATTGATGTTAATATGGTTACCACTATTGCTTAGATCCTGTACATTTCTTTTGCTGTTTGCTAGTATAGGAAAATGGCATTCTCATGGAGGAGCTGTAGGTTCTTTAGCAACGCCAGATTTTTTTTCTGACTGTTATCCCTGTTTTAATTGATCGATTTGATTTGTGTCATCGCGCTAGCGACGAGCATGTCTTAAATGTCTTGCCGCTCATTATGCTAAAGTTTTGGTTGAGATATGATGTATTAAAATGTGCAAACTATTGAAGTCAATCAGCCTATAGTTCAATCGACCTGCAATACTAGGAATCTGTTCTAATTTCCAATAGGGTGTGCTTTTCTAGTGATCATTGATTTGGTCCCATTTCACTATTATTGTTTAGATATTTTCTTTTCTGAACATGGTGCTAACTAATGCTTGGATGATTCCATATTGGCATATTTACTTGGAAATCCCATCATTTACTTGACGTCTTGTATGTTTTGTCACACAATGATAATGTTGGAACTCAACCCAGGAGTGACACACTAGATTCACCTGTGGACGCACACTACATAGGAAGACGATGAACAGTAGAGTATTTTTTTCTGACGCGAACTCTACTTGCGTTGCTTCTCTTTTTCTCTATTATTCACCACTGCTTAACAGACTGATTACAAGGATATAAATAGATACTGTGATGTTGTTCTACTGGCCATGACTACACGTCTTGTGCACAACGCGCACCACGACTCCACGACTTGTGCACATCGCGCACTATCCAAAAGATTCGCTTGCTGAGACAGTCCAGACGCTATGACCATTCACACAGACGTTACGACCACGGCGCCATGATCACTCATACATGATTCCTATGACCATGCCTCTCTTATGACCACGTCTAAGTGATTTCTACGATCACTCACACTTTGACCACACTCAACATGAGTCAAGATTAGTTCTAACAGATAAGCCAGTCCTTGAAATTTTGGCATATGTAGATAGAGCCATAATTTAGTGATATGTGCAAAATATTTGAGCTAATCAGCCTGTAGTTCAATTTACCCGCCATTATCACGAATCTGTTATTGTTTCATTGGATTGTTCCTTCTTTCGTTATACTCATTTCACGAATGATTAGGGCTAGCCCTTGATAGTGAGTAATCTAGTGGGGACCCTATCAATTCATTAGGATGAGTTTTTCTAGTGACCATCATCTGTTTCCATTTCACTATTGTTGTTCATATATTTTTTTCTTTTCTGAGCATAGCGCTAAATATTTAGAGTTTTTTTATTTCCTTGGAAGCTCCACTGTTCACTTAGATATTCCCTTGAAGCTTTGCATCCTCATTGAGATTGTCGTGACCTTCAAATAAAAACCTTCTTTGACCTCATGTCTGTCTTGATTCATATAAGCTCAGCCAGCGTTCTTCATCCATGGTTTGAGATACCCTCTAGTCTCTGGAAAATCAATATGCTGTTACATTGGCCTAAGAGTTAAGACTATGCGTTGTTAGTTTACACAAGGAGAATTGTTACTACCCCTTTTGCAGCTAGCATAGCCTGTCTATAATTCACCCTGTTAGAGAGACCAAAAATAGACTCAGTTGAACATGTGGTATACAGGTATCCAGACTTTTAGCATGTTTTTATGCAGCTTCCCATTGGTGAGACAATGGAATTCATGGACAGTAGGATACCTCTGTGCTCAGCAAAGTTCAAAGAAAAGCAGAAGGAACTGTTCATCCTTAATGTGATCCATGCACCATGCACCAATCATCTCTGTTCTTACATGTGCAAGCTATCTTATTGGATTTCTTCTGGATCCAGTTAGATTATTTGCTCCTAACAACTAGCTGTAGGTGAGCTGCCTGTTGTCCTAGCTTGGTTTTAAAGCATCACATTTGTTTGGTGGATAGATGTATGCATTGGACTTCAGAGCCATGGCACTGTTTGGTTTTGCTCTTTAATTTGGTTGTGGAATCACATTTAGCTGCTGCGTTCGTGCATACGAGTGTCTGATCATTCTTTGCTCTGAAGTATGGACTACCTGTCTTAGCATTAGCACAATGTAAAAGTCTGTTGCTCCGGATTCTTTATCTGTTCATCAGACAGCCGAGTTCTTTGCTTCTGACTTCCGAGGACGACCATAATCCTCTTCTGAACCACAATGGAGCTGCCAGTTTACTAGTTTAATCTTCGAAATTGTGTTTTGTGGAGGACACATGAACCACAATAGCAAATGCCATTTCTTGATTCTGGTTGGCCGTATGTTTCTGTGGTGCGAGCGGGCTGCCGTGCTGTCTAGACTCCCAAGAGAGTGAGACGGCATGTTCTCCTATGAACCTTCAGAGCCTGACGCTGAAATGTTCAGCTGCCGTGCTCACGCCGCAGTTTTCAGCTCAAGCTCGCTAATTAAATACTCTCCTGTTTTTCATGTTGCATGGTTCGAATTCAGTGATGTTGAGAGGTGAGGATGTGTTGACACAAAGCCTGCTTAGGAGTTACTTCGACCTCAGGCAAAGCAATGTGAGGCGTCTCTTAGCAAGAAATTACCTCTTGAGTTCTAAGCCCATCACGACAAGACTTAAACAAACGACTTCTTGAGCAAAAACAAAGTCAAAATTTCTAACCTGACAGAAATATTATCAACTCATGATATCATCTAATAAAAAAAAACAGTGCAAAGCTTAAACACGAGCCAATTGACGATGACAAAATCTCTAAGCTTAGTGCACATGAGCACACGCACGCCTGAAAAAGCTTAGCTTATGTTATTTTTTGGTAGTGAATCTATTATCTATGCTTATGTTATCTCAAAAGGAAATTACCCTCTCTATCTCTTTTAGGGAAAAAAAAGTTTAGAGATCACTGGGCCGAAACACCTCTCGTACTAGGCCGTCACGCATCTACACCTAGGCCCAAAGCGATGAAGCCCGAGGATCGCACCCTCAGCGCCGCCGCTCACTATAAGTTGCACCCCAAAACCTAACCCGCACCTTTCTATCCTACCGCCGCTCGCGCCCCTCTCGTGCCGCCGCCGCTGCAAAAGCAGTCTCCGCCCGCCCGCCGTCGCCGGAGCCAAACACCTCGCCGCCGCCATGGGACGCATGCACAGCCGCGGGTAATCCCTCTCTCTCCTCACCTCTCCTCACCTCCGGTATTGTTTCCCTGTTCCTGTGGTTTCTCTGTTCTAATGGCGGATGCGCGACTCTGTGGTGTAGGAAGGGTATCTCGTCGTCGGCGCTGCCGTACAAGAGGACTCCCCCTAGCTGGGTCAAGACCGCCACCTCCGAGGTGAGAGCCTTGCCATCTCTTTTCTTCTTGATTCGATTTTGGGTGTCGTTGCTTTTACTCTTGTACTGTGATTTTGGTATGGTTGACTGATTTGTGCGTCGGTTCTTGGTAGGTGGAGGAGATGATCACCAAGGCTGCGAAGAAGGGTCAGATGCCGTCGCAGATCGGCGTGGTGCTCCGTGACCAGCACGGTATCCCCCTCGTCAAGAGTGTCACCGGCAGCAAGATCCTCCGCATCCTCAAGGCCCATGGTGAGACACCTCCCATCTCAAACTCCACTACCATTGTTGTGTTTGTATGTGTTGATGTGTGGATGCTTTTCTGTTGGTGAGTAGGGCTGGCTCCTGAGATCCCGGAGGACCTGTACTTTCTGATCAAGAAGGCAGTGGCGATAAGGAAGCACCTTGAGAGGAACAGGAAGGACAAGGACTCCAAGTTCAGGCTCATCCTTGTGGAGAGCAGGATCCACCGCCTCGCCCGCTACTACAAGCGCACCAAGAAGCTCCCGCCCACCTGGAAGTAGTAAGTCACTTTGCTCATGCCAGCTACCTTTAGTTGTTAGTAGCATGCTAACATAGAACTCTAGAAGTGTGCAGTGATAGTCAGTTAACTTGGTAATTATTCTGTACGCGCTGAGTAATTTATTATATGTGTGCCATTTGCTACTTTGGAGCTGTAGGATGATTTGATCTAGAGTTGGCGTATGCATTCTCATGTGTTAATTATTAGCTACTCAAATGCTTTATTGTGTTGTAGATTCAGTGCTGCTAAAATTGTTTTAGATGCTAATCCATTTAAGGCTTTCAGCTGGCTAGACATGTTTGAGCATGCGATGTGATGCTTCTTTGGAGTTAACTGGACATTTTGGATGTCGTCTTGGACACTTGTAGTATTATAGCTTGCATGCTGAATACATAAACATGTGATAAAAACTTCAATTTGAGTTGTAAAGCTTGATTTTATAGGTTAATATTGCCATTCTCGGTTTTTATTGTTGCAAATAAATATAAAACAGCACCTAATTCTATCAAGAATGAAATTTGTATGTGCTGTATTTCGACTAGTGCTAATTTTATAATTGTCAAATGATGTATGCCTCTTGTTGGATAGTTTGGACAGAAATACGAAATTCAATAAAGGTAAGGAACACTTTTTGTTAGAAATTTGTATTTGGAGCTAAATTTCACTTGTTACTGGTATGTTTTGTTAGCTTAGGCATGGTAGTCTTATGCATTTCTTTCCAACTTTTAGCTTAACACATTTTAATTCTTTTGTTTACATTTTGTTTTCTTGCACTACATATGTGCAGAACTGTGAAAAATGGACCTATCTAATTTGGTCTTTTCGATTCTTAAAGGCAGTTAAATGTGATTTAGTCAATTATCCCAGTATTTGTTTAATAGGTTACAAGGTGATTGCGGCCACACTGAATAGCATGTGTGCTTTCGCATAACTTCGATTTTGTTTGAAGGCTTATCTTACAAAATCTTGCTTTTCTGCAGTGAGTCGACCACGGCCAGCACTCTGGTGGCCTGAGAGCTCTTCATCTGGTGTGCTCGTAGCTGCTTCTAGATGGGCTTGTTCTAGAATTCAGCTTATGTAACGCTTTGAGTTTGGAGCGAGTTCGATGTGGACAAGAAACTGCAGTTTTTCTATGTTTACTCGGAGAATCCCATAAACCATTATTGGTTTCGCAATTGTCTGTTAAACATTGACATGCATCCATATTTTCAGTTACAACTAGCATTTACCCTACTTAATTGTTTCCCAGCATCGTTTTGCGATGTGATATCTGCGTTGTTTGATTGGCTATTGTGACCTTACTACCAGCTTCGTGGAGATTAGCCCTGAATATCAGCGTCGTTTGATTGGCTAGTGTGACCTTACTGTCAGCTTCAACTGGAGATTAGCTCTGCTGACTAGTTGCCTAGTTATACTGATGAGACGTCAGATTGTTAGTGCAAATAATGGGTGTGTTTTTTGGGGCTACGATTGATGATTGCAACTGATGGCTTTTGTCTCTACAGTGAGCGTTATGATTGTGCGAATGAATAGAATGTTGATAAGTTGTTTTGAAAAGATCGTTTCACTAACGGTGGAAGAGCCTGCCGTTCCGTTTATGGAAGCTACAAGCTGCAGGGGCTAATATGATTCGCATGACTTACGAGCAGCAGCATCTACTTGTATTGTAGCACCAGTAGAATCTTCAAGGTTAACCTCTCCATTACCCCGGGCAACACGGTTTGTGTAGTCTGTCGTTTGACATTGTCACCAACACCCTCGCTCACGTCTTCGTCATCTATAGGATTGCTTGGAGCTTCTGTGTATGGTAAATTCAACCCTTGGTTGGGCCATATGAAAACAATACCCTGAGATGTTACTACCTATCAGCATCAATTGGGGCTGATACAGTTGATTCAACACACAGTATGCTGTGTTGGGGATGAAATGATGATGTACCGTCACTAATCAACCACGGTACCACACAAGTAATGATACAATTATGAGATTTTGTTTGGAAAGCGGGAATCTTATGAATCTTGAGGGGATAACAAAATTATGTGTTCCAAAAGCCCTAGAATAACACATACATAATAGTTGACCCAATTTTGCATCTGTCAATAGCCTCCTTTTCCGGTTCCTCTAATTTCCATTCATGCGTTCCAAACTTCCAATTAGGGCCTTGCATTTTGTCAAAGTATCATTCTTCTGAGTTCAGCTCTATTATGGAGTACTTGGTTAAATCTACGTACTACTACCGTTGAACAATTGGGAAATTTGTGCTACCACCTTCGCCATAGCTGGCAAAATAGAAGGCAAAAATGCGAAATTTGGTAAAGAACATAATACTCTTATTTAAAATGCATCTTCAGGGCTACATTTCACTTGGTGGTGGTTTATTTGTTAGCTGAAGCATGGCAGTCTGATGCAGTTTCATACGGCATATAACTTTGTACACATTTTAGTCAGATACTAACAGAACCATGCAAATTAGATGTATGTGTAAATCATTGTTGAATTGAAGGCAGTTCAATGTATTTGACTCAGTTGCCCCAGTATTTCTGATGGCTGTTTACGCTGAAAGATCAGGTGTGTTCTCTCATACCAACAATTGTTACGCAGCTGTAATACTTATGATATGGCGTACAGAATTCTTGCCTTTCTGCAGTGAGTCGACCACGGCCAGCACTCTGGTGGCCTAAGAGGGCTCAGCATCTGGTGTGCTCATAGCTGCTTAAAGCTGGACTTGTTCTACAAGTAAATGTATCTAATGCTTTATGAGTTTGGAGCCAACTAGAAGCTGCGGGTTTTCTATGTTTACCAGGAGAATGCCATAAAACCTTTTTGGTTTTTCAATTCTGTCCGCTGTACTATTAGTATTCACCCAGATTTTGTCAGTTATATTTAGCGGTTACCCTACATTGTTTGCACCCATCTTTTTTATAGTGTGATCTTGAAGCACATTTTATTAGACTCGTATTAGATACAAATTGTTGTTTGGTGCTTGCTCTGAGATTCATGTGCATAGCCTGATGCCAAAAGTTTTTTACCACTTAGCTGAAATGTTCAAGATAATAAAATTTGGTCACCAAAACTTTCCAAAACTGAACTGATACTATCATGTCAATTTGCTTGAAACCCAAATCACAGAGGCTGGGGTGCAACTGGAACATCAACAGCATAGATAGAAACAGAGGTAGCTGGTCATGTCCAGGTTAGCTGTAAAACATCCCGGACAGTTTAGATTTGGATTCAGCAAACACATGGCAACTAAGGTAGTTGTATGGCAACATCGTGTGTGATATGAAAACAGGGGAACCACGAAATACATTCATGGAAGGCACACAGATACCAAAGAAGGTGTTTGCGAAAACAAAAGGATAAAAGATGGAATAGGGAAAACTGTATTTTATTAATTCTGTATTGAATATATAAAATTATGTGCTCCCACAGGAGTACATCTTTTGCCTTCTGTACCTATGCTTAAGGAGTATATCTGATTGGAGATTGTGCAGTCCTCTGATTCCCGGCCCCTTCGTATGGTGTTCGGTTAATAACATCTATAGAACAAGTCTACATAATACCTCCAATTAAGCTTCGGTAGAAGTCTACATAATACCTCTAATTAAGCTTCAATTGTGGTCGTCATCTGTATGTTGCTCATCCATATGCATGTATGGTGGTGCTGTAGATGCAGGTGCTGTAGATGTGTTAATGTGATGCCAGTGGCTTTGTTTCACCAATGCCTGCTCACGTGTACACCATCATTGTGTTGTTTTATAGACAAGATATGTCGATGAAGGGGATGACTTTTGTCTCGTCGGTGCCCAGTCATGTGTATGCCTACCGTCATTGACACGGATGTGTATGTTGCCTTTTGCCTTGTCGGTGCCCAGTAAAGAAGTGTCCGGTCCTGTTCGTTGGGACAGTTGATGGGGTAGTAACCTTGCCTCGTCGGCACTAGGCCATAATTGTCAAGCCTTGTCTGTCGTAGATAGAATTTCGGTTGAACCGAGTGGCATATAGTAGTTAGACCCTTTATCGATGGCAGCAGAGGCGAAGCTGGGCCTCGGGCCGCCCGGGCAATGGCCCGAGGCCCAGCTAAAAAACTCATTGTAATTTACTGTAGCATTAAATAGTAAAAACTTTGATTTTTCTTTGCAGTGGGTTGGGCCCGAGGCCCAGACTCGGGCTGCATACGCCCCTAGATGATAGTTTATCGAATCGACCACTCACCAGTGGCATATAATCTATTATCTCGTCAAAAAATCATTCGATTTTTCCACCGTTGAATGGAGATCCAACAAACCAAGACGCCAATCCCACTGCTATACAAATGCAACACCTCTTCCTCGTTGCCCAACCCTAGCTGCTTCCCACCTGTGCTGGGGAGGCCCTTCGAAAAGTCCCTGCCCCGCCGCTACCTTCCCCCACCATTGTCGGCTCCTCTTCCTTTGCCGATGTCGCCACCACCATCCCTGCCTCCTAATTGCGAGTCAACTATCGTCACCCCATCGCCCTCTACCGCCCATCGCCCTGTAGCGTTCGAGAAATTTTGAGCAATTAGTCTGTTTCTAAATTTGTTTTTCTAGAATATATAGCAATACAGACCGTATGTTAGTGTGACGTCAGCCCTTTTGAAGAGCACTCCAGAGAGGTTCGATTTTTAGATTGGGCCGGAGATCAATGAGTTGCAGGCCGAATTGACGGCCCAATTATGCTATTGACACGAAACTGGGTTTCAGGCAGCCGGACCTCTTTTTTTTCTTTTGAATTCATCCTGGATTATTTTTCAGAATTCAGATAGATAATCTTATTTAAAAGATTTTGTTTTTGTTTTTTCATACCCCTGGGAGTACATACACCCACTTTCAATATACCATTTAAATGAACATGTTATACCTCTTTATCATTTTTGGTATACTTAAATACTAATTCTAATATACTCCAATGCGATTTGATTGAAAAATTCATTGGAGTCGTTTATTTTTGCTATATATTTGTTCCATATATAAAAAGGAGTATATACACAAACAATGCTATAAAAAGTGGATTTTCATGAAAATTTTCACGTAAAAAAACTTTAGAGTATCTTATAGTCATTATTAGAGTATACTCAAAAGAATAAAGAGATATAATAATACCATTTAAGCGGTATATAACAAGTGAAAATATATACTTTCAGAAGTATGAAATTATTTTTCTATGTGTGTGTATATATATAATTAACTGGGACACCATGGTGTCTAGGTACTACGATCTAAAATAGATATTTCCCACATGTAACGTGTGCAAAAAAAACTTGGATTTTTTATGTCGAGTTTAACTAGTTTACTGACTAGTTTAAATAAGTTTGAGCTAACATTCGACTTGTAGTTGTGTTTTTATGATAGTTTGATTGTAGATATGTGTTGATTATATATATAAATCAGCAAAGCATGTGATTTAAGTTCGTTCTAAACTTTGAAATTGAGTATTTTTCAAAGGTATACATTTCATTTGAGTATATCCTAAAACTTTGAAATTGAGTATTTTTCAAAGGTATAAATCAGCAAAGCATGTGATCTAAGTTCGTTCTAAGCAAAGCATGTGTTCGTTCTAAACTCTTTATTCTTTTGAGTATATCCTAAAACTGATATTTTCAATACATACATACATACATACATACATACATACATACATACATACATACATACATACATACATACATACATACATACATACATACATACATACATACATACATACATACATACATACATACATACATACATACATACATACATACATACATACATACATACATACTGTACTAGACACTGTACTGACTTCAACTGTGCTGACCAAAATTGTATACGACGGTCTCTTTCTTCGTACTCTATCTCGCAAACAGCCAGAATTCAAAAGCTAAAAGCGAAAAATTATAAACCACAGCTCAAAAGAACACATACGAAGATGCCAGACGTCTAACAAGTTGGAACTACTAGTTTAAGTTGCTAGAGCTGTTCTATTGCAAGCTATATAGCCTAATATATTTCATGGTATTGCACTTACAGTCGTACTCAAGGTTGAAGCGTATGCTTGCAAACAGATGGTTTCGAGCATGGGTTGTTAGCATGGTGATCCTAGGTAAGATCATTTGCGTCAACAAAGTTGGTTTGTATTGGTAGGATCGGTGTCATACGATTAGATGGTAGGATTACGAATCATGCCTCGAAAATCGTGATTCCAATTATCGCAAGGGTCTCTCATCCACATTGTTACCACCTTATTGTGATATAGGATCAGGATTGCGATCGTGACAACTTTAGTCGCACACTCTATCCCCAATTTCCGCTAACTTATCTGAATGTAGCCTAGCCTGCATACTATTTAACACACGTCTCATCCTCACTGCAGAAATCTTATGACAACAGCGCAAAATTATACTAGATGTTCAGAAATCAGAACACGCCCTGATATTTCTCTAGCTAGTAATACACCACCTCTGATGGCTTGTTCTTTTTGGCTGCGATTTATGATTTTTGGTTGAAAATTTTGAATTTTAGCTGTTTACGACAGAGATTACAGAGAGAGATACTCGCTTGCGATTTTGGTTGATATAGATGTTGGGCTTTTAACGTGTACTGCAATTAACTTATAGACCCCGTCTTGAAAAAATATTCCGTTTCAAAGCAAAAGCTGTTTTTAGAAGCTGAAAAGAACAAGGAGATCCACCAAACAGTTAATTTGAGTCAGACTGCCAACCGCTAACGCTCCCAAGCATCGCAAAGCAATGCCGCCATCCATACCCATCTGCTGTTCTGCCCAGGAAACGAATCTCGAGGCGGCGCCCATGGCCATTGAAACCCCACAGGCATGCAGTGCAGCGCACAGGGCGAACTGAAGACGACTGGGCAGAACGGAAGTGAGAACAAGCAGTTGCTGCCGCCGCTGGCAGTTACAGCAGATCTCCATCAGGCATCGAAGAAGAAGAAATCCAAATGCGACACAGCTGCAGGTAGAATTAAAGCAGTAATATTTAGTGCGTAAAGCGAGGAGCATAAAGAGCAGTAGAATCAGAAAGAGGAGGAGACGAATTTTACTGCTAAGAAATCACTGTACCTAAGAAGAGAAGAGGTTAATATATATATATAATCCATGGTTACTGTGATTGTTACCTGCCTTAAATACAGATCCAACTTTTATGGTGTTTTGTAGATCTGTCACGGGAAACTTGGCTAGCTAGCTAAGCCGCATTGCATTGCATTGCCCGGCCCCGGCTAGCTCTTCCCTCTTTGTTGATTGATCAATTTCTTATCCTGGAATTTAATTGCTCATGTATCTGCGTATATATATGTATATACTTAATATAGTAGGGGACATGTACACTAGTACACACGTACGTGCACGTACATATACGTAGTCCCCACCTTCTGTCGTTGTCCCTGCAGTGAAGATCAGTAATGTGCTCGATCCATTGCAGTATGGACTCTCGCAAGCCGCTACAAATGTGGGCCCCACACATCTCACTGTAAAAAAGGGGGAAAGAGATGCCTGCCCCTCTGTATTCTACTTCGGTGTCAAAATTTTTTTTTAAGAAAAGAGAGAGCTTTACTGATTGAGTAGAAACATAATTACAATTGTAGAAGAGAAGTTGCCTATGCTTTTTTTTTTCGGTTGTGGCTTTTGGCCCTAACGTGATCGCTCGTGCAAACAAACCAAATACTAATAAATCATTTCAAAAAAAAGCTATTTAATAAATCGTTTTAAAATGACGACGGAGAACTGTCCCGTTTATTTATTCGAGGAATCCATAAACCCTCTAAACAGCACACAATGCACGTCTCTTTTCACTAATTGAGCCAGTTCATGGGCTACCCTATTCAATGTAATGAAATTGTACGTACTGGCTAACAGCTTATGCTAGTAAGATTGGTATATAACAGATTCTGAAAAGATTATTCTCAAGGTCATTTGAAATGGATTGCCTAAAAATCGTGCTTGATCGCATTTGTGCATACTGCTGTGTGAGGGCATGTCTAACAAAAAAAAATATGTAAGTACCTGTACTTCAGTGGAAAATGTAAGTAAAGATGTACTTCCGTTTGGACGGTTAAGTGTTGCCAAAGTGTGAAATCATGAGCTATGAAATACATGCATTACAATGGTTGGACTGTTAAGAGCAGGTACAATACGACTTAGTTAGCAGGCTATAGCAAATATAATATTAACAAAATTTTACATGGCAGAGAGAGAAAGGAAGAGAGAGAATGAAGCTGACTACTAAATTATAGCTAGCTATAGCACGTAAAAATATGTATTTCACTCTCTTACACGTGGTGCCAAATAGCTATTGTAATAGTTACCTTATTGTATGAACTATTTTTTTTGAAAGCTATAGATGAAATGGATAAGTATTATAGCCACTAATTGGCTATACTATTGTACTTGCTCTAATTAAAGCCAGTCACTTCTCACTTGCACACACTGTATATATTCTATCTAGGTAGGGTCTAGGGTCAAGAGAAAGTTAAGACAGTGCACGAACCGCCGACCAAACACATCACTCGGCATGCATCTCCTCAGGAAGGTCTCTCTTTGGCTTCTACTGTACCACTACAGCTAGCTACGGGCCATCCCATGCATGCATGCATGCAACAACAATCTAAATTTATAGCGTATAGATGCTTTGTATAACCACCGAGTAACAACAACACATGCATGTATATATGACGGATGGACTATATGCATCGAACGGAAATTGTTCCAAGTACAAATGGTATTTGGGATTGTCCATCACGCGCTGATTTCTCGTTAGGAATAAGTCATTTTTCGTCTATTATTAGATCAACATTCGACAGCTCAAGTACGCACATCTTTAATTTAGACCAGAAAATTCGATTAACTAAGGTGTGCCTGTCGGCGAGAACCTTACCCAGGTAGCATAGCATAGCATATACATATACATATACATACATATATATATATATATATATATATATATATATATATATATATATATATATATATATATATATATATAGGAAAATTACATAAGGCACCATGGTGCCTAGGCACCAACATCCGATACACGTGTATGATTGATAATTTTTTGAGTTTGGGTATGAAAATGTTTTATACCATTGATATATTTATGGTAAGTAAGTTTTGAACTCAGTTCAAATTAGTTTGAACTACTTTTGAGTTCAATGCAACTACTGATGAGTATATACCATAAAAATAGTTCAAACTAATTAAACTGAAGTTGAATTTAAATTTTTCTGAGTTTGACATCTCAAATATATTTTTTGTGGGTATATGAAGATACCCACATCAAACGTTATAATCTCAAGCAAATCAACGGGTATTGATATTGGTGCCTAGGCACCATGGTGCTGAAACACTCGTCCTATATATATATATATATATATACATACATATATATATATATATATATATATATATATATATATATATATATAGGAAAATTACATAAGGCACCATGGTGCCTAGGCACCAACATCCGATACACGTGTATGATTGATAATTTTTTGAGTTTGGGTATGAAAATATTTTACACCCTTGATATATTTATGGTAAGTAAGTTTTGAACTCAGTTCAAATTAGTTTGAACTACTTTTGAGTTCAATGCAACTACAAAGTGAGTATATACCATAAAAATAGTTCAAACTAGTTAAACTGAAGTTGAATTTAAATTTTTTCTGAGTTTGACATCTCAAATATACTTTTTATGGGTATATGAAGATACCCACATCAAACGTTATAATCTCAAGCAAATCAACGGGTATTGATATTGGTGCCTAGGCACCATGGTGCATGAAACACTGTCTATATATATATATATATATATATATATATATATATATATATATATATATATAGTATAAGTAATGAGGGCACCTAGGTGTCTGGACACCTAGTCTCCTAATTTTGGATTGCTTTTAGATGCGTGCTAGTGTGATTGAGACTTTCCATCCATGATTAAGACTTTCCTTCCATGATTGATTTAGCATGCCTAATATATTACATACCATACATACCATTGCTCTAGCACGTATCTAAAAGCAATCTAACGGCAGGAGCCTAGGTGTGCAGGCACCTAGGTGTCCCATTTCAGCGTCTATATATATATATATATATATATATATATATATATATATAATATATATAGGACGCTGTTCCGTCAAACTTTTTAAAATTTGACTGTCAATAGAGTTAAAACCATCTAGATTGGCTATACGAAAGTTATATCGTTAGATTTATCATTAAAAATACTTTTATAATTTTATTAATATATATTAGTGTAAAGTTATAAAAAGTAGTGGTCAAAGTCGCATCTTGGATACCGTGGGGGTGGGAATCCACTTTTTGTCTAGGCAGCTACTTTTAACACCAACTGACCTACACCCCTACATGCAAATGGCAACCAATTTTGACAAGAGATAGAGGATGTGTCAAGGGGAGGCTAGGACGAACATTTCAGGAGAGGAGGATGGGAGGAGAGAAGCTAGGTTTGCGAGTTGACGTTGGCTTTTTGGAAGGCAATGGGGCGTAATTTTGGTTGCGCAATTAGTGGATTTACTGTGAATAGTATCTTAACTTGCTTTCAAATTTATATTAACTTTGCTCTCTCAATTTTATCCTAATTTACTTTCAAAGTTTGATAATTTATTTTTAAATTTATCATGATTTACTTTACATCTACACAAATCTAGTTTGAATTTTATATGAAATTGCTTTCAAGTTATCATCATTTTGCTTACTAATTTATCTTGCTTACAAATTATACTCATTTTGCTTCTATATTTATCTCAACTTGCTTTTGAATTTATGTCGACTTGTTTCACACCTATATTAAGTTGATTTTATTTTTTTATTTTTGCTTACAAATTAACTTATTTTGCTTCCATGTTTATTCCAGCTTGTTTTTGAATTTATACCGAGTTGATTTTATTTTTTATTTTGTTTACAAATTAAACTCGTTGCGCTTTTCACCCCAAAAGAGGCGGACATTTATCTTTCTAGTAGGATTGTGCACACATGGGGTGGTGATCCGCTTTTTGGCTAAGAGCATATCTAATAGTGACTTATGAGCTAGTTCTAAGCATATTATTTCATATTTTAATAGAAGGGAGAGAAAAGCTAGCTCTTGATCAAGAGCTAGGCTCATACACACATTCCAAGATTATGTGAGAGTGTCATGTGAGGCTATTTATGTTATGAGCTATGTGCTAAAAGTTAGTATTATTGGAGAAGTTGTCTTAGAGGTAGTAACTAGCTCATACTGTTGGAGATGCTCTAATGGGTCGGGCATTCACCTTTAACACGTGCGACCTACACCCGACATGGACTAGGCAACCAAGTCGCATCCAAAGAACAATTAGCAACAAAAATAGAGAAATAAAGAAAACTGAAGGGAAGGGTATTGCAGTAATTTCACTTCTCCAGCTTATAACTTGTAACTGTGTTCATTTCTTCCATGGCTAGCATTCGCACGTACATAACAGAAACTGATGGAGAAGATTACTCATGCCGACCACTTTCCAAATATGAAAAGAAATTTGATCGTTCAAACTGAATTAAGAAAAATAATGCGTTACTAACCACAAACAGGAACTACTACCAACGAAAAGGTGTTTTTTTTCTCCTCCCAATGTGATCCGAAGCACTCAATTTTTAGCTGGCCACTCATCTCTACCCCTCTATAATACACCAAAATTTTCTTTACTAAATCCACCCCCTCAACCACCCCCACAGTCATGCCTAATCTAAATCTACCCAGATTTGTGTACCAAAGTAATCCAACTTCATACAAATGAATAACCTAGATCTCTCCTCAAGCCTTCTTCTCTTACTTATTGAAGACCAAAATCATTCAGATCATGCACATCATTGAACCCAGAACCTTCTCCCCCTCCAACCGCCCGTGCGCCTGCCTCTCCACAGGATCCCGTGCGCCTCCTCCCCTGATTTCTCCCTTGCCTCCTCCCCGCCTCGCGCGCGCCTCCTCCCGCCCCGCGCGCTCCGCCGCCGCCGCCTCCTCCCCCGCTCCTCCGATCCGCCCTCACCTCCTCCATTCCCCCCAAGGGCGCCGCCGCCGCCGCGACCTGAGAACACCACCAGCCCCCCACCACCATGTGGCGCCGCCTCCAAACCCTAACCCCGCCCTCCGCCGCGCGCTGCTGGCGGCGCGGCTCCTCCTCCATCACCACGGCCCGCACTGTCTCGCTCTCCACGGCCGCAAGACCTTCCGCCGCACCAGCCCGCTCCTCGGTAAGCTCCGCCTCATCGATCTCGTGTGTCCGCAGCCGCCGGGCGCTGATCGGTTGGTGGATTGGCGTGTCTTTGCAGAGGATAAGCCGGCGGCGAGTGTGGAGGATGCCCATTGCCACGGTCTGAGCGCGAGGAGCTCGTGCGAGCTCCGGTGAGATGGACTTGGCCTTGGGGTTTGGAGCTTTGTGTTGAATCGCGCGTTTGGTTTGGTTTGGCACCGGAATGGGTTGTGATTTCGATCCGGTTGTGGTTTTGCGGGGAAGAAACGCCGACATGGATCCTCCCGTCGGGCCCTTTGGTACCAAGGTGAGGTGGTGGTCGTGGTCGAGGCTCTCTTGTTGTTTCCATTGTTCGAATCGAGATCGGGATCATGCATGCCGCCATATCCATTAGGTTTGTTGGAGTACTTTGGTGCCCCAATCATTTGTATTTAATGACATTAGTGGGATGTATAGTTCAAGTGATGATGCTTTGGTAAATTACTTGTGACTTGACTTGCATTGTGCTGAAAACAGTTGACATTGGTGTGAGCAATAAAAATGCGATTGCCTCGTCGGTAGTCATGTTCGTCGTCCGATTGTATGATGTTCGATGCATTTTGGAGATTGTCTATACGTGCTATTTATCAATGTGTCTTTATTGTAGAAACTTGTCCTAGCATAGTATCAATGGTTGTTCCACGTTATTGCATCACCGTCAAATGATTGCTAATATTGTTGGTGCAAATCAGTCATTTTGCCTTGTTAAACTGTGATACGATGGCTAAGGCTGCAAACCTTCTTCACAGGGAATTGCTTTCCAGTTCTTGTTATTTTAAACTTCTATGCATTAAACACCGACTCGCTATCTTTTATACATTGCATCCTGCCTACTATCATATTTGATTAGAAATACATTGTGCCTTCCAACTTCTGTGTACTATCTGCACATGTAACAGGACTGACTTGAACAATTGATGTATATGCATACTAGCATCTGCCTTTTTCCGTTTTAAACTGGTTTTTGGATATGCCACTGGATTACATGTACTCTTTTGCCTAGCCATGCTGGAATGTCGAAATAAACATGTGTTGCTAAGAAACTGATCAAATTGTAAGATTTACTTGCCTGCTTTGGAATAGTTGTACAAATAAAATTGAAGATGAATGCTAGACATTTATCTCGGGAATGTTGTCATTGACCTGCCTTTTTCTAGAGCCATTTGGCACATTGATGCAGATAAATCTGAACTCTTTATAAATAATGTTAGGCAGTGAGTGTCTGTTAACTGCATTTTGTCGTTGCATATTATACAGTGGACTACAAACTTGATGTGCGTACATGCTTAAGCCTTCTAGCCCTGATTGGCTGATTCATGCTTTAAGACCCCTCCTAGCTGGTGTAATATTACAGTCATGGTTGCCTGGTTATGATATGTAGCTGAGCTTTAATATGACAACTTGTTTTACAAGCGTAAGATTCTGATTACTTGTTGTAGAATGTCCTTGTATATCTCTAACGAAAGTCCTGTGATTCATCATTCGTTTGATGAGTGTGATATTATATTTTATTTCACTATCATGCCAATATTTCTTGATTGCTTGCGGGTAAAATACTCAATAATGACTGGTCCCCTTGTATTTTTTCTGCTAAAATATTTCATTTACCATCTCCCAAAAAACAATGGCACACTCCCAAAAAGGATGAACAAGAACCAGCATGCATACCTCTTGGAGCATATTGGCAGCTCGGCTCTCATTTGCAGCTGAGTTTTTTTTCTTCTTTGGATGATTTGTTCTTTTGTTTCCCTTCGTCGAGCCTTTTCATGTTCTATTGAAGAAGGTTTCTTTCTCATCAATTTCTGAAAACACTTATCAATATCACGTTAGATTGTACATAACTTGTTCATTTCAGACAAACCCAATCCAACACATCGAAGTGATTGAAGAGAGACAATCCTTACTTCGCTTGGCGCAGCGCCGCTCGAACCTAGCGGCTGTCCGCCATTGCCTCTTGGTGCGTCGGTACCTCGGTGGCGTCTCGTGGTGGTGGCTGGCGCCCTGGGCAACTGGCTGTGGCGGGCTGCTGGCTACTAGAAGTGAGTACAACCGTTTTGGCCATGGTTGGAAGTCAGCCGAGCTGTTTACGATCACACTATCGGCGGTCGAAAGTCGGAGCTCGGTCGTACGACCACGTTGTGGCGTTTACGACCACGTTGGCCGTGGTCTGAGGTCGTAAGTTGAAGCTACGACTACGACGGTCGAAAGTCGGAGCTTGTTAGCGCGAGAGGAAGTACTTGTAGGCGGTCGGTTGTGCCCGAGAGGCTTGAACGTGGTCGTAGACATCTTGAAACCGGTCGTATGACCTCTAGGATCGACCTTGTGAGCTGGGAATCGGTCGTATGGCTTTGTGGTAACGTCGTGAGCTGGGAATCGGTCGTATGGCTTTGTGGTGAAGTCGTAAACCTCGTGCATTTGTTGGTTCATCTTTTCGATCGGTCGGAACGACATGGGATGAGGTCGTAGGACTTAAGCAAGTCTTGATCTATGGTTTTGACCAGTCGTAAGTTGGTACGACTTGGTTGGGTAAGTTGGAGCTGAAACTTGCGATGGTCGTAGCAGATCTGTGTGTGGTCGTGGGTCACTGGAAGGGTCTCGTGGTCTGCAAGAAGGCTCAAGGCTTTCTCTGTTCTATGCAACAGAGTGGTCGTATGGGGTAGACAAGGTCGAAAGGCGTTCGACCACGGCGAAATTGGAAGACGGTGAGGTCAAGAAGCGATACAACCACATCCGAGAGAAGTCGAAGGTGATCCGAAAGCGTACGACTGCGACAAAGTTTGAACGTGGTCGTAAGGAAGCTACGACCACGTTGAAGAGCTACGACCACGGTGTAATCGGTCGTAAGGAGCTGTGACTTCATCGGGGAGATCTGAACGTGGTCGAAAGGGTGTTCGACCACGGTGAACAGTATAAAGGGTGTTCGGGGAGATGCCTCAGGGAAGAGCACCAAAAATATTGTGTATAAAGACGTCCTAGTATGGTGATGTGGTAAGTAAATAGTCCACAAACACCTATTTCCTTACTGTGTTTCATATTTTTTTTATGTAACAAAAATGTTTGTTTTCTTTGTAGCCTCAAGTTTAAACAATGTGGGGATGGAGAAAGTCGTCGGTTGGTGAGTCCAATGATGTTGTCGCCTCCTCAAAGGATCAGTTGTTATGCGACATTCATTATGTGACAAAAAGATTTGGTTATACAATATATGAGACGTGAATCTTAATGAATCTGATTGTTCATTTTATTTTTTACAAATTTTATCTTGTTTTGTATTTTACTGTAGCGTTACCACGGGCATACTACTAGTGAGCAGTAACCTCCCAGAGAAACCTGTAGGTAGTCTCTGAAGTGGTAACTTCCTCTTTTTGAGTATCCCTGCTGATTTGAGTTAATGTTAGATATTACAAAATGTAGATCATTGCATGTAAAAAAAATGTTACGAGACTTCTGCAAATAATCTCATTTGACAAACGCACAGAGAAATAAATGTGGCAGTCATCCGTACTCTTATATTGGATTACTGCGCTCCTTAATTTCGCAAATTGTGGATTCCCTCGTATTGAACTACTGCACTCCATACAGAGCTCATATGGCACAATTTGCTTAGTAACAATTAAGAAGTTCCTTGCGAAAACATAGTAGCAATTAAGATGCAGGCAAGAAGATATGCGAGAGTGCTCTCAAAGAAATGGATTACATGGTTTTGCAAATTTCTAGGGGTGGAAAACGTTAACGGATAATCCGTTTTATTCGATATTCGTATATGAGAAAACACGATTGTCATAAGAAAAATCCGTACTTGAAAATGTTCTTATTCGTATTTGAGAATATTTGTATCCGTATTTGAAAATATTCGTATTCGCATTTGTATTCGAGAATATTCATATTGTATTCGAGACTATTCAATTCGTATTCGATCCGTTTCGGAACCCGAGAAAAACCTAGATGAATTTTGTTATTCAAAATTTGAATTTGGGCTATTTGAAACTGGTAACCTGTCAAAAACCGTAAAACCGCTAGGAATTTGTTTAACTGAGATTTGTTACAGAAGTTGTAGGAGAATATTCGTATTCAATCGAATTAAGTATATATTTGATTCGAATTCATATCTGTTACGACATTTGATTTGTATTCGTATTCAAAAATATTTGAATTCGTATTTGTTTTAAAATATGAATTCGTAATTATATTTGAGACTATTCGATCATATCCGATCCGTTTCCACCTCTACAAATTTCAAATGCCAAACGGTATATTTCTGTTGAGGAACCGTCGTTAGCGACCAGTTCGATCGATTCCTCTGCTTATGCAAAACAAGATTAATCACAGAAGACAGAAATAGTAGATTAAAACATAGAGAGGTAAAGGGAACTCATGGTCTTTCTTTATTGCTTTCTTTCTGATTCTGTATATAAAATAGCCAATAGTACTACCTATTTATAGCCTAGTGGTGAGATGCCCACCATGGGCCAAGGCTTCAAGCTCAAGCTCAGGTTTCCTAACACTCCCCCTTGGGCACTCATCTAACACGTTTATGTCTCATCAAAACTCCATAAAAATACAGTGAAAAAAATTAGAGAAAGAGTACATGATACATGTTATGCTGCGTTGCACAAATTGTCTCATTAAAAACCTTGGCTAAGAAACTTCAGGAAAACTCGTCAAGGGAAAAAGAGTACAATCCACCCAATTTCATTTAATCTTCAGGACTTATTCTTTGGGTACTCAACTTCATGATCAAGATTTAATAACGGGCTTGAGAAAAGTCTCTCACTGAATTCTACACTTCCCTAAGTCTCATCATTCCAATTCCTCGTACGCATCTTTCAAAACTAGATGCAGGGAGTGACTTAGTGAATAAATCTGCAAGATTCTCACATGACTTAATATGCAGTACCTTAATTTTGTCCATCTTTTGCAGTTCATGAGCATAGAAGAATTTGGGGTTGATATGCTTTGTGAGATGACTCTTCACGTAGTCCGTCTGCACTTGTGTAACATAAGCTGCATTATCTTCATAGATAATTATGGAAACTTGCATGATATTCAACCCACATGACTGCTAGATGTGGTGGATCATTCGTCAGAGCCAAGCACATTCTCGTGCGGCTTCGTACAGTGCTATGATTTCCAAGTGGTTAATCGAAATCACTACAAAATTTTGCTTAGACGATTTCCATGAAATTGCAGTTCCACCACACGGGAATACATAGCCTGTTTGTGACATTGCGGTATGCAGGTCCGACAGGTACCCTGCATCTGCATAGCCAGTTATATTAAGTCTTAGTTCTTTCTGTAAAATAGCCCAAGGTCCTTGCTTCCTTGAGGTATCGAAAGATGTCATTTATTCTCTGCCAATGCCTTTTGGTAGGTTTTGTACTATGCCTTGCTAATAGGTTTACGGCAAATGCAATGTCCGATCTAGTGCAGTTTGCTAGATACATAAGTGCTCCTACTGCACTTAAGTATGGGAATTCTGATCTCAGGACTTCCTCCCCTCTTCCCTAGGTCAATATGGATCCTTGTCTTGCTGTAAAGATCTCTCGATCATTGCTACTTTCGATAAGTATGCCTTCTCAAAGCCAAACATTTCTAACACCTTCTAGGTGTAGGTTGACTGATGCACTAATATCCCTTCCGGGACATGCTCGAGCTACACGTCTAAGCAATATTTGGTTTTACCTAAATTTTTCATTTCAAATTCTGACTTCAGGTAAGAACTTTCTTTCTTTATGTCTTTCCATAGCCCCGATGATATTCAGATCATCTACATATACTGAGATTATACAAAATCCATTATGAGATCATTGTATAAATACACAGGGATAATCTTTATTATTTATGTAGCCTTTCTTGCATAGAAAGTCGCTTAAGCGATTATACCACATCCTGCCTGATTGCGTAAGTTCGTACAGTGATTTCTTGAATTTCACATTGTACAGATTTCTATTTGCGCTGTCTTGGTTCGGGACAGAGATACCTTCAGGTACCTTTATATAAATATCCGAATCCAAGTTTCTATAAAGGTATGCAATTAACACATCCATCAATTTCATTTATAAATTCAAGTTTGCTGCCATTGAGATTAAATATCTAAACGTAATATCACTCATAACCATGGAATATGTTTCTTTATAATCAATTAATGGACGTGGAGTGAAATCTTGTGCAACAAGGCTTACTTTAATCTTACAATTTCATTTTTTCATTTCTCTTTTGAACAAATACCCACTTATGCCCTACAGGGTGCACATGAGGATGCGTGAGGCTTACAGGTCTAAACATCTATCTTTTGTCTATAGATAATAATTCAGTTTCTATTACCTTTTTCCAATCTTCCCAATATGATCTTTTCTTACATTCAGCGAGCGATGCAGGCTCTGGATCAAGATCGATGATTGTGATAATTTCTTTGCAAAATAGATATCAACATTGGCTGTTGTCATATTCATGAATTCTCCCGTGTGCACGTAGTTTATAGCTATTTCATCATGAGTTAATTCTTCTTGTGCTTCTACCTGCTCACTGCTCCTTCCAATTACGGCGGCAAGTCCCTTTATTTTTTAGCTCCGATGTGTGCACACATATCCATGCTAATTTTCCTCAGGGGTAGGTTTGGCATCCTACGGTGCACCAATCCCAATGGCAGCGCAGAGCTTCTTGGCTCCAAGTACTATCTATACATCGGAATCAAGTCAAGTAATTTTGGCCATGCTGGGCCAGCTCTTCGAACTCCCGGTTCGTGATGCCTGTCATCTACATGTGCATGAAGGGAATATATAAGTTTACTGCTAGTAAACATGCATAAAAAAATTTACTGCAGGTAAATAAATTGGACAATGGTACAAAAGATTCTCATAATATTCTAGAATTTTCTATGCATTTTCTATAAATTTTACTGCTAAGTTTAGTGATTAAAGACAATTTAAATAATTGTGATTAATCAAAACAGTAAATAAATACAAAAAAATATAGAAAGCAATAATGACAATGCTAAACATGCTTCAAATGCTAAAAGTAATTCAAAATTTAAATTCTCGAGGCCCTTTTATGTTGGGATATAAATTTTCAATGAATTATGTAATTTCTGAGGGCCTATCTGCAACTTTTCAATTCTGAGAAAATTTTTCGTGTAATTTTTTAATTTCTCGGGGGCCTTTTTGCGAAAATCCGAGCGCCCCCTAGAGGCCGGCACGGCCCATCCTCTGGCCCACCCGGCCGGATTAAAGGAGATGATTACCTTCGATCCACGGAGCAATTCGTGCTGATAACGTGTTGAGGAACCGTTATTGACTAGTCCAGTTCGATCGATTCCTCCTATGCAAAAGAGATGATCAAACACAGATGATACAAATAGTAGATTGGAAACACAAGAGGTAGGGGAAGAACTCTTGTTCTTTTCTTTATTATTTTCTCTTTCACGTATATACAAAATAGCCAATAAGACTCTTTATATATAGCCTACTGGTAAAGTAACTACTATGGGCCAAAACTTCAAAACTACACCTAGATTTCCTAACACAATTCTCTCCTATTTCAGAAGGATAGTCATTTTGGATGTCCATCTCCGAAACACACTCAAGAAAACCACCCGACATTTCCGAAACACACACGAAAAAAAAAGCGGCACAAACAGTTTTGGAAGGAAGTTAATTTTGGGTGGGCATTGTGGTAATTTGACACGCACTCTCTCTCTCCTCAGTGGCCAGCCAACAGTGCTTCCCTTCCACACATATAGCTGCACCACCACCGCCAGAGAGAGCGCGAGAGAGAGGTCAGAGACTCCGCTCTCCTCTGCTCGCCTCTGTTGTTCCGCTCTGCCATCTCTGCCTCCTCCCAACTCCTCCTCCGTCCGTTACCACACCGAGAACGCAAAGAAGCGTCACGCCCCGCCGCCATTGCCGCGGCCATGCTCTCGCAGTTCAACAATCCGCTCTGGATGCAGGAAGACGACGGCCAAGAACAGAGCCACGGCCACGAGCAGCCGCCGGCGATGGGGATGCTGCCGGGGCAGGAGGCCGGGCACCACCACGACCAGCACCTTCTAGCCATGGCCGCTGGGCGAGGCGGGGGGCTCCGCGCGCCGGCTCTTCTTGATGAGGACTGGTACTTTGACGCGGTGGCCACGGGTGCCGGCGCGCACGGGTCCATGCTACTGGCGCCTTCGGCCCAGGCGGAGTTGGCGTCCGGCTCTGGCTCGCAGCAGTTCCCGCTGCTCAGCATGGGTGGGGTCGGGGCGTTCGACGTCTCCGGGTTCGACCTCGGCGTCTCGGGCGGTGGCGATTTGGCGGCGTTTCTTGGCGCAGGGAACGCGTCGAACACCGCGCCGATTTCCCTGCTCCCTGCTGGGAACGCTGGGTTCCTCGGCGCGTTCGCCAGCTTCGGTACCGCTCCAGCGCAAATGCCGGAGTTCGGCGGCCTCGCTGGGTTCGACATGTTCGACAGCGGCGCCGCAGGCGGAGGCGGCTCCTCCTCAGCGGCGCCCGATGCTTCGGCGTCCGCGAACGCCGCCCCGTTCTCCGGGCGCGGCAAGGCGGCGGTGCTGCGGCCGCTGGAGATCTTCCCGCCTGTGGGCGCGCAGCCGACGCTGTTCCAGAAGCGCGCGCTCCGACGCAACGCCGGCGAAGAGGACGACGACAAGAAGCGGAAGGCGGCGGCTGCTGTGAGCTGCCTGTCCGCCGGCGGTGACACGGTACTCGACGACGCCGACGACGACGGCGTGAGCATTGACGCGTCCGGGGTGAACTACGACTCGGAGGACGGGAGGGGCGTCGAGGAGAGCGGCAAGAAGGACGGCAAGGAGTCGAACGCGAACAGCACGGTGACCGGCGGCGGCGCCGGCGATGGTAAGGGGAAGAAAAAGGGGATGCCGGCTAAGAACCTCATGGCGGAGCGCCGTCGCCGGAAGAAGCTCAATGACCGGCTCTACATGCTCCGGTCTGTCGTGCCCAAGATCAGCAAGGTGAGAATTCTGCTCCCATGAGAGTAGTGCAAGCAATAAGAATTGAACAGTGCTAGTTCTTGCTTGTGCTTGGGTTGTGTAGGCAATTTTGATGCATCTATATTTAGGGGCAGTTACGATGACTTACAGCGCGTAATTTTGATGAATTGTGTTTGTTTTGTTTCCATGAAAGCTAAAAGGCGAGAATTCTACGGTTAGCATCTAGCATTGCTACCATTGTTATGTTATGTTAATATGTTCCACCGCATTTGACTCTGTGATCTTTGAGTACATGGTTCGCTGAATTGCTTATCATAGTCGATCCGGCGCATCTTAGGTGCCATTGTTCGTGTAGAATTGTGGATGCACACAGGCTTTGGGAGGTTTCTTTATCATCTACAGAAATTTTAGATTCTAGTTTGTTGTTGGCCTTACACTCCTTAGTCTCTGTGATAAGTTTGTGGCTTTGCATCTACAGCCCCAGTTCTTCTGTTTAGCTTCTACCGATGTCATCTCTATATGGGATGACCGTAATTCTACTCTGTTTTTAGAAAGGATGCCATATTTATTTTTCTCGGAGGAATTAGATTAGCATAATTTTAGTTTCTAGTTGCTAGTTATATGGATTAAATGCGATCTCTGTGCATTAGTTGTACTACAAGCAAATTATTGTCCATCATACTGTCATTATCTGTTTCTGCTGCCTCTGGTTCAGTTTCCAGTCAATTATCATAGAGCTGTAGACAGATTGCAGAAATATAACAAAAGATATGCCCTACATCACTAGTGTTTAGTTTTGTTTTAGAAAGGATAATCTTTAAATTTTTCGTCGTTTAAAAAAAGCATAAGTTTTTTTTCATCGTACCAAAAAAAAGCATCATCTATTTCAGTTACCTGTTTCTGAATTGAGTATTTCACATTTAGTCTTATTGGTGCTTCGGTAACTATGTGCATGCAATTCACCAGTTTTATCCTTTCTCTTTGTGACTGGCCAATGAACTGCTTTATGTGTTGGCAATTGGTAGATGGACAGGGCTTCCATTCTTGGCGATGCAATCGAGTACCTGAAGGAGCTTCTGCAAAAGATCAACGATCTTCAGAACGAGCTCGAGTCATCCCTTTCCACATCCTCACTGCCTCCAACACCCACAAGCTTCCACCCTCTGACTCCAACACTCCCCACATTGCCATCTCGTGTCAAGGAAGAGCTTTGCCTAAGCGCATTGCCAAGCCCTACTGGTCAACAACCAAGGGTTAGCATATGTTCTCTCTGAATTTCATTAGACCAGTATTTTTCTTCAGATGAGCTAATTTGCGTATCAAAGAAATTTGGCCTTGACATAATATGACATTCTTTTTGCTAAGTTTGACTAGCAATGGACAGAATTCAGCTAAAGCTGTAATGTGATTGATGTATGCACCAGTTTGTGTAACTATTGTCATACTTGATGAAAACATTGGACTCACGAACGCATTTTCTACTCTTGCAAAAGGTTGAGGTTAGGATGAGGGAAGGTCGGGCCATCAATATCCACATGTTCTGCGCTCGCAAGCCTGGTCTTCTGCTTTCTGCCATGAGGGCAATGGAAGGCCTTGGTCTCGATGTCCAGCAAGCTGTTGTCAGTTGCTTCAATGGCTTTGCCATGGATGTCTTCAAGGCTGAGGTAATGTACAGATCTTTCTCCCCATTTTCAGAAAGATTAAAAAAACAACTTGTTGCCACACAAAACTCAATTTTAACTGACAATTGCCCACTCATTTTCTTCTTCACATCAGCAATGCAAGGATGGCCCTAGGCTTCTGCCTGACGAAATCAAGGCCGTTCTCTTGCAATCTGCCGGATTCCATGCCGTCATCTAGGACAGGAGAGATCAATCGACTGCAAAGGACAGTGTAGCCAAGGAAATTACAAGTACCGGTGTTTCCGGTTCCGGGGTGTATTCGACAGAAGCAACTTCATCTTTACTAGTCTGAGACCTGCTCAGGGTTTCCTGAACCAATTTATCTACCAGTCTAGAGTCCAAAATAATGTCAGTAGTCTCTTAGTACTTACACATTGTGTTAAAAAACTTATGCCTGCTGTTACTTCTCGGTACATGCTTTCGTCTTGTGTAAATCTGAAGAAGAATTGTGTCGATTAACAAGCAATGAAACCGTTTGAAAACAGTGTGAATCCTCTCTATGATGCGTCCTTTTCCTTGTCTGATTTTTGCCATATGGTTGCTGTGGCTTTGCCTGTTTGTTGGGTTTGTAAAAGCCTAAAGCTGTTACTGTACAAAGCCCACTAACGGATTGATAGATTCAGGTCAGTTATTGGAAGCAGGCAAAGTGGTCCTTGTATTGTACCAAACACGTCTTCACTGCAGCCTGTCATTGGCAGGGCTGAATTTGGCTGGTTTCCAATAAAAGCTATTTTCGTCATCAAAGGTAAAACACTTCTTATAGTCTGCTTAAATGCACCTGCAATGCAAAACAAGATCAGTAATAAGTCTGCTATAGTTTCTGAGATTTTGCACCTTAGTAACTGAAACAACTCCAAAATTTCAAAAAATTTTGAATTCTTTTTTAATTTTGTTTGAATTCCAACTCTTACCCAATTTGGCAAATTCCTTAAAAATCTGCTTTCCTCCTTTGATTTCCCATCTTCACTCCTTGCTGGCGCCTCCCAAAGACGCCGCCACTCCACCGCCTAAATGTGCCGTCGCTCCACGTGCTGCGTCACTGTCGCCCAAAATTTCGGTCACGCCTCCTCCTTCCATTCACACCGAACTAATGTCGTGGTCTCACTAGTTGGTCACCCATCCCCTGCCCTCCTCGCTTCCCCCATCGCCCAGCTTGCTCCTTCTCTCTCCCGCCTCAGCTCGCTGTTTCCGGCTGACACGCGCACCCTCGTACCTGCTGCGTTAATGCTCGCCAACTCTTGTAGAGGCATCAAAGCCACCTCACCAACGCCATCACTCCTGCAGGAGAGCCCCCATCGCCTCTCCTTACCTGCGCGTGGGAGACACCCGAACCGTCTTCCTGTTTCCACCACCTCTCTTCACTTTTAAAGCTTGTTCGCTTCCACTGATAGCTTCATGCCACTCTTAGACACCTACTAGAATCAGTGAATCAAGCTTTTAATGACCGCAGCACCGCTGGTGACCTCCCCTATGCCCGGTAAGCCCTAGACCCAATCCTCTTCATCTTTCGATTAAAACTCAATTGCTTTCGCTAACAAAACCTCCTTTGCTTTCTGAATACGCTGGTGAACTCGCTTGGTTGTGAGCGTTCGTCGAGAGCTCTGGCAGCAAAAGCTACCGCCGGCCGGAAGGCCCCTCCCGTGGACAGCCCATATGGACATTTTCTGACGCAAACCACCACTGCCACCTAGAAACCCATACCCCACAAATGGCCAAATGGCCCTTAACATCGCCAAAGAACCACCAAGACACTCAAATGCCGCCGGGAAACTCCAAACCTTCTCTTCTGCCACCAACTGTCACCGCCACTGCTTATGCTACTGCCCTCCCAAGCCCCAAAATGGAACCCTAGCTCAAGCTGAGCCCAACCATGCCTCTCGCTTCCGCCGAAGAGTCTTGCTTGTGCCGTTCGAACCGCCGCTCCTCTATTTTCCACCGAGAAGAAGCGGCTAGAGGTTGAAGATGACCGTGGACAGGATGCGGTCGCATCGCGGCCATTCACGCACCATGGCAGTTTCAATCGAGTCGTTCGCGCGTCGCCATCGGGCACTTGCGCGCACACATTGGGCTCTCGGCCATGCGTGGTGTGGGCCGAGGCCAGCCGGCCTGTTTAGCCGAGCAGGCTGATTTTGCAGGCTGGCTGCATTATTCCTGTCGACCAGCCTAACACTGTTCATCACTATTCACTTGAAACCCGAAACCTCATTTCGATCGTTTCGACGTCGTGAATCTATTTTTGACCTCCATTCCACTAAATTGAGCTTCAAATAAATCCAAACCCCTTCATTTGAATTTTATTGTATTTTATTCCTTTTTTATTTTAACTTATTTTTCTAGTTTGATTAAATTCAAGCACGGATTTATGTTATTTTATGTATTTGCGCTAGCTCCCGAGGTTTCCAAAGCGATGGTACAAGGATCAAAATTGTACAATGAAGTCTTCGAGATAGTAGAGTTTGCAGAGCAACAAAGCAAGTTACAAGTTATTGATCATACTGAATCCCATGAAATTTAAATAATTTAACTATTGTATTTGCATTAATGTTATTTGTGAAATGCTATTTAATTAAAATAAATATTTAGAATGACTTGTTAATTAGTTATATCCTACCACTGAGAAATGCTCTGTTTAATTTGAGGCCATATTCATCTTGACAAGCTTAGTAATATTTAATTACTATATAAATAATTGTAGACTAGCTCATTCAAAATTGTGTACTATTAAGTGACTTGGCTTTTAGTTGGTAGAATTGTTAACTGGTTCTATGGTAAGGAGGAATCGTGGAAAGCCACGAGATGATTGAAGTCTATGACCTTAACTTAGAGTGGAGGCTTGAGCAGAGGGGTGGTAGTGTTGTTGAGCACATGAGGATGTGGTTGGTTGCCTCAAGTGAAAGTAATGATAAGAATCTTATACTGAGTAAAAAACACAGTGATCGCTCAACCACAGGTGTTGACTTGTTAATCCTGGTTTAGTAGCTGCTCAACTCAATTGAATCTCTACAGGAGACAGTAGTGTGGATGATGGAGAATTGGTATGTGGAATGGTAAAACTATACCTAACAATGGTAGGGGCCACTCAGAACGAACAAAAGTGTTAGGTTTAGCTAGTTAAACTGGATTTGAGTTGATCTACCGAGGAGAGCCTACATAAAGAGCTGAGCAGTGAAAAACCTTGTTTTCTCAATTCAGTCGCACGCTAGCTAAAGCGTGCCTATCGCGCGACATTGAAAGTCTGAGAAATCTTGTGGGTAAAGCTGAGCAACTTTACAGAGTGAAATAAATGGTATTCGAATGCGTTGTGCTTCCAATAAATGAACCGTGTTTAATGGGTAATTCCAATAGCGAGGCATAAATAGATTTCATTATGTTTTAATTTGAGTAAGTGGAGTAAATAACTGTTGAAAGAAAACCCCTTTAATCTTAAGGAATTATGTTTTTATTTTCCTGTTTACAAATAAAATTGCATCCACTCAAGTTAATAGAACCAGTATATTCTCTTCCTTTGAATATCCTTGCAAGCAGTTAAGTTAGGATTTACCTTTGTGACTTACTGGGTACGGTTGTACTCATTACTTGCTAAACAACAAATAGAAGATCAGCGGAAGTGTGATGATCAAGTTACTGACGAAGCTCAAGAAGAACCCTTCTTCGCTGTAGACGACTGGTTTTAGGTCTTAAACTGAATAATTCTGGGCAATTGCAAGAGTTATTAGCGCTTCCAGAAATAGGGCAGGCGTTACAGTAACAAGTAGTTTTATCCCCTGACCCAAGATTGGGGGTAGCATGCAGTTTTCTTGCAATGGAGCTGACTCCCAATTCTAGCTTTCTTGGAAGTTCCTTCAGTGAAATACTCAGCATATATCCTGCTTGGTGAACTACGTCCAAGGGCATCTGAGTATCTGACACATGATTATATGAAGTTATGAACAATGCACTACCCCCCATTGGGGACAAAAAACTTTCCGTCTCCATTTCATCCATCCATTCTCCCTCGATTTCATTTCAGAAACTCGAATTCTATCACCATTCTGTCTGCCATGACCTCTGCCAGAACTGAAAGAATTGCTCATCTATCTGAATTCTGAAGACTCATAAAAAAAATTTGCACGAGTACGTAAAAGCACACTGCACAGTGCCCTGACTCCTGACTCGACCCACAGCTCATTTCACCGAATAAATGCCTGCAGATCGATCGAACCGGCGTGCGTACGAGCCGGCCAGCCGACCGGCTCCGCTGCGACGCCGTTATGGAGGCGCAGTTGTCGCCGCCTTGACCGGCCGGCCAGAACGGCCGCTGCCACCGGCTGTGTGCGGCTGCTGAATTCCTGAGTTCCAATCATGAGCCTGTGCCTGTGGGTATGCATCGCAATTACAACAGTGCAATGAAATAAAGCACTTCTTTTCAATTTATAACTTACGATTTTATCTGAGTAAACAAACAGAATGATTTTTTCATCGTTTTTGAACAAACAAATAGAATAGTTTTTCATTGTTTTTTGAAACGACTTATCAAGACAACTTTTTCTAAATAGCTTATCAGCATTCGGTTCGTTCGCACAAACACTTACTAATTATGAGTCAGTGGATATGCATCGCAATTGCAACAATGCAATACAATGAAATGAAGGCTCCTTTTTAACTTATGACTAATGGTTTACGGCTTCCTCCGAATAAATAAATAGAATGATTTCTCTGTCGTCTTTTTAAAGCAGCTCTACTTCTTTTCAGTTTATAACTTACGATTTTCTCTGAACAAACAAACAAGATGATTTTTTCATCGTTTTTGAACAAACAAATATAATGATTTTTTTTCATCGTTTCTTGAAGCGACTTATCAAGACAGCCTTTTTTAAATAGCTTATCGGCATTCGGTTCGTTCGCACAAACAATTACTAATCATGAGTCAATAGATATGCATTGCAATTGCAGCAATGCAGTGCAATGAAATGAAGGCTCCTTCTTTTCAACTTATGACTAATGGTTTACGGGTTCCTCCGAATAAATAAATAGAATGACTTCTCCGTCGTCTTTTTAAAGCAGCTCATCAGGACAATCTTGTTTAAGCGGTTTATCGATTTATCGACATTCGATTTATTCGTATAAACGTTTATACTAAAACAAAAAACCATTAACTACAACTATAAATAATTAGCCACAGCCGTAAAGAACCTACCAAAATGTCACGCACGCATTGAATATGGTTCACTCCCAACCTGTGCTCCCTTCTCTCTCTTGAGTTAGTTGCATTCCAAACTGTTTCCACCCTGTGTTTCTTGCTGTTGCCGGTAGAGAAGAGAAGGGAAAGGGAGGGGAGAGGAGCAGACAAGGAGAGAAGAAATTACTCGGCGCACGCTCGAGCGACTTGTCAGTTTCTGTGACTTGTCAGGGCTGCTGCCTGGTCGTCGCCGGCGTTGCTCGCCGTAAAGGGTGCCTTCTTTTCGACTATATCTGATAGTTTTTTGTCTTAGTATAAATATGTGTGTGAATAAACCAAATACCGATAAATTACTTCAAAAATATTGTCCGAATAAACCTTTAAATCATTATATTTATTTATTCAAGAAAATCATAAACTATATGTTATAAACTGAAAGAAATAATTATGATTATTTATTTGAAGAGATCATAAATTATATGCCATAATCTAAACGAAATCATTCTGTTTATTTGCTCGAGCAAATCATTAAGCTATATACCATAAACTGAAAAAGAACACCCAAAAAAAAACTTCGGCCTCGGTCTGGCTGTGAGGCTCCTTTGGAAAGCAGGGCTTTCTTCATGCTCCTACGTGTAACTGGGAATTCAACTGTTTGCTGTTAAGCTCCAGCGTTCCAAACGTCAGTGGCCATGGTCCTTTCTCTGGACCGTCCGATTAGCAATCCAACGGTTGATGATTTTTTAGTTGGAGCGAGATTTGTCCCGATACGGAGCCAGCGGAGAATCGGTAGCATGTAGCCACCCATAACGACTTGATTTCTGGCCAAATAGGTACAGATGGGTGAGAGTAGGGGTGAAAACCGATTAAATACGGATGGATAATAGATTTATCATGTCCTAAACCATTTTTTTACATATACGAATACTAATACCGGAGGAATAAGAATCGAATGCAAATACAATCACGAATATGACTCGGACCATGAAAAATCTCTTAAAATGTATGCATAAACAAGAACAAAACACAAAGAATTAGTGGATTTAATCAACAGGATGAGTATATATTCGTCGCATTTTCAGCAATCAAGCCAACAATTACTTGCAAGTTCAAGTCTGCAACGATATAGATCACCGATCAATCTAATGTGTACTGGGCTGAATCTGGTCATTGGGCTGGGCTGTCACTATTGGACTAGGAAGTTGGGCTGAGAAGAAGGCCGCGGATTGCCGATGTATATTTGAATTTGTTACGCGAGGATTATGTTACCAGATTTGTCATAAAAATAGTTTCATAACATTGTATTTTTTATCATTTGTACAAACATATAATAATTAGGAATAATGGTCAAAAGTGTGTACTGAAGACCATGTCGATATCCAAAACAACAAGTTAAAAAAGAACAGAGGTAGTAAATGCCCCCCCCCCTATTTGTCTTCGATCCAACACTATCCAACTTGTCGCTATACATATTCGCTCCTCGTCCAAGTTCGATTTGGATTGGACAGAAACTATCCGAGCTATTTTCACCCCTAGATCAGAGCCCTAGGGTGTTTCTCGTCGGTTCCGCTTTGAAGTTCACACACTGACGGAATTGTTCTATGCTTCTATGCGCATTTTTCAGCTAATTAAACAGGAAAGGGAATAGTAGAGGTGACTTTGGCAACCCACTGTCAATTTCACCCGAGTTTGGCCCTTCTTCCGGCAACAAAATTCAGTCACAAGCGATCAAACTGCTCCCTGCTTGCTTTCCTCCTAGTCATCTGGCAATCTACATCGTCCATGATGAAAGTAGGTTCAGTCGAAGTCGTCGTACTAAAGATGCAAGCATAAAGGTTGGCTTTTATGTTTACCGTCTGTTCCATTTCAAAAGAAGAGTGGTCCGGCGTTCCACTACTCCATTGAGCCTAACCGAGGTGACATCTAGAGTGAAATTGACAGCTCTCAGTAGCTATCGAGTCAATTTTCAACCCTATTGGCATCTCTAGTTTCACGGGTTCACATCCTTTTTCCTGCGTGTATAACTACTATCTTAAGTCCAAAATATGTCTTGGTTTGCAAATGCTTTTGATTTAGTTTATGCAGGCAACATTTTCCACCCTATGCACCAGCTGCCTACTGATAGCTGTGTCTGAGAGATGGACATATATCAATAGGGTTATAGGGGCATCATATATGTCTAAAAGCAAGGTTCTAAAAATCGGTAACTGTCGTTGATTCAGTCAATCACCTAGTGGTGATTATCAGTGTTTTTGGGATGGGGTGGAAGGATTATTGGAGAGGGTGGGACTACAGATAAACTTCTCTTTTATATTAGTAAAGATATATAAGTCACCTGCTGCTTGTATACAACTGATTATACGACCTATTAGACCCGTTTTTAGAACAATGCTAAGAAATAAGTCATTATTTCTTTCTTGATTTGTATGCATAGAGTTAAAAGATGAGTAAATTGGTCTAAAGATGGTAATAATGGCCCCCCTTCTTTTGGACTTATGGCTTGGCTTTCTACAGTAACTAGGTTTCAAACGGTGTGTCTTTTTAAGGTGGATTCTACAAGTCGATTGTAATAGACACTATTCTAACTTCATTTATATCGGTCAAAATCGCACATGAATATCTCTCTTTGTACTCTCTCTCATGAATAGATAGAATTTAAACCAAAAACCATAAGTCGCACTACAAAAGAACTCACCCGTTGTTATCCGACTCGTTATCTCTACTCCTTAGAAATGTGAATTGGTGGTCGTTGACGCGTTCTCCCTTAGCTCTCCACGGCCATTCGTTCTTCCTCAACTCTCCACAGTAGTCCGATCTGCTCTGTATGCAGCGTCCCCACCTGCGCAGGACTCCTTTGAAACTAATGGCTCGCTTTCCTAACTACTCCCCGCTAAGCATCCTCTCCTTCCTCGTATGTGGCTGTGCCCCCCCCCCATCCCCAAGTTCCAACTGCCCACCACTTCCCCCTCTCTGCTCTGAGGCTCTGATCCACGCCCGCTCTCCTCGTACTCACCCCCATACGCATCACCATTCCAACCGCCCACCACTTCCCCCTCTGCTTTGAGGCTCTGATCCACGCCCGCTCTCTCGACGTGCTCACCCCCATACGCATCACCTTCGCCCAGCCGCCATCCCGCCCTCTCTCTCCATTCTCACCTCCATCCGTATTGTCGTTGCCCGGCTACTATCCCACCCTCTCTCTCTCCCTGCGCTCACCCCCATCCACATCACTGTCGCTCAACCGCCATCTAGCCCGTTCCCTCCCCACGCGCACAGGACTCCTCTCCGAATTGGTTGTCATCTCCTTCCCCTATGTGCAGTCGGTGTTGAGGGCACCCTCTCCCTCCCGCCCACTTCCTTCGCCTGGGCAATGCCGCCGTCGCTGCTCTGGCCCCCAGTCCTCCTCTCCTTCTCTCGCTTCCTCCCCTTGGGCACAAATGGTTCCTCGCATGGACCGGATTCCCTCCCGCCCTTCCACAGGTGCTATCTTCCTCCCTGATTCCCTCTCGCTACATTTGGTTGATCCAATCATTTACCTAGATGCACCCTCTCTCCTGTCTGAACATGCAACAGCTGCAGGCCTATAACAACAAGCATATCTGTGTTTCAAACAAATAATATCATTAAAGAGAAAAACTATGGTGCGGGGAGCTCGCATGCATGACGATGAAAATATGCACTTTCGTTGTATATTTACAATTTATCTTTTTATCCATAGTAACACAGATATGCTAGGATAATATGATTTTTTTAATCCATAGCAACACATGGGGATTAAACTACTTTCCTTTAAAAGTTCCATTTGGTAATGTCTGTGGCCTCACCATCTACCCTTCACAATCTTATGTGTTCTCCATGTGTATATATTCATATGTCTTGGAGGATCTTCTACGAAGGATAGGATTCCTACATATATGTGTACACATGTGATTCATGGCATGATTTGTCTTGCTTGTAACATGGATTTTTTTATACTATTTAAAATTTTAAGCTTTAAATATTTTTGCACGATGGATTCATAGTGAAAATTTTGAGTCTCATGTACAAACAACTCATAGATGTAAGGGAAGTTTTATAAAAAAAAATAGATATAGAGAAACTTGTATTATTTTGTTTGAGAGTTTAGAATTTGCGTTATCAATTATTTGAGATCCGTTGCAATGCACAGGCATGTGGCTACAGTTATAAAGGGTCCACTTCCCTTTTGAAGATTGGTCATTTTGGTTGATTATCTGTTATAATGGATTACTTAAAGAGTTGAACTATTTGGTATTGATGCAGTGGTCTTATTTTGGTCAATCAGGACTATTACTTTTGATTTTAGATGTGCTAAGTTTTGTTAGCACTTGTCCTATGGAATTAATGACTATGTTAAGCTGTTTAATACCATTTATGGTTGTTTATCTACAATGTTTCTGTGTTTGAGCCATTGAGTGTGCTTGAACATCTATTTCTTTTATCATTTTCAACAGATGAATCAGAAACATTTTACTGTTTGAAGATGGGCCAGACCAAGGACAGAGACATCTACGAGGTGTGTGCTTGCTTCCTCCGATCAATGATCGGTATGTGATATGGTTTGTAACAGTGGGGGATTGAGTTTTGGTGTAGAATGGGGTGGGAGGGCTGGAGGACATCTGCTCAATCACCATGGATGGGAGCGGGAGACTCAACGAGGACATCCTGTGGCAGCGCTTGCAGAGCATCGTGCGGCGGAGGGAGGAGTTGCAACAGGTCGAGATCGAGCTGCGAGCATAGGCTTGTGCACACCCGCAGATCATTGAGGTGCAGTGCGGCATTGAGGCGGCTGCTAAGGAGCATGTAGCAGCTGTGGCAAAGCTCAAGGTCGTATCTCTTGCTTTTGCTTTCGTGTGCTTGGTGTTTCCCTACTCACTCGATGGAAGGAAGTACATATAACTTATTGATTGCAGATGATGTAGTCTGTACTGACTAGTGATTGCTTAAAAAGTACTACATATTATCTAAATATTTTTTTATATAGAATTTTATTTTCTGTTGTAACGTACGTGCACAAAACTAGTTGTCTAAAGGGAAGCACTACGGCGTCTTTGGGACGGTAATAGATCTGGAGCGTCGGAAGTTTCGATGGGACGGCTGGAATCGATGTATAGAGCACGCTGCCGCTCCAAAATAACTAGTCATCAATGAGAATGGACGCTGTCACCTCACTTGCACGGGTACTTATCATGTTTGCCCAGAATGACACGGTTCCAAGTAGAGAGAATTGGTTGGATATCCACTGCATTATGGCAGCTGAAAATCTCACACAAGGCAGAGAACATTCTGATTTCAGTCAAGGAGACGAGTGAACGGATGGAGTAGCACATTCGGTCGGTCGTCTGCGACGGAGGCTCTTCACGCGCGTTCCAGCTTTTCCTGGTGGTCCGGACGATGTGAAAGGAAAGGAATAGATTACTGTAGACAATTTAACATTCAGGAGTTCGTCCTCTGTATCAACCAAAAAGTCTATGTTTGATCATCTGTACCAAAGTCTAGACTATTCGACTTTCTTAATTCTGAGCAGCTCGGACCGAGTCTCTCCGTCCTAAGGTTTTCCAGTAGTTCTTAGTTGCTGATCGCTTGTAATCTGAGTTTTCTACCTTGGCTTCATAGCCAACTCTGTATTTACACCTTCATAATGAATGACATGCAATTCTCCTGTGTTTTCGAGGAAAAAAGAAAGTCAAGGTGGCCTAGTCATCCAAAACCGTTTGGGCCCCATGGAATGGAGGCACACGGCACCCCCACACAAGTGGACGCCACGTCGTCGACGGCGGCCGCGGCGGGGATGTCGCCGAGGTCTTCGTGTAGAACGATGTTAAAATTCCTGGACCTGCAGGGACAGTCCATGATGGAAACATGTGGGCATATCGCATATGGCAACTCGCTAACGAAGCAGAGCTCGAGAGACGAACGAGGCCAGGCCAACCATCGCAAATGAACACATGTTCTTACTGTTGTTTTAAAAGAATTGACATGTTCTTAGTTTGGAATTAGAAAATTGTACAGCAAAAAACGCCTATTCTTCAAGCGGCTAGTGTATGCTACGATGATAAATTACTTGTCAACAACCAGGCCAAATTTTGGGAGCATGCTTGAACGTAAGCCCGTCCAATGACACAGCCTGAGTGTCATCATATGGTGATGCGCTGCGTCATGGAGGTCGGCGCTCAAATCGCGCACCAACTGACCAACAACTCCAGCCAGTCCAGGTGCATGCATTCAAACATGCTGCCTCTGACCAAACAATCAAACATCAACACCAAAATCTTCAAGGGACCCATAAAGGGCATGGCATATAGCATATGCTGTCTTTGCCCCTGGGTTCTGGCTCTGACCAACCAATCCTCAAGTAGTCAAGTCCCTCACCAAAATCTCCAACATGCCTTGCAGGATTACAATGCCATGATAACATACAACTCAACATGGCGATACTGAAACGGCAACAAACCAGAACCTTAATTTGCAAGACAACATGGCCGGTATGGCACTGGCAGTCGAGTTGCCAATTCTGCAAAAGCGAATCTGACTGGAGTGGAGCAACAATTAAAGCACATGCTCTCATTACAGGTTAAGAGTACTACAATAATCTACCATGAATTAGGATCTCTTCAATGTTCAAACAACCACAACAGCGATAACTTAAGAAGGCAAGCCACAGAAATGTCAATTACGGCAGATAATATATTAGACTTAAGGCAGGGAGTGGGGCTATTTACAAGGAGGTTTTGGGCTGAGAGAGCGCGGGAGGGCTTAGCTTACTTTTCTACGCATACATTATATGGTAGGACCGGCGGCTGAGACGACTTACCTCACCAAAATAAAAATCAAAACTGCAGCAAATAAGAGTGCAACTGGACCACCAGGAAAAGCACCATCTACAAATAGGGTACTTTGGGCTTATCCAATACATAAAAAGCATTAACTCCACTACGGAACAGCAATTTCTTCGACAGACACATCACTTTTTGTCTCCCTTGTTACTTCGAAGGACCTGCCAAAAGCAAGATGATCAACAAAAGATCAGTGCAGTGTATGGCATTTCTTTTGTAATTATAATCAAGCACGAAATTATAATGAAGAGTGGGTGCAGCCACGAATGAAGCAGCTCGCATTACCATCTGAGAAGGCATTAGCAATTCTCGGAATTAAGAGACGAGGTGGATAAGCACCCTCGTATTTCTCTGGCAGCTGAGCCTCTTTCCATTGAATTAGCAGGACACTCTTCAGACCTTGAGTTCAGGGTTCCTGGATTCATCCGCTGAACCTCCTCCCTCGTGTAGATGAAGATCTTATGAACCATATTGCAAAATTCACTGTCCAAGGAGGAAATTTAGATGCACTAGGTTTGTAATTGCCCTAGACCAACTCAGCAAATGAGGAAAACATTCAGGAGTTACTCACTTCCAGAAATCATCCCCAACGAGCATCATGTCACCTTCGTTGTCAGTGTAGACAACCATCCATTCCTTGTTAGAACTCTTCAGTTCGCCATTAAAGTCAAACATGTTATCCAGCTCAGCGATCAACTCCTCGTAGCCATTAAACTTTGTAAGATCCACAGACCTGCCAAGTGCAATTCCTTGCTTGTGGACCTGAAATGTACAGTTGCTATCATTCATCATGTTGGACAACAGGGAAGCTATAAAAGGTAATTGAACAGGACATCTCATTTCATGCGGTATTGTTTGTCGTGGTAGGGGTATTTTATTTGTTGAGGTGGTGTATGTAAACACAGTGTCCAGATGGTGCCAACCATACAACTCAAAAGCAAGGAGTCGTGTGTAAGAAACAAAGTTTTAATGTTGCATGCATAGCAGCGATTAGAGGATTAGGAGGCTTTAGTATGTCAAACTTGTGGACTTGGAACTATACAAATGAAAATATCCAAAGGTTCTTCAGAAGCAATCTCCTTGTACATATCTCAAGGAGAGAATTAACTTACTTGGAGCATTACTTAAAAAGAATTCAAAAGAAAGCTAAATTCTAGGAGCATCTGGCGGACTTGGGAGATTATAAAACAGAAATTGAGGCAATAATAACAAGAAAAATGCACCTTCTTGCAACTTCTAGTTGATCCGCCTTGTGACTTGCACGACATATTTCTTGAAAAATGCTTCTCAGGAACAGAATCTGCCTGTGGAGCATCAAGTGGCTTCAGAGTCTTAGAAGGTTCAGAACATTTCTCTACTTCAGTTGCATCTGGTCGACGCCATTCAGCAGCCCCTGGAGTTTGTGGCAACCCATCATATGCAACACTCGACGGAGATTTCAAAGGCTCAGATTTCACTGGGCTGTCAAGGTGAATACCAAATAGCTTGCATGAAGTGCCTTTCGTTTTCTGCACATCACCATGGGCAACGACCAAAGGTTGAGGCTTGATCAGGCGCGGCTGTGTGTCATCCATGTGGGAACTTGGCATCATATGGCCAAACCAGCCCACTGGGTATTGCTCGATGCCACGGCCTGGCAGTGCAGGATAAACTCCATTCCCAAACTTTGTATTTGCAGCCCTATGAGGCAACCCACTAACTTCCTGCATCATTCTATAGTTCTGTTTGTTCAACCCAAAGCCAGTATTTGGAGGCATCAAGGACCATGAGCCGGGGTACATATTGTGATTGCCTTGCTGATCTTGATACTGAGCATTTACTGTATGCCAGAAGTTCGAATGACCTGCAGCAATCTGCTCGGGTAAAGAACAGAAACCCTGTGGGTTTTGTACATCTTTTGGGGGCTGAAATCCAGATAACATCTCACTGTAAATTTCAGGCCTGTTCATCTGCACCCAACCATCTGAACCTAGCTTTCTCTGTGTAGGAATGTTATTTTTCTCACGATCATATCCTGAGGGCAGCAGGATTGACTTCTGTGCAGTGTCCAACTCACTGCCATCACCAAAACCAGTTTTCGAGGTTGCATTCTCTTGAGTCTGGAAAGCCCTTTGTAAAACATTTTGTTGATTCTCAAATGCTACTTTGGGAGCAGCTAGATCGAAAGGAAAAAACACATGGATTAGTAAAAACAATAACTACCCAACAAGCTCCACATCGATGACAAGGTCAAACCTTCTTTTGCTTGAGCAGAAGAGTCAGCTGGGGTAGCTATAACATTCGGACGAAGCCTCTTGGTTCTTGGCACTGGAAGCGGATTGATGGGAGGAGGGCTTACAGCAGGTTCTATTTGCCAGGGAGAAACTCTTTCAGGACGAGGAATGGAAGAAGCTTCATCCCATCGCACCTGAATGATATGAAAATACATCAGAACAAAGCTCGGTAAAACAAATGTAGCTCAAATGTAAAGCAACGAAAGAAGCACGTTGTAATACCTTAAGGGAACGCCATTGTGATTCAGCCCACTCAACTGGATCAGAATCGCCCATTCCAACTATAGTCCCAGTGAATCTAATGTATGAGCATTGAAGGTTTTTAAGTTGCTTCTGGCAGAGATCATTTACGGTAAAGCAGAACACAAAATCCACCAAAGCCTGAACCAGGCAGCTGCTCACCTTTGCTCTGGAGCCTCTTCACCTTCAAATCTCATCTTAAATCTCATCCCAATTGAGTAATTGCGGGTCAGTGAGTCCATATAGCAATCATAAGGGACCACAAACTCGGCTGGACTAGTCCTGAAAGATCGATGTAAAGATTTCAGAAATGGAGCTTGTAACAGCTAGCATGATTGCACAAAATTAGACAATTCTATCACATGAAAGCACTATATAACCTCAGTTCAGAATGCAGGTTACAAGTAAAACAGCATGGCTCCTAAATGTGCATTCTGGAATTTACGTGTATAAAACCTAGAAAGAGTTTGCAACAAACCTAGGCTTGTAATAGACAGTGAACATGGTCCCTGTGTTAACAGCATGCCATGCTGTAGCAAGAACACCAAGATGCATGCTGTGGCTTGATATTACTGAAGATGGAACATTGCTTTGTTGCCTCATTGCGCGCCTGACTCCAACACGTAATTCCCCATTGTCACCTCTGCGCACATCATATGGGGGAGTATTCATTAAGTGGTACAGGGGGGAGAGGAGTTGAAAGCAAACAGCACAAATTGTTCAGTGTGCCAAAACATCAGACCTGAGAAAGATGAAGGCATCCCCAGCAACGAGTCGTTTGGCACTAACAAATACACTCCAGCCACTCTGCAAAAGGTGTCTTCGTGGCTGACCTGAAGTTGAGCAAATAGGTACTTGAGATGGATTCAAAGACAAATCAGCAACCTAATTCTAGCCTAGCTACAATTAAAACTTGGGCATAATAACTTGATTTAATTAGCTGTTGAATCAAAAGGCACTAAAGCATGAGAACTACTTGTCCAAAGAAACTAAAGCATGAAAGGTGCAACATTAATCGACAAAGCTATCGATATGTATGCACATATCAAATGCAGGCTCATGCCAAGAAACCAAAATGCACAAGAAGTTGAAAACACAAGTTGGTCCCTCTAATAAAGCTAATGAGGTAAAATGAGGCATACGTATGGTACTGGAAAGAGCATTTAAGACCAATTTAAGATCAAGTAAAGGGGTTATTCACACGCGCAAAAAACTGTTTTCCACTGTACAATCAAGCAAAGCCTGGTATAAAGTATGCTTCCCTTCCTAGTCATGTAAACTTATGTTAGTGAGTAGACAGCACTGAGAGCCACACATTCTTCTGGAAATAGTCAGATCACAAAGAAGGTGTGGAGTGCTCACCTCTGAAGATGTGCCGAAAGCGCCATTCCACACCATGCAAATCCTTGGCCACCAGCTCTTGTGTTGGAGGCTGACGGCTCATATCCTAACCAAGAAGCCAAAGCAAAGATCATCACTACAACTCAAGCAACATCAAGTAGGCCTACAACTACAGCAATGAAAACAACATCAAGTCAAAGATCCAGTGGGCCTAACCAGTGGCGGGAGGCACTCATCTGCATGGCGACGCAGCACCGAGAAGCCGCCGTGCGTGCTCGTATCCGAGGCAGTCAATGTCTTGCAGAAGGAGTGCACGCGTGGCCTCACAGGCGCAGCCGGTGGGGCGGCAGTCACCTTCTCACTAGAGGCATTCTCCTCTTGCTGCTACACACCAAACCAACAAACAGAGTTTGCTTCAACGCTCCAGACCTAGATCCCCATATGAAACACAGTGTGGAAACTGGAGGCATTCCTCACCTTCGATTCAGGAAGCAGAGTGAGCTGGGCGTAAACCTCATCGGTATCTGGCTCGGCCTACAAACGGAACTACACATCAAACACGCACGCTACTGAAAAGGAAAGCTCCCAGTTGCAAGCAAGACGGTTCAAGTACCTTCAATTCAACGTTCATGACCTCACACAGGATCTTCCATGGGAGATTGTACAGTTGCATCCGCTGCTCAGCCACCTGGTTGGTCGATGCCTCCACCTGAAATGGACAAGAACAAGAACTCCAAGATCAGCTCCCAAAACACATGGCTCTTTTCCGACCGAGAGAATAAAAGTCAAGAACTCAGAGCTGAGTCACTGATCACTACTGAACATGAAAATCCCCAAACATTTTACCAAGGAAAGACAGAGGCCTCAAAAGGCATCCAATTATAGCAACCAAGAAAGAAATTGCCAGCGTCAAGTGAAACAATTCGGCCTAAAATTACTGCGTAACATGCATAAGTCACAGGATAAGCTCAAAAACCTCAAATTTTCCAAACCAGAGCATGGGGGAGAAGAAATAACAAGTGAAACTGAAAAGGGAAACACCACAGCATAGCAATCCAGCACCAAAACTGCCAAATTCCACGCAGAAATGACTCCAAACTCAGGTTTCCAGCGAGGGAAGAGGAAGTGCAGCTCAGCTTGCACTAAGCCGCTAAAAAATGTACAAAATTCGGAGGAAAACCCAGAATCTCCACCAGTTCAGCCGAATTCCAGCGCCAAGGCTCAAATTTTCCGTAGTCAGAGCAAAGACCCCTTGATTCGGTTCCCAAGCACTGAATCCCCAAAATTACAGCACCTCAAAGGCCCAGGGTTTCACAAAATCGAACAAAATCCCCATAATTTCACCAACGGAGCCTATAATCGTAATTTCACCCGCAGAAAACCGAAATTCCTCAAACATGCTTAACAAACACCGCGCTGATCACGGAGAAACGCAAAGATTCACCCTCGAAGCACACAAAAAAACCAAATCCCCACAGCTCAACACCAAAACAAGGAGCTAACACTGACCAAACCATGAACTATCGCCCCGATCACCCAAAAAACGAACAGAAAAACCTCAAAACAAACCCAAAAACCTCGCAGAAATGGAACTTCCCAAAGCGAACACGCAGGGACAAAAAGGCGGTCAAAAGAAGCCTCCCCAATTGGGCAACAGCTGCTGCGACTCACCTGCTCGATGTGCCCCTGCGGGAAGTAGAACACCTTCTCCCCGACCCTCGGCACCGTCACCAGCGGCCCGGCGCACGCGTTCCACAGCTCCGAGAACAGCCCGTCCTCCGCTCCCCCACCCCCTCCGCCGCCGCCTACAAGCCCAAAGCCCAGGCCCAATAACCACGTCAGAACCCACCAAGCCCAAACCCACCCACACCCCAGCAGAAACCCACTCACCTCGCGCCGCCGCAGCTCCATCCCCCTCGCCGGCCCCCGCTGCCGCGGCCTCCGCAGCCGCTGCCGAAGACATCACAGCCAGATCTTCACATCCGCGCCGCCTCGCCGCGCGCGCTCACCTCCGGCACACCCGGAACCGGGCCCGAATCGCGCGAATTTCCGGTCGGATTCGTCGCGCGCCGTCGAACTCCCCTCCGATTCGCAGCTCCTTCCCCACTCCCCTCTCCTCTCTCTCTCTCCCCCTTTTTACTGCGCTCCTAGCTCGGGAGGAATTAAGAAGGCGGCGTCAGTTCGCAAGGTGGTGGTGGTCTCTCTCCTCTCTCGCGTGAGTGGGTGTGTATATTGTGCGCGCGCTTCGAGCGGGAGGTGAGGTTACCATGGCGGTGAGGTGACCCGCGCGGCAGGGTGCAATTATTTCACCGGGGGAGGTGGTCCGGGCTTGGGCTTGGGCTTGGGCCTGGGCCTGGGCTTGGTCTTGGGGTGGGGATGGGCTGTCTCGCTCCTGCAGGCAAGGGGTGGGTGCAATAAATATTCCTGTTGGGGTGTGGGATATTGGGGTGTATCCTCAAGGGTACTCGTGGTTTTTTATTGGGTTTTGGTTGGGCGTGGGGTGCTACCGCTGCGTGCTTAGCTGCTCAGGAACGGTGGCTCGTGGCTGTGATGGCTGATAAACTCGGTTTTGATTTCTAGTTTATTTTTCACTATTTATAAGTTTTATTTTTTTTTTAACTTTTGACTTTTTGTTGAGTTTTTTGCCGGTTTTTTTCCCGTATTTGTTTGTTTTATACGTAATGGGCTAACATATTTTTTATTTTTAAATTTTTTTTAAATTTAATTATGCTAAATAAGCTCTCATCATTTCTGATGTTTTTTTCATTAGCTACAGTGTTTTCAGCCATAAGCCACGAGCTTTTCAGCCGAACTGATCACCACCTTAGTATATTGGCGATTTTCTTTCCGAGGATTTGTTAAATCGAAGTAGGATTTAGGGGTGCCTTTTTGGTTTAGTTTAGAGTATCTCCAACAATATGAGCTAGTTACTAGCTCTAAAACAACTTCTCCAATAGTACTAACTTTTAGCACATAGCTCATAACATAAATAGCCTCATATGACACTCTCACATAATCTTGGAATGTATGTATGAGACTAGCTCTTGAGGCGGAATAGGGTCTCGGTGTTGCAGAACACCGGTTCCAAAAAAAATTCAGTAGGAATTAGCACTTTTATTTCATGTGTGAACCCCTAGGTTAAACTCAGTGCACCTTATTCTTTCCTTGAAACCCAATGAATGAAGCACTAACAACCAAATTTTCAATAGCTAGCAGCAGAACACGAGAAGCTTCTGCTTCCGTCAACCTATGAGACAACTACAGCAGGCTGAGCCAGTCCTTGAGCCAGCGTAAGAGGGAGGAGCACAATAGGCCACGGTGTCCATTTGATGATCCCAAGCATATCACCTCATATCAACCCTCAACGCTTGTTCGCCTCGCATGGTCGGTCAGGAGATGTGCACCACGTCCACCACACAGCCGCACCTAGATAGGCAGCGACTAATCATCGGAGAATGAGAGAAATCGGCACCACTGGCTGCCCTCGTCTACCATCTCACAGTGGCGTCACCTGGTCCCTATTGCCTCAAGCCTTCACCGACCGAAGGAAGCTTAGATCCACCCGATCAATATGTACTTTACTTTAGATTTCTCTCAATTATTCCAATTTGTGAGTTAGGGTGTCAATGTGATAATTGCTGATTTTTGTTGAATTGTAGGGTTAAAACTTAGGGTTTTAATTTTGATTTTAGAATACCAACCTAACTCGTTGCAAATCGCGGACAAAATTATAATATTTGACTGCAATATTAAGCCACTAGACATATTTTCTATTATATTATTTTTGAACTATTGAATATATAAATATCTAACTGACTTTTCAATTAATAGGTGATAATTTTATGAATGATATACTTATTTGCTATGTGGAGAAATAAAAGTTGACGAAAATTACTAATGATGTTATGGTTCGACGCTTTATGAACTTGAAAGAACGTAAATACTAAAAGATAATACATTAACTTACATTTTATCATTATATTGTTTTTTACTTGAAAACTTTAAGTAATTTTGTTCTCTTTTAATAGGGCATTAAGATTGAATGATGTATTTTTATCAATGCCAATCAACTTTTGTTTGTGGTTTCGCCTTAAGTTTCTTCAATTAGTTTCAACTAATTTATATTATTATCAGGTTTTTATTTTTGTAAGTATTTTGATCATTTCTTTTTTACCATCACACGCTGTTGCTGATTATGTTAAAATATTGATACTAAAAATTACTGAACATATTACTATTTAGCATAATATTACTTGACAACTATATATGTTGTTATATATACAGTGAAGTGGTGAACCCGATCATTTTCATTCTAATTCCGTCTCTTAGGTTATATACAATTGCTAGACTCATGATAAGAACGACATTATCTTAACCACAAATTAGTGATATTAGTATCATTTAAGGCTTTAGTGGGTAGTAATCACATCACAGGTGCCAACATAACCATATCTCTTTCGCTATAGAACTCTTCTTATCATTAGTACTACTATGGTTGCTCCGCATACGAATAGCTTCATTTTAATGGTTACTCCTTATACTTTCCTTTCAAGTTTTATTTATACTCGCTCAAAATACAAGAATTTTCTTAGTTTTCTCAGGAATGTACTGTTTTTTTTAACAAAAACTTACGTAAAATTCGTATGAAATTTCTGCGCTCGTAGATAAGTTCCATGAATCCACCTCCATGGAGAAAAGAATGGTACCAATCTGACAGAGGAGGAAACGGAAGTGGAAGTGGGGAAATGGGGCTTGTGGTGTTCAGGGAAAGTCGGTGGTGGAGGGACTGTGGAGGCAGCGGTAGTACGCACACTTACACGGGCGCGCAGAGGTAGCACAGTGGCTAGGAAGGAGGAGGAGGAGAAAGAAACAGTGGTTTTCGTGGGCTTGGGGAACGTGTCGAGGAATCAGAGGCCACGCGGGTCCCACATGTCTTTTTCCTGTCCTACCCTCTCCTCTTCTGGCCATGTACATGTACAGTGATATATCAACTACAATACACTTCTATGTATATCTATAGATAAAACTAAAAGTACCTATGAATTATATATATAATTATTTGTTATGGTCTCACGTAATTGATTAGTTGCCTATACAATCGAATAGGCAGTAGAAAGTCGTCTATAAGACTGCCTATTAAATACTCACTATATTCTTTTTTACTTGACATTTTTTTATTTTTTTATGGTATTTAAAATGTGATTTTGACCGCTACTTTTTATAACTTTACATTAAGATATGCTAATAAAATTATAAAAGTATTTTTAACGACAAATCTAATGATACAATTTTCGTATAGCCAATGTAGGTAGTTTTAAATCTATGAAAAAAGTCTATATAATACGTCGAACTTTGCTCGAAAGTCCATCCAACACCTTGAACTATGAAACTAGACATTTAACCTCTCGAACTTTGCAACACAATTCAAACAATACCCTGACCCGGTTTTGGATGGTGGTATTGGCCGTGTGATGTGATGAGTGGCGGTTTTACCACGTAAGATAACATGTTGGTCAAGTTTATGTGACTGACAAGTGGAGCCCACAGTGTATTCTCTCCCAAATCGAAACAAAGAGGGAGGGAACTACAGAGGCGGTGGCTATGGAAGCACGGTTGGGAGTTTGGTGGGGGAGAAGTTTTTGTGGGCCCATATATTATTGACCTAACTTAACTAGCGTGTCATCCTACATGGCAAAATCGCACACTCATCATGTCATGTAGGCAAACTATCATGCAAAACTAGATTAAGGTGTTATTTAAACTGGATTGCAGAGTTTAGGGGTCAAATGTCTGGTTTTATAGTTTAGATGCTGGACAGACTTTCAAGCAAAATTTAGAGTATTATATGTACTTATTTCTAAAATTATTGATAGTTAAATTTTAAAATTTTTAACGGTATGGATACTAAAAAGAGAATTGGTTCGGTCCACGTAGAGGTGTTGGAGGTGTTAACACCTCCACTGCATCTAGCCGTTAATTAACGATGGGTATAACTGCACCTAGCACCACTCCTGCACACCACTCAGAGACACCGGAGGTGTTAAGATCATGAGAACCGTTGGATAAGCTATATTGAACGGCTGAGAATAAGTGAATATACCAAACCAAAACTCAACTAAAAAACCAAATAAAATAAAAAAAGTAACGGACAACATCCTTTCTTTCTTTTTCCTCGTATTACCTAAGATCCTACGTGACAATCTTATCGACAGTTGACATGCGGTGTTATTCATGGCCTTATTATTGCTCTACTCATTTCTGGCACGACGGTTTCCAGGGGGCGGGCGGTGATCTCAATGGGCGCAGCGCTGCAGACCGCAAAGAGAGAGAGAGCGAGAGAGAGAGAGAGAGAGAGTACACGTACACGTACAGACAGACACCCCACGCCCCAATGCTGTCTTAAATTCACCGAGTTTAGCAAATAAAGTAAATTCTTTTTCCTGGGAACAAGCATTTTATTTTCTGTATTCTTTTTTCCTACCCTTTAATTAGAACCCACGGATTTATTTATACTGGCTTAATATCCATACATTGCTACGGATTTAAAATTTTTAGAACATATTTGTATGCATATTCTAAAAAATTTTACCACATGTGAGTTTCAGAACATGTAGTATGTTAAATTTTAAAAATCCATAGCAACACACGGGCATTTAGCTAGTAATAACAACAATGATAAGTAACAGTAGGAAAACTACTCTTCTAGGATTCATAACATATCAATATTCATTAATCCTCTGGAACAATAATGATAAGTAACAATAGGACAACTACTCTTCTAGAATTCGTAGCATATCAAAAATTTTACCAAACTTTTAGAACATGTTGGGATTAAATCACACAATCTGCTTTCTTTCTCCAACTCTTACCACTTAACAGGAATTACACGGCTTAAATAAGCCTCATGTGCACACACACGACCTCCATGCACATACTAATTCCACTAACTTGGGCCTACTCTCATGCCTCCTAGAATCACTCCACAATCCCGCACGAGACCGCTTCTCACGGCTACTACGACTGCTTCACACAGCTATGATCGCTTCACACGACCAACAACGAAATTTCGGGCCCTTCTAATCGATCGTTCTGCTGGCTAGATTTGCCCATCCACCTACGTGTCGCGCGATCCACGCCTCAACGCTTTTCCTTCACCAGCGCCCTCACCCTCGCTCGCGCCCCCGTCTCCTCCCCTTCAACCTCATCGCCGCCCTTGCCACCGTCGCTCGGCGCTGCTCCAACTCCGAAAGCTGCTTGACCCCCCTGTGCCTCTAGCCTCCTGCTTCCACTTGCGCTCAACCTCTGATGCACCTGTGCCCTGTCGCCCCGACTTTGACCACGGCCCCCTTCGACCATGGCGTTGACTTCGACCACAACCCCCTTCGACCATAGCCCCAATTTCACCACTGTCCCTTCAACTACTGTCCTCTTCAACCACAGCCCTTCGATGTTGACCACTCCCCTCTTCAACCATGGCCCCCTTCGCCCACAACTTTGACTTCGACTACAAATCTTCGGCTTCGACCAATGCTCTCTTCGACCACGATTTCGATTTCGACCACGGATCTTCGACTTTGACCACAGATCTTTAACTTCGACCACTGCCCCCTTCAACCGCTGTCCCCTTTGACCACGGCCCATCGACGTCGATCACTTCCCCATTTGACCACCGCCCCTTCGATCACGGCTTCGACCACAGCTCTTCGACGTCGACCACTTCCCCTTCGACCACAGCTTCGACTTTGACCGCGGATCTTTGACTTCGACCACTGGTCCCTTCGACCACGACCCTTCAACATCGATCACTTCCCCCTTCGACCGTGCCCCATCGCTTGACTGCTAGCACTAGCCTGCTCGGCCCCGACTTCGACCACGGCCCTTCGACGTTAACCACAACCCCCTTCGACCACGGCGTCGACTTCAACTATGGATATTTGACTTTGACCTCGGCCCCATTCGACCATCGCGTCGACTTTGACCATAGCCCTGACATCGACAACGGCCCCTTTGACTTCGACCTCGGCCCCCTTCGACCATTATCCCCTTCAACCACAACCATTCAATACCGACTACTTCCGCCTTCGAACAGGCCCCCCCTTCGACCACGGATCTTTGACTTCAACTACTATCCCCTATGATCATTGTCCCCTTCGACTACGGCCCTTCGACATTGACCACGGCTCCCTTCGACCACAGCTTCAACTTCAACCACGGCCCCCTTTCGACTTTGACCATGGATCTTCAACTTCGACCACTACCCCTTTCAACCACTATCTCTTTTGACCACAGCCATTTGACGTCGACTACTTTCCCCTTCGACCACCGCCCTCTTCGACCACGGCTTCGACTTCGACCATGGATCTTCGACTTCGGCCACGGCCCCATTCTACCACGGCACCGATTTCAACCACTGCCCCCTTCAACACATTGTCCCCTCGACCACTTCCCTCTTCGACATGGATGCGGCTACTGGGTGGCGGCGTGGGGAGAGCCACGTGGGCGAGAGAAACAAGAGGAAGCCATCGCCGCGTGGCACCGAACAACGGCAGCAGTAGGGGGCGGGTGCGACAGGGGAGGAAAACCGGGGCGATGTAGCGCCGCGGGGAGCAGGGCGAGGAGGGAGCAGGGGCCCAATGGATCTAGTGGCTGCCGTCTACGAGCGTCCATCTCTCGGATCCACCTGCCGCCATCGATCACTGCCTTCTAGATCCACCAACTGTTGTTGCCGAGCATGCCTCTCGGATCCACTGGCTGCTATCACCGAGCGCCCTTCTCTCGGATCCATCGGCCACTGTCGTCGAGCGTCGTGCCGCCTCACAATTCCCACCAGTCTGACCATCGTCTTGACTGGAATCGCTTCGCCACACTGTTCGTGTAGCGAAAAATCTTGGTTAGAGGGGTGATGGGAGATGGGGCGCCGACGGTTGGGAGATGCTCGGTGGCCAGTGAGGAGGGAGAGGGGAGATGGGGTGGTGGCGGTGGGGAGATGCCCGATAGGCAGCGAGGAGGGAGAGGGGAGATGAGGTGACGAGTCAGTGGGTTACGGCCATCTACGAGGGAGAGAGATCTGGAGAAAATGATAGAACAGAATAGCCGAAAGTGAAAGTGGAGATGAGGGATAGTTAGAACGAGAGAGGGGGATATATATATATGGTCATGTTTTCTGTGTTTAGATTGGAAGGCTGAGAAGAGAAGAGACAGAATATACCAATAACCATCTACTCATATTTTGAAGGAGAAGAGTTTTACAGGATCCGTGTGGAAATATTCATGTGACGTACTAGCTGTACGGCCATCTTGAAAGAAAATCATGCCAGATCCATGGCAAGTGGTGGTACTTGACGCCTTGACGGTGAGAACCAGCCTCATGGTTTGTCCGGCGTATAGTATAAAAATGCAAGTGACATACGGACACGAGGGGTACAAAAATGGTCGTGTGTTTGGTGACACTGAGACAACCTGTAACCGAGGAAACAATTGTTTTACAATGTTGGCGGAGCATACGATGCGCGACTCCCGACATCTGATCTGGTGTATCAAAAGATTAAAACCAATCAACGTGTTTGTTTTCTAATTGATCGGCCTGCAGCAAACTAGAACATGACAAAAATTCTTACAAAACACAGGAAAAATACCACTCCTACAAAAATAATGTAGGACTGCCAGGGGCGGAGCCACATTGTCGTATGGGTACTGTTGCACCCTAAATTTTTTTGCGCAAAAAATGGTATATATTCCTTTAATATACAAAGTATCCGATATATATATACACACACTCTGATAGCCTATTAGGCTCAATAGGTAATAAGTCAAGCCTATTAGCCCACGTGCCAAAGCCATCCTCACTTTCTCAATCGATCAACCAAGAAATGCTAGGACCTCTCCAAGCAACCCTTCTATACCTGCATCGCCAAGTCCCCTACGCTACGCTCCTGACTTATTGTGCCTTGCTTTTTACTGTTCAGCTCTTTTATGCACCTGAGTCCTCGATGTCTATTAGCTTCTCAAATACTGGTAGATTGTTTCCTAATGTTCATGTATCAACTAGCTGCCAATTTGGTAATGCTAATAATGCTTCTAAATCCTTATAAATTGCCTAAATTAAGGTTGATTAGAATGTTATGGGGCTGCAAGATACACCTTTGGAGAGTTCTATGGTTTTAATTTGAGTTTCGATATATCGATTTATAAATTTATATTGAACTTTCGTATTATATCATTTAAATTTATTTTAGAATAAACGTATCTTAAATTCATATCCTTATAGTTAAAATTCTGGCTTCGTTACAGTGGACTGCATGGCAGTAGCAAAAAGAAAATGAGTGGAAGAAATACTTCAAAAAAAAAACTCGTGTACAAGGCGAGGCTTGGCCGCTCCTCCGACCGACCGACCCGCGCCACACGTCAGCGACGCCTCTCTGCCCGGCAGGGGCCCACTCTCCTCGCCTCGCCTGCGCTCGCCACGAGACGAGAGATGGGAGGGATCAGAGAAGCGCAGGGACCAGGGTGGGCCCCACGGGGCAGGCGGTGACCTCACCGGGACGAGGAGGACCAGGCCCACGGACCTGGTATCCTCTCCATGACCTGTGGGGCCCGGCTCCGCGCTAATGGCGCTGCTTATCGAGGTCGCTAATCCGAGATTAGTACTAACCTTTCCCTACTCGGCAGGCGGATCCGCTGCTCCGCGGCGAGCAGCGGGCGAGGATGCGGCGCGGCATGATTGGCTCATGATTCGGGGTAGCCAAGCGGCGGCGATCCCACACGCGGAAGCAGGGGCACGGCGCGTGGGGTGGCAGTGCAGTGGCTACTGGCTTGGGATCTGGTGCGTGGTGTTCGTGGGACGCGCGGAGGGGATCACACGGCGCCGGCGGGGAGCGAATGGCCGGCCTCCTGGCGCGAGGCACGTGACGATGCGAGCCCCACCTGCCAGCGCCTCTGCCGTGGGCCCGCGCCGTGGGCATTGGGTAGGAATTGCGTGTGCGGCCACTTTTTTTTCACGCGCGCGAAGGATGAGGCTGAGCCCATATTTCGGAGTTTCGGGTATTTTTAGCCGTGATACATAAATACTAAATTTAACTTTCCAAGCGTCGTAATAGCATTTCTATTTCTCTCCTCGAGCGTGAGACTCTAGCTAGCTGATACATACGCAGATTCGCCCCCCACACCACAGCACCTAAATCATACGGTACGAAAACACATGATCTCGAGTCATGCAGCCGGGAGCGCATAATTCCGCCTATTTCGGCCACCGTGTGATCACCATGACTCGAGGTCATGCGCTCCTAGGCCACATGACTCGGGTACTTCGGTGTCAGGGTGCGGGGCTGCGCACGCGTTGGCCAACTAGGTCCTGCGCTCGGAAAAGAGTCAGAAATGGCATTGGCACTCCGAGAGCTATGTTTGGTATTTGTGTGTCACCATGGGACCAAAAATACCCAAAATTCCAATATTTCGCGTCGTATCTTTTAAATGAGACAAGAGCGCTGCCATTGAATTAAGGGGATTGATTATAGAGCATCTAGGTGCTAAGTAATTTTTTAAGAACAATTTTAGAAAATAATTGGTTTTCTATTTATGATATTTACCACTAAATTATGTCATCTAACTCAAAAATTAAAAAATACAACTAAAATATTAAAAGATATCATTTGGATTTTTAATAAATTATCAAAAGAAAGTCACATAAATTACCATCCATTTGACCCTACGTTACCACCGATAGTTTAACATATCACAAAAGTATAGATCATTCTGGCCAGTTGGTTAAGTAACAACAATCAGGCAAAACCCCTCAGAATAGTTGGCAAATAGTTGCCATCACATTGTTGTTGCCTTCCCAGCCTTGATTGCAGTTGTATAAATTTGTAAAAATTCCAACGGGTTTTGCTAACCATCGAATTTCTCAAGGTTACTTGGTCGGAACCTTTTTGGCCAGCATACTGCTTGAAGGCCTGTCGAGAAAGCTCGATAACATGTGATTAGGTCATGAAGTCTTCTTTGAAAAGTGGCAAGATTGTAATATGTTAGAGATCTGTTCCTCCAATAGTCATAATAGTGAGTTGGTGTCCCAATCCGAATGTGGACACTCAAATGACATCTCTGACCGGATGTTTGATTCAGATGATATCATAGGTTATCTAGACCATGTCCCTGATTTCTTCTCTCATGACGAGGGGGTTGCTTCATTATTGAAGAAACTTCTTTTCGCATGGCTTCCTTGCCAGAACCTTTCAACAATTCTTGTCTATGCCGACGAATTATTGTCAGTCTAACCACATTGGCTTATGCCATTTGAGGAATGCATAGAGGAAGTTAATGTATGGCTCTACGTCTGCCTCTGCTTTTGATACATCTCCATGCGCTGCATGGTTTGCTGGAGAATTTTTGATGCCTAACCCACAACTTGGGTATATCCTAGGGTTTCTGCCAGAGCAGGGTCCAGGTTGTTAAGAATTTCATGGACACATTGCAGATTTTGAATAGTTATCAAAGGTCTTGTAGCATTTTTATTGGCGAAAGGAGTACGATGACCCGAGCTTCGTCCTAGGTTCTTTGCTCGCTCTAGATGACTTAGCAAATGCGGAGGGGTAAGAATAGGTGGTTTAGGTGCTCGACGTCCACTAATTACGTCATTTCTAGCTTCTTCGGGAGGCGCTAGAGAGTTTGTACCATTTTGACCAATGGATCATAAGGGATTTATCATGGAGAGTCATGCACGGCATTTGCAGCAATAATCACCGATTATGTTAACCTCATGCTTCCAACAGGAATCTCTTGAGGAACTCCCATTAAAATGGAGGGAGTGCCTTCTATCGTTTGGCAAGGAACTTCCACGTCGAAGAATGATTGGAGACCACAGTTTCCGAGTGACTGTGTGATGGACTCAACTTGATTTGGTGAATTACCAATCAAATGATAAGTGTTATTATCTTCGCTTGGCTTTCTGTCGGAGGCAATGATGAGGAGGCATCGTGTTCCATGGCGCGGATGCATACATCCATGTCAAGGTTAGCGTAATCTACTAGATCAAACTAATTCTCTTCATCCTAGGTTTGTGTCATGATCACATAAGTGATGATAGAAACAGAGAAAGATGATGTTGATGAGAACCCTTAGGGACTCAACGCCTTCTCCCTATAGATGGTGCCAATTGTCGATGATCAAATCATCGATCCTACAAATTGTGGAAAAAAAGCCAAGTCTCACAAAGTAATTGAAAGGGAGAAATATGACTATCTTTATTGCAATATCGGGGTCATAGCATGTCTATTGTAGAGCGATTACAAAGGGGGTGCTACTAGCCCTAACTTTGCTATTCCTTGTCTCCATTGTCTATTGATAGATATTGTTTTTCACTGTCTATCAATCTATCTCTTGATTTATTCATTCATTTTATTTCGTAAGGCTTAAATAGCACCGAAGAGGTGTTGGTTGTCTTACTAGAACAGGCACCTTGTTGATTCCACACACTCGACCAAGTAGACGGTAGCTGTCAGCCAGAGAGAACTAGTAAATAATTGTTGATCGATTATTTGTCAGTGGGAGAATTTCAGATAAAACAAAGAAGAGGACAAATTTAGACAACAAAAAGACAAATCCATTACCTTGTCCAGTGACGACGGCGGGATATCCGGCGATAACGATGCGCGTCAGTGCGGGATGGAGGGTTGTGATGCGCGTCTAGTTGTAGAGAGAGAAGGGGCGATGGCCTGGTGGTGGGCGGCGGTGGCGAGGGTGGGTGGAGGGGAAGAGGGGGCAAGGGTGGCGCCGGCCGCAAGCGATGGTGAGGGGAGGTGGGGGGAGGGAGTGGATATGCACGGAGCTTGCTAAGATGGAAGAAGAAGAGGTAGTGGATATCCACGGAGCTTTTTTTTCTTTTCTGTATATTATCCGTAGAGATATTACAATATTTTTTACTTTTATTTTTTAATTAAATATCTCAGAAAAAAAAATTAATAGCCGTATTAAAAAGCCAAAAACCAAATAAAACAGGTAATTAATTGCGTTAGTCATCGGCTGTAACAATAGCAAGAGCGGAAGACACAGTAGGGTGTGTCCGCGTCGTTTCGATGCATGGCTCGATGCACACAGAACTTAGGTACGTACCATGCATACATGATATATTGCTACGTGCATCTGTTGGTGTGTACGTAGATGGGGCTGTAATTGCATCCGACCTGGCGTCCGACAGTACGGCTTGATTTGTCGTACCTTTGTCGTTGTTGTACAAATTTATGTATGAACAGGGCAGCGTTGTTCATATAGAATCCAGATGCGGCATGGAGTTAAACACAAATGACAAAAAAGATTAACACCCAGTCCAACTAAACTTGTCAAAGTAATAAACAAAGATAGGAGTAGATAGTGAGGTAATTAAAACAAAAACAACACATAGGGGCTTTATCTGAAATAGTTTTTTTTCCATGCTGGGGTATTTGCATCTGCACAGTGGCTAGTTCGCCACCATTTTATCCTACGTATTGAGCAAAATCTCGTGGAGTAAGGCCACCAAAACTGACCTAATCAAACATGGCCATTCCTGAACTGAAACTGTAAGGACGGTAGTGAGAGAGCCCCTCTGACAAGTCATTACTGTTGTCCAGATCCAATGCACCACTACATACAGTGCTCAGTGCAGAACACACACAAACAGTAGTAAACCCAATATAAAAGAAATGTTTTTTTCTTAAAAAGCCATCAAGAGAGAGGGAAAAAAGGGCAAACCTTGGATGGCACACCACCCTAGGCAATCGGCAAAAAAGGAGACCATGCAGTAGTGAGAGAGATAGAGAGTAGAGGGACCGATCAGAGAGAGAAAGGGAAAGGTGTTCTGGTGGCTGAGAAAGCGGCCCCACAATGTCTCCTCGATAGCTGACAGCGCTGCGGTGGGCCTACTTTCCTGTTGCCCCTGGCCCATTAGATAGCCCTGACGCCTTGGCCCCACCCCACTCCGCGAAAGGCAGCCAAGCCGAGCGCCACCACGTAGTCGGAGAGCCCGGCTCGGCCCGGTCCGAATGTTGCCGCATGCGGACGTGGCGTGGAGCTGATGGCCGTGCGCGGGGTCCACGCCCGCGTCGGGGCCCTCTGTGTCCGACACGTGTGCACCCCTCGTCCAGCTCAGGGACGGGCTTGGGTGCCCATGCCTGCTGCAACTCTCACAGCGCGCGCTAGTGTTAACCATTGTGCGATTTTAGCTTGCCACTGTGGCCAAAATGAGTACATGGGAAATCGTAATGGAAGGGAAGGAGTGCAAGCTGGCGCTGACATTTCTTATGTCTGTTGGAAGAACTGTTATAAATGGCATTATATATGTATATATATATATATATTTTTGTAAATATAGTCTTCTCCGTAGATCTATCGAGTTCAGCAGGTCTCTACCAAACTCGGGAAGCTCGACAGTGGGAGCTGGCGAGCCCCAGTGAGGTAGTATTTCATGGCTCATAATTAGCGCTAATTAAATATAATTAGTACTAATTAAGCTTACAAAACGTGGTTGGGCGGTGACTTGCCAAGCTTGATAGGTCCACAAAGGGGCTAAATTGGTAAAAATAGGTTAGTTTTTGCAAGGTTCTCAAGAAAACCAGTGTAAGTTTGCACTTGAGGGATCTGGTCGGCTTTTGCTTTTGAGTCCCAATAGGAGATGGGCCTGTGAGCCTATTGTCTCGGCCGTGCTTTACATGGAGTTGGCCTGAGGCCTTTAAGTACTAGGGGTTGCGCCCATGTAGGTTAGACCCTTTATAAGGACAATGTGCACAGGGGCACCACCTAGCCCTTTATATCGTAACGAATACGAATTTAAATCGAATATGTACTTAATTCGGTCGAATACAAATATCTTTCTACAACTTCTATAATAAATCTCAGTAGAATAAATTTATGTAACATGATCAAATACGAATCTTGATCGGCATAGGAAATGGATTGAATACAAATCGAATAGTTTCGAATATGAATACGAATACGAATGTGAATACAAACATTCTCAAATATGGATATAAATATTGTTGAATACGAACATGAACATTTTTTAATACAAATTTTTCTTACTACATTCGCATTTTTCGGATACGAATATCAAATAAAACATATTATCCTTTATTGTTTCTCACCTCTAGTGCCTGGTTGCCGCTACCCAGAGTGGCTGCCGTGTTGTTGTTGTGTGCCACAATCGAGTGGCTGCGCACTGTTGCTGTAGTTGTTGCCGCATGCTGCTCCTACTACCAATTGTGGTGCCTTTGCTGTCGAGGCAGGGAGCAAGCAGCAACAAGGAAGGCAAGGTAGGGAGAAGGAAGGAAGAAGAAATAAGCCAGAGAACGAAGGAAGGAAGGCTTCATGTTCGCGCTGTGTTTGTCGTATTTTTTAGGGTAACAATCCGAACTCCTCTCCTCTGCTAGGTCATCGGTTAGACGGGGGTTTGTATTGGGCTTTTATGCGAGTAGTTGTGGTTAATCATAAGCAAAACTCTAGTTTATTATATTAAATCCGTAGACATTAGTTACAGTGTAGTTTTAGGCATGTTACGTTGGTAACAGGGGCAGAGGGAGAGGGGGCTGGCAGGGATCTGGACCCCTTATGATCTTCAAATTTCTATTGCAGTCCATTGATCTTTAGCAATTTTTTTTTTGTATTAGTACCTTTTCGTTCCCCTCATCAAGTATCATTACATTGTACAACTTATTTAGCCTTCCACAATCTAAATTCCTTGCTTCACCCCTGGTTGGTAATATAACAATTTGATCTACCAAATAATTATAAATAATTTTATTAGCTTTCTATAGAGTGTTTAAACACTTAATTCGGTTGGATATATTAAAAACTATGTTATTTGTAAGTTCACTATCCAGTGAATTATCATGATTGGACGGCATCGTGGCAACTCATAGATTAAAAATAAAAGATGGCGAACTTAGGGTTTTTGAATATTACGAAAGATGTAGATAATTGTTTAAGCTCTCTGTCGAGTGCTAGAACACTAGATTGGACAAGCGGTTTAGAAGTTATGGTACTAGAAAGGCTGCTATCCTGAAATCAAGTGTCACCGATAGCAGTTGTGTTTGTTGGCATGATAAAAGTAGTAGGTGGTCGAATTAAATGTGGTTATAACTAGAAAAATTTAGATAACTTTTTGTAGTTTCTAGAGGAATGGTTTGCCACTTTTTGTGCTGTAGAAAAAATAGATTTGTGCTGTAGAAAAAATAGATATGAAAAATGTGAAACACGCTGTCTAGAAAAGTAATATGATGACATTCGGAGCTAAAAATCAAGGACTGAGATGACTAAATCATGAAATTTGCATAACTAGAAATATGTTTGAAATTTTGTGTAGATCCTAAAACATATTGGTTTATACTGTTCGGGCTTTAGACCTTAAAATTATAGTTATTTGATCACCAGAAAAGCAGAGGGTTGTCCAGTGAAGGATATTTAATTAGGCCAAGTTTGTGTGTAGGAACAATGTTGATTTGTTCTATGAGTATGTACTATTGTGGCACATTATTGAGTTTGGGTAATGGTTGTTCAGGAGGTGGTATGGCTTCGTGGTTGCCGTCTACAAAACGTTCCGCTTCTTGTGGTTGGAAGTTAAGTATATGGTAGAACGGTAGACGATTTGTTTGCTTAATTTGATGTTGTATGCTTATGACATGTTTACCATGTTGTTCATATGGTTATTCCTGTTAATGGTGTTGTCTGAATGATCATGTTTACATGATGATTGCTAGATAATGGATAATGGTTAATGGTGTAGGACAGATGATTAATGAAAAATTGTGGCATCATATAAATTCATGACATGAAAATAGATGATATGTGTGGCCATCTATGATCTACTTTATGTAGGCATTCCACATGAGTAAGAAGAGTAAGGTCTACTTTGATAGGCACTCTACAGAAGTTGAGATGGGGTCCTCGTATGAGAGAAGACGGGCTTGATGTCCCCACATAAAAAGACTGGGTTTGAGTGGACACTGATGGGTGTTGTACTCCGCGATACCAGTATAAGCTAAACATATGGTGAGACATGTGCATGAGTAATCACATTACATTAATAAAAAGAAATAGATGTTAATGAGATGGGAAGATGATATGATTATGTTTATAGTTACGTTAATTTAGAATGAAAATAAATAGTAATAGCATTCTAGGCTGTGTTGGGGTATTACATTCCAGTTCTAGCGACGTAGTACTACACATTAAGCGCCCGTTCGGAAGCAACAAACATTTGTAGACTAGATTTCGAGTAAAATCTTGTGAAATTTATGCGTTTAATAGACCATTTTTCGACTCTGACCGGTCTGTTCGCAACTAAAATAAAAGCAATCTTATATATTGTGATGTCTTGAACTCTTGATGCGCTTGAGCTAACGCAACTCGACCAGCCAGGCATTTCTGGCTAATGGCCGGGCTAGTCTGAATTACTGAATATCATAGACATTAGTTCGGGACGGTAAAAAAAAGAAGTGAATGACTTTTGTTGAATTATTTTTTTGCTTCCTGCCGGTCAAACACCCGTACACGTCTACCGTAGCCACACGGCTCGCGCCACTGAACCCGGCTACGTAGAAGACATCACGACACGACGACACTTCAGCTGGCAGCATTCGCTGCATAAATGTATAGGCAAACATATACGGCCACGTATAAGCTACAGTGCAGTGCATTCGATGGATGTACGGGTACGGTACGCATACGCATGTCGCTGCTACAGCGCTAGCGATCGATCTGTACGTGCACGTAGCCCCGGCCTGCAGTTACGGTGGACGTACGTACGTACGGCCCGATCGATCTCGTCACGAGATGGAACTCCATCACGGTCGTCCACAGGCCCGGCCGCGTGGGCTGGTCAAGGTGATGGATCGATCGGTGATTCCGACGTCCACGTCGCGCTACGGCGACAGCTTCGCATCACACGAGCACGCACGGCCGATGCGATTCGTGAAAGCAACGCGTAGCACAGCTGGTTTGCAAACATCTATGGATTGGATTAGCTTGAGCCCACGGTATATTTCATCGAATACGCATGGAGATATTCACGAGCATGCCAGCTCTAGAGATCTACTAGCTGCGTAAGCGCGGCGACACGCCGCGCTAGCTATAATGTTGTAAAGTAAAAGAGACGATAATTCATGGTGAGTTTTTTTTAAAAAAATCGAAAACGCATGCGTAATTTCAAAAAAACCAAAGGTCTTTTCGTAAAAAACTGAGGACCTGTAAGGACCTATACGTAACTAAAAAAGGACCTATATATAATTTTATAAAACCGCGGGGCGCTATCCAACAAAGGATACGCAATTTCGGTGAAGTGCAGGGGGTTTTCGCAAAAAACTTGACAGGGACCTTTTCACGAGAAAAGAGGACCTTTACGCTATTTTAAAAAACACAGGATCTTTTTCGTAAAAAAAAAGGCTGATATGGATAGCCTCACAGCCGGGAATCCCCCGGCTGTAATATAGGTATGATTTAGAACATAGAAATTTAGCAGGACTACGTACTCTCGTGTAGGAGTGTTTTCCTGGGTTGAGGCTGAGGGGAAGCTTTTCTCCTTGTTCATGTAACGAGTACGGCTCATCTCAACGGTGTGATCGAATACGTTAATCGCGTTGCTCTTACAAAAGAGATGAGTGTATACGTCCTCACGTGAGAAACATCACCTAGATCTATACAAGAGAGTTAACACCCGACTCTTCGAGATCTATTTAGAGCCCAACTCTCGAGATCTATTTAGAACATAGGAATTTAGTAGGACTCGTATGGAAATTGTACCGCTTTTTGTAAAATTCATGTAAATTACTGTGAATCGCAAATAGAACATTAGGGTTGCTTCTTAGAATTCTCAGAGCACAGACACTGTTACGCAGCATGACCTTGTTGTTTATGCATGATCACACCTGTCAGATTACTCCGATCCTGGCTTTTCCAAACAGCATTTCAAGGATCCTAGAGTTCCGACGAGGACAGCGACCCGTGTGGGCCCACCCGACACGTCGCCTCGGTCGGGAACCAGGGGAAGGATTCGTGGAACTGACGCGTGGGGCCAGGAGACGAGCCATCGGTCATGAGCCCCTGTCCTTTTCTCCGAGCGAGCGAGCCGAGAAAAAGGAGAAAGGTCTGTAGCAAGTAGCAACGGAGCTGCTTTGCAAAAGAGGAAGGCGCAGAGGTGGGGGAGCAGCCGGTGGCCCGTGGACACTGCGGTGGGCCCGCCCAACCTGCCGCATGACACGCAGCCATCCGTTTCTTGCGTGTACTACGTATTTTCCTTTTGCGCACTTTGTAATTTGCAGTGGAGGAGCTAGAACTAAAGTTTAGAGGGCTAATAGGATATGACGAACCAAAGATAAATGCATGAAACAAATCGAACTATCTTTCGTAATCTAAAACCATATATAATTAAAATAGAGACATAGAAAAAGTACAAAAAACAATAAAAATTGTACCTCGGTAATGGATAGTGTACATTCTAAAACCTATAAATATATGTAAGTAGCTATCTGTATAGCAGAATTAGCAAAATTAGTGATAAAATTAGACATTAATTTTACCAAAAGTTATTAATATCGAAAAGGTTATATAACATACCACTATATAAGATTGAGTAATAGTAGAAGTACGAGTTAATAGCATTCTACGATATTCATGTCTTGAAAGTGTTTTCTAATTCTATTATCATCAATGCTTCTAAATCTCTCTCTCTCTCACTGTAGCATATCATCAAGTCACTGGACCACTCATCTGCTACTCTATTAAACAAATCTGTCTTGATAATATTCATTGCCGAAAAGACTCTCTCAACCAATGTAAGGGGGCTTGATGAAATGCTTTCTTCACGTTCCTATTCATTGCTCAAAAGACTACTTATTACAATGTAAGAGCCTAAGAGGACTTGATTGAACGTTTTCTTCATGTTCTTATTCTTATCTTTGTACCACCTAACTAATTCTCTAAAAATTTTCTTGTTGATAGAAGTTGAGAATTCATCGTGTCCTCGGAAAGTTTTACCTTGCATTACAAGAAATCTTGCACAATCTAAAGAAGCAGTCAAACGAATTTTGTATGTGATAAAATCCTCTAAATCCTCACCACCGATCGACCCCATCCCCATAGGCCTCATCCGGCCATCCCCTAAATCCACCCCTCCTAGCCAACCCCCACCCCCACCAACAATCCCCTTAATCCCTCTCCAGTCTCGGCCTTCCCCAATCCCCCCATCCCCCATCGGCCGGCTTCCCCAAATCCCAATCGGGCACCCCCATGGCCCTATCCCTAAATCCCTCCCTCCCGGCTTGGCGGCTCTCCCATCTAAGTCCTGGCCGGCGGCCGACTTCCCCAATTCGCCATTCGGCCACCCACCGGCCATCCCTATCCCTATATCCCTCCCTCCCAGGCCCCAGCGCCCCAATCCCCTATCTAAATTCCCTCCTGCAGTCCTGTGTCCCAGCCGGCGGCTGGCCTTCCCCGGCTTCCCCAATCCCCTCCTGGCTCCCCTCTGGACTCTTACCTCCCTCCCTCAGTGCACTCACCAGATCTAGCAGTAGCTGTCGCCGGTAGGCACTGCGCTAGCGCCTAGTCATGGCCAGCTTTGTGGTCGCCGATCGTCATCTCGCCTACTCTCAGCCTCAGAAACTTCGGCCGTTGTTCGCTTGTCACCTCGCTAAGACGGCACCACAGCTGTAGCCCACAGGAAGCCAGGAGCGCTGGAATCGTTGGATCAAAATTTTGTCTTCTTGACGCCGCCATCGGACCAGATTTTACAACTGGAATCTCATGTTTAGTTGCACTATTCCTGGATCGATAGATAGTGCTCACGATTCTGATAATGAATATCAAAATACATATCATGCGGAAGCGTAAATGTAATAGTAGACTTACTTCATGGGCGATTAGGCGAAATCAATAAATTGCAGCGCGGAAGAACGAGCACACAGGTGGGACCTTGAGGACATGCCCACAGGCACCAAGCGGAGGTACGCGACCTAGTTCTTGACATCTTCATCTTCTCGCCCGGCTTGTCCAATCTTGTTGCTGCGGCGAGGTGATCGATTCCGATCTCGAATTTTGTCGCAAAGCGGCGTGAGCACTCAGACCCGTGCTCGCGAGCCAATACACAGAATGCAAATAAATAGTATGCATGGCATAACAAAGGAGAGGCTCGGGTTATTTTATTTGCCAAAATTGCTTTTAGCAGCATTATTATTCTCATTTAATCAAAGGGTTATTGTTGCTACCTAACTCCACACTACAATTACCAAAATCGACTTAATCCACCGAACATGCACTCTATTTATTGACTGCTGTCTAAAACTCCAAACAGCAAGTATCATCATTTATTTAATCCACCGATCATACTCTGTATTTTAAGTTACTAATAATCCAATCCTGTCATTACTATTCATCAGCTCCTCACCTCTGAATTCTAATGATTCTCTAACATAATCACTTTCAAATCCACCGATATCAATCGCATTCCATCCCTTTCGTCATTGATTCAAAAACCATAGCCCAATAATCAATCTCATTTTCCATTACCTATCACTAGCTAATCCACAAATATACCTCCACCGAAAATTCAATTTACCAAGATTATAATCCACTAATTGCTATGAATCCTGCAATCTTCTCAGAAATTCAATTCATCTCTCTAGTAATTGATCAATTCCTATTAATTCCCCATATTATCAACATCTTCCAAGAATTAATAATCGCCATTATATATCCACCAAGAATATCGTTGATTAATTCTACGATCCACTGGTATCCTCCCACCAAGTAAATCACTAATCAGGAATTATAATCCAATACTTGTATTACTCCTCCAAATTCTCAAAAATTCAACCGACTCATCTAGTAACCGAATCTATTAATTCCAATATCGTCATCTCCCAAGAATTTATTTATCAGTGTCGTAATTCAATATTTATCGGTGCAATCTCTAAATCTCCAAAAATCATTTAAATCATCTATCTAGCCTATCTATTCAGCTAGACTCCACCAATTTATCTCTCCCAGAACCCACACTATCATTTCCTATCTAGGATCGACATGAATCCACCAATACCTTTATGTGTACACTACAAACATCTATTTCCTTTACTCACGACCCTGCTTATTCTTTCCATATTTTATTTTGTAGGAATAGAAATGCCACCATTTGAAATACAATACATAAAATTTCCTGAGACCTAGCAGCTTTGGAACAAAACATAATGTTCAAGGAATATTAACAAGTTATTTCATACATATGGCATCACACCATATGCCTAATATCACCATAATTCTTCCATACATATGGCATCACACCATATAGCATCTTTCAGCGTTATAGCCGCTTAACTTACCACTGGGACGACACCCAGGACAATTCAAAATCAGGGCAGTCCTTCGCCCTCCACATTTTCATTCCCACCCACAAAGTTTTCGAAATAGAACTATATCTGGTTAAGTTCCCATGTCCGCCCTTGACCGTGGGCACGGCTATTCGAATAGTTTTGACTCTGCAGAGTTTGCACACCTTACCCACAAGAGACGGTTTACTCGTTGCCCCACATGATTCCTTAGTCGTGCGGTTGAGCCAACCATCACAATAACCGTTCAAATTACCTCGCCCCTTCCATCATCTCATCTCATGGGAAACTGCCCACTTGCGGTGGGTCCCATAAGTGTGCGGGATGTCCCCCTTCTGAACGCCCAGCAGCTGGATACTTCACCTTGCTAGCACGCCACAGCGGGACTTCACCCTCCGCGGTGTCCCATTCAAGCCGTCACACTGATGACCACTTGCACTACTTCACTCTCCCACTCATGATGATGACTTTCGTGGTCCCAGTAAATTTACTAAGCCAAGTTGTATTTCTGGACTTGTGGTTGTACTTGTTTTACAGGAGGTCATGACAAGATTCGGTCCTTAGTGGTATCAGGCGGTTCTACCACAAACCACACTCGTGCACCCCGCACCATACCCCGAACCATCCGCCTGGATAAATAAGCAATTTGAGGTTTTGGAAATACAAAATAATCATATCCAACATACACCGTCATTACCACCATGATCGCCCAACCAATTTTCTCAGATTAAAAGTGATGCTTGGCGCTCTCGCGCCATGAGTACCTAAACAATACTAAGCATGGCATATATTTAGAGACTTATTTTTGAAATGTTACTATTATAATTTTGCTAGGCGACAAGGTTCACACATTCAAACATTCCAAAGGAGGGTAATATTATTCAAGTAAAGAATGGGCACATAACTAGAATATTAAATTAAACATGTATTTGCATATAAAATGACAGCATGCAATTTGTTAATTTAAAACAAAGTAATTTGCAGAAAATGTAGGTTCAACATGATCAAAGTATTGACTCGCCTGGCGCGGTTTACCGCGGTCTTGAGCTCACACAATGCTTTATCTTGATCTTTTGGTCTCTATCTTCACTTCGGGCTTGATCTTGCTGGATCCCTTGATTCTTCAGGACTCCAATTGCTAATTACGTACTAAACGACTGAATTCAAATAAAAGCAAATAACTCAAATGATCCTAACAATTCCGAATAAATTTAATTTAGTTTTATTATTTTATATTTATTTAGGAAGCTCCAAGAGTGGGGTTGAACCTATGTATTGGCGTATTTTGTGGTGCTATATGATATACACATATCGATAATATTGGCATCTCATAGCTTACCTTGTTAATCTGGCGACCTATGTTTATAACATTTTGCGGTATGATATTTCATGTACCTCCTTTTATCACTAGGCTAAGGTTTAACTCGAATTAGGGTTTATTTATACGGTCCGACTTGCTATATATCTACTATTACACTTCATATGAATAGGCACTAAAGCTAGTGTTAAGTTTTAATTGATGGCACTACTATTATCTTGCTCATACTTTAGCTACTAATTAGTTTAACCTTATTTCCAATTTTAGTTTAAACTTAGCAATCTGAACAAGGCTTGACATGTATCATTTTATGTGACCCTAATCCTTAGTTATTATTCGAAGTGATTTAATTCTATAAGTAAATCCATTTATGTAAAGTCTGACTGGTTGTACCCATTATAATATTCTACTAATCGTCTGCTCAGATTTTATTTATCAATAATATGCTGAGGTTGCCTTCAATTAAAATTTGAGTCAGGGAAATATCCATAGCTGGTGAGCTATTTATATATATCTACACGCTAGTATTGCTTTGCGAATAATTGCTCACACTCGAGGTTGTTATTATGATGTACTAAGGATAGCGATTACATTATAAATCATGACCTACTGACTTAAACATGCATTTACTGTTAAATGGTTTTAGACATATTAATTATTAGGGCATAAATTCTAATTATAAGGATGATTTTTGACTTTAAGGTCCTGCTTTTATAGTTATACATATTATCCAATTTATGCTCTTAACCTAAACCTGTATACCTTTAATTTACATTTGAACACTTAACCAAATCATCTTTTATGAATGCCTTTAGTTAAAGGTTAGATTTTAATCAATATTCCCAACTACACTAGTTACTCTTATGTGACATGTAACTAATTAATCTCATTTTATGTACCAAACAAATTTTATTAGCCTCCATGAAGCATTTCCCAATTCTCCTTAAATTTAACTTGGGGGTGGGTGTGTGTGTGTGTATATAGTACTTAAGATTTTTATTGAATTTGGACATTAAGCACTACCATATTTTATTAATGTCTTTACTTAACATTTAGATTAGGGTAAATAACAAACACATCAATTATGCATGTATGGTAACTAATCAAGGATTAACTCTTGAATAATCCTAATGAAATTTGTTGGCTTCAGTGATTCCATACTTTTCCTAGCTCAAGAATGAGGGGAATGACACACTGATGAGTAGGAGCTGGAGGCCAAGGTTCGATTCGGCCCACCGGATGAAGAGAGGAGACAAAGAAAGGGTGTCGGCTTGAGTGAGATTAGAGCAAGAGGGCGCAGATGAGTGGGAACAGGGAGGAAGGCGGGGCATGGCAGTGGCGGCGCGCGCGAGGAGCGGTCGGGGAGGCGGTGAGAATGCGAAAAATGAGTTGCTCGGTACTAGTGGAGGCTAGGAGTGGTGGCGCGCGCCGGGCGTCGGCGAGTTGGATCAGCGGCGGCGCAAGGCGCGACAGCGAGGAGGATCGGGCGGCGGCGCCGGGGAAAGGGAGGGAAACCGAGTTGCGCGGAAGGTAGAGGAGGGTAGAGGAAGCTCACGGGTGTTTGGCCGAGCCGGAGGAAGCACGGCGAGTTGGCGGCGAGGCCGGGTCGAGCGGCGGTGGCGCACGGTGCGCGAACCGGGACAGCGAGAGGCCGGTTGAGGTGGGGCGGTTGAGGACGCCGAGAGGATCCTTCCTGGCGAGGAATCGAAGTGGGATCAGGTGGAGAGGCGCGCGGGAAAATGGCAGCGCGGTCGTCTCGGGAAGAAGGGGAAAAGGTGGGGAAGGAGAAGGGAATAGCACGGGAAAAAGAGAGGATGTCCGCGGCTTTATAGCGGTAGATGGGTGGAGGCGCGGTGGCGGGAGACCGGTCTGCGGCGGAGGACCGGCGGCGGACATGAAGATCCGCGGGCAAAATCCGGCGCGGGGCTCGGTGTGCTGGCGCGGGCTCGGCGCGTCGAGGCGCAGGTGAGGTGATGGCGCCGAGGAGCGGGGCGCGGCGGTGCGGAAAAAGGGGAGGAGACGTGGGGTGCTCACCATGAGAAAGAAGAGAGAGAGCGAGTGCACGGGAGGAGAGAGAAGAGAAGAACGGGCAGCGCGCGCGTGGGAGAGGCCACGGCAGAGAGGAAGAGAGGGGTGTCTTTGGCGCGGGTGGGCTGTTTTTGCGGAAAGGATGGCGGGAGGAAGGTGGGCGAAGGAGGGCGCGGGAAGCGTTGGGCGAGCCAATCACTGGTCTGTTCCCATCTCTTTCTCTTTTTTTTTTTTTATCTATTGCTCTCTTTTTATTTATTGCCTACTCATTAGCATTTTGTAGATGTATTGGCACATGTACATGCATATATGTTTTACTTATTTACGATTTTTAGGTGTGCTCATATATTTATTTTAGTTATACATATATATTCTCATATATATATATATATATATATATTCATTTATATGTACCTTCACCTTGTACACATGTATATATATTTTCTTCATGCTTATGATTATTCCTTTTGTATAATTACATTTTATGTCTTGCTCATCTTTCCAAGTCCTCTATATTCATATGTTTTGTTCATTTATTTTTGTTGCCCTTTTATACTATTACCTTCAAAATGGTATTTCATATTTTATTGACTCAGGTTTCTCTCTCCTTAAACTGGATCATCTTTTGATTCGTATTTAAAATTTTGAGTTTCCTTTATTTGCATATTACCATGTATGACATTACTAATATTGATTTTGTTTTTGGTCTTTCTTAAACCTCTTTAACTTTTAGGAGCTCAATCAAAATTTAAGAACACCATGAAAATCCAAACTCAAATAGAATACTTGACAAAAATAACTCAAGGGCTTCATATTTTCAAATTTAAAATTTCAGGATGTTACAAATCTACCCCCCTTAAATGAATCTCGACCCGAGATTCCGGTGAAATAGAAAGAAGCGGTGAGGTTATATTGGCTAGCAATGGGTTTCGGGGTGTTGCTCGACGTATAGTTCCTTGGCTTCATGGAGAGATGAAAATCTGCACAATAGTGGTTAGAACTTGAAAAAGTCAAAAGGAAGAGAGATACCTTGTTCTCTGGATAGGTCGTAGATTGCCAACTACTTGCTCCTTGACATTTTCGTTTCTTAGTGCTACCCCTTAAATAAATGACGATTGTCATTATGGTTGGCGGCAATTTGATTTATCTCGAATCTTGGTCCTCATCTTGATTGGGGCTCTTAGTTGGAAAATTTGCGAAGGCTTCACTTATCCTTGTTCGTCTTGGCTTGGCTATCTATCACTTTGCTTGGGTCGATCCGTGGGCTTGTAGCAATGGGGACGAGAGGAATAGCAGGAGGTAAAGATAGAATCGCGGGGATACGAAATCTAAACCCATTACAATCAGTAAAAGAGTATACCCCGGGAAACGGGGTGGCACATGAATCTCATAAGTTTTAAAACACTCTTTTCCTGTGACCACGAAATGTAACGCCCGAGGGCAAGAAGGCAGTGCACAGGGCCAACTAGAACCTTGCAACAATACATCGTCTACTCGGGAAAGCACACATAAGAGGCATTGGGTTTATCTGTATAGTTCGTTTAAAACGAAACCACCTTATATTCATGAATATCTTCAATGTCCCTAACCTTAAATTTTTGGAGTAAGATACGATAAGAGGATCAAAATTTCCTTTTTGAATTAATAGATAGAGGAGGGAAATATTTGGGGGCAATTTGGTTGATATTAGCATTCAGTCTTGAGTTATTGTTTTGAATTCGGGTAAGAAAGCACAAGTAAAAGCGGCTAAGGCGACATGTAGATGAGAGGAATCATCTAAAAGAGATAAGAATGAGCAATATAACTTATATTTGTGAAAATAGATATTGAGGAAATAGTTCTAGTCATGGACTAACGGCCAGCTAACTAGGTCACGACTGCGATCGATATGCTCGATACCATCCTGTCGGACCAGTTTTACAATCGGAATCATCGTGTTTAGTGCACTATTCTCTGGATCGGTAGATAGTGCTCACGATTCTGATAATGAATATCAAAATACATATCATGCGGAGCGTAAATGTAATAGTAGACTTACTTCATGGGCGATTAGGCGAAATCAATAAATTGCAGCGGCGGAAGAACGAGCACACAGGTGGGACCTTCAGGACATGCCCACGGGCAGCCAACTGGAGGTACGCGACCTAGTTCTTGACATCTTCATCTTCTCTGCCAGCTTGTCCAATCTTGTTGCTGCGGCGAGGTGATCTGATTCCTGATCCTGAATTTTGTCGCAAAAGCGAGCGTGAGCACTCCGACCCCGTGCTCCGCGAGCCAATACACAGAATGCAAATAAATAGTATGCATGGCATAACAAAGGAGAGGCTCGGGTTATTTTATTTGCCAAAAATTGCTTTTAGCAGCATTATTATTCTCATTTAATCAAAGGGTTATTGTTGCTACCTAACTCCACACTACAATTACCAAAATCGACTTAATCCACCGAACATGCACTCTATTTATTGACTGCTGTCTAAAACTCCAAACAGCAAGTATCATCATTTATTTAATCCACCGATCATACTCTGTATTTTAAGTTACTAATAATCCAATCTGTCATTACTATTCATCGACTCCTCACTCTGAATTCTAATGATTCTCTAACATAATCACTTTCAAATCCACCGATATCAATCGCATTCCATCCCTTTCGTCATTGATTCAAAACCATAGCCCAATAATCAATCTCATTTTCCATTACCTATCACTAGCTAATCCACAAATATACCTCCACCGAAAATTCAATTTACCAAGATTATAATCCACTAATTGCTATGAATCCGCAATCTTCTCGAAATTCAATTCATCTCTCTAGTAATTGATCAATTCCTATTAATTCCCATATTATCAACATCTTCCAAGAATTAATAATCGCCATTATATATCCACCAAGAATATCGTTGATTAATTCTACGATCCACTGGTATCCTCCCACCAAGTAAATCACTAATCAGGAATTATAATCCAATACTTGTATTACTCCTCCAAATTCTCAAAAATTCAACCGACTCATCTAGTAACCGAATCTATTAATTCCAATATCGTCATCTCCCAAGAATTTATTTATCAGTGTCGTAATTCAATATTTATCGGTGCAATCTCTAAATCTCCAAAAATCATTTAAATCATCTATCTAGCCTATCTATTCAGCTAGACTCCACCAATTTATCTCTCCCGAACCCACACTATCATTTCCTATCTAGGATCGACATGAATCCACCAATACCTTTATGTGTACACTACAAACATCTATTTCCTTTACTCACGACCGCTTATTCTTTCCATATTTTATTTTGTAGGAATAGAAATGCCACCATTTGAAATACAATACATAAAATTTCCGAGACCTAGCGACTTTGGAACAAAACATAATGTTCAAGGAATATTAACAAGTTATTTCATACATATGGCATCACACCATATGCCTAATATCACCATAATTCTTCCATACATATGGCATCACACCATATAGCATCTTTCATTATAGCCGCTTAACTTACCACTGGGACGACACCGGGACAATTCAAAATCAGGCGGTCCTTCGCCTCCACATTTTCATTCCCACCCACAAAGTTTTGAAATAGAACTATATCCGGTTAAGTTCCCATGTCCGCCCTTGACCGTGGGCACGGCTATTCGAATAGTTTTGACTCTGCGAGTTTGCACACCTTACCCACAAGAGACGGTTTACTCGTTGCCCACATGATTCCTTAGTCGTGCGGTTGAGCCAACCATCACAATAACCGTTCAAATTACCTCGCCCCTTCCATCATCTCATCTCATGGGAAGCGCCCACTTGCGGTGGGTCCCATAAGTGTGCGGGATGTCCCCTTACGAACGCCCAGCACTGGATACTTCACCTTGCTAGCACGCCACGGCGGGACTTCACCCTCCGCGGTGTCCCATTCAAGCCGTCACACTGATGACCACTTGCACTACTTCACTCTCCCACTCATGATGATGACTTTCGTGGTCCAGTAAATTTACTAAGCCAAGTTGTATTTTACAGACTTGTGGTTGTACTTGTTTTACACAGAGGTCATGACAAGATTCAGTCCTTAGTGGTATCTCGGCGGTTCTACCACAAACCACACTCGTGCACCTGCACCATACCCCGAACCATCCGCCTGAGATAAATAAGCAATTTGAGGTTTTGGAAATACAAAATAATCATATCCAACATACACCGATCATTACCACCATGATCGCCAACCAATTTTCTCAGATTAAAAGTGATGCTTGGCGCTCGCGCCATGAGTACCTAAACAATACTAAGCATGGCATATATTTAGAGACTTATTTTTGAAATGTTACTATTATAATTTTGCTAGGCGACAAGGTTCACACATTCAAACATTCCAAAGGAGGGTAATATTATTCAAGTAAAGAATGGGCACATAACTAGAATATTAAATTAAACATGTATTTGCATATAAAATGACAAACATGCAATTTGTTAATTTAAAACAAAGTAATTTGCAGAAAATGTAGGTTCAACATGATCAAAGTATTGACTCGCCTGGCGCGGTTTACCGCGGTCTTGAGCTCACACAATGCTTTATCTTGATCTTTTGGTCTCTATCTTCACTTCGGGCTTGATCTTGCTGGATCCCTTGATTCTTCAGGACTCCAATTGCTAATTACGTACTAAACGACTGAATTCAAATAAAAGCAAATAACTCAAATGATCCTAACAATTCCGAATAAATTTAATTTAGTTTTATTATTTTATATTTATTTAGGAAGCTCCAAGAGTGGGGTTGAACCTATGTATTGGCGTATTTTGTCGGGTGCAATATGATATACACATATCAGTAATATTGGCATCTCATAGCTTACCTTGTTAATCTGCGACCTATGTTTATAACATTTTGCGGTATGATATTTCATGTACCTCCTTTTATCACTAGGCTAAGGTTTAACTCGAATTAGGGTTTATTTATACGGGTCCCCCTTGCTATATATCTACTATTACACTTCATATGAATAGGCACTAAAGCTAGTGTTAAGTTTTAATTGATGGCACTACTATTATCTTGCTCATACTTTAGCTACTAATTAGTTTAACCTTATTTCCAATTTTAGTTTAAACTTAGCAATCTGAACAAGGCTTGACATGTATCATTTTATGTGACCCTAATCCTTAGTTATTATTCGAAGTGATTTAATTCTATAAGTAAATCCATTTATGTAAAGTCATTGGTTGTACCCATTATAATATTCTACTAATCGTCTGCTCAGATTTTATTTATCAATAATATGCTGAGGTTGCCTTCAATTAAAATTTGAGTCAGGGAAATATCCATAGCTGGTGAGCTATTTATATATATCTACACGCTAGTATTGCTTTGCGAATAATTGCTCACACTCGAGGTTGTTATTATGATGTACTAAGGATAGCGATTACATTATAAATCATGACCTCTTGACTTAAACATGCATTTCTTGTTAAATGGTTTTAGACATATTAATTATTAGGGCATAAATTCTAATTATAAGGATGATTTTTGACTTTAAGGTCCTGCTTTTATAGTTATACATATTATCCAATTTATGCTCTTAACCTAAACTGTATACCTTTAATTTACATTTGAACACTTAACCAAATCATCTTTTATGAATGCCTTTAGTTAAAGGTTAGATTTTAATCAATATTCCCAACTACACTAGTTACTCTTATGTGACATGTAACTAATTAATCTCATTTTATGTACCAAACAAATTTTATTAGCCTCCATGAAGCATTTCCCAATTCTCCTTAAATTTAACTTGGGGTGGGTGTGTGTGTGTGTATATAGTACTTAAGATTTTTATTGAATTTGGACATTAAGCACTACCATATTTTATTAATGTCTTTACTTAACATTTAGATTAGGGTAAATAACAAACACATCAATTATGCATGTATGGTAACTAATCAAGGATTAACTCTTGAATAATCCTAATGAAATTTGTTGGCTTCAGGTGATTCCATACTTTTCCTAGCTCAAGAATGAGGGAATGACACACCGATGAGTAGGAGCTGGAGGCCAAGGTTCGGTCGGGCCCACTGGACAGAAGAGAGGAGACAAAGAAAGGGTGTCGGCTTGAGTGAGATTAGAGCAAGAGGCGCAGAGAGGGAACAGGGAGGAAGGCGGGGCATGGCGATGGCGGCGCGCCGCGAGGAGCGGTCGGGAGGCGGTGAGAATGCGAAAAATGAGTTGCTCGGTACTAGTGGAGGCTAGGAGTGGTGGCGCGGCGGCCGGAGCGTCGGCGAGTTGGGGCGGCGGCGCAAGGCGACAGCGAGGAGGGGGATCGGGCGGCGGCGGAGGGAAAGGGAGGGAAACCGAGTTGCGCGGAAGGTAGAGGAGGGTAGAGGAAGCTCAGCTGGGTGTTTGGCCGAGCCGGAGGAAGCACGGCGAGTTGGCGGCGAGGCCGGGTCGGCGGCGGTGGCGCGCGGTGCCGCGGCCCGGGACAGCGGAGAGGCCGGTTGAGGTGGGGCGGTTGAGGACGCCGAGAGGATCCTTCTGGCGAGGAATCAAGTGGGATCAGGTGGAGAGGCGGCGGCGGGAAAATGGCAGCGCGGTCGTCTCCGGGAAGAAGGGGAAAAGGTGGGGAAGGAGAAGGGAATAGCACGGGAAAGAGAGAGGATGTCCGCGGCTTTTATAGCGGTAGATGGGTGGAGGCGCGGTGGCGGGAGACCGGTGCTGGCGGAGGACCGGCGGCGGACATGAAGATCCGCGGGCAAAATCCGCGCGGGGCTCGGTGTGCGAAGCGCGGGGCTCGGCGCGTCGAGGCGCAGCGAGGTGAGGTGGCGCCGAGGGAGGGGGGCGGCGGTGCGGAAAAAGGGGAGGGAGACGTGGGGTGCTCTCACCATGAGAAAGAAGAGAGGAGCGAGTGCACGGGAGGAAGAGAAGAGAAGAACGGCGGGCGCGCGCGCTGGGAGGCCAGCGGCGAGAGAGAGGAAGAGAGGGGTGTCTTTGGCGCGGTGTGGCTGTTTTTTGCGGAAAGGATGGCGGGAGGAAAGGTGGGCCGAGCGGAGGGGGCGCGGGAAGCGTTGGGCCGAGCCAATCGGCCGGTCTGTTCCCCCATCTCTTTCTCTTTTTTTTTTATCTATTGCTCTCTTTTTATTTATTGCCTACTCATTAGCATTTTGTAGATGTATTGGCACATGTACATGCATATATGTTTTACTTATTTACGATTTTTAGGTGTGCTCATATATTTATTTTAGTTATACATATATATTCTCATATATATATATATATATATATTCATTTATATGTACCTTCACCTTGTACACATGTATATATATTTTCTTCATGCTTATGATTATTCCTTTTGTATAATTACATTTTATGTCTTGCTCATCTTTCCAAGTCCTCTATATTCATATGTTTTGTTCATTTATTTTTGTTGCCCTTTTATACTATTACCTTCAAAATGGTATTTCATATTTTATTGACTCAGGTTTCTCTCTCCTTAAACTGGATCATCTTTTCAGATTCGTATTTAAAATTTTGAGTTTCCTTTATTTGCATATTACCATGTATGACATTACTAATATTGATTTTGTTTTTGGTCTTTCTTAAACCTCTTTAACTTTTAGGAGCTCAATCAAAATTTAAGAACACCATGAAAATCCAAACTCAAATAGAATACTTGACAAAAATAACTCAAGGGCTTCATATTTTCAAATTTAAAATTTCAGGATGTTACAACGGCCGAAAGCCAGAAGCCAATTTGATTGATTTCGTTCATTGTGGGCAATGACTTTGGTGAGCTTGCTATAGTGTGCTAGTGAGTGAGTTACTGGGTTTGTTGGGCTTTAGGTAACATTTGTGCGTCTGGTCCTCCTCCTCTTCAGTGTCTACTCTACTGAGTCTACTCTTTGTGTCTGTCTTCCTCAAGATTGACGACAACGATTGGCCAGCCATGGCGGTTGGCGCGGTGGAGCCCCAACTAGAAGTAGGGGCTAGGGGTACCTACTATCCGGTCGGAGGTAGGGTGGCGCCAGCTCCCTTGATTCCCGGTGCGTCCGTCACTGGCCATTCGATCTTGGGTTGATTGTGTGTATTTTTGGATATTGATTCTTTCTCTTTCTTTTTCTTCTTCTTCCGTGAGTAAACCGTGATCTAGTGACGTCCAGCCCATCTTATTTTTGGATTGTTTTATAACTATAAAATGGTAAATTGATGCGCCAAAATAATAGCGCCGACTAGTTTAGCCCTCCAAAATGGGCTACGCTCGCTCTCGAGTCACCTAAAATTGTTCTCAAATCCTTCTGAAATGATGCCCTAATGAATTCGAACTCGCCAAGTAATTGGATTGATTCGATCTCACGGCTCTTTAGTGGTTTCGTGCTACAAAATTGGATAATCTCCAGCAAAAGATCCCAATGTCGATGTCAACGCCAAGTAGTAGGAAAACACTTGGCTGACACAATTTCAGGATGAATTCACAGGTCCATTTCGTGACGCGGCAGGACGCGCATAGGGTTTTCAACTGCTTTATTTGTTTCTTTATTATAATTAATTAAAGGCTCAAGGTGAAGGGTGTGGTACTGTGCATGGTGTACTGGCGTAGTCTCGTCCAAAGGAGATTAAGGAGGTGAGAGGGCCTGTCATCATGGGATTATGATAGGGATTAGCACGGGAATAAAGTAATGGTGTACTAAACGCAGGGGAAACGTATGAATGAATTAAATAGCCTCATTAATGGGTAGTGCTCTCGGGGACGTCTGCACTCAGCCACTCACCGCTCGTTTTCGAAATGGTACTGTACTAGTCGTTCAGAATTCAAAGAGTAAGAAATTAACGCCATGTTTCATATTATCTCCTAAAAACTATTTTTCTATAGCAAATAAGACTTCCATAATACTTAACTTTTAAACAAATTATTTTTTAAGACGGAATCTATAAATTAATTGTATTACATACTGTAACAACTTCATTTATATCGACTAAAATCGCATACAAATGTCTCTCTATGCAATCTTCTCTTACCAGCTGTTACTACTCATAAACCAAAATCAAAAAGCTAATATAAGACCCTAAATCATGACCGGTGGTGATCAGTTGGGCTTATTTTTTGTGGCTTATGGCTGAAACACTGTAGCTGATAAATGCTTATTTAGCATAATTAAATTTAAAAAAATTAAAAAAATATAAAAATATGTTAGCCCATTACATATAATACAAACACATATGGGAAAAAAAAGAACCGGTAAAAAAGCTCAACAAAAAAACCAACAGTTCAGAAAAAAGACGAAATTTATGAATAGTAAAAAATAAGTCGAAAGCCAGAAGCTGAAGCCCAACCGATCGGACCTTACCGGCGAATCTTTTCTTTTTCTGCGATCTCCAGTCCCTACCGGAAATTTTGACCCGAGCAATTCCTTGGGGCACGACAAAATTTTCTTCAGAAATATTTAAAACCAACCAACGTTGCGTAGGAGAGACTACTGAATTTTGCGAGCGACCGATTTGTCCACGCCCATAGGCCATTTGAATTCCACCTACGCACTTGAGCAATCTAGGGCGATATGTCATGGATAGATGATACAAAGGGTGGCTCTCATGGCTTGGACCGAACTGCCTCCGCCTGCCGGCACCACTCCGTCCCTCTTTTGTTGGAGCTTTCGCTCAAAGAGGATGTTGACTCTTGTGCAGGCGGATGGGTACGTGCGCGAGTGCGTACGAGTGGACGGGTCAGTGTTTGTGCCCTACTTTGGACACACGTCCACGTGGTGCTTCACCATTCGATGTGTCGCTCCACGTAAGACCTGTTTAGAAAAAAAAAAGGAGTTTTCCTTCAAACTCGCAAGGAATTTGCCCTACTAATTAGACTGCAATTTCCAAGTAGGTACTGGTTGGTAAGTCTGTTACGAGACTGTATAAGTTTTGGTCTCGTTTGGAACGCCAAAGCGGGGATTGAATTGTTTGTGTGAAATTTTTGTAGAATTCGTGTGTCTTGAACGGCCTTGATTTATGTGACAACATAGCAAACTAATTTACTTACTCCCGCTTACTTTGTTTGGAGCAGAATTTTTCTTTCGTGTTGTAATTATTTGCAAGAGGAATTCTCAGGCATGTTAATTTGGTCTAGCTAGTCAGTGCTCGGTGGTCTTGTACACTATTACTCGTACTATGTGAATTCGTAAAATCTAAAATGCCATGCTCTGCTACCTCACCTTTACGCAGAGTATATGCATACATAAAAAACCAAGCTTAGTGAACCCTCTGGAGAGAGAAAAAAGAAAATAAAGGAAGAGAAAATGTTTTAATGAACCAGGTTAGCGGATAAGCCCAAGGCCTTTTCAGTGGCCCGTCTGTTTCCTCTCGCCATCTGGCCACTCAATGCTCCGCTAAGTCACGGCAGCCGTTGATGCCTCTCCCCCACGTGCTCCGGTAACCACCAGCCGTCCGATCTGGAGACCCGCACGCGTAAGTACAGGACCACGCCACGGTCAGTCTAAGCCACCACGTGGCGGCACGTGACGTGCCCCTCTCTCGCAGCACAGATAGCGGGCCCAACTGGCAGCCCGCAGAGCTCCTGGGGTGGTGCGCCTGGGCGGGGACATGTAGACATGTAGTAGGGTTCCCGCTGGGTGTGTGGTGTACCAATATACCATGGGTGATGTAATACAAATGAAATATAAATCGAACTATTTTTTGTAATCTAAAATTATATATAATTAGAATAAAAATATAGTAAAAATATAAAATACAATAAAGATTATACCTCGGTAATAGGTAGTATACATTCCAAAACCCATAAATATATGTAAGTAGCAATATACACAGTAGAATTAGTGATAAATATTATCAATAGTTATAAAGATTGAAAAAGGTATATGACATACCACTAACTAAGACTGAGTAGAAGTAGAAGTACAAGACAATAGTAAGATTGAGAATGTTCTACTTGATGAGGCGATATATCATTGAGAATGTTCTATCTGGTTTGGTTTTAACCATCATTTGAGCATAATCTTCTGACTTGATCTCTAGTTTCATTAGTATAATATTTTATTGATATACGATACATCGAATTGATAATAATCTCACTAGGATTAACTATGTGGGGTCCGGTTGTCATGGGCTTCGATATTCAATTAATATTAAATTAAAGTTGCTAATCTCTACGGGACCACACACTGGTGATATACTAACATGTAATTAGCTACTAATTAATCAAGTACTTATCGCTACATAACTAACGTGGGCCCTATCTGGCAGCACATGGGAGTCTCTCTCTCCTTCGTTCTGTGCAAGAAACGAGAGATGAAGAAACAGAGGCGGGCCAAGCGATAGCCATGGGAGCTCCTAGCCGAGCTTGGCATCAGCGAGGGAAGTAGCAAATGCACCGGGCGAGCACAAAAGTGGAACGTTACGGGCACGAAGATCTCATGTGTGGTAAAAGCACACCGAGAGATGATCTATGGCGGTGGCACGACCACAGATAGCAGTAGCATCGACGCTGTTACTATGGTAGCAACAAGATTGTGACTTCCTTAAGAAATTGAGCATGTCATGAGCATATATAGGGCAAGGGGACACCAAAGAGGATGGGGGAATGGTTGAGGTGGGCTGGCGGTGGAGACCTAGGGAGGTGTGAGAAGCTCGACGTGGCGGTGAAGACCTAGGAAAAGGCAGCCAAAATTAGTAGTGGGGAAAGATTGGGGAAGGTAAGGGGTTGCTCTAGGCAAGAGGAATCGAGCCAAGCCTCACTATGTGGAAAATGGTGGTGGTAGCGGTTTTGGCTATACACGAGAAAAATGAAGATGCCGACAAGCTCCTATGAATGAAACATGAAAATCGCCTCCCCTTCTTTTTCGTCAAGCAATTGCACTGCCAGCCGCTGCTCCTCAGGACTCAGGTGCGTGCTCTATCCTTCCTCTCTTGCATCTGGTCTCTGGAGCGGGGTGGTGGGGGTGAGCCGAAGGTTGGACTGTAGCCTGATAAAACCTACCTAGTGGATCCGCCCTGCATGCAGCTTGCTAGAGCAAGATAACCTAAAAAAAACCTAGAGCAATATTACCTACAAAAACCTAGAGCAAGCTACATGTACTTTTGGATTGAAGTGCAATGCATCTGCGAAGACCTTACGTCTACAACATGCTTGCATGCGTGGCTCCCCATTCCCTCCCTGCTGTGCTTGTGCTTGTGCACTCGGCCGGCCGGCCTTTAGCACTGTTTTAAAGAGTTGTGGCTTTTTACTAAAATGACACTGCAGTGGTTGATAGCTTTTTTAGAGGTATTCAATTAAAGAAAAATAAAAAATAGAAAAGAAAAATTAAAAATTAAAAATACCGTTATATCTCCAATCACATTGAAAACTTACCTTGTTCCTTAATAATTTTTATCTTTCAAAAGCTACAAGCCGTCCCCATTTGGAATGGTGCCTTAATTTTGACTTTCCCCGGTGCTGCACTCCATGTCTCCATATGTACGCACGTACCTTTTGCATCTTTCACGGTTTACAACTACGCACTGCTATGGACCCCCAAATTAGACAAAGAGCATCAGCGTCGTCATCATCATATCGACCGGCAGCTAGGGCAGGCATCTCGATCGGGTCGGGCCGGGTCCCGGCCGGCCGGCCACGGCGAGCGGCCTCTCTCGATCGAGCTGTGCTCTGCCACCTAGCTCGAATTATGCGTGCGGACAGGCGGCTCTGCGGCTCCGTACGCCGTACGTAGCATGCTTGAATTGGAGCTAGCCAGTAGCCAGTGGTTGTGGTTCCATTTGTTCAATGCTACCACCTTTACCTTCTGGCTCTGGAGTCCTCTTCTTTTGTTGAAGTGATATTGGGTGAGGTTTTTTAGGTTGTGATTGTGGTTTTATCTGTTCATGAGAGATAATACACAGAGTAAATGGTTACATGTAATTTTAACCAGTATACCTAAAGTTGGTATAATATCTACTACAATTTATCTATAGACTTTATCTTAAAAAGACGTATCGCTTAAAAATTTGTTACTATAGTAACAAATGATAAGTCATAGTGTGAGCGCTTTCGAGCCCGCCTATTATCCATCACTCGATTGGGGTGAACTCATAACTCGTATATTTCTTTAGCCAAGGAAGTTAATTATGGGGTTGTTTGGTTGCCTGCATCGGGGTGGCTCGCACCAGCGCATGCAGGGAGATGGTGTTTGGTTGCCTGCATTGGGGTGAGAGTCTGCACGAACGGATGCAAAAAATCAACTAGAGCCAGGCTGAGGAGAAACGCGGCTGAGGACCTTCTCTACTCAGCCTGACCACGCTCATACAGCTGCATCAGCTCATACAGGCAACCAAACATACCCTATATATCTTTACAGGCAATGCATTCGAATGGAAGGGAGATCGACCGTGATGTGCTGAACATGAAAAGCGCAGGACGCCCTGGCAAATTACACGAGCAAGCACCGCAATAAGAACCAAGTTCACTAGCTTAATTACTGTTCTCAACTAGTTAAATAGATAGGTGGCCCGGCGATGGTAGCCATTTGCTATCTTGATCCCTCATTAATTACAAGTGGGCCGGGTTACGTGTTGGTGGCGGCGGCACACTGATAGTAGGCTGGAACGGGATTAGAAGGAAATGAGTTGGGCCGTCCCGAGGTCGACCGGCCCAGCCTAGTCCTACACCACTCCACCCTGCTCGATCTCTTTTAACTAAAAAGGTTTTCGAGCAAATCCTCTAATTTTCTTTTCATGCAAATCATCTCAGTAAAAGGAATTCAAACCAATAAACGTCTGCGAAAATGGCATAGATGCCACTGGTTTTGAATCTGCACCTTTGCCACTAGAAAACGGAGCAGCAAAGCAAACAAGGTTTTTCAGAATTCAGATACTGATTCCGAGCTCTGCAGCTCGGCCTGTCCCATTTTCAGTAGTTTTGTTACTGTAAAGCGGTCCAGAAACAAAGCAGACAAATTTCACACGGTAGTACTTGTCAACGACGAGACAAAATAGTTCAAATACAATGCATAGAGCATTCGTAGCCCATGCTACAGCAAAACATATTTCACACATTGTAAACAAATACACCTGATTGACAGGTTGATTCTACTGTATTAAAATGCTAGCAGGCAACAAAATGCATAGCAATATCCCCACCATATTTAGCAAAACGCAATTTAAGCTACCAAATATGCTTGAGTTTACCGACTCCCTACTGAGCAGCAAACTCCTTCCCCACGACCCCTTTATTTTGGCTATCCCAATCTCCAAGAAGATAACTGTATCGAATGCTTCTAAATCATCCATCTTGACAACCTTAAGAAGTGCTGGCTATAAAATCAAGTAAGTTGTGGCAAAAATAACTGACATTATTAATTGGAACCTTGTCTTTCTGGTACTCGGTCAAATGGGGCGGTAGAACATCACGAGTGCCCCTTGTTCACCTCAATATGAATCACAATGTGTTTAATTCTGAACGACACAAACCGTGTTGCTTCTATTAACACAAGGATCCAACTCACCTCACATGACCAGGACTTCGAATATATCTGCAGGACTACACAACTGACAGCTTACGACTTGACAGAGAGCACAATTTTATAGATATAAATGACATAATTTAGCATCGGGTAACTAATTATACCCATCACAACTTAGGGATATATAACATGGGTCTTGACTGATAACTTGGGCATAACTTAAACACAAGTCACATAACATGATCCGAGGGAACTTTCCCCTCGATATATCTTCCGACAGCCTCCAGAGCTTTCTGCGCTGCCATGAGAGATCCCTTAATCTCCATCATATACAAGCATTTGCCAATCTTCAAATTCTGCCCATCATAAACATGGGTAGTGTCCAGTGTAATGAACTTAAGTGATGATGCATTCTGAATAATGTGACTTGTTAATTCAATCATGCTCTCTGCGGAGCTAAATCCAGTGATTGTCATATTCTTGAGGTTGCCATGCCGGCATTCTGGCATCTGCCTCAAATGGGACCGATCTCCATCGAAATCTCCAAGAATAGAATCATGCCTTAGTTCAGGCCGCTGTACCTGCGTATGAACAACACCAATGTCACTGTTCTGTATTAACCAAGAGTTTATTAAATAATCTTATCATAAAAATCTTCAGAATATCTTTAGCAAGTGGAATCACTAATAATAAATACAGACTGAAACAATATCAACAGGTTACCCTTGTAAAATTGAATTAAATTACTTGCTATTGGTATGCGAGTGCAAAAATATGCCTAAGTACTAATTTAGAATTTCAAATATTAACTAAAATCTGCTGTAAGACATTTAACAACAACACTAAACCAACTAATCACGACGCTTCACACAGAGGTCTCTGAAGAAAATTGCTTTAATGGTTTCACCATAGATAGCTTGGAGAAAGTGACTTACACGCAAGATGAAAGTCTCCTGGGCAGGAGCAGCATCCAGGAAAGAAACCAAAGAAAAGAATTCATAGCTGTGGAAGGTCATTATTTCTCAAAGAGAAATATCCAAGTACTTAAGATGGAGGAACTTGCTGGGCACCATTGGTGCAGTGCCTGTCTGAAGAAAGAGACATTTCAAGAATTAATCATGCTGCAAGGTACAAGTATTACATGCATATCACTAGCCTATAATAATGTAACGTTTCAGAGAAACTGATTAGCATATAAAACATTACAAGTACCTCAAGAACTGATGACAGGGTAAGTCTTTCAACATTTGGCATAACGGGCAGAAGCTCGGTACGAGCCTAACAGACCATGTTGGGTTGAACATAACTCATCATACATATGTGTTTGATTTCCAGTTGATCTCCAAGAGAGATTGGTATTCAGGCCTCTCCGTAAATAAAAGTGGAGAGCTTTGGAGCATTATCTCTGACCTTTAGCGTTTTACACGTTGCCACCTGAAAGGTAATTGGGTTGCTGCAACGGGCAAGGCACCTTGAAGCATATTATCTCTACTAATATAAAGAGGAGTTAGTGGTCGTCGGTGCATTCTCCTCTCCCCTCTCTACAGCCATCCAATTTGATCTGGACCATTCATCTCTCTCCTCCTCTTTCTCAGGATACAACCGTCCACCCCTTTCACTTTCTCCATCTCCTCGCGCATTCTAGTCACCCTTCTCTCTTTGTCGCTTACTCTCCAATGTTTGATGTGCGAAGTTGGCCATGCAGTAAGTTCTATTTTGTCATTTTTATTACTCCGTTGCAACGCACGAGTCTCTAACTAGTATCATTGCAATAAAAAATTACCAACCGCACAAGAGCGAAACAATTGGAAAGAAACTGCCCTAACTCCTCCCCAGTAATATGGACTGAATGCAGACGCAAGCTTGTCAAGCTTTTGTTGCAACCAATACTTAATGTAGGATGAAAAGCACAGGAGGAAAGGCAAAGGGACTGAGCTGCTGCTCCTCCTATCTCATTAGATAAAAGCAAACATGGGAAGTTGTATTCTGTCTTCTTCTTTTTTCACACGAAGACATCTCCAACGCTAGCTCTTCGATACTACCAGGTTTGACAGCAATTTGATGCCATCTGTCAAGATGAGAGGCATTTATATTGCGGCAGGGAAACAATTCAAGTATAAGCACCTTCACGCCAAAGCCAGAATGGTTTTTAAGAATACGGTCAATTTTGCTGACAACAGAGCTTTCTATTTCATCCATGTTACACCACCGCTCTTTCAAAGCCAGCAGCCTAAACTTATTGAATATGAGTCTGGGATAGCGTCACTATTTATTAAACTAATAAGATATAATAAAAAAAATTATAAGCCGTAATTCAAACTAATAGACTTTAGTACAAATCCAATTAGTGAAATTTCAAGTCAAATTTATTTTGATACATTTTTGAGTTGAAAGTTTATTCTCGAGTCTACCGAAAATCATGAAATATCACTCCCAAGTTTTTATATGTGTTACGAATTTCAGAACAAATCCATTTAGTGATGGCTCCAAATGCAAAAACCAGCAGAAGTTCTCCGCCAGTAGACGAACGCAGTATCCGCAGTCCACAGAAACACTTTTCCATATTACCCCCCGTCCAAAAATGTGATTTCTCTGTCCTGCTCCTCTTCCGCCTCCCCTCCTCGTCTCGGCCCTCGCGAGTTCGCCGTGGAACAGTGGCGGACCCAGGATTTTTAGAATGGGTGTTCGGATTTCGAAGCTAAGTTGCTCGAATACATCGATACCGCAGTGCACCGTCCCCCTCCAAACACCGATACAATGATACGTATATGTAGATATAATAAAAATACATAAATTACAAAAATTAATGATTTCTTATGAGAAAATAGGCAACATAAGGTGAGTATAATTATATGAATTAAACAACAAATTATAGAGATAAATGAGAGTTGTATATCTTGTTGATCTTGCCTTTTTGCTATTTCCCATCAAGAAGAACTGTCTATCTAAGAGAAAGTTGTATGTTTCTTCCATGAAGCAAAAGCAGACCAAGAAAGAAAATAAGTGAAATGGGGTAGAACACACCTAGATCTCGAAAGAGAGAATGATGACAATAAGTTAGAGGTGCTACTCACTTCTCAATGCCACGCTCCTCCCGGCCTACGCGCTGTTCCTTCCTGTCACCCGCTCTCTACCTCCATGTTCGTTGTGCCCTTTGCTGGTTGCCCGCGACACCTCTTTGCTCGCCTGCACGCCACACGCTCACCTTGCTGCGTGTCGCCTCACGCATGATTGTCATCACATCATGGCACCACGTCCGTGTTCGCGGTCGTCACTCACCTCTAGCTCGCACTTCCGCCTCCACTCGAAGGTGAAGCCGCCTCTCACTGCATGACCATAAGATGAGAAATAGAACAAATGTTATGATTTTGTTTATATTTTTATCTCTTTGGACGTGAAAAGGGCTGAGGTGGAAAGAAAAATAGGTCTAGTATATCACATGAGCTACACGCGAGAAACGAGAAGTGCAAGCTGAATTTATTTGCAGGTATAAAATATAGTTTTAATACAACTAATAGTATATATGTCTAATATACCTATTATATACCTGGTATTTTATAAAAAATTTTGGGTGTTCGGCTGAACACCCTTGATCCATGCTAGATACGCCTCTGCCGTGGAACACCCGATGTGCTCCGGCGAGGACACCGGCGGAGGCGTCGGCGGGATAGTGCGGGGCTCGGTGCTGAAGGCGCTCGTGGTTGTCGGCGGCGTCCTGATGCTCCGGCGGCTGCGCCGCTCCACCACCCGTTGGGACCACGCCCGCGCCGTCGCCGACGCCCTCTCCGGCGAGAAAGTGAGCCCCCCCTCACCCCGCGAAATCATAGCCTTCGGATCACATAGAGCGCCTGCACTGAAAATCCGTCTGAAAATTTCGCGATTTTTAACGAAGAAAAGGTTTGTGTCTTTGATGCGTTTCTTGGTGTGAATTGGCATTTGATTGGTTTCCTGTGCAGTTCTCGACGGAGCAGGCAAGGAGGGATCCTGACAACTACTTCAACTTGAGGTGAGAATTATGCTTCCACAAGCATTCTTTTTTGCACATTAAAGTTTGCGCTGTCAGCCTGTCAATTTGATTAGGGTTGTCTTCGAGCAATTGCCTGACATTTTACAATTTGTTGGGTAGTGCTAAAACGGTTGGCGAATGCAATTCGGTCATATCAATACTATGATAGCATATAGTCTGAGCACTGCAAAGTATTTTGATTGGATTATTTCTTTGTTGGATTTTGAATATAAATGTGCATTGGGATCATCCGGTAGAATGAACTTAGTGACATAATAGTCAATTGACTGACTAACTTCTGCAAATGGTTTAATATTTGTACTTTCTGGCTGCTGTCCACATTGTCACATGCTAGTATTAGATGACCCTGAACACAAGCAGCGCAACCGCTCTGATGACCAACGGCCGCACCACAAGGGCAGGGAGGAGAGGGAGCGACTAAGGCTGATATATTCCTTGCTTGAACATAAACCCACGATACAATGAGATATAAATAGGCATGCTCTTAATCTAACCTAACTGAACCATGCGGCTAACCAAATATGCTAATCTAATGCAACTAATTGATTCAGCTAAACAACCATTCAAACTAACAGTGCAACCAACTTATCCATCTATACTACTGCCGTACACGCAGCTAGGATGTTGCTGCTGCACTGCCTTGTGGACGCGGTGGACCTTCCTGCTGCCTGCCGCTGGCCCTAGTTGCTAGTGCACTAACGTGCACACTGATCCACACGGCTTGGATGAGGGTTGCCATGCTGCCTGGCTGGCTGTTGTGTGCCACCTGATGGGCCTAGCCCACGCCCATGACAACATAAACCAAAATTTACAATTATAGCACCATGCTGAATCTTCTAACAAACTTGCAGTGACAGCTGCATGGATAAGTGACCTTATTAAAAGCATAATTGATGGTTCATTTTCTTTGGTCTTGTTGGATGCTGCCTTCAGGAGTCAGGACTATTGAGGAATTGAGGATGCACGCATGAAAAATTCTTTCCTTGTATGCTATTACCTGGAGCAAATTCTTTATTAAAAATCTGTATTTATTAAAAATTCTAAATTTGATGCGATGCTTCTGATCCATTGAAAACAAATGAACAGTTGGAACAATGCTTTTTTAGTGGAGTTCAGGAATTAACGACTGAATGGTTTGAGTGACCTATTCAGGCTTTATTTAACATGCTATCCATTGCAAGCATCTGTTATTAGCCTATTACTGATCTACTGTGTGGCCCTTACCGACGATGCTGTAATTTGTGGGGGAAATAGTGGATGTTTTAGCCCTTTAGTTCTTTCAATGACTGGTCATTTTATTTTCTGTTGAGAGCATCCCTTTGTTTATTGTCTTTAGTTTGACTCTTTGTTAAACCATAGGAGGATATCAGGGTACTTGTCTTTATGATGATACTTTGTTTACTGTCACACACCTATCCTGAATCTTTGTATGAAAATACAGCTTTTTTTTATGTGATTCCAATTCACCATTTTTTTTAAAATAAAACCCATACCTGATTGGATGTAAAATGGTAGAAGTGATGTAACTTGTGAATGTTCCTTTTGTGCATTTATGATGCAGAAACTTTCATTTACACACTCAGAATTGTGTGCAATACCTCTGTTTTGAGATCCTTTCAAATTCTTTGGCATAAGGTTAAATATTTTGTTAACTATTTGCCAATCTGCTTTTGGTTATATAAATATCTTGTGTCAACTTTGTCTTCATTTTATTTTAGAATGCTCGTATGCCCTGCAGCCGAGATGGTGGATGGTTCCAGAGTGCTTTACTTTGAGCAAGTATGGCCATTATTTTTATACATTCTTCTATTTCACAGTATCCTTTCAAGAACTTGAATGACATACTTCTCTTTGCAGGCATTTTGGAGAACTCTAGAAAAACCTTTTCGACAAGTATGGTAACTTCTAAACAGTAGAGGTCACTCTTACAAGTCTCAGCTTTTTAATTCATATGTCAATATATTTATTTCCTATTTGGCTATTTTCAATTCTTGAAGTGTTTCTCTACCATTCTCATCTGCATATACGTATAATTAAGAAGCTTATAGTAAATTATCTGACAGCACACATGTATAAACACTTCTTTTGTACCTTCTTATGTCAGTTAATTATCGTCTCCTTTTTATTCTTTCATCAAATGATATATTTTCCCCATTCCACTATTTTGATGAACGTTCAACACACCCATAAAACCGTCTGCTAAACCCTTCCTTTCCGGTAGCTCTAACCAGATTAACTATTTCTAAGCCATTTTGCACTCTACGTTCTTGACATATCTGCATTGCTTTTGTCTGGCACTGTAGATGATGCTTTTAGTTTGTTTAAAAAATGTTGCAGTACCCTGCAAACAGGATACTTCTGAAATTAAGATGTTTAATTCATTCGACATAATAAGATGGAACAATAACTGAACGATTCATTTACCAACAAGGCTGTTTCACAACTGATACCAACAAGGCTGCTTCACAACAGATAGTAGGACTTTATAGAGATCTCAACTTTATATGCCCATGTGTAACACATTATTTGGATGATTTAACAATGAAATTTGATTTCAGCTCTTTGGTTTGTTCATTCTATATTTCTAATCTCTCGTGTGCTTTACATACACATACAAATACTAATGAGCTCATGATCCCTGCAGAGATTATACATGGTAAAGCCTTGTCTGAAGGAGATGAAATGTGATGTTGAGGTGAGCTCATACTTGTTTTTAATTAACAGACACATACACAATCTTTTCCCCCTGTCTTCATCTGAGATCCACTTGCAATTTTGTGGTGAAACTGAAGTACTAAACGGATTAATACAGCCATACTGATATTTTATAAAGTTACAAGAGGCGTTCAGTTAGTCATCCTACATTTTTTACTTTAAGCTGTGGTACTGTCAAAATGAGATCATCTGAGCAAATGGAATATCATATTCAACTATCGAAGGGGCATCTGCTTCATAAATATCCACATGTGAGATGGCATGAGCTCATTTCTGCCTTTTCATTTACCATGTTCATAAGTAAATTTAAAGATTTTGGTTTGATCACCTAGAAGGCTTGGCATGATGCAACATGTCCAGAGTGGAGGAAGCATAAAACAGTCTCATTAGAACGATAGAAATCTGCTACTTTATATTTTGAGTGTGCCCAACCGTTATCTTCTTGCTTTTGGCCATTTAATAACCTTAACATAAATCTAGGTTGATATTTAGCCCAATGAATTTAAACATTTGGCATTAACAAAGGCATTATAATGGTGTTTGAAGCAATGGACCTTTAATTTCACCCATGTTTCAGCTCTTAGCAAGGTTGACTGAAGTATATTGTAACTTTAAATAATTCTGCAGGCAAAGCGGACTAGATTACTTTTTCTTTGAGACTAGATTAGATAACATTTGAATTATTTCCAATGGACAGTTGAGTTCATATGCAATTAGAGATGCTGAAGAGTACAAGAATTTCTGTGACCGTCCAAAGGATCAGAGGCCACAGCCAGAAGAAGTAATTGCGGTATGTCTTGTCCAATCAAAATCATACTTTTCAGAATGCATACTTGATGGCTTTTCCCCCTTTACTTTTATAGTTTGGGGTGTGATATTTTCTTTCATGTTGCCACTAATTCCATGTGATACTTTTCCTCACGGCAGGCTCTAGTGTAGTCACATCCAAGGTTCCAAATCTCGGAACTGAGGGTATTCCCGGCCAGCGATTGGTAACCAGCCGGTTACCGGCAGGTTATTGGAAATCCCGGGAAAAACCCGGATGAAATTTATATTTCAAATTTTGAATTTGGACGGTTCGAAAGAAAACCCGCTAAAAACTAGGAAAAGCTAGAAAAAACCTACTACAAAATATTGGGACTAACATATTTATACATATTTAGTTCATAAAATATGTAAGCTAGCATAAAAAAGATCTAAACCAACTTAGGAAGTGCATTTGTAACCACCGAGATTTTTGGCTGGTTTTTCCATCCCGGTTGTCACCGGGATTTCCGGCTACCAGCTTGGTGTTTGTAAGATCTAAATATTAGAATATTCTGTACTCACTGGCACCCTTGATTTGTCTTTGCCTCTATGTATCTCACCCGCAGATGTCCTCATGGACTGTTAGATTTGTTTCCCAGGTTGGGACCGCCAGATTCTTTTCCTGTTTCATGTAGGTGTAGCTCAACTGTCTAGCTTAAGCAAAACGTTTCGTAGGAATGAGAAGAGGTGTACAAATTTGGATTTAATTTCCGATGAACTGTATATTTTCCTTGGTGATTACAACTTGAAGAAGAGATAAGGGTGGTTTTTCAATGTACGCAATCTAGCTACCATGACTTAAAAGTCTTAAACATACTATTGTTATATCTTGGCAATGGTATTTTGATATGGAAATGCAGTGAGTCATGAAATAGAACATCAAGTGAAGTTGACAGTGCAAATAACGAGGAAGGCAACCAGACAGGGGGGACAGGCTTTCAGGGATGATATGCTCAAATTTGATTACTGGGGAACAACCCTCATCTACTTAGTAACTAACTGAGGACTGTCAGCAGCTTGAACTTTTGCTGGCCTGCTTCAAAATGAGTGAAGAAATGTGATCCAATAATTAGACAAGTCTATGAATATGATACTTAAGAATTGTTCCTGTTATCTCTATGCATCTTAATTTAGGTACCAGGTGGAGCTGTTAATGGATAAATCCACTGAAATACTTGCTTGGGGGTATCAAGGGTCGGATACGGGGCTATCAATCCTCACCAATTTAGTACCAAAGATGATACAGGGCAGTTCAATGGCCTGCAATTACAATATATATGTACAATCTAACGGCTGATCATATGTTTCATCTTATCAATTCATGTGCAGTCTTTTGATCATTTAAAGATCATGGAATGGAATGCTGTTATTAGTGCTGCTGGCCTGCTGCTCTCCTAAATTTGTGTCATTATGTGCTTCATTTACTGCACTACTAGGTCCAGAACTTAGTTCCCACATGGATAAATACGCTGACTCCCTTGTTACTCATTTGGTGCAACCTATGTACTACATGTGTACTCCACATGCATCCTAGCTTGTGACATATACAACTGTCATAATACTCGGTTTATATTTGGTGTTCAGGATATTGCGGAACATCTGCCAACCATACACTTGTCACGATGTGAACGTGGAAAGCGCTGCTTATACGAAGGATCAACCCCGCCTGGAGGTTTTCCCAACAATTGGGTAGCTACTTATCCTCCTTTCTGAATTCAACATTTGGCTGTTGGTCCCATCTCAAGAGCAGCATTTTAACAGAGTGGTGCAGCATATTGTACATCGGAACTGTCCATTCACAAGAATGGTCAAATACACATGTGGGATAAGGGTTTCAATGACGACGGAAACCAGGTAGGTTTTGTATATTCTTCACACTATGGTTTTAGTTGACCTGCTGTGCTTGTGAAGAGGGTGTTATTTTGACAGTTTACCCACTTATTCTCAGGTTTGGGGAACCAAGGCTGGCCCTTACGAGTTCAAGTCTGCTCCCAAGTCCAATTATGATGATATATTCTCACCGTTAAATCTCTCCGCCCCCGTGTCACTAGAGAGGAAGACGGAGAGCTCATATGTAATCGATGATCAGTAGATGAGTATGGTTCGTGTAATAAATTTTGTTGATAGGGATTACGATAAAAGAATAGCATGTATGTATTTGATTGGGCATTTACGCTTTACCAAGCTGTTCACATCGCCTAATCATCAAATGGTAATTCTCCGGGTGAACACTTTCAATACCTAACAATACAGAGTGAAACACAACCATGGTCACATTCCACTTCCAGCGAGCATTTTTTTTTTTTTTTTGCATATGCCAGCATAATGTTTCTCCACATGTTCCAGCCGAACGCCACGACTTTCAGGAGCTTGCGCCGGATGTTAGCGGCGTCCCGGAAGCGTACATCGCCCACGACCACCACGCCGCGCGTGCCCCAGGCTGGGCATCCTGTGGCTGCGGCCTCGCGACGACGACGTCCTGAACTGATGACAGGGTTTCTGGATCTGGCCCGACGAAACGGGTGAAATCCACGGGACGCGCTCTCGCAGTCGCAGCCCGCACCTCACAGAGCGCCGTCTCGACCAGCTTGAGGAGGGCGGTGCGGCCGACCTCTTGAGACGGGTAGGCGAAGGAGAGCAAGACACCCATGCACCGTGCCGATGAACGGCCGGCTGATCCACGAGCTGCTTGGTGAAGACGTCGAGCTCGCCCAGCGCCATGGACATCTCCGCGTCTCCCGATCGAATCGCCTCTGGTGCCTTCTGCATGCTTGACAGTGCAAGCCGACCACCGTCCATTCGAAAACTTTCACCTGCCTGCGTCCCGCGAGAGAGGGAGCCCTGCTCGGCTCACCATGGCGCTGGCGTTGTCCTCCGCGTCGGAGACGGGCTCTCGCCAGCGAGCAGCTACACGCCGTCGCGGCGTCGCCGGGCTGGGCTGATGCTACCGCACGGGCGCGCCCGCGCGGAGATGTTCACCTGCGAGGGCGCGGGGAGGGAGGGACGTGTCCTTGCATGGCGGCGGCGCACCGGATTTGCCCATCGTGTGCACGTGCGGCGGGCCCGTCGTCGTGAGCGCGAGCGGAGAGGAGAGCACGAGAGTTTCGACGATCGGGGATGCCGCCGGCACCGAGAGTTTCTACCCCAAGTCCCCAAGTACCACCGCTAGCTCCAACGTACATGCGGACAAGGAGGTGTCGCCGCGTCTCGCCGTAGGACGCGCACTGGCACAGGCCGGCGAGGCGTGCGCATCGCAGCCATACTCCTCGGCGCGGGCGGCGGCCGGGACGGGGCACTCTAACAGGAACTTTGGCCGATCAACACGATCTGAGCACACACACGAACACACACGAATATGAAAACATAGAGCAAGAAACACTTGAGTTTTGCGCTGCTGAAAACTAGACAACTTTTTATTGTATTAGACTGCTATTTAAAGAAGATCCTAGACTAGCTTCAGTGGTTAAGTCACCTTTATTATGCGCCACCTCCTACATGATCATAAGGATTCAGGCCATAACGCACACGACGCTAACAAAATGGAAAACATGCTCTCGCATGAATTGAGCACGTGTCGAGCATTTCCAACCACTACAGAAACTCTTCAACCATAGCTACTACGACTGCTACAGTGATTATACGACCATGACCTATGACCGCTATAGTGATTCTACGACCATGGCGACTGCTACAGTGGTTCTACAACTATGGCCACTAGACTGCTACAGTGATGCTACGACTGCTGCAGTGAATCTTCAACCATGATGAAGCCGATGGATTATTCAACATTCACCCCTTAATTCATGCGGCATTCACATGTGATCTCGACGACGCCAATTCTCGTGCACTGGTCCTGGAACTTAACGCGCCCAAGCAGCTTCGTAAGAATGTCCGCGAGCTGCTCCTCTGTGCGAGTATACTCGAGGACGATCTTTCTTCCATCAACAACTCTTGGATGAAATGAAAGCGAATATTGATGTGCTTGCTCCGATCGTAGAAGATAGGATTCTTGGTTAAAGCAATGGCGGACTTGTTATCCACCTTCGGCATCAGCACGTTGGCTTCGAGCAGGGAAGTTCACCCATCAACCGAGCTAGCCAGATGCCTTTGACATGTCGCGGCTGTCACGGTGATGCACTCCATCTCGCAGGACGACAATGCCACCACCCTCTGCTTTTGCGACTGTCAGGCGATGGAGTTGCTTCTGAGGAAGAAGAGCATTCCAGTGGTGCTTTTGCGGTTGTCAACATCGCCGTCCATGTCGCTATCACTGAATCCTAACAGCAGTGGCTGGCCGTTTCTCTTCCTTGCATAGCGGACACTGTAGTTGCACGTTCTGACGATGTAGCGCAGTATGTGCTTGACCACAGCCATGTGATCTTCATGCGGTTCCTCCATGAACTGGCTTGTATAGCCTACCGTATAGGCTATGTCTACCCACATGTTCACCAAATACCGGAGGCTATCGATGATACTTAGGTACTGGGTGATGTTTACCAGTGGGCAGGAGCTTAATTTGCTCAATTTCAGGCGGACTTCTAAGAGGCAAAATAAACGAAAATGACATATAGACAAACAGAAAAACCAAGTGAGTTGTGTGTGCATACAACTTCTTACACTTTTGCAACTTATACAATTATCCGTAGATATTGATCAAACAATGGATGTGTACCGAAATGGGAGAAAAAACTGTACAAATGCAAACAAATATGTTCCATACGTGCAATGCAACGTAATGAGAGAGATTATGATGCCAAATTCTGAAACATCATTCATCAGGCCATGAATCTGTCAATGCTGAATTTCGCTAGGAGCTTAAAAATATTTACAGAAGCTTATACCCTCTTGACACCAACACTTCAGCGGCTACCAGGCAATGCCACCTATCTAACCAAGTAAAATGTAGGAGCTGCATTACTCTATACATCATACTCAACATATCAGCAGGAAGCAAGGTGATGCCATCATCAATTACTTTAGTCCCTATTTCCTTCGGCGGCATGCGTAACTCAAAAAGACAAAGCGGCGCTATTTGTTCAGGAAGATCATGTTGGCAAAAGCAGAAGTTGGCTACAGAGCAATCACTGGTACGCTGGTGCGGCCGCGACAACATAGGCCGATGACGCAGCCACATTCTCAGCCTGAGAGGTTGCTGGGGCATCTGTGTAGGAGTAGATCGCCAAGGCAGCTCCTTGAGCACTGGTCCCAGCTGTATGAGTGATGTAGGTAACTGCCTCTTGGGATTGGCTCACCTCAGACCCATAACTCCTAACAAGCTGTAAGTTGGTTGCAGCTGCTTCAGGTGCAGCGGCTGCACTGCTTGGGGTAGACCAAGAGTCCCTTACAAGTTGTAGGTTCGTCACAGCTGCTTCAGGTGCTGCAGTCTCACTGCTTGGAATGGACCCATAATGCCTAACAAGTTGCATGTTTGTCGCAACCACCTCTTGCATTGCACCATAGGCAGTTCTGAAATAGAGGAATAGAAGGCAAAAACACAATTAATGATTTCTGCATGTAGCAAGGAACAGATAAATACATGATGGCTTCCAACAGGTAAAATATGTTTCTCTATTGTCCCTGCAAGTAGTTGTTCTTTTAAGATTTTTTAGAACTATCTAGATTAGCTGAACAATATTGTTTTGCGACATCAATGAGCCAGCACTAGCTTATGCATACAATTTGGTTTGCAAAAACAGCTAACATGTAGTAGAATTAACATACAGGAAGTACTAGGCCCATTTGGATAGCTAATACATACCTCTCAGAAGTACTTCCCTGGTAATGAGATTTCACAGTATCAAGTCGGTATGGATCATTTTGATGAGCAGCACAATAGGGATCAGTCGAATAGACAGGCGGTGGAACATTTTTGGACATAGAGTATTGGGCATAGAGATACCGCGAACGAGGCGCCTGCACATGCTGATAGGTAGCAGGCAATGGACCGTAAGCTTGGTATCCAGCTTGATACGGATACCCAGTTGTGGTCACATAGTAAGCAGGTGTAGTGAATTGAGCAGTCGGAGGAAGCAGGTGTGAATATGGACGTGCTTCAGGTGGCACCAGATGAGCAGCCGGAGGAACATAAGCAGTTGGGTGATGCACATAAGCAACTGGCTGTGTTGGGTGAGAAGCCGAACGAGGTAGGTAAGTAGCGGGGGGAGCAGGATGTCTGTCATCAGCATAATGTGTGGGTGTGGATTCTGGCAGTAAAGCAATTGGCCGAAACAATGCTCTCAATTTCTCAACCTACAACAGAATACAAACAATGATGAAAATACAATATAAATATAGGATATAGTTCATAGCCAAATACTCATAAGATTGCACACAAGGGAAAGATGGAAGATCAAGGTATTATTATTCCCTCCTATTCCAGCAATTGCTACTCATAAGAAAGGTTAATAATAATAATTCGAACCAAAATCAAGGCAAAAAAACAAAATAAAGAAGAACATGTTCTCATCATGCCCCCCTTTTCCGTTTCTGTCCCTTTATTATACTATCATTTTATTTTCTCAGTACAAACATCATAATTTCATTACTAAACAGCCAAAAATACAATCAGTAAGCTTATTTGTGCTCTAATACTAGAGAATATCCAAGTTTCAGCAAAATAAAAGCTTGAGATGAGATATATTTGAGAGAAAGGGCATTAAAGAAACAAGCTTAAGGCCTCAAAATTCAAACATAGTGAATAACAATACATTACAATCCATCTCAGCCTCGACTTGACTCCACATTCACATGCGACACAAGAGCAAGACCAGAAGGAATGGATAATATGTTTCAGTGTCCTCCTAGTTAGGATATAGTCCCATCCTTTGTCGTACAAATATGCCTCCCAACCATAATGGGAAAATACTCTTCAAAGTAGGCACAATAAGAAATGAATTGCAAGCTAGTTTCATGTATACAAAAGGCCATCCTTATGTTCAACTGATAGATTGATTGAAGTTCAGACCTCTTGGACAGGAGTTATATTAAAAAAACAAGATTCAACATCTACACAATTCGTTTCATCTCTCCTCATGAACACAACATCAATAAACGCTGATTCAAACTTACTTGCGTAAAGGTAAGCTCTGGGCTGAACTTCCCATTGGCATAATTCTCTTTTATAGCACTTCTTAGGCTACTCTCTGGGATAGGCATAAAATCACCATCAACCATAAATTTAATCTGCGCATATAAAAAAATGTAAGTATTCACTGAATGTTGTAGGGGGTGGCCCAACCCCCCGTGATTGGGCCTTGTAACTAGTCCAATATGTAATAGGCCCAATAGTATAGAGAAATATACCAATACGTTCATGCCTTTTGTAATTATTAAGGGGTAGAATGAAAAATTCTCATCCTACCCCACTCATGTATATAAACCGCTAAGAGAGGCATGAGGAAGGGGGATCCGCTCATATTATCACCAGCTCTCTTTAATTCTCTTGGCTATACCTCCTATGGAGAAGGGTACCCTATACCCACTGTTGTAGGCGTGGATAGTTGGTCATGTCAGTTTGCCCATCGGGACTTCCACGCTTGCTATTGAAAGAGTCCTGTTGTAGGGGTGGCCTAACCCCCGTGACCAGGTCTTGCAACTGGTCTAATATGTAATAGACCCAATAGTATAGAGGAATGTACCAATATACCCCTACCTTTTGTAATTATTAAGAAGTAGGATGAGAATTAGGATGGGAAATTTCCATCCTACTCTACCCATGTATAGAAGGGCATGAAAGGGGGATCCGCTCATTTTATCACCAGCTTTCTTTCTAGATCTCTTAGCTATGTCTTCTATGGAGAAGGGTACCCTGTATCCACTGTTATAGCCATGCTACAACACTGAACAGTTCTATTGAGAATAATATACGACTAATTTATGAAGTTGATTGATGGACATCATTACGTATTTCAATTGGAAACTAAAGAGCACATAATATGGGCTAAGAAGAATGGGAATGTCAGAAAAAATTAAAAATGACAAGGAGTTAATTCACACCAAAATGACAGTGTGAAAAAGGCACAACTAAGTGCATCGTCATATCCAAGTATCCAACTAGCGGATAAGTTTGTCAACTGATTCAGAGGGCAGGTGGGCAAAGAACTTGCCTGTTTGACGTCAGACCTGAAAAATGCTTGGCTGGAGAATGAGATATTACTACTCTCAAACCGATAAACTACAGATTTTTCCAAAATAGTATATTCTACATAGCATATGTGAGACAACTAGAGCATGACATTACTCCTTAACTTCCCATCAATCATCATGCTGTAAATTTTCAGTTCTACATGATTCTTATTTGATCAAAACCCCTATCAGGCCACCCCATTTCTTGCTACAGAGCAACAACAGACGAGCAAAAATCGCGCGCATTCGAGGGGCGGGACAAGACGGCGGTGAGCTACCTGAGCGGGGAAGCAGCCCTGGAACGCGGCGGGTTCGAGGGCGAGGCCGCCGTCGGAGTCGGCGCGGTAGGGCCCGTAGAGGTGCTTGGAGTCAAAGTCGTAGAGGAAGAGCCCCGCGCCGCGCCTGATACGGGAGACCGCATCCAGCCTCCCCCGGGGCAGGCCCAGCACCCTGTACCTGAAGCACTCGGGCTTCGTCGCGCCGCTGCACATGAAGATGAACCCCGCCGGCGGCGGCGACGAGGCGGCGGCGCCGCCTGCGCCGGGGTGGTCCTCCGCCGGCCGCGGCTTCTTGCGCGCCGGCGAGGAGGCGGGAGGGGAAGGGGTCACCATGGAAGCGGTGGTGAGAGGCTTAGGGTTTTCCTTTTTTCTTTTCTTTTTTATGTTGTTCTCTCTCTCCTCTTTCGTGTATGGTTTTCCCTAGATGGAGTGGGAGTGCGACTGTGCGAGTGGAAGTGGAAGTGATGGTGGGTCCAGGTGAAACCGGATGTTTTCTGTTCTGTGGTTATGCACAAGTCACGACCGCACTATCAAAGTGACGAGAAATTTCGATATTCGACACTGAATACATGCGCCTCTCAATTTTTAACCTCTAATTCATACGTCTTTAGAAATTTAACTCTGTCGCTGCGAATTCTTTTGATTCAAGGGATTCTCCTCATTTTCTCTCCTTTTATATTTTGACACTTGTCACTGCGAAAATGAAGAGAATCCCTTAAATCAAAAGAATTCGCAGCGATAATGTTAAATTTCCAAAGGCGTGCGAATTGGGGGTTAAAAGTTGAGAGGCACACGTATTCAGTGTCAAATATCGAAATTTCTCTGTAAACTTTGATAGTGGCAGCAGCATAATCTTCTATACCGTTCTTAACTCCTAAGACATGGTCATTACGTCATTTGATTGCATTGGATGTTGCCCCCCAAAAAACCAGCATAATCTTTTGGTACTATAGAATTGGTCTGATTCGTTGAGATATCGAATTTATATGTTAATATAATTTATTGCTAAGCTTACGATTCCACTGCGATCGTGCAACGATGCTACCTGATCCTAACGATTCTACGAGTAGGATCGTGATCCCACTGCGTATTACCTGATTCCGATTTATATTGCGATCCGTATCATTTATCTCCAGTAAGATCATTGAATCGTACGATACGTGTCGCGATATAACCTTGTTCATACCCAAGTGGAGATCAACAGGTCCATTCAAACCAAGTTCAAACTTTAAAATGAGACCAAATTCAATTACAAGCTTCTTAATGAATGAAACACAAACCACTTGCGTTTTCGCGAAAAAAAATTCAGTTACAAGCTCCGAGTACGGCTTGGTGGCTGGATGCAATCAGCACATTTCTATTCATTAGAAGGTCACCATGGCCGCATTATTTCTTATTGCTAGTCACAAGTGGACTCAGGCTAACAATACAGCAATGGCCGTCACTGACATGCCGCCTCTCGCACAAGCTCAGAACAGCTATTTGCTGAACTGGTGGTTGAAGTCGATGACGAACGTGCGGATCTCCATGGGCGCCAGCTCGACGATGAGCTTGGAAGGATCCACAGGGCCTCCCCGGACCACACTTTCTTCGGCAGGAGGTCCTTCCACCTTCCATTTCAGCCTCTTCTTCTCCATGGCAGCGCGTTCTTGGTTCGCCGAGAGGCTTGTTTCGATTATCTTGCCAACCTGGAGCAGTAGGATTGGAAAGAGATTGAGAAATGAGAATATTCATGAAGATTTAAGTAAATGCAAATCAAAAGATGTGTGATGAAGTCAACCTTTTTATCTGGGAATATCCTCTTGAGGTCGACACTCGCAAGAGCTGAAAGATCCTTATGCTCTCCAGCCTATATGCAGAGGACAAGACTTAGACAAGAAAATAAGACCTAGCTGGAGCGATAGAAAGTACGGATGATAGTATATGAGACCTCATATAGGTGAGCCAACCGAAGAAGAACATTTCCGCCTTCAAGCTCCTGTACAATGCGCAAGCATTTGACACACAACTTTTAAAGCGATAAGTTGTAATGATTACCAGCAGAATCAAATCTAGACACCATTTTCGTCAATTTTCTGTGATATACTCCTACATGAGCACATGGATGCATTTGTTGCAGCTAATTGGCTGGTTATTGCTTGTAACGAATCAAACCAAGCAGGATTACGGACAGATGAGAAGTACCAGATCAGCAATATTTTGGTTAGTCCATAACAAAAACTGGGCAAGGTTCTGTTTCCCACAAACTCTTACCCTTAATTTAGCAAGTACTATACCATCCGGCTAGACGAGAGAAGGTGAGAAAGCTTTCATTGTAGTCATTGGTGAATAGACATGTCTGTCCATGATTATATGATACTAGCGGAATGGTTATGAACATCTTACATTTTAAGCACAGCATGACATGAGTGGTCCATAGAAGGGAGATACCTGAAGGGTAAGCAATGCAACATTATCAGGTAAGCTGTAAGTTGGATCCATTGCAGAGAATTTTGTAACATGTGAATTCGCCCAATTGCCTCCATCCTGAGTAAATAAGTAGAGAATGTTTAATACTAGAATAACCTTTTAATCAATCATGATGGCAACAAGTTCCATGTTATACCTGCTCTGAGAAAGCAAGAAGAAGAGGGGAGTATATTTCCTGGCCAAATGTCCGACGCCACCTAGCTCCTTCTCCTTGTGGATCAATTTTGAGATAGTATTTTCCTTCAATCTGTGAATAACGTAGTAAGATGCTTTCCATAATATTTCAGCACAACATCGTGTGCGTGCAAATGTAATGTAAATTGATCTTTAGTGACACAGCTAATATACCTTCAATTTATATGACAATAGGACTTGGTTATATATAAGTAAATTGCTACCTCAATGACACAAGTTGACCAAATCAATAGGGCATAAATATCAATATTACTTTCATGGCACTGGTTTTTTTAGCATCTTTCATGCCACTGGTTTATTCCCCTTATCAAGCTAGTAATTCAACTTTCCTCTTCAACAATGTATTTTCTTCATAAACAATGTAATGCATTTTTCTTTTGCCGATAGGATTTCAGTAGCTAACAAACTAATTTTGACTTCCATCCAAAACCCCAGGGGGGGGGGGGTCAGGAAATATTTCCTTTTACTTACAACTAGTCCTTCACATTGATTATCGAAACAGACTGTTTCATTTAATGCCTCCGCAACACCGCGGCCATCATCATGGAGTAGCCTCCTACACAAGGAGTAAGAAGGATTTAACCACGCAGAGGTAGAGAGAAAGGAAATACTGAAGTCTGAAAGAAGCAACAAAATACTGTACAATTGTGCTGCTTGACGATGTATGTACCTGTGTAACATTAACTCTATTTGTCCATCCTGTATGCTGGAACCTCCAACGGACCTGTCTACCAGTACAGACAACTCTTTGCTGCCATCTTCCACGTAAATGCCAAGATTAACCTGAAAATAAATACGTGGCCCCGTTCAAAAGCGTTGTGGCTATTGGCATTTGGCTGAAATGATACTGTAGCGACTATTAGCTTTTTTCTGAGATATTCAATTAAAGGAAAATGAATAAAAAACAGGACTGTGTATAAATCAGCTCGAACACTAAGTTGCAACTTCAGCAAGCACAGTCCTTGCTCAGCAAGGACTGCTGGGCTTTGATCAACTTTGTTTGGAATACATCTTTGGACATCATAAATATGTGACAGCAAGCGACATTATTAGAAGAGAGAAGAAGAAGCTTTTGCAAGGGACTAATAGCTCTTGGATGCTGGCATATTTTGTTGCAAAGGAATCGATGTATCTTTGATGGGGTACCCCAAATAAGTTTAGATGGAGGAGGTTCTTATTGATATATATTTGCTGAGAGTCAGATTTTCAAAGAAACTTAGTTCTGATATCTCCCAGCAGCTGGGATAGTTAATTTTTCTTTCTCTTTGTAACTATTTGTACAGTTTTTACCTATTTTAATGTATTCTAGCAGTAGGGCTGTAGGCTCTCCCCTACTGTTTTTCCTTTAAAAAAATGGCCTGAACACAAACTACAGGTGAAACTACAGAGTAATTTGCAACAGCGGATCCTCCTCAATTCAACATCACACAATTAGTAAGAAGTAAGAACAATCTCCTAATTTCTTCAAATACTGAGAGAACTTTAAATAACCAGGCTCTGCACATGTTAAATTCTCATCCTTTTCATAATCATCAATAACCCCTTGCCTGGCAAAATTTTTCAAAGATCACTAAATGTCGGCCCTATTCTTTTGGGCTGCGGTGGATGACCTTTGTCTACGCTTTTCAAGATAACAGTGGATGGCGGAGACGCCGGCACAGACGGTGCACATGGTTTTGGGATCGGAAAACTATTTGGAGAAATGGCTTCGAGAAACCACTTGGAGAATCCACCTCATTTGTTTCAGCTTTTGGAGAAGCTGAAGCCAAAAGCCAAAAAAAAAAAATCCAAAAGGAACAGGGCCGTTGACTTCTTATGCCACCAGATTCAGACAGCTGATTTAGCTACCATTAAATGTTTTTGTTGCAGTCTTTCAGTAGAATCAATAACCAACAACACATCGAGTCCAAAATAACCCAAAAAAATCCTCTCAGAAAAAATACAAAAAAAATCAAACCAAAAGGTGAACCAACTGAGTGGAAAATGCAAATTGAACCCCTGGCCACTTTCAGATATTGATTCAATGACAGAAAAATGATGAAAGCAACCAATTTCTTAATGCTACTAAACTTTCTTATTGAAAATATAAATAGAACAAACAAAAGCTCACAGGATAATAGTTTCCAGCAATAGGCTGGTGCACTTCGATCTTCCAATCTGATCGATAATCCCGTATCTGCAAAAAAGTACCTTATAGATTAACATAAAGTTTGACATAATCGTACACCATTATATCATGTATATTCTGTTGCAAGTCATACTCTATGCCATTCGTTAGTTCCTTTCCCCTTTCAAAACTAGCACAGGAATCACTAACACAATTATTTCTGAACTATTTTTATGTTCATGATAGATTTATGGGAAGGACAATAAATATGCTTTGCTTGAAAAGAAGTGCTAGTGCATCATACCCTTTTGATGAAATCGCGTCCATTGGAATCGGTATAAAATGTTTTGTTTGTTGCAATGTTTGTCACAATTTCAGTTGCTATTTCTTTTCCATTTCCATCGTCTACTGCTATTGGTCCAACCTATGCATAATTATTCAGTAAGATGTTAGTGAGAAAAGAAACAAAATAATATCATGCAAAATGTACAGTCCTCAAAGAAACCATTTTAGCAATCCAAGGTGCGTCTTATTGACAGAGCACTCACTATGAATTCAGTTTCCACATAGTCCTTTCCCTTGTAAACTCTGGTGATCTGTGCAAAGTCAAGAAAAACTAGAATCAACTATCAAGAATATAAAAAATAATTACTAGTTGATTAACAAGGATTGAAAGAATAGAATAAACTCCATATTTTTAGTACCATTCATCTCTTATTTTTTTCACATATACCAATTCACCAAAAGCTTTCTATATAAGTACTTCTCTGATCTAATGATAGGTGAATCTTACATATTATTCAACAGATGTTGAGTGAACAATGTTATGAGTGTGGGCTTAGTATTCCAATGGGCCAAGCGGCCAAATACATACATGAGACAGCATGCAATGAGCCCCCTCTACATGTCTAACACCCCCCTCAAACTCATGTTGGATCAGAAACACTGAGTTTGGAGAGATAAAAAATGTGGTGAGCACTTGTTTGTGCCTTGGTGAAGAAATCTGCCAACTGAACCTTGGAATGCACATACTGAAGAGCAACCACATGTGCCTGCACTTGTGATCTCATGTAAGAAGCATCAATACTAATATGCTTTGTGAGCTCATACTTCACTGGATCATGAGCAATACTGATCGCACCCATGCTATCTGACAAGAGAGGAGTCAGTGCAGAAACAAAAACACCAAAGTCCGCGAGAAGCCACCGTAACTAAGTGATCTCAACAGTCAGCAATGCCACAGCCCTTAACTCAGCCTCAGCACTCGAACGAGAAACTGCAGTCTACTTCTTAGTCTTCTATGCAATAAGAGAGGAACCAAGAAAGACACAGTAGGCAGAAAGACATCGGCGATCAGAATGATCACTGGCCTAAGTCGCATCAGAGTAGGCCTGAAGCTATAAGGAGCTAGAACTAGAAAAGAAAAGACGACGAGAAATGGTCCCACGAAGATATCGCATAATACGAAGAAGGTGGCTATAGTGGATCTGAGTGGGAGCCGAAACAAACTGATTCAAGATGTAGACAGGGTGGGAAATATTCGGTTTAGTGATCTCAAGATAGACCAGACACCAACAAGGTGACGGTATCGAGTGGGGTCCTCAAGAGGCTCACCATCAGTGGGTTGAAGATGGACTCCAAGCTCCATAGGAGTATCCACCGCACGTTGATCAGTGAGACTAGCACGGGCAAGAAGATCCTGAATGTACTTCTTTTGGGAGAGGTAGTAGACCTTAGGCGTAGAAGAAAACTCAATCTCAAGGAAGTAACGAAGGGGACCAAGATCAGACATCAAGAAGTGCTCACCAAGACGCTTCTTCACAGATACAATATGGTGTGGATCATCCCCAGAGATAATCATATCATCCACATAGAGAAGAAGAAGCGTACGACCACGAGAAGAAGTGTGAACAAAAAGAGCAGGGTCATGATCACTAGCGGTGAAACCAGCAGCAGTGACGACAGAAAAAAAAAGCTTGCAAACCAAGCACGAGGGGCTTGCTTGAGCCCATAGAGAGCGACAAAGGTGACAAACCATACCATCAGGGACAGAATATCCAAGAGGCGGCTGCATATAGACCTCTTTACGCAGCTCACCATGGAGAAAAGCATTCTTGACATCCAACTGAGAGATGGACCACTGAAGAACAGAAGCCACATCAAGGAGAGTGCGAACAGTGGTTATATGAGCAACATGAGCAAAGGTCTCATACTCCTGCTGAAAGCCACGTGCCACAAGACGAGCCTTGTTGTGCTCAAGGGAACCTTCCGAGCGAGTCTTGATCTTGTACACCCAATTGCACGTGATAGGAGTGGTACGAGCAGGTAGGGGAACAAGATCCCAAGTGCCAGTATGCTCCAGAGCAGCAATCTCCTCTGCCATCGCGTGCTGCCACTCTGAATGAGCAACAGCCTCACAGTAAGTCGTAGGCTCAGCAAGAGCAGTGGCCGCAAAATCGTAGCACTCAGGAGGCCTAATTGAATGACAATCACGAAGATCATACCGGGGAGTAGAGACTGGAGTAGGACCTAGCAGGGACGGAAGAGGGGAAGGGGCGGAAGAAGGCACAACTGAGGGTGTATCAGGGCGAGGATGGCGAGAGTAGTGCAGCGGGAAAGGAGGGACGACCTCAACAGAAGAGGTAGTGGGAGCAGGAACAAGAGAGTCTGAAGAGGAAGGAACATATGGAGGTGAAAGAGATGAGGGTGACTCAGGTCATCTACAAGCAGCAAGAAATTACTATTGTCGCTTGGAGTCGTTGGCATGATCGGTTTGTAGAGATCACCATGGACGAGGTCGAGGACATCCCGCGTGCGATCTTTTCCCTGCTCCAGGAAGGGAGCTCGCCGTTGCTTCCCAACGAGACAACCGTCACAGACTTGATTCACCTTATCAATTTGCAGCAGCCCTTGCACCATGTCATGTTGTATGAGCTTGCGCAGGGCTTGGAAGTTCAGATGACCATACCTTGCATGCCACTGCCACACATTCTCTGAGCTCCTTGCCAACAGGCACACCGGTTGCATGATTTTGAGCCGTAGTGGGTACAGCTAGCTGGGAGAGTGCCTGACTCTTGCCAGCAGATGCTAATGCTCATCGCGTATCCTCAGGATCCCACTGTCAATCAGCACTCAGCAGCTTGTCTCATCAAGCTGCTCGATGTTGATGAGGTTAGTGGTGAGCTGGGGAATATAGTACACCCCGTAAGGGTGTGATGTTCCCCAGATTTGCACGTGAAGAGGATCATCCCACGCCCCTAAATGTTGATGACGGACCTATCATCGAACTTCACGGTGCCGACCACCTCGGAGCTCAGCTCGGAGAACACCTCGCGCGAGCCGGTCATGTGGTTGGTCGCACCGATATCAAGATACCAAAGCCCGTCGTCGCGTGCCTCCTCCCGATCTAGCTATGCAAAGACCTTTGCCTTGACCAGTTGGAGGGGTCTGCATCACAGCGATGGGGAGTTGCGGATGATGGCTTGCCACGTCGAGGACTCACGGATGGTGACAGCCCTGGCCATCAGGAGTGTGGCCTCATCGTCATCCCCTTGCGTCAAGTGGGCCTCAGCCTACTTCTGCCTGCTGTGACAATCCTTGGTCCAATGGCCCATTTTGCTGCAGTTGCGACATTTGTCCAGCGAGAAGTCATGACTACCACCAGATCCTGATCTTTCTCTGCTTTCATCTGCGATGCCGTTATCAGCTCATCATCGTGGTGGCTTGCGTCACCGGTTGCCGGACTTGGAGCCGCCAGAGGATCCCTCCCCTGATGCCGCTTCCTTATCCACTCAGACCACTTCTCCTCCGTGAGGAGCAACTTCCCGCTAGCACCGGTGATCAGTGATCTGACTAGCGGACATAAGCTGCATAACTAGTTTGGGAACATGAGATACTGCAGGAACAAGAAAGGACGAAATAGAAAGAGTGCCTCGTCCTGCAACAAGAAGGGAGGTACCATCTGCAGTCATAAATGTATGAGGAAGAACGGGAGGCCTCACAGAGGTGAGTAGAATTTGATGTCATATGAAACGAAGTACCCAAATCAAGAATCCAAGGCAATGAGATACCTGAGGAAGGATGTGGTGGTGGTGAAGCACCAGAAGACTGAGCAACAGAACCAGCATAACCGAACGAAGCTGAGGCAGTAAGGCATCGAAGCAGAGTGAGCATCTCTTGCTAAACCTCAGTAGCGGAGCTCTGTCGTGACCCTAACTAAGAAGAACCACCAGTGCCCTTGGGAGGGCGACTACCCCTGCGGCCCTGGTTCTTACGCTTGTAGCATTGCTGAAATGTGTGACCATCGCTATCACAAAAGGTGCAGTGAAGACCCGTAGTAGAGGTCGCTGCTACCGATGCAGCTGGAGGCACGGCTGCAACGGGAGCAGGTGCTGGAGAAGATGCCCGAGCAGCCAGAACAGAGGCGGGCTGCAGCTGACCCACACTGCGAAGACAAATCTCCTCAGCACGAATAGCGGTGAGAGCCTCTAGCACGGACGAACGCAGCTGATGAGTCAGGAGATGAGCACGGATAGGCTCAAACTCTGACCAAAGATGTGTCAAGAACTCGTAGAGACGGTGAGTCTCTAGGTGAGCACACTGACGCACACAACAGGGTAGGTCCGACAGACGTCCGGTCCCAGAGAGTCAAGCTGACGCTACACCGCGGACATCTGCTGGTAGAAGTCGTCCAACGTGGCATCAAGGTGCTGAAGAGAGTGCGTCTGATGTATGACCGATAGATACATAACATCATTCGTCGGCTCGTAGTGGGCACGAAGGCGCTTCCACATCAGCTAAGATGTCGGCAGCTCTACCAACTCTCATAGGAGTGAAGCTGAGCCTGGTACACCTCCATGGCCTCCTCAAAGGCAGTGATCGCAGTTTTCTGAGTTGCTTCATCAGCAGATGTAGGGATGTGAAGGGCAGCCGGCGGCGAAGGGCAAGGTGGACACGGCCTTTTGCCTGTAAGATAGCCCCAACGGCGCTGACTCCTCATGTGAATCTACATGTGCATGGCCCACTCACGATAGTTCATCCTATCGAAGATGATCTTCGGAAGCGGAATAGCAGTGTGGGTGGCCATCACATGCGAGAGACGACCAGTGAGCTCCGATTTGGGTGTCGGTGGTCTCTGGCTTGAGGACAGCCGCGCCGGTGAGCACCAAATTGGGATCACAAAAGGGGCAAGGTCTCACTTGGTAATCAGAGGTAGTGTGCAGATGGGATCCTAAGTTCGAATCCCCCTTCCTACCCCCTTTTGTGATTGGGAGCGCCTCCAGGCCGAGAACGCGCGGATACGCGCGCGCCACAGCGAGCTGGCCAAGCAGTGGCGGGATCCAGCGGCCCAAGATCCGCCGACGTAGGCGACGGCGGCATTGGGCATGGACAGGCATGAGCGACGGCACAGAGGCACCGGCTCAGGCTGGCGATAATGGCCGGAGGCGCAGGTGTTGGGCACGGGCAGGCAAATACAGCCAGAGGCGCAGGCGTCGGGCGCGAGCGACGGCCGGAGGTGCAGGCAGCCCAACGCGGCGTGACAGCGGGGAAGAACAGAGAAGCTCAGCGGCGTCAGGGAGACCGGATCCAGATGAGAAATTTCGATATTTGTCACTGAATACGTCCGTCTCTCAACTTTAACTCACTTCACGCGCTTTAGAAATTTAACTGTCATCGCTGTGAATTCTTTTGATTCAAGGGATTCTCTTCATTTTCGCAGTGACAAGTGTCAAAATATAAAAGGAGAGAAAATAAGGAGAATCCCTTGAATCAAAAGAATTCGCAGTGACAGGGTTAAATTTCTAAAGGCGTGCGAATTGAGGGTTAAAAGTTGAGAGGCGCACGTATACAGTGTCAAATATCGAAATTTCTCGATCCAGATGGATTCAGCGGCGGGGAGCCCTGATCCGGCAGCAGGGAAGATCCCGCCGCCCGGATCCGGGGCTTGGCAGCGACCGGGAGGCATTTGGGGGCGGCACGTGTGCGCGGCGGCCCACGTTCGGGAGATACAGGGTGCACGGGCAACCGGGCGCGTGTGCCTCAGAGGCGCGGTGCGTGGCCGGGAGGCGGAGATGTGGCGGCAGCGGCAGCCGGCGACGGCGGCTAGGGTTGGGAAACCCTAACCCTTGCCCTCTCTTGGACTGATACCATGTTATGAGTATGGGCTTAGTATTCCAATGGACGTATGCAATGAGCCTTTATACAATGTGATAACTCTACAACCTCTACATGTCTAACAAATAATAGCAAGTGTATGAGTCCAAATTGTGTTGTTAATTGAGAAGGAATAGCCTTACAAGATAAGAGATCATTCTGACTGTTGCTGCAGTGAAAGAAATGTGGGCTAAAAATTCATGGAAAACCTTACGATGTGGAGCAAAGGGGAAACAAATAAAAGGAACATGAGGGATGATTCAGACAAGCATAGGAATAACCTGATATATCCATGAATTAATCTGCTGATGCACTTCATCCAATATGGGCCCACGCAGAATTGTGAGAGGAACCTTGAAGTGGGCAACATAAATTCAAGTAAGACTGATTATGTATCTTTTTTAAAATCTCTTAACTGATGCTGCAATGTATCTGTTATTCTAGAGAAAATTTGATTCCTTCTTCATACCTGATCATCAGTCTTGATAGGAACTGTGCCATTAGGGCGAAATATGTATGCTCCAGAAGCCTATGGTCCAGGAAAAAGCAAATAAATGTCAATACTAGTAATTGCTAACTTTGGGTTAAAATGGAATACTTATAGAATCTGTAGTGGACCTGAGGATCACTTCCATTTCCATCCTGTCCTATGTAATACTTGTACTTCTGCTCGAAATTTGCTTCAACCTATGGTGTTTGAGCACGGATGATTTTAGATCACAAGCAAAATTCAAAGCAAGAATCAAACTTTAATACTAAGCAACGCACATATGAGCTGCTAGAGAAGATAACCATGGGTAATCTTATGAGTATGCAACTTTATTCCTTTAAGATGAAAGCAAAGGTAAGATATAAAAATGGTTCCAGATTGAACATAATGGTCTTTGGCACATTACCATAGTCTTACTATCAGAGTACAGAGATAATGATCCAGCTGCATCATATTGAAGTTTCAAATGCCCTTGCCCAACTTGCCGATTACTATTTTTACTTCCTTGAGATGGGTATAGAGTGGACATCGAAGAGACAGATGCTGGAATATATATATTGCATAAGAAAATTTATCGAACTTTTCGGTAATCCTTTCTAAAGTTGGTTCATATCAAGAAGAGGACATGAATTTACCTGATTTCTTCCCGCTTGACACAAAATAAGTATTGAAACCAAGGGGTGGTACAGAAACAGGAAAAACAAGCCAAAACTTGGGCTTTGCAGCAGGCGATGTGCCTACGTAAGCCTTGACATGGCTGTCCCGTATGTACAATGAGGCATTAGCTATAGGCAGAAGTTGCGATTCAATTTCTCTCCCCTCAGAATCATGAACAACAATTGAGTCCCTGATAACCTGTTGATTTCATAAATTGGCACATTTAGTTTCATTCTAAAGTGAAGCAGTTTCATGGTAGTGGCACCATGCATTACATAGATCTTATGCATTAGTGGAAAAAAACTGATGGATGTATGAATGAGAAATTAAAAACCAACAAAATTTCTTGTTCTCCAGGGAATAAGGATTGCATACTGGTATGCGAAGGACATCCTCTCGTTTCCACCCAAGAGAGTTGTACACAAGAACAACCTGTAACAGAAAAGTTGAAAACAAAATGATGGATGCTATACGGTTTCTTTCTCAAAAAGTATCATGCATGAATTGAAAACCTATACAGGTTTTATCTTAAAAAAAAAGTGATGCATGAGTTGAGAACAGAACTCACCAAGCTTTTGCCTTGAGAAAAGTCCATCTCAGAAGGGGGGCAATATGTAATGTTTAGAAGAGGACACTGAAAAAGGAGATATATAGTAAAAACTAAGTCATTTCTAAATTACAAGGGAAATTGAGAAAACTGTCATATACATTATTGTTTCTGTTTGCTAAGGTATGCACCATTGCAGTTCATCGTAAACTAACACTAATGGAGGAGAAGAAAGGAGGAGAGTGGTAAAGCGTGAGGCCTCCCTCCCCTCCCTCCCTCCCTGTCCCCCTCGCGCCGGCGGCCACCCGCCGCGTCCTGCAGCCTCTCCCTCCCCACAGCACCGTGCATTCCCCTAACAAGCCCTCCCTGCGCTCGGTTGTCATCCGGCCGGCAGAGAACTCCCCCCCGCCCCACTAGCCGGGAGCTGCGTTGGCGGGATGACTTCCCGGATTCCTCGACGGGCTCTCGTTCCCCGCCCTCGCCGCTTCCACGCTCCTTTGCTGCTGTCGCGCGCCAGCCTTCCGCTCCATCTCTCCTCCGCGGGGGTGCCTCTGGCAGGCAGGTCTGCAACGAGGCAGGGCCCAGTCGTCAGCGGCAGGCCCCTCAACCTGTCCTCAGCCCTGGCCCGGTCGTCCGGCCGCCTCTGGCTCAGCGCGCCGACAACCGGCCCCTGGAAGATGCCTGGCAATTGGCAAGACCCCGCCGACGGAGAAGAGCGCACGTCGCGGTCGTCGGTGGTCCGCAGCGTGACCAAGGGCATCGCCCCCTCTTTCCTTCGGGACAGATGCTTCAACTGTCTCTCGTCCACCCACCGCCATTCTGCCGCCGCGGTGCTTCCGCTGTAAGGAGCTCAACCACCTTGCCAGAGACTGCAAGAGGCCGAGATCCCCTTTCTCGAGCGAAGCTTCCCTTCGGGCTTCCCCCCATCGCTTCGGCGCTCCCGGCCAACCCTCGCCCGCCGCCTGTGTGGGCTCAGCGCCTCGGCGATACCTTTCTCGCCGCGCCCACCTGCTCCTCCTGTCGCGAGTGCGGCTCCGGAAGGCAGACCTTCTGGGCTGACTTGCTACATTCCATGGTCTGATGTCCTGGCCACGGAGGAGCAACGGCTCGCTAGTGCGCTCATCGGATTCTGCCCGGCTTCGCCAGCCCCCATTTCGCCGGAAGCTGCTCGTCAAGTTGTCGCCCAGCGCCTTCAAGCAAAATACCATAGCAGCAAGAATAGAATATCCTCCCTTACCTGCGATAGAATCTCATACGATGACCAAGACTCCATGGCGGATAAGATGACACACCCCCTTCCAGGGCAATCAATATGGAAGCAATCGGGCTAGAGCAGGCGAACTTGCAAGGCCTCTCTTCTCCAATTTCCGAGCACAAGGTTTGGGAGGCAGTTCGCGCCATGCCGGACAACAGAGCGCCTGGGCCAAATGGCTTCACTGGAGCTTTCTTCAAATCGGCTTGGCCTCTCATCAAATGTGGCCTCATGTCAGCCATCCACGCCCTCACCAATATGGATCGCCGAGGCTTCCAATGGCTAAATTCTTCCCTGCTTATTCTCCTCCCCAAGAAGGAAGGCACGAATCATCCCAAAGACTTCAGACCAATCAGTCTCCTCCATAGTTTCGCTAAAATTATCGCCAAGGTTCTTGCCCTGTGCCTTCAGCCTCACATGGATGCCCTAATTGATATCAGCAAAAGCGCCTTCATCAAAGGCTGGGCGATCCACGACAATTTCAAATTTGTGCAAGGCGTCGTTCATGCGCTCCGCAATTCAAACGAGCGGAGACTCCTCAAGCTTGATATCTCTAAAGCCTTTGACAGCTTGGCATGGCCTTTCCTGCTCAAAGTCTTGCTTCATCGAGGATTTGACAACCGGTGGTGCGACTGGATTTCCCTTCTCTTGTTGTCAGTGTCCAGCTTGATTCTCCTAAATGGTATTCCGCGAAGCAAAATTTTCCATCATCAAGGTCTGCAACAAGGGGATCCCCTGTCGCCCTTTCTTTTTGTCCTGGCTATGGACGTGCTACCTAGACTTGTTAATGCCAGAATCCGACATGGTGCCATTTCAGGCGGTGCCAATCTGCGTTTCCTCTACTCTCTCTTCGCGGACGATGTCGTTTGCTTCCTCAAGTCTATCCCGTAGAAGATGCAAGCGCTGCTTCAATTACTAGACCTATTCAGCTCTGCATCAGGCCTCTGTGTTAATCCTAGAAGTCCATAGTCGTCTCTTGTAACTGTAGCTCGTCCGAAACTTAGGTTGCTAAAAATATCTTCGGCTGCTCCTCGGCCCAGTTACCCATTTCCTACCTGGGGATCCCTCTCTCCCTCAGAAAGCTAAGGAAACGCGACCTCAACCCACTCCTTGACAAGATCTCGGCTCGTCTTCCCTCCTAGAAGGCCAAACTGCTCTCCAAAGCAGGCTGCTTGGTCATCGTCAAGTCGACCATCTCTGCGATGGCCACTTATCCCCTGCTCGCAACCCTGCTTCTAGCTTGGGCTATTAGAACCATAGATAAGTTGAGCAGAAAATTTCTCTAGGCCGGAGGGCAGTCTGCCGCGGGCAAATGTTTGGTCAGTTGGAGCCAAGTTTGTCGTCCTTACATTTTCAGAGGCCTAGGTATCCCAAATATCAAGTTGGCAGGAATGGCCTACCGCCTTCCCAGGGAGTGGCTCTCGAGGGTTCAACCGGGGAAGCTTTGGCATGGCCTAGCTGACACTCTCGACTCGGACATCTGTGACTTCTTCAGCGCCTCAGTAGTCATTCATTTGGGAAACGACATTGCAATGAAGTTCTGGTCAGACCCCTGGCTTAATGGACGAAGCATCCAATCGCTTTTGCCGACTCTATGGGAGAGGGTGAAGGCCTCTCGGAGATACAAGAGCCTAGTGGTAGCCGTACTGCCAAACCACACTTGGATCAAAGACCTAAATCCCCCTTTCAGCCTGCAGTGCATAGTGGATTTTCTTCGTCTAACTTGTAAATGGGAATAGTTGTTGTATTACAATAGCCCATGGGGCATATATATAATACAAAGAGGACACAAGGACACAAACCCTAGACATATGGGAAAAAACCTAAATACCCTTAACACCCTCCTCAAATGCAAAGCGTATGCAATAGCATTGTATTTGAAAAGAGTTGACACTAAAATAAGGAAAATCCAAAGTCCATGTCTCGAAGATGTCGTTGTAGCGTGCGACTCTTAGAAAATTGTGTCGAATCAAGCCGAAAAGGGAGATAAAAGTATAGCGGCACAGATCGAAGCCCGAGATGGCGGCGGCGCAGTGCACAAGAAGCGCAACAGAGGCGCGGTGCAAAAGAAACGCAACGGCGGCTCAAAGAGAAGCGGCGGCATCATAGATACTTCTACGATCTGCAGCGGCTCAAAGATAAAAGCAGTGACTGCGACTATGCGAAAGGAAGGAGAGAACCACACCCATCCGAGAAGATGAACCGTGGCTAGCAAAGCAGTCGGCTGACTGACAGAAATTTTGTGGACTCACACAGCTTTAACAATATGAAGGAGAGAAATAGGACTTGGATGACGCAACGGAAGACTCTAAGAAAAAGACTCAAAAGATACTAGCAATAGAGTAAGACTGCCTTCAAATTCCTTCCTCCCCTCTCTCTTCACCACTCCCCTCCCTCACTCCGTCTGTCACCCACTCACTCCCTCCCGCGCCCGCGAGAGAAAGGAGCGGCGGGCTCCCCGGGAGAAGGCGACTCCCCGGGGCCAGGCGACGGCGAGATCCGGCGGCAGTGGCGACCACAAGAGCGGCGGCGGCGGCGGGATCTAGGAGAGGTGGCCAAATCCGAGAAAGCGCCTAGCAGGCGCGGCCGGATCCAGGCAGCACGGGCGGAGACAGCCCGAGCCGTGGCGGCCCGAGCGGCGGCGATTGCTAGGAGGAGGCATCGGCGCGACTGCATCCGGATCCAGCGCGAAGGCGGCCGAATCTAGGCGAGGCGAGGCCAGATCCGAGCTCGGCGGCGGTGAAGACGGCCGGATCTGGAGCGAGGAGAGAGCAGCGGTGACTTCGGCGTCGGGGGGCCTGCTCGCCGGATCCGGTGGCGAGTGGCCAGATCCGACGGCGGAGATGCCGGATCCAGGCTTGCAAACGATGGAGACGGCCGGATCCACAGGCGAGGAGGCCAGATCCAGTGCGAGGGACGACGGCCTGACGAAGGAGACGGCCGAATCCCGACAACGACGCGGGCGAGCGCGGCCGCTACGATGCGTTGGCTTCCGGTCGTGGGCGCATCCACGGAGGCGAACGCGCAAGAAGAGGCGGGGAGCCAGCAACCCGAGGACGGCGTCGGCCAGAGACGAGGAGGCGGTGGGTCGACGCAGCCCAGAGGAACGGAGGTGAGCAGTGGCCGCCCCCGGGATTAGCTCCTCCCGGGGGCGGCGGCGGAAGACAAGCTGGAGGTGAGCTAGGTTTTGAAACCTTGCTCTGATACCATGTAAATGGGAATAGTTGTTGTATTGCAATAGCCCATAGGGCATATATATAATACAAAGAGGACACAAGGACACAAACCCTAGACATATGGGAAAAGACCTAAATACCCTTAACATAACTGACATGCTTTCCGAAATTCAACTTCACCCAAACCAAGATGACGTGATCACTTGGCGATGGACGGCAAACGGCATCTATTCGGCTCGCTCAGCTTACCTGGCCCTCTCCAATGGCACCACTCATTTCCCTACCACCAAACAGCTATGGAAAAGTTGGGCACCACTGAAGGTGAAATTCTTCGTTTGGCTTGCCTTGCACTATCGCTGTTGGACCTCTCCGAGCTTCGCAGACACAGCATTCAAGCACCAGAAGTTTGCCTTCTTTGCAACCAACACCTAGAGACAACCGACCACCTCCTACTTCACTGTGCCACCACCAAGATCGTTTGGTTCAGAACTTTCTAGTGGATTCGCCTATGCCCGGCTGGTTTCTTCAGCAACACTGGCGGGCTAAGCGACCACTGGCTCAACACTCGCAAATTGGTCCCTAAGCATGCCTGAAAAGGGTTTGATAGCCTTTGTCTTCCTTGGATGATCTGGAAATAGCACAATAATTTGTAGTTCAGAGGTTCTGCCTTTGATTTGGACACCCTTCTGACATCCATCCAGCAGGAATGCCTCTCTTGGTCATTGGCGGGAGATACCTCTTTAGGTTTCTTACTGCCTTCCAGTTTGTTTCAGTCGCCATCCGGCATTCTGTCTTAACGCTCCCCCTTCTCTCCGGTTTTTTTCTTTCTTCCTTTTTCTCTCCTTTTAGCTGGTTGGCCTCCTGGGCTTGTTTTTAACCGGTCTTCTCTTATTTACTTTATATTTTCTCCCCACTTAATTGAATGAAAAACTCCTTGCGTTTTTGAGAAAAAAAACACTAATCAAATTTATTTCACAAAACAATATAAAGGGAAGGGAGTTGCCAAACTGATGCCCAAGTGGAAAGTGGTTCTACTTCTCACACACATAAAAGAAAAAAAGCTGCTAAACAACCTGTCCAAAATTCGTTGTTGGGGACGAACAAGATGATTTTGAGCCTGGCTCACTCAAGCAAGCAAGAGAAGTCGAAACCATCTCCTCAGCCTGTAAAAGAATTAAACCAAATTAAGCGATCAAATCCCAAAAGAAAACATCAAGTACAAATTACAGCAATTCTCTCGGGAAGCTCACTTGTGTATAACCAATTGATAGTCTCTTTGCATAATCATTTGCAACATGTTGCTTCTCTGTTCCCGTAACAGCATCGTGGTGCTGAACAAGAGCTAGAGCATCAGCTAAACTATCTGTTGTGAGACCTGAGTTGCTTCTCCCTTTGAATAATTCCAGCTGCCTAGCTGCCTGAAAAGTGAAAACAAATTGACCTTTAAGCATATGAACTCTACCAAGTGACCAAGAAAATATATCTTATTGATGCTGGACATCTGAAGGCCAGCATAATGAAAAAGGACAGTAAAACCACCAAGTAGTATCCACTCATCATGCGGACATATCGTTTTAAGGCAGGTCTGCTTGTGAAGAAACCTGTCCAGTATGCATTCGGGTTATCTGCATATCTGGTGGAACAAATACAATCATACGCATGTGAAAGGAACAAAAGCAAAGTTAATCATACCAAATATGAATATAAAATAAAACATACGGGAAGAAATCATTGGTCTTCAGGGGCCATGGCTCATTTGCAGCATATTTTGCATCAGTGTAAATGGAAGGTGTGGAATACAGCGCATTGACACGGCCATCCTGAGGTATGGTCCAACGGAACAAGCATGGTGAGTTCTAACATTGGCAACAGCATTATAAGGAATAAAACTTCAGAGCTATTTACTTATTTGCCAGTTTAAAATTCTGAAAAGGAATAAAGTTGCATCAATAACAAGAAAACTAAAGCATTTATCTCATGTTTGAGTATCTGACTAAATGGCACATGGAAAAAATTTCAAATGCATCTCATGATACGTAGTGTGAGAAGGTTGAAACATTTGAAATGTATTTCATGAACCATAACTGAAAAATCATCATGGCGAGAGTTCAAGAGATATGCATTATGTAACGGCATGATTACAACTTCAAGATGGAACTAAAAATAAATAAATAGTGAACTTTTGTAACATCCATCCTCATCATTAACCTTGTTCACATAGTGAATTAATTTGTCCATCTGTCTGAACCAACTTTCTGCATATTGATATTTGAAGTCTGTTCCCATTGTAAACATGATATGGTTTGTCCTTGTGATATTTGCCTACAGAAAAGAAAGAAACAAATATGACTTAGGATGAACAGCTGTACTGCTGAATAGAGCAATAAATTAAGTATGAAATGTTGTGGTCCAGACGATAATGGAGTATGAAATGCAGATAGGTCAAAGTAACATAGAACAGTAAAGCTGCATTCCCAATTTCTGATAGAAACTTATCACCGCAACACCCAGATGGCTAGTCTAAATTAAAGAAGAGGTTTGTAGTAGCATCAATCGGCATGAGATTAATCGATTTCTATGCAATGTATATAGCTGAAACGGAGAGTACATCGGCATGAAAAAAGTGTGAACATATTGAGACCCTAATGTACCTGTGCTAGAGCTGCAGCAACAAAATCATTCACTCGTTGTTCAACATTATAATCGAAAAGAAGGGGATCATCCTGCATAGAGGAAAGCAATGAAGAATTGGTTCGTGCCTGGTGTTGAATGATGTGTAATAAGTTAATAACTGAAGTTCTCGTTAATTTACCTGGACGGGAGGGGAATCATCATTAACTTCAAAATAAAACCCACCAGGAGGTGGTTCATAGTTTTTTGGGAAGATGCCAGTAAAGATCTGAAAGAAAATGTACAGATTTCCAATATTACATACGAAACATGGTTTGCCGAAATTTAAGAACATCAAATTGAGGTGTAACATTTACTGTGGAAAAGAAAACGCCACTTACATCAGCTGATGAGCCGAAGGTCTTGGATCCCCTCCATACAACTTCAAGTTCTTTTGTTACCTTTCGCTTTTCACGGTCTTGGTAGTCAATGCGGGAAAAATAAAAGGCATCAAATCCTACCTGAAAGATAACAATATGTTTACTGACCATCTCTTTTCTGTTAAGTCTGATATGTTTGTCAAAACACTGCAGGAATGACTGTAAATTAAATTAAAAGGTTGAGTTGTGTAAATTCAATAGTTCTGCCGGGTGGTCCCGAAGTGTTGTCAATCACATCACTCTTGAGGGCAATAGCAATCAAATGATAATTAGCTCTTGGAATTCTGACGCATGCTCTATGTAAGTACATATACTAATAGTACTATATCTCAGCTTTTAGGTGTTTTTGTATTAAGGAAATTCGTAACTAGCTATGATGAGTGATGACTAGTTACTAAGTTATCATCGAGTGTGCAAAATTCATCTTATCATGCAAATGGGAAGTACGGGAAAGTAGCAGTGCACCATATAAAAAATTTGACTTTGTTTCTGCCTGTGAAAGCATTAAGTCATGAAATCTGAAAGCATGACATAAATGGGTACAGTGGATTACTTCTGCACCAAGAAGGTAAGCCTGAACCGCAGAGTGCCCAAATGGATCAATCTGCCAACCAATTCTTGGAATCTGACCGAACTCCTCCTTGATGAACTTGTGCCCAAGTGTAGTCTGATCTATCATGTCGATGTAGTGTACAGCGGCCTCATCATGCATGCACACGCCCCCATTTCTTCAGCATCACAAGCAGCAATAGTCATCCACTATAGAACAGATACATTATTGCCAATGCAACCTACAAAGTGACAACTTTGGAACACGAAAGAGCATACATTAATTCCAACTGCCCAGAGCTGATAAGCCCCTTCACTGTATCCTTAGTCATGTCGTTCTGCTGCCTCCACCATCTCTGGAAGAACCCCTGCAAACATACACAAGCGATTGCTGACGAAAAATCACACCATCGAAGAAAAAAAGAACCCAGACTATAACTCCGTCCATTTGGATGGAGAATTACTGATCTAATTTTCAATTCTTGGAATTAACAACAAGGAACAGAGTACCCATACTACTTTGGCAAACTGGAAATGGCTGTAGAAACAACAAAATGATTACAGGTGATCTCAAATTGCAATTTCTGACGCTCGCGTAGATGAAACTTTCCGTACCTGCTCGACGTAGAAGAACTTGCGGTTCTTGTCCTTGAGCAGCGCCGGCACAAGCGAATCCAGCACGTTCTGCACGCACGCACCCTGCGACCAGAAAACACCCAAATTTCGTTAAAACAATATCCAAACGTGACGGAAACTAGAAAAGTAATTTGAAACTTCAGTGCAAAAGAAAAAAATGAGGTGTCTAGGGAATATATGATTTTTTTTGTTAAAAGGTACTTGAATTTTAGGTCACTGGATCTAGATATCAAGGATCCCATCCCTCTCCCAAATCATATATTCCTCCTCCCTTCCATAAACCCTAGCCGTAGACCCTCCCAACCACCGTTGCTGCCGCCCCCTGCCGCCGCGCCATCGCCATCCCGGGCATCGGCGAGTCTCCACTGCCGCTACTCCGGTCTCCCTCCCTCCTCTCTGGTGAGCCGCCCTATGCCCCCACCTTCTTCTTCCTCTCCGACGAAATCCTCCTGCGCCACCTTCCTTCCTCATCTCTGGCTCGTCTTGTCATCTCGGCCGACCTCCACAACTCCTTTGATCCGCGGCATCGACAGTGCCACTGTCGTCTCGCTGCCCACCGTCAGTCCACTGCCTCCCTGACCTTCCTCCATGTTGGCCCAGGCCCGACATGAGGAGAAGCGCAGGGGGAGAGCAAGGAGAAGAACGAGCGAAAACAGAGGAGATGAACTATTTTTCGTCCGGCAACACACGTTGGTTACGACTACTCTTACTATTCACTGTTCTTTTTCCTCAAAACTCACACTCACAATTACACAAGGATTACACAGTATATATAGACATCAGGCCACACAGGCCACTCACTCACTACGACTCTTGCTACGCTACTCAGCTCAGTCGCTTACGACAGCTACAGCTGCTGATGACCATTCCGCTTAGCTGCCCATGTCTTCGCAAGACCACGCCACTCCGTCGCCTGCCCATGTCGCTTTGCTCAGCCGCCCACGACTACTACAGTGACTAGCCCATGATGACCGCTCTGATGCGGCCGTTTGCCCATACCGGCGGTAGCCGATCAAGACTTCTGCGTCACCCACGACCACCCGTCGCGATGCTCGCTATCAATCGCTCTGATGGTCGACGCACGACCATGACCGCTGGTTTCATCCTCGGCTTGTCTTCGACCGCTGCACTGGAGCTTCGACCACGGACATGCAGAAACTACGACCTTGACGCTTACGACTACTATACTGGTCGTTACGACCACACACACTAGCCGCTTCCAACCACACACAACAACCTGGTCGTTACGACCACGTACAACGTGGTCGTAACCAACCACCGGTCATGGCAACTCTGACTACCACGACCATCGATCACGGTAGCTACGACTACCGACTATCGATCATGGTAGCTATGACTACCGACCATCGACCACGGTAGCTACGACTACCGACTATCGACCATGGTAGCTACAACTACCGACCATCGACTACGACTTGTCGACTTCACCTTCGACCATGGCATCGACCACGGTTTGTCAACTGCGCTTTCGGCCATGGAATCTACCACGGCTTGAGCCTTCGACCACAGCTAGTCAACTGCTGGCTTCAACCACTGTGGCTACGACCATAATACAGTACTCGATACATGAGTACAGTTGGCTACGACCACTCTGCAGTACACAACACACGACGACACGATAGCGACCACTCAGTACTCGAACATACCGAGTACTTTGACTACGACTACTGGCTACGACCACTGTACTCAAACACAACGAGCGCAGGACTACGACCACACTCTACAATAGCAACGACTACCGTGTACAGTTACAATCACACAACAACAAGAAGATTATTTCCTACACTCTATACCCAGCGTTCTAGTGAACCTAATCTTAACCCCAAGTGAACCTCTAATCCTAACCTCGCCGAAGCGTAGCCAGACTTATTGGAGTCACATGGAGCACAAATCATGAGGTAAAATCGGATGGATCAAAATTCAAGTACTCCCAAGATGAAGAAATACTTGAGTACTCCATAGCAATTTTCAAAAAAAAAAAGCCAAGAAACATGACATGAAACCATTAGGAAGCTAGCCCAAAATCACGGCTAAAAATTCTATTAAAAAAAGAGGAAAAACCTCTGAAAAATCAAGGGGGAATTCCAATTTCCAGCAGTTCAAACCTGGATGGAGTTGTTGGATCCGACGTAGTACTGGTCGACGGTCTTGAGCCAGCCGACGTCGTCGTGGGAGTGGGGCACCACGTGCACGTTGAGCTTCCCCTTCACCACCCCAGCTGACGTGTTGTAGGGGATGTACACCCCCTCGCCGCCGCGGCCGGGGCCGAGCAACACGACGGCGGCGGCGAGGAGGAGGGCGAGGCTGACGGGGACCATGGCGGGGAGCCTCCGGAAGATTCTAGAAGAGAGCACGGGGACGGAAGGGAGGGAGGGGAGGGGTGGCGATGGTGGTCGTCGGGTAGTGCGGCTGCAAGACCGGCGAAGTCGAGTAGCCAAGAGCATGAATGCTTCGTGTGTATATATATGGTACTGTGACACTGTAGCTTCGTTTTTCCAATTATGCCCCTGTCGTCAGTTTTTACAAATCAAGCCTAGCAGCTGTGCCAGGTGATATATGTCTTCTGTCGCGCTACCGTAACTCAACAAGAGGGTGCTAGCGTGGAAGGATGGCTAAGCTCGACAGGGCAGCGATGCGAGTGACAAGCGATGGGCTCCACTGGCCTATCGCACTACTGCAGCTCAAGGAGCAGCAGTATCACGGCAGGCTGCATCGTCTACCGTGCATATCGCTGCTTTGCCGAGCTCAGCCATCCTGTTGGGGAGCCGCAATATAGTGGCAGGCTGGTGGGGACCACCGCCTACTACGCACATCGCTGCTCTGCCAAGCTCAGCCATCCTGTTGAGTCACGATAGCGTTGCAGGAGATGTATATCAACTGCCACAGCTATCGATTTCAAAAAGGGCTAAATTTGTAAAAACGAATATCTAAAACTAAAATTTAAAAAATATTACAGTGCCATATATACGAAGGCTTTGAGAGCAGCGGGGGTGGGCCCACCTAACGGTGTGATGGCACGCGGGGTGCGGGACAGGTCGTTGCGCGCTCGTTGTTACTCTTGCATTATTGCATGTTCTTCAGTACGGTCCTGTCATCTTTCCTACAATTTCAATGTTAAATCTATGAAATGGATTCGCTCAAAAAATTCTATGAAACTTGGCATTCTTTCCATCGGATGCCATATCCCTCTCCTGAGTATCTTGAACCCGTGCAAGGGCATCATTGTCATGCGATCATGTTAGCGAGTAGCCACCGCCGACGAGGGCGGGCGACTGCAATCCCATTGGCTGCACCGTCGCCGTCGGACAAGCAACGTCCTGGGCCTGTGTTTCGCTCTTGTTGGGCCGTCACACGCTACTCACCAGGTTGTCGAACCGTCGCTGTTCGCAACCCATCACCCCACGCATGGAGGGATGGCTCGATGCGAAACAAGTCGCATATCGCCGCATACAGCGACACAGGCACACAGCGCACTCCCAATTCCCCCATCTGATCTGAGTTCCCCCTCCTCCCTCACACGGTCGCACTCAAACCAGGTAAGTGCTTGTGCATACTCGAGCACCCCCTCCTCCCTCACACGGTCGCACTCAAACCAGTGGCGAATCTACCATGGGTGTTGTTGGTACTCGAGCAACACCTCCTCCCACCGAGGTTGAAGAACCGGAGGCGGGAGGTCAGAGGATGAAGAAGAGGCGGACTGCCGGAGTGAGTCAACACTAAGGCCCAGTCGGTGTCTTAAAGCGCAGCACCCTAGCCGGCCTAAATCAGTGGCAAATACTGGCCGAAAACCACAAGACAGCAGAACAGTACATTAGGTCACGAGGAAGATGAACAGGCACAACACAATGCGACGCGCCGACGCTGAACAATAGATAAGGTCACGGTCTCACCTCTCACGGCGACGGCGTCACGAGTTGCGGAGTCGGTAGCCTGCAGCCTGGCACAGCGGAGGGGGAGCCGGGAAGGGGGAGGCGGTCGCCGGTCGGCAACTCGGCGCAGAGCCGCGGAGGAGGGCGGGGCGATTGGCGGCCCAAAGACGAGAGCGGCTCGACGCGAGACGAGAGCGGAGCGGCGGGGAGCGAGGAGGCGGTCAGCCACTCGGTGGCGACCGCGGCCGCTCGGGCGAGGCCGAGTGGGAGCGACGGTCGGCAGACGAGGCGACGAGCGACGACGCAGACGAGACGACGAAGCCTATGAGCTGTTGTGGTAAGCAGCGCTGCTCATGAGATGTGTGCTCAAGTGAGGCTGTGAGGGCGTGATGCGTGACTCACTGAGCCTGTCGTTTGCCCGACAACGCGAGTGCGGCATGCCCGACTGCCCGTGATTCCGTCTCCGTGAGGCGTGTCGATAGTTGGCGTGAGTCAGTAAGTGCGTGACCCCGTGACCGCATGACTGCGTGAGGGCATTGAGGAGTAAGTACTAACTGAGACATTTCAACTGATGTAAATTATTGTTTAATTGATACTCGACAGTAGCTATTAGGCATTAGCCAATTTGTTTAATCAGTTATTGATTGGTTATTGTTTAATTATTCTTAGATTTATAAAAATGGAGAAGCGAACTTTGCACAAATATTTCTCAAGCAATGCAACTCGTAGAATTATTCAACGCTTTCAAGACATGAAAACTCGTAGGGTGAGATTGTGTCGTAATCAGATTTAGTGACTTAGTGGTATGTTTTCATTTCATTTTTAATGTTTATGGACATTCACAATTTAATATTGTATCACTACATTTGATATTTCTTATCTGCAGATCGGTACTCATATTTATGAACATTTGGAGCACATTATCCATTAGCAAGGTACTAAATTTATTGTATTGTACATTTTCAATTAGTTCTCTTCCTATTTATGTATGAATTTGATATTTCAATGGTAAAAGATTAGTAGATGTAGCTTTGGTATATTTATATTGCGCTATAACTTCAACAGTAGATTTCCCCCTCTATTTTCATTGGATTCGCCACTAACTCAAACCCTAGTTACCCTATGTTCGCAAAATCTTTTAAACGTGCTTCTGAGTTGTCTTTGTGTCTTCTAGAGTTTTTCTAGAGTTTTGTGTCCTTCCTTGTGTGCCTGAAATCTATTTTCATTCTCAAAATTCAGAAATCATGTCTTGAGTTCAATCCAGCCTACTTCCACTTTTCTCTCTCCTTTTTCCCTCCCAAACCACCCTTTCCCTTCCTTTTTCTTTCGGCCCGTGTTGGCCTGCCAACCTAGTCCATCTCTCCCTTCTTTCACTTGGGTTGCACCAGCCCGTCCCCACTCCAGCGGTCCAACTCCACCCCACCTGCCTCTATCCCTGTCGCTTCTCCCATACACCATCCGCACTACCTCCACCACCTTGCCTTGTGCCTACCACCGTCTCCATTCTCCTGGGCTTCGCTGGCATTGTGCATGCACTCCACTACATAGCGTCGCATTGCCACCTCATGCCATGTGTGTCGAGCAGGAAGGAGCGAGCTCAAACAGAGCCGCCTCGTCATCCCTCGCTTCATCCCTATTCCATCCCTCCTATTTAAGCAGCAGCCAGATCTTTTCATTCCTCTCCACCCCCCAACACCACGTGAGTTGTAGTAAAGCCATCATCGTCATCCCCAAGCCCGATCCTTCGTGGTCCTTGCAGTACTTTTCTTTCAAGCCAAGTCTTGCTAGAGAGACATGGCGTCGAGCCACTTCGCTACATATTCTCTGCCTTCGATGATCAGTTGCATCTGCAGTCTTCTCATCGAGCTGACTGTGTCATGAGGTGTGCCTCATCACGCTGAGTCTATCCCCTACCTCCTTCAACTGTCCCATCCACCATAGGCCACCACCATCGCCACTGTCCTCCTCCTTGCTGTCATGGTCGTCATTGTGGCTAGCCTCCTTAGCACCATTCTCGTCACCATCGATCTTGAAAATGGGACCCCAATCCTTAGGAACACGCTATGCGCGTGCTACCTCCTTCCCTATCCGCTGGAGTCCACCGCTGCATCATGCGCCTTCTTCGCGTTAGTAGCCCTATCGTCGTTGCGCTATTGCTGTCCTCGTCCAGCTCTGCATCATCCATGCCTCCACTGAATTCGTGACTGAGCCTAATTGCACGCTTGAGCCAAACCCAAGTCGGTCCCAAACCAGACTCGATTTACTGCCGGTTTAGAGCCCTTCGACCAATTTAGCTCTGGTTCACCCATCTTTTGACCCGTTTTGACCACACAAATCTTGGTCTTGCATAACAGACCCACCCTAGACCCTAGTACACCCTTCCAATGCAATTGTCCACTATCCTTTCTTAAGTTCAAGCAACCCAAAGCCATTTCTTCATCGATTTTCCCTTCCAATAGCACTATGGCTCAGTTTTCTCTCTTTCTTTTGTAGTGTTTTGATTTGCAAGTGTTGTGGCAGTGCTAGTTGGCTTATTTGGTGTGCTCTTGTGTGTGCGCTACAACACGAGAAAGGATTCACCGAAGCATAACGTAACAATCAAGCAATTTTAGAAGAAAGGAAAGGATCTGTCATAGTGAACATCAATTGCTGATAGCAAGCCACAAGCAAGTCACGATTCTTGATCATGTTGAGCACCTATGTTGTATGGGTTATTTTTTGCATGAATAAATTGTCAATGCTATTTACTATCAATTACTTTCAAATAATCCTGCTTAATTAGTTAATTCCTTTAATTACATTGCTTATGTGCCATCCTTGATAGTAATCTGGTATGGTTTTCCTTGCTAAACATAGAGTTAACGTATCATACTTTAGATTCACATAGTAGTGGAATAACTAAAACCTAATCACTTTTCATGTTATTGCCCACCGCCACGAGTTGACATGTCGGATCTATGCTTACAAAGGTGTATGTTATATGTGGATCACTCGCCAAGAGTGGTGTCTTGGAAATGTTAGCTAAGGATGGAGATTTGGATGTGTGATGGTTGTGTGTATATACTATTTGGTGGTTGTGTGTACCAACGTCATGTTTGGAAAGGTGGCGCCACCCGAGACATATGAGGACTACAACCTTATGCTATGAAATTAACATAATTATCACCTCATCCACTAGATCGAGAAATTAGACTTAACCTAATACATTGTCCCACTATATTAAGACTATAGGAGAAGGCCAGGGCCGGCTCAACGTTTTCAGGGGCCCTAGGGCGAATTCGGCTCTATGGGCCTTTTACTATAAAATTTTTTCTACTTCTAAAATATGCAGTTTAAACTTTATATTGTCTAAAGTGACACAAATCAATAGTTCTAACATGATAAACTAATTAGGTACTAACTAGTTCATAAACCAAATGTAACTAGTAAGAATTAATTTACCTCAAATAGGAACCAGAGAAACCAGACGGCGACTGAGATCCAAGAGGCGACGAGCAAATAAGTCGATGAGTCGATCACGGATGGAGTCTCGGGCTGACGGGCTGCCGCCGGCTGCGACGGCGGACGGCCTCACGGCCACGGGCCACGATGTCGACGCAGCGCGCTGAGCGCAAGAGACGATCACCGGATCACGTCGTACTGTCAAACAGTCGAAGCCGCGGCAGTGCGGCACTTCGGCGAATCGGCGCTCGACGCGGGCGCACGGCGTTCTTCTGGTTAGTCGAAGGGTCGAGACGTTCCGGTTCCGCGTTACGGGCCTACGGCGTTAGTCGAAGACTCGAAGGGTCGCAAACTCGCAATCAGCCAATCACAAAAGTACAAAACGTTAAACGTGTAATCGTGTATGCATGCATGGCTGATGGCTCAATGCCTCAAATCACAAAACGTCAAAACCGCCGCCCGGCCGCACGCACGCATGCATGCGACCGGACTCGCCAGAGTCGCGCGGGTGGGCCCTCGGCCCGGGCCCTAGGCCGGCGCCCCTCCGGCCTACCCCCAGAGCCGGCCCTGGAGAAGGCTTGATATCGAGAACTTTCGAGTGTCATAAATAGTCGATTGGTAGTCCTGTCTTATGGCCTGACATGGGTCTCAACTGTTAGCATAGACGTGAAGTTCACTAGGCAAAAACTAGTGTTTGTGTCACTTTAGAGTAGTTCTATTATCTTGGCTTCGTCCGAGTCGTGGTATCTTGTGGGTAAAACTGGACACTCTTTGCAGAGATAAATCTGAATCATTCAAATGTGTCATGTTTTCGACTAATGGAACTATGTTGTGAGGTTATATCTAAACTCAAGGCATAAGTAGTCTTTCGAATTATTAAAATATGGTAATTGGTGGTGATGACGATGAATTATTACTCTTACTCTTGAAAACCCACTAATAACTTATCTTTGGTTTAACTAAAAATGCTTGTCAAATTAACTATGGGCACTACTAGCGGTGATAGGTCCACCTTGTCATACATCCCTTGAAAATCCTTTACATCTATAAATGTTTCCTATCATGACTTGTTAAGTACGAATGTACTTATTCTTACATATTTTGGTTCAAGACGATAAGTACTATGAGGAGAAGCACCAAAAGGTGATGAGTACTACGACAGTGGAGATCATGCATTTGAGGTCATGTCTACACTCAAGCGTTGCCTGTGGGTGTGGTCACCTTTTGGATCTTTTGCTCGTAATATAAGTAAGCTTGGCTTGGGTGCCCGTAAACTCTATACTCCGACAACTATATCATACTTTATGTAAAAACTCTATTATTATATTGTAATCATAAGCATGTATTGCTAATCATTCTGTGTGCGGCTGAAAACCTGGAGAGTCACAAGAATAGAGATACCATCTTAAATTCGGGTATCCCCACACCCTACATACTTGGCGACTCTGTTATTGTATTGTAATCATAAGCATATACTATTTATCATTTTGTGTGTGGCTGAAATCCTAGACAATTGTAGGAATACGAGATACCACCTTAAATTCAAGTATCCCCACACCCTACATATTTGGCTAGAGCCAAGAAGAACGCAACGCAAGCAACTAAAGCAAGCACTCAAGCAGTAAGCCCTAGACCCTAAATCCCTAATCAAATTGTTGCTCTTTGTTGCTCAATCAGTGAGTTGAATATTTAATTGTTAAATTTTAGGGATGAGCAGGTTTTTGGTTGATAAGAGAAGTCTTGCAAGTAATGGAACTTGATATTTAAAGCATTTGATGATGTTATCACTACCCCCAGTTTCAAGGCATAAAGAGTCGAAAGATGAATTTACCTTGTGGGCATGGTTTGCACATTAGTGATATGTTTTTATGCTCTTCAATGTGAATATATTTCTATAAGTTATACGGTGCATTAATCCATATATTTTTATCTTGTAGAGTCTCTTTTAGATGTGTGATTGGATTTTTTTGGCTAGTCGTAGTGAGGTATTTGTTGTGTTGCATTTGTTTTTCATCGAGGGACATTTATATGTGCATTGACCATGCTTTCAGATTAAACTAGTGTATTTCTCAACTTTGCTTATATGATATGTATTTCGATTTGTTCACGTTTATTGGCTATTGTTAGATTTGTCTAGGCTTCTAAATTTTCTGGCTCTACTAGCAAGTGAGTTGACAATGACATATAAAATTTTTGCGTTATACAGCATGGCACTCTTCGCAAGCAATCAACCCGCGACTTACCACTACATGGCAGCCATACAAGCACGTAAATCCGCTAGAAAGGTGACATGATAGGAAACTTTAAACAGTTTTGGAATTTCAAATATCATGTCATTGTGTGACGTAAATATGGAAAGCTTGTGCACGTGATGTAATTTGGTACATGTGGGAGGATCCACGTGCAAAACAGGTTGGCTTAAGCAATTAAGTTGTTCCTCTGCCCTTTTGGGACATTGGCATTTTCAGGTAAGGATAATGAGGGCATGTACAATTTTATAGACAATTTCTGTTTATAATATATTTTATGTCATCTATAGATGACACTAAAGACGACTTATACAATAGGTTATCGTTTTACATGTCTTTATAGACAGCTTATTCATGACACAATATGCCTTATTTATCATATTACAATTGACTACTGTATAACAGACGGCCCAATTCGCTATACTCCATCTCTTTTCTCTACATCATCTAGGGTCCTACGTGGCAAGGTTTATAGACAGCTACATTACACTATTGTACATGATCTGATTGGAGGCGTTCTTTTTTACATGAGTTAAGCTTATTAGCCTAATAAATAGTAAATATTAAAAAAAACTAAAGGTAATAGTCGGTTAAAAAACTGAAAAGGACAGAACTATCACTGTAGAGCTTTAAATCGTCGGGATCCGCTATACCATACCGAAGAGCAAACGCGGCGTCTTCAGCGTCTGAGAAACGAGTAAACGCCGGGCGGCAGATGATCCAGAATGCCAGATCGATCGCCGGTTGCTTCGTCGCCATCACGGTTAGGGGAGCACGCAACAAATTGTTCGCTTTTGGCCTCGTTTGGAACTGTTTTATATCCGACAAAATTGATTTGTGAGAGGTACGAATTGAGGAATCTGCAATTTATTTTAGACGATTTCTTTCTTAGGGATTTGTTCTGATCAGACAGCTCAAATAACAAGGATATTCACCGGCAAAATAAAACGATATTATTAAATGTCACATGAAGTACCGTGTAATACAGATACAACGAAGGCATGCTCTTGTTGAGGTCGCATTCATGGAGGTCGTCAAGCTAGAGAAAACGAAAGTGGACAGACATCCATGACAGGGATAGCAAGAAACAGGGAAGCCAACAACCGAGGGAATATTTTTAGGAAGATGTCTTCAAAGTGATTTGTATAATTTTTAAAGCAAAATTAAATGATAGATAATAATTATTTATATCTTCGTGTGCTTTACGATTAGCGACATTCTTATTAAAGTGAAAAATATGAAAGCACTACTTATATTTTTATCCTAGGAAACAACCGGCTGGGAATTCAAGTGTCAATAACAATTACGGAAATAAAAAAGGTGGAAAATAACTTCGATTCGGGGGCATTCCGAAAATTGAAATTGGGACCTCTCGCGCCCTAAGCGAGAATCATACCACTAGACCAGATGCCCTTTGGCTGTTCTATTTTCGACTTAATTTCTTTTGAGTCTCACATACCAGATGGTATCCAGCCGGCGGATACCATTCCTCACATGGACCGAAAAATTGCTGATCCGAACGAACACGACTGCACATCAGAAGGAATAACATGTGTACTGATCGTCACATGTTTCCTCTGGTGTGTTTCACACTTTCACAAACATACATGCCACGTCAATTTTAGACCAACTGAAAAAAGCATCCTATGCAAACCGGTGATATGCCGCTGTTAGAATAGGGCCATGAGATAAAGTCCCATTTATTTCTAATTCTAAAGAGGAAAGCAATATAAAATATAGAGTCATTGTCACCATATAAAACATGTGACACATGACATTGGATGGCATGAGAAGGACTTTGGCAAAACACCCATGTATGTGCGTATTCATGTATTTTGATGTGAAAATCATATGACTTGTCCTAATAGACAAAGAGCATACATATTTATTGTACCTGTGTCCTAATAGAAAAAGTATGCTCGACTGTATAGAAGGTTGGTATAAATCCTTAATGTATTATGTTGTTTAAATAAAAAAGGGGTATTAGTTTGTAAGATACATAGCAAGAATACTCTAGATGTGGGTTCAACCTGTATGAGATTTACACCAAAAGACGGGTATATTACCAACATTTTAGCACAATAGTTCTTATCATCATTCTTGCTGCATGCTTCGAAATTGGTGGGAGGTGTTAGAATTGGGCCCATGAGACAAAGGTCCATTCATTCCTAGTTTCAAAGTATGTCATTGTTTAGTCTCACATTGCGGCAAGTAAGAGGAGAACAATATAAAAGATAGAGTCCTTGCTACCATATAAAACATATGACACATAGCATTTGGTCACATGATAAGGTTGGCAAGACACACACGCACGCGTGTATTCATGCATTTTCACCTGAAAATTATGTGACTTGTGACTTCTACCATGCCATATCGTAGCGTTGTTCCTGGCACGTTAAATTCACCTTTTATTTTACTGCATTGTGCCATTATTTATCTCCTAATTCTATTTTTAATGCGAATTCAAATAGTTTGAATTAATTCGATTAATGGTGCCAGTTACTGGATTAATTCGATTTAATTGAGTTAATGGTGCCAATTACCAGAACCGTCTATGAAAGACTGAAGACGTCTAGGCCAGAGTGACTGAAATCCTTCATCCTTTCCTTCTACTTTCTCCTCTGTTGGTCTATACTGATGTGTTGCATAGCTGAACCTTGCCCACCTTCTTTCTCAGTGTGCATCGAATCTGCGCTGCTTCATGTTTTTTATCAAGCTCTACTGTAAGTCATTGTGTGATAGATCAATCATGTTATAATTTTTTTCTTGAGTATTTTATGAAGTACAATAAGTTACCTATGGTTAGTTATGAATTTTATATCACTAGTATTTTACTGTATTTATCTGCTAGTAGGCTCATGGATCAGGGAAAGTTGGATCGGTCGTCAGATAGCACGGGCGAGAGGTGTTCAGCTACATACAGAGGGATTCAGAATCAATGGCTTCTGCGCGTTGATGTGGCAGTGGAGGACTTGTTGTCCAGAAGCCGGTCGAGCGTGGAGACGGTCCACTTGCCGGCGGCGCCGCGGAGATCGCCGGTGAGCTTCGGCTGCTCCCCAGTAGTATGCTGCGGTCAGGCAGCATAGAAACAGAGGTGAAGCAGGATGACTCGGTGCCGGAGACAGTGGCGGACCCAGGAAAAAAATTTAGGTAGGGCGAAGTCCTTCCGCCGTTCCGCCATATATTCTCATAACTCATAACTGGGATTACACTTGGACAAAATAGATCAGAGAGCCAGAGGATTGGCTACCCGAGTTTCAATGCACACAAACATTCAACATCATTAGCAGAATATTGGTCATTGTCAGAGTCCAGGCCAAGGCATTTTTGCAGAGCTATGAAGTACCTGAATACAAGCAATGAAAATTAATTCATTCCTCAACTATCAAAGAGTAGGTTTTCCATGTCAGTTGATTAGTGTCATAATAGGTAAGCAAACAATTATTGTCCACTTTGCTACCACAAACACACAGCATATATTGTTGAAGGAACCACTTCAACATTCTGGCTAGATATCATTCTAGAGAACTAGAAAGCCATGGGCAGTAATTGATCACTCTAAGGCTCTCAGAAACAAAAGGTCTCAAGATAACATAGAACAAAAGTTCTGCATATAGTCGTGGACGATGTCTCGCTCCCAGCAGCAAAAATGTCCTGCAATTACCATGTTGAAAGATATTGCAAATTGAACCACTGATGAACTGAAACGTTTGTAGCAGTGTAGTGTCGTATGCATGCATTTGAAGGACAGTTAAGATCTTACGAAAATGACAGTGCTGATGATCTCGGTGGTGAGTTCAAATTGCAGCCCGCCATCCTTCTGCAGCCTCAGGAGGACGGCTATCAGGTCTTCCTCTCGCTCCGGTGTAGGTGCATCGGCGTGCTCTCGGATGATGCTCTGTACGATGCGGTAGATGTTCCCCTAATCCCCTGGCACCTCCCCATGTCCCGGGCGGCGGCGCTGAGCCTGCGCACAAGCCGCGACGACGGCCGAGAAATCGCACAAGCATAACGTCGAGCACCTGGTGTGCATGTGTGGCGCGCACGATGCTTCCGCCGAGGCGGCCGGTGGCACCGAGTCTAGAGGAGGGGGGTGGGGGTCCGCCGGCGTCGGAGCTCGGGCGGTCGCCCGAGCATGCCCGAAGGGTGGGTCCGCCCCTGGCCGGAGAGCAATGCTCCGTTCCGGACAGACGGCAAACCATGCCAGAGCAGTTCCAGACAAACAAAACATCTTGTGTTATATACTTCAGGACAGCTACAGGGCTGCCACTGCAGCACAGCAGACAACACATTGCATATTTATTTCTGAAAGATCGAGACTCTTGATCAAATCAGTTGAACAGGGAGCAAAAGCAAAGGAAATCTAGTGGCTCGTAGTGCCGATCGAACTGCATTTTGGAATGATCACAGTCACAAAGCTCCATTGGGCTATTCCCTAAACTGGGTCGCGTGTTCAGATTTCTCTGTTTTTTTTTTTTGGTACGTCGTTGGGTGCAGAGTTCGGCGGCCTATCCTACTCCTACACGGTGCAGAACCAAACACCACCACCTGAGTCGAAGGTGGATGTGTGTTCTGGTCGGTTTCCTCTGGTCTCGAGGCAAAACTTGGACGGATTTCCACCGCTTCCGCCTCTGCACGCGCCTCCGCTGACAAACGCAGGGCGCCGCGTCTCGTCTCGATCCCAAGCGGGAGTTGTCGAGGAAGCCACTCACATGGGGATCCAAACCGCATGTGCGCGCGGCTCGATTCTTGATGTTCAGAACACGATCGAGGTTGCCATGTCGTCAACTCCCGATGCTAACTTAGGGTTCTAAGAAGCGAGAACCCAAATCAACGGAGCTCATCAAGCTTCACATCGCAACAACTTCAGATAAACCTCACGTTTCTGAAAACCAACAGTGTTCTCGAGCAAAATTTGGACCACCGTAAGCAAATATATTTGATCTCTCCTCGCTCGTTTCGACTTAAACTTCTGACTTATTTTTTATTATTCCTAAATTTCGTCTTTTTCTAGTCTTTTATTTTTTGAGCTTTTTGCCGGTTCTTTTTTCCGTATTCATTTACATTGTCTGTGATGGATTAACCTATTTTTTCTATTTTTAAAATTTAATCATGCCAAATAAGCCACAATCAATTACAATGTAATTTTAACCATAAGTTAACTTATTTTAGCTAAATCGAGTGGCACCCTAATCTCGGGTGCTTTGTGTTCTGCCAGGGCATTGCTGCATTGCAGATAATGGGCCTGTGCTTTTTCAGCTTTTGGCTCTTTGGATTCAGCTTTTTGGCTTTTCTACGGTAACTAACTCTTTAAACGAAGTGTCTTTTCAAGATAAGGTCTACTAGTTAATTGTACTGCATACTATATCAACTTCATTTATATCGGCAAAAACCACACGTGAGTTTCAATTACTCTATAATCTCTCACACGAATAACTTAAAAACCACAAGTCGTAGCCAAAAACTAAAAGTCATAGCAAAAAAACAACAGGCCATCAAGGGCTTCGTCAGCTAAACCAAATGGTGCACCATGCCTACAAGGTTACATTTCTCCAGAAGACGTGCTTGACAGACTTCCAGAGGTATGCATGGATTGCTGGTGATGAAATGATCCATCTGCGAGTAAAAATAGTCATGACTGCAGCATATATAGGGTGCATTAGAGCTCTGCGATGAACGTATCAAGTATGCGTTTCACCTTAATTTGGTTGCATTGTATCATACTGTAACTAATTAGGACTAGCCACTAACGACGCTGTCAAGGGAAAAACTTGCCAAACATCCTGGTGGTGCTCATTTGAGTTTTTTTTGTGGCTTATGGCTGAAAAGCACTGTAGCTGGCTGAAAAAACACTGTAGCTGGTAGAGTCTTATTTACCATAATTAAATTTAAAAAAATTAAAAAAATATGTTAGCCCATTACATATAATACAAACAAATACGGGAAAAAGAACCGACAAAAAAACTCAACAAAAAGCCAAAAGTTCAGAAAAAGACGAAATTTTATGAATAGTGAAAAATAAGCCGAAACCTAAAAGTTGAAGCCAAAACGATCATAGCCGCTTGTACTTCCTTCGTCTATAATGTTGGTCAGGATTCATAGAACATGTGGTGTATAATAGCCAATAGGCCGTATGGTCATATTGTTTATTCCAAGTGAAGTAAGCATTACAATTAGTCTCAATTTTGAACATTACAACCGTGTTTTCGCTGGACATCTTGCGTCATACATACTCCCTTGTGACACTACAACATGCTGCCCGTGCTGCTTGTGTGTCTCATGGATTTTTTACGTTCCTGGAGATGCTATCCCAAGTCCCAACCTCATATTCAATGAGCAAACACTTGGATTTAACGACAAGAAATTGGGTTTGGATGAGGAAACGCTGGCGCTATGTGGGAGAGAATGTAAACTGGGTAAAATAGAAAGCTATCTCTTCGCAAAATAGAAAGCTATCTCTTCAACATCATTGACCGCATTCTTAAGAACCACTCCGGCATTGGGATGGAGACGCTTGAACTTCAACTCTACCGTTGTACAGATATCAGTAAGTGTCGTCTTGGACATTGCTCGATCTTCGAAATATAATTTTAACCACCAATTTATCCACACAGATATTGTTGATCGAAGTTAAATTAGTTCGATTACACGCATTCTATAACTACACTTAATTTTGACGCGAGGGGTAGGTCAATAACAGAGGATGCAGAGGCACATACCACTTAACGCCCCGCTCTTTTCTGCTTAAACTTATGTCTTCTAACTTATTTTTTACTATTCATAAATTTCGTCTTTTTTCTAAACTTTTTCCTTTTTTTAGCTTTTTCTTGTTATTTTTTTCTCGTGTTCATTTATGTTGTCCGTAATGAGTTAATATATATTTTTTCCTATTTTTAATTTTTTTTAAATTTAATTACACTAAATAAACCACCATCAACTGCAGTGTAATTTTAGTCAATTACAGTACAATTTTAGTTATAAACCACTATTTTTCAGCCCAACCGAGCAGCTGATTTTTCACCCGAAGGCGATTGATCGCCAAGACGCGCCGGCGCCATCGTGCGGGGTCAAGGGTAAAGATGGCAATGGGTCTATACCCATTGGGTTTCACCACCCCAAACCCACCTCCATTAAGCAAAAACATCCCCGCTGGAGGACCCAATAACACAGGCGAGTACAACATTTCCCCCAAACCCATACCCGTGCAGGGGAAATAAACCCGGCGGGTGACCCATACCCGAGACATGATATACAAGATTAAGGATCAAATCACCTAAACAACAAGATCACCATTTAAATTAAAGAGTGCATAAGCATACCAATGCATAACCCAATCCAACAAGTCGGACAAACGGGAGGCCGGCAGCTCTTTTTGTTCTGAACCTTGGTGTTGCGCCACTTTGGATCAGGGACGGCGGCAGCATTTGGCCTTGGACAGGGGCGGCTGTTCGGACCACTGGCCGCGTTGAGTTCTTTGACAGTAGGAGAAGAAACTATTGGATCTGGCGGTGCCGGCCGAGTTCATGCGTCGGCGACGCGCCGGGATGGGGTGGGTGGATTGGATGCAATGGTGACTAGGGTTAGTATTAAGCTTCCTGCAATGGAAACAAGGGTTAAAGGAGGCGAGGAAGCTTCACCGACTGTCGTCGTTCGTCGAGCCGGAGAGTGCGCCATGGCGTCGGTGGCTTAGCGGATGGGCGACGGCGGCAGCGATGGGTGACGGCAGCAGCTTGGCGAGCGCGCGCGGCGGCGGCAGCGAGGTGGCGAGGATGGCTTGGAGGCGGCGCGCGAGCGGCGAGGGGCGCGGCGCGAACGGCTTGGAGGCGGCTTGAGGCGCCAAGCCCGAACGGCTTGGAGGCGTGAAATGGGAATTGGGGTCCGCGGCCGTCCGGGAATAGGGTTAGGGTTTTAGTTTACATCTATTGGGCTGGGCCAAATATAATTATTTGTTGTGTGGGCTGGGCTACAAATAGATGGCCCATAAATACTCGGGTATCCATTGGGTAATGGGTATGGGTAGTGTCAAACCATACTCACACCCGCGTACCCATTGGGTCCTATTTTCTCCATTAGTAGACCCATGGGTAGACATTTTAACCCATATATATATACCCTAATGGGGTAATTACCCATCGTATTTCGGGTTATGGGTATCTATTGCCATCTTTAGTCAAGGGAGGTGATCGGGTGGAGAGAAGAAATCGGCCTGGATTCCCGTGGCCTGTGCTTTTCGCGCTCGTTTCAAATTTACCTGCAAACAAGAAGCTATATGTATTTACGCGCGAGATCCAACGGCTCTCGCTGACGGACCTCAAACGTGATTAGGGAGCTAATTACGGAGAGCACAAGCGTTTTTTTTTCGGAAAAAAGATGGCGTGTGGAATTTAGGGATAGCATCGGGGCTATTCTAGTGGGGAATGCTCTCCCATTCTCGCTCCATATTTAGCTATCAGGAGCAATTTTTCTCTTGTTCCCATCTAGGCTTGGGCAAAATACCCGCTACCCGTTACCTGTACCCGAATTACCCGGACCCGAACCCGAAATACCCGAACCCGAGGTACCCGATCCCAAATTCGGATAGCGATTCTGATTACCCGAAATTAGTTTGGGTAGTTCGGGTAATATCCCACGGTACCCGAAATACCCGAATTCACTTGTTCTTGTGTGATGTGTAATGTGTTGGCTGTTGCTCTCTGTTTGAACACTTGAACTTATCACTTTATTAGTATATGATTCTCTCTGTTTGAACAACTGCCTGTGATATATTATTCTATGCAAATTGCTGCTGAAATTCTATGCAAATTGCTGCTGAAATTATGTGCAAATTCATGCGCTTTGTTGATTTTTCGTGAATCGGGTATATCGGGTATACCCAACCCGAACTCGAATTATCGGCACCAAATTGCGGGTAGTGTTTTTAGGGCTAATATCGGTTAGCAGTTTTCATTACCCGAATTTCGAATTACCAGAACTACCCGACCCGAAAAAATCGGGTAACCCGAACGCCCAGGCCTATTCCCATCCCCATCGGGGAATTGGCCGGAAATGGGTCCCAATGAAAAACTATATTTGAATGGTATTGAAATAGCTTCAAAAATTTAACATATGATTATGTAGAAATACGTAAATTTATTAATACATGAAAAATGAGTTTTATAATATAGATTATATCAAAATATATTAGGCCAAAGATAAAATACATATGTTTAAGATATGTAGATGTATCAAATTACATGTATATAAGTGTACATCCGAGGTAAAATGGAGAGCAGAATGAGGAAGATATTCCCGTCCCATTTCAATGTAAGATATCAGATACATGCATCTCCCAACATCTATCCACTAATAGAGGAATTCCCCATGGATTGCCGGGAAACTGTCCCTATTGCCCTCTCTACGTGGGATAGCTATGGTTAGAGCAAGTACAACAATGGTCTTATAGCCAAGCTAGTCAGCATTTTTGCTGATGTGGAGGAGAGAAGAGAGGAGAGAGAGGAGAGCTTGGCTCTCATGCAAGCAACAAGCTGCACACGGGAGCCTATGCATGGTGGGTCCAGATAATAAATGTATGTGAGGAGGAGTAGGAAAGAGAATGTGAGACATGGTACCACATAATAATAAAAAAATCTTTTGTAGACAAATAGAAGACAGATTATTGTATAACTTGGCTCTTATAACTTGACTTATAACCAAACACTTGGCTCTATTATTGGACTTGCTCTTAGAGAACTCCACTCGCTCTACTACTACTACTACTATTATTATTTTGACTGATAATTTAGAGGAAACATACCAAGACCGATACATCATAGTCTATAGGCCTCATTCCTTTCGACTTATGGCTTCCTCCGAATAAATAAACAGATCGGTTTTTTCATCATTTTTTTCGAAGCGGTTTGTCAGCATTTAATTCACTCGCACAGGCGCTCATACTAGTGCCAAAATCCATCAGCCGCAGCATAAGTCATAAGCCACAGTAGAAAAGAACACACCCATACTAGTCCAGCTCACCTGCAGGCTGCAGCCCTACAGACCCATTAGCCCAATATGTGATCGCCATGTGTCCACAATCTGAATGACTTCCATAAAATCTTGACTTGTCAATCCACGTCCTTCCATCTCCTTCGCCTATATCAAGGCTCTATTCTTTTATTCTTTTTGACTTTTGACTTCTCCGAAAGTTAAAAAACCAAATGTCGAAATAGGGGCAGCCACTTGGGGCAGATTCTTTAAACGTCTTCCCGATACCAAAACCGTGTGCGCCATCTGCATCAGCATCTCAGCAGTTTATTGCCATATCGAAAAATACAAACAAAAATCATCAGCCGCAACCAAATACCATCAATCACAACCTAAAAAAAACACCCCTAAGTCATTAACCACACCCCTTTCGGCTCACTTGAACACCCCTGCCTCGATGCCTCCTGCCGCTCTACCATCATCAACAAGTCATAATGGTGATCACCACTTCTCAGAATTCACGGCCAAATTGCCCCTGCACGCCATAATTCCCGAATTAGCCACTGGTGCCGCAAAATGCCGTATGTAGCCCCCTAGCGTACTCGGGCACTGTGCGACGTGCGGTGGCGCACTTGGGAACCGCACAAGGTGGCTGGCATGGTCGACAGCCGTGTGAGGTGGGCTGGCGCACTGGGGTACCGCATGAGGCGAGCTGGCCACATGAGGCACCGCCTGGCAGACACGCACGTGGGGAAGGGCCAAGCGATGTTGGGTAGGCACGTGTCGGGGAGGCTGCGTTGCGCGTTTTCCAACTACGCCACCTTCCCTTTGCACCATAGGCAACTAAAAAAATCATAACCTACGGGGGGAAGAAGGCATGCAGCACCCATGAGCATCTCCAACAGTATGAGCTAGTTACTAACTCTAAGACAACTTCTCTAATGATACTAACTTTTAACACATAACTCATAACATAAATAGCCCCACATGACACTCTCACATAATCTTGGAATATGTGTATAAGACTAGCTCTTGATCAAGAGATAGCTTTTCTCTCTCTTCTATTAAAATATGAAATAATATGCTTAGAGCTAGCTCATAAGTCACTATTGGAACTGCTCTGAGGGCATCTCCAATGGTTATAGCTAGCAACTAATTATAAGACTTTCACATCATTTATATAGTACACACTAAAGCTAGTATTCTAAAGAACTATCTATAAGGATAGCTATTTGATGCTTACATGCACACACAGAATTTATAGAGGCTGCCTCGTTTGACGTTATAGACTAGTGCTTAGGGCATCTCCAATGGTCTGAGTCAGCTAGCTATATGCATGTACACATCAGCATATATCCTATGTGGAGGAAAGAGAGTATGCAAAAAAATCGAGACAGCTCTTCCTTAAGCACTAGTCTATAACGCCAAACGAGGCAGCCTCTATAAATTCTGTGTGTGCATGTAAGCATCAAATAGTTATCCTTATAGATGGTTCTTTAGAATGCTAGCTTTAGTGTGTACTATATAGATGACGTGGAAGAGCTGGCTCGGTTTTTTTTGCATACTCTCTTTCCTCCACATAGGATATATGCTGATGTGTACATGTATATAGCTAGCTGACTCAGACCATTGGAGATGCCTGCATTTGTTGGTTAGCGATGGTGAGCTGGATTCATTAGAATCAGTGACGCTTGCAAGCTCGCCAGAGACGTAGGTGGACACACGCATATTCAAGTGCATCTAAAAGTTTTTTAAGTAATAATAAGTCATAAGTTAGAAATTTGATATAATAAATCAAAAAAATTTAATGCCCATTCACTCAAATATTTTTAGCGGATTTTGGCTTCTAGCTATTATCTTTTAGCTAAAATTACACTATATCAGCTATTAGTTTTTCTAAACCGTTCAATTAAAAAATAAAGAAAAATAAGAAAACAATATTATTATATCTCCATGCATAATTCAAAGAAAAAACCAAAAAACCAAAAAAAAATAAATAACAAAATTAAGAAGTCAACCATCCATTCCAGCTTGAGCTAAGCTGAACCGAACGTTGTGTCCTAATGTTTCCGAAAACTTTTTGGGTGTGTCTAGGTATCACCCGGATGATTTCTTCCTAACAAACATCCATATTTGGGACCGTTGGATTAGAGATCCAACGGCCTCTTGTTTTTGGAGGGGGGAGATTTTTTTTAGAGGAGGGGAAGATTTTTTTGGAGGGGGAGGGGAGAATTCATGGCCGTTGGATCTCTAATTTAATGGTCACAAATCTGGATAATAATTATGAAGAAAATATCCGAGTGATGTTTATTAACACCCAAACTTTTTTTAAGCAAATATTCTTCCACGTGTTCCATTCCTCACCTCCCAACTTGACCTCCCAGAAAAACAAATATCTGCCCACTTACATGTGGGCCCTCGCAAGTATTCTTCCACGTGTTCCATTCCTCACCTCCCAACTTGACCTCCCAGAAAAACAAATATCCGCCCACTTACATGTGGGCCCTCCAACTAAAAGCACACACCGTCCTACGACGCCGCTCCTTCTTATCCCCAACCAAATGGAAGCCACCGCCACGAGCCGCCTCCTCTTCCCGCTCCGCGCCGCGCCGCCGCGCGCGGCAGCGGCCGACGCGGTCGCCGGCTCCCAGCGCCGAGCCGGGCCGAGACGAAGGATCCGCATCGGCCCGACCCGCGCGTCGCTCGACCGCGCCGCCGTCCTCCTCGACGCCGCCGCCGCCACCGCGGCCGGGACGGGGTACTCGCAAGCGAGCTACTACACGTCGCTGGGGCTCTTCGTGCTGTCCGTGCCGGGGCTCTGGTCCCTCATCAAGCGCTCCGTCAAGTCCAAGGTCCCCCACCACCACCTCCTCCTCCTCCTCCGTTCTTGCTTCCTCACGCGCGCAGGCACGAGCGCTATGCGTGCAGGGCCGCGCACCTGCGAGCGTGCACACGCACTTGTGATTAGCTTTGAATTTTGTGCGCAGCTAGCTATTTGATTAGCTTTGAACCAGGTTTCTTTCTTCCTTTTTTTAAAGTGTGGCTGCTAGTGCTGTTGTGATGGGTAGTGGAGTGGACTTGTTTGGGCTAAAGTTGTGGCCTTTCGTAACTTCTTTTTTTTCCTTTCTTTTCTTTCTTTACGGAGTGTTCTATCTGGTCCAAGATTCCATCACTATGTCCGGTAGGGACTGCCTTAATCAAAATTCAAAATCCTTCAGTTCTTGAAAACAACAATTTCATATCGACTAAAGCGTGGTTGCTAGCTCTCAGATTTATGTGGTTCTTGGATGTGTTGTTTGGTTCTAGGCCATAATTAGTAGCACTTCCTCGCCCAAAAAGAAAGATGCAGCATTGTTTATCATCTATATGTCAAACTGGCGAATGCAGATTGTGCAGAAGACATTTGTCAAGGAGGAAGGGCAGCCGATGGCACCAAATCATGTGGCTGGGGAGATCCTGTCATTCTTCACCCGCAACAATTTCACCGTCTCTGACCGTGGCGAGGTCGTCACGTAAGTAGCACGCTGACTTTCTATCCTAGTGCGATAATACTTAGCAATGTTGTGAAAGTGTGAACAAAACAACCATCGAACTGTATTTTAGTATGGCGTGACAAAAACACTTGGGAATGCATGTAACATAGTTTTACTTGTGTTGTGCTTCTTAGTTTTTTTGCCAAGCTAAATGTTGCAGTCGATTCACAGCTTTAAGTTGGTGCTTCAAACACCCAAACTGATTGCATAAAGGATAAAATTATCCACATGAGTAACTTCAGAGTGCTTTAAGTTAGAATTACATTGATGAGGCAAGTTAAAAAATGTTACAATCGTTACTTGGAAGAAGATGGCATCTAATATCTGATTCTTCTGGTTAATAGCTGGCTGGCTGCACAGTAGTTGTTGAGCAGCTGTACTTGTTGCTTGTGATCCCTGCAGTGTGAAGCTGCAATCCACAATGTTTATGTACTGTAATCTAGCACAAGCTTACATATTTTCTTTCACATTGAAGTGCATTGTAAACTGAGGTATTTTACGTTTCTGGACAGTTTTGAGGGCACGATGGTACCAAGCAGAGGGCAAGCAGCACTGCTGACCTTCTGCACCTGCATTAGCCTCGGGAGCGTCGGGCTTGTTCTATCAATCGCAGTCCCAGAAGGTGGCAACAACTGGTTTTGGCTTATGACCTTAAGCCCCTTGGCGTACGTCTTTTGCAACTCTAATACCAGAAATTAAGAATAAAACTTCCAGGACAAATGTAGTAATTGTCCCTTGTTGATGGTCCAGGGGAGTGTACTACTGGACAAAAGCATCAAGAAAAGAAGAGATCAAGGTCAAAATGATTTTGTCGGATGACGGGAATGTATCTGAGGTTCTTGTGCAAGGTGATGATGTCCAAGTTGAGCAGATGAGGAAGGAGCTCAAATTCAGTGAGAAGGGAATGATATATGTGAAGGGGATCTTCGAAACATGATCAGGAGCTTCATATCTGGTAATCTGGAACCAAACAAAACAGTTCAAACGAATTTTTCCTGTGATGCAAACTGAAGGTGAGGGGTGCGAAACCTACGGGCAAATCTGTGTCTTGGCTTCGAGAAAAAGAAGTGATGTTCATGTAAGACTCGATTGATTGTAAGGAGTGTTGCCAATATTAGGACAATAATGTATTATTACTCAACGATTTTTTTTTTGAGAAAGAAGGTAGAGGATGCTATTGATAACCTGGAAATAAGGCTTAATAGTTTATTGATAACCTGGAAATAAGGCTTAATAGAAGTGAGAAGGAAAAAAAAAAGAAAATTGAACAGAAAGAAGGTAGAGGATTTCTATTGTTCCCTCACGACGTGAAGAAGCCCACTCGCGTCGACTGATCTTTGAAAGATGGGATTACTTTTGGCTTCTCATAGCTCAAGAAACTCAACGAGAAACTAATGCTATTGTAAGGAACTAACGAGAAACAGCTTTTTATAACCAAAAAAACTTGTTGTAAATAAAGCTAACAGGAACCCAATTGAACAGCAGAATTACACCTGGTAATTACCACTGATTTCAGTTGATCAACACTATGGTAACAAGCGCATAACTCACTCTAGCAAACAAGAAACTCCGAACAAAATGCTTTTTGGATCAGCTGAGCACCGTGATTTGTATTATAATATATTTATAAAACCAATTAAATGAAATATTATGAAAGTATTTTTGGAGACGAAACTACACATATGATTTTTATGTATTCAATCTAAATATTTAAAAAGATACCGATAACTAAAGTTTTTTTTAAAAGTTTGACTGTAGGAGCATTACATTTTCTTTCTAGCCCATGGTCACTTTCGTCCAAAGTAGGGATGGATATCGAGTCAGATCCTCATCTTATCGAGTTTTTTTTAAATTAACACAATTTAATTTAATATCATTTTCTTGATAGTTTGAAAGTATTTTTAGAATCGAGCTAACAAGTCGAGCCAAAGCAAAATTTAATTTCATCCAAAATTAACTTATTCAATATTTAGCCAATAAGTGTAATTAAAGTAATTTTAAACCGAGACAACGTGTCTTATTTAGGAGCTTTTTTCCCACCATAGTCCAAATAAAAACCCAGGTATGCTCTAAAAATAAAAACCCCAGGTCTGCTCTAAAAATAAAAATCCCAGGTCTCGGTGACTGACAGGTGGCCCCAACGTCGCACAACCTGTTTCTGGACCCACCGGTTTCTGACATCCTGGGCCCGCGCGCATGCGTTTGACCCACCTGTCGGCCACTGTTTAAGCATTCGCGTGGATTTCCTCTGTACGCGTAGCGATTTTCCATTCCCTGCTCCCTCACTTCGTTCCATTCAGATCTCCCCCTCGTCCTTCTCCACCTCCACCTCCCCCTCCCCGTCGCCGTCTTCCCCCTCTCCGGCCGATGCCTCCCGAACCCTAGCCCAGCAAAACCCTAGGTCCTGCCGTCGACTCCTCCGCCGCCGCCATGGATCCCTCCGGATCCGCCTCGCGCCACGGCCGCCTTCTCATCTCCCCGTCGCTCTCCACACCGACCTTCTCCACCCGCTCCCCCTCCCCGTCCGCCTCCCCGCACCACGACCGCCGCAACTCCACATCCTCCCCAAAGCCCCTCCTCGGCTTCCCGTCCCCTACCTCCAGGCCCCACCACTCCTCCGGCCCCTCCGCGTGCGCCGCCGGGCCCCGCGCCGCCGCGTCCGCATCGCCCCCGGCCTTCGCCCACAACGCGCGCGTCGCGGTGGCCCTCGCGCCCGCCGCGGCCTTCCTCCTCGACCTCGGCGGGCTCCCCGTCTTCGCCGTCCTCGCCGTCGGACTCTCCGCAGCGTACCTCCTCGACGCGCTGCGGCTCCGGCAGGGCGCCTTCTTCACCTTGTGGGCGGCGTTGCTCGCCGCCGACGTGGCATTCTTCTTCTCTGCCTCCCTCTCGTCCGCCGCCTCTGCCTCGCTGCCGCTCATCGTCCTTGCGCTGCTCCTCTGCGCCGAGACCTCCTTCCTCATCGGCGTCTGCGCGTCCCTCCAGTTCCGCTGGTTCCAGCTTGAGAACCCTACGATCGTCGCCGCGCTCGAGCGACTTCTCTTTGCGTGCGTGCCCATTGCCGCGCCTGCAGTGTTCACATGGGCTGTTGTGTCCGCGGTCGGCATGGCCAACGCCTCCTACTACCTTGCCACATTCGCCATGGTGTTCTACTGGCTGTTCTCCATACCCCGGCCGTCCAGCTTCAAGAACCGAAAACAGGACGCTCCATTGCAGGATAGTGATGGCATTCTTGGCCCCTTGGAGAGCTGCGTGCACACGTTGTATCTGTTGTTCGTGCCGGTGTTGTTCCATGCTGCATCCCACCACGCCACACTCTTTGCATCATGGGCCAATGTGTGTGATCTGTTGCTGCTGTTCTTCATACCATTCTTGTTCCAGCTCTATGCGTCCACACGTGGTGCGCTGTGGTGGCTTACCAGGGATGCACGCACAATGGATCAGATAAGGATGGTGAATGGCTTGGTTGCACTGGTTGTAGTGGTGCTTTGCCTTGAAGTTCGAGTTGTATTTCACGCGTTTGGAAGGTATATTCATGCTCCACCACCACTGAATTACCTGCTTGTAACGGTCACGATGCTTGGTGGTGCTTTGGGTCTGGCAGCGCATGCTGCTGGCAAGGTTGGGGATGCTGTTAGCTCGGTGGTTTTTACAGGGTTGGCGGTGGTTGTCAGTGGAGCAGGTGCTGTAGTCATCGGATTCCCTCTTATGGTATGTTGCAACCTGCTTGATAGCAATATCTGCACTTGCAAATGTATCATCAACTTTAGCAGTATTGAAATGGGTTTTTGTGGTATGCGCTTAGAATGCTTAACAGTGTTTGACTTAGTTGAACTCATTGTTCTTATTGCTTAATGCATATTGCATTCTATCTTGAACTAACAACTTGTATGAACTATGGAGTGAAGTATGTATTGTATTACGAAATATGAAGTCAACTAAACTCTTGGAATAATTTTGATGGACCTAGAATTTAGTACTCCTGTAGGGTAGGTTATTATAGAGTTGTTTGCTATCTCACTGCTGCATAGTTGTTTATACTTTATAGTACTTCTTCATTGAATATTAATATTGGTGCTAAAACAAACTGGCTAAGGGAGTTATTTAACCTTTAGTTAAATACTGCCAGCGTCTCAATTTTTGATGTTGTGTATGCTTGTAACTGTCTGTCCATCTTAGCTGCTGTCCCATTTGTTGCAAGGCACCACCTAGACCGCTTTATAGTTGACTTAGTCAGTCATGCATTTGCTTGGCAGTTGGTCTGGATGATCTAAGTTCTTGTGTTGAATTGGTTCCTTCAGTGTTATCTGCTGCTCCAGCGATTGAGTTTAATTAGAATCCAGAATTCATGGGAGATCACAATAATCTGTTTAGAAATAACTGCCATATGGGAGAGTGTTGTTAGCCGTATTTCAATCATCATTAATTGCGGTACTGTGTTCCCATATCAAAGTTGTCCAGTAATACATGGCAATTGCTGCCTGTGGATGCTCTTCAATTATGTAGTACTTTTTCTAGTTTTCCTTGGGTTCCTTGTTCAATAATACACATCAAAGTTTATTTTGCTCAAGCTGGTGCTTTTTTTTTTTGGAAATGGTGTAGCTTAATCCTTATATTTTGTAGTCATATCATATCCCTCCCGGACCTCCTGGTACTATTATTACACCTTTTGGTGATTTTGTTACTAAGTACTCAAATCATGGTAGTGATGATGCTGGTGAAGTCCTTGGCTATGGTTATTGCTGCATAATTCTCTTAAAACTCTTTATAGATCATACAATGGATTTGTTGCTGCAAAACTGTGCCAAAGTATAATGTATGTTTAAAAGCAGATAGATCTGTGCTTGGTGATACTTGCCCCCGCTATGAAAGGTTTGAGTAGCACATATGAATGTGGCGTTATGTATCATTCATGAAAAATGATGTTCTTGCTCTGCTTGTGCTCAGATTTCATAGAATCATAGTAAACAAGTCCCAGAGCATATGAGCATCATGAAATAGATTAGCAATAGCAAGGTCTCTCTCTCTCTAAAATGTCTTGGGGTGGCTGGGTGTGCAGAGACACATTTCTTGCATAGTTGACCGTAGGATGGAGTCTTGGGGTGGCAGGGTGTGGAGACCTGTTTGTTGGGTAGTTGGCCATAGGATGGAATTTTCTCATTAGAGATATAATGAAATAAGCTAATCTTCATCTGGCCTATTGGTAATGACACATAACATATCGTGTTGCAACCACAACCGGTTTGACCTGATGTCTGATCTTACAATAACATGTAATTGAATCAAGGGAATTATCCTTTTTATATTTGGGGCTGCTTTTATATGGCCTTAACAAGTCCTTCCATGGCCTTGAACTTGCAGCATCAGTATTCCAAGCTGTTATTTATTATCTTTGCTGTTCCATAGTCCATTCTCAAGTGTTTTCATTAATATTTTTGCAGTTCCTTCTGCTCCCGATGATTTCTGGCTATTATGTGGCACGGTTCTTTACTAAGAAAAGCTTGTCATCATACTTCACCTTTGTGGCTATTGCAAGCTTGATGGTCCTTTGGTTTGTAGTGCATAATTATTGGGATCTGAATATTTGGATTGCTGGCATGCCATTGAAGTCATTCACTAAGTATGTTGTTGCAGCTGTAATCATGGCTATGGCTGTTCCTGGTTTGGCACTTCTCCCAACAAAACTGTGTTTTCTTGTGGAACTTGGTCTTATTGGTCATGCATTATTGTTATGCTACATTGAGAACCGATTGTTCAACTACGCTACCATGTACTACTTTGGATGGGAAGATGATATCATGTATCCTGGTTATATGGTTTTGATTACAACCTTTTTGGGATTGGCTCTTGTAAGAAGATTATCTGTTGATCAGAGAGTTGGGCCTAAAGCTGCTTGGATCTTGACTTGTCTTTATTCCTCAAAATTATCAATGTTGTTTATCACATCAAGATCGGTGCTATGGGTTTCAGCTGTGTTGCTACTTGCTGTTACTCCCCCTTTACTTCTTTACAGGTATTTCCTGCAACTTCATGTTCTAATTGAGTATCCTGACTTCTTTATATAAAACTTTTCTCTGCGCCTTCCAGAGACAAGTCCAAAGGGGCTTCAAGGATGAAGGTCGGGCAAGCTTATTTCCATGCATCTGTAGTAGCCTTTTCTGCGTGGTTCTGTCGGGAAACGATCTTCGAGGCTTTACAGTGGTGGGATGGAAGGCCTCCTTCAGATGGTCTGCTTTTGGGTTCCTATATTCTCTTGACAGGTGTTGCTTGTATACCAATAGTCGCTCTCCATCTCCCTCACGCTCAGGTAGTTGATACATAGCTCTTTGTTCTATCCGAAAATATCAATACTCTTTGTTCTATTCGAAAATATCAATCTTCTCAGAAAGCATCGTTGATGTTATCTTATGCTCTGCTGTTATACTTGTGTACTAATGCTTAGCATCTTCTCAAAAAATATCTAGTGAGGGTCTGTTGATTCTCGACAAACATGTATGGTTTACTCATTTAGCACTTCGAGATAGAGGTTCTACCTCTGTATTGTTAAATCATGACATCAAATCTTAAGCTCCAAATTGCTAGTAAACTTGTTTACCTTTTTGAGTGTGTCGGAGTGGTTGACATTGCCTTGGGTGTTTGCACAGTGATTTAACCTGGCCAAATAATTAGATGACTTGTCCAGATCACACTTGCAGTCTTTAACTTAACTATTGTGGTTCAAGGTTATCTGTTTTCACTGCAATTTTATGAAATTAAGAAATCTAAAGAACAAAATAATGTTAGTGTTCCATATTGGTTGCATGTTATAGGGTGTAGTCTGAACCGAAAATAGAGCTTTACAGACTTGAGACCAGCTGTTGTATGAACTGATGTTTGTTTGTTACTCAGAAAGATTAGAAAATCATTTCCGTCTGCTGGATTTAAAGTTAGATTATCCTTTTGTTTTTTGAAGAGTTTATCCAAGCGATCCTGATTTTACTTGTACTATTATGTTCATGATGCTAAAAGATATTCTTCAACTGAAATGACTGTTCTGCATGCACCATTAATTGCATAATATGAACTTGTTGGATTATCTCTGGAATTCTGATTACACAGCCCTTCACCTGTTAGTTTTGCTTCCTTATGTAAATGTCTGTAATTGTCCTTGTAATTACTATTTTTTATCAATGAAAAGTTGAAAAGGCACCATCTAGTTATTCACAAACATTTATGGTTCCTGTTTAACAAGAAGCATCTTCATTTTAAATATTGGAGTTCAACCTCTTGGTGTTTCTATATTTGTTTTCCCCTCTCTGTTGTAGCTATTTGCTCTATACCTGCCTCATGCTGAAGTGTTGAAGTTATTATTTTGATAATGTACACCTTGCAAGTTATTTTGGGGCACTGCACCAATTGATTATATTTTGTTATTTCCTTGCAGTCAGCCAAGAGATTCCTGGTCCTTGTTGTGGCTACAGGGCTTCTATTCGTGATTATGCAGCCTCCTGTTAAACTGTCATGGGTATACCAGTCAGAGTTGATCACAGCAGCACATCTATCTGATGATGACACTTCAATATATGGTTTTGTAGCATCTAAGCCCACATGGCCATCATGGCTGCTCATTGCAACAGTGGTACTTACATTAGCAGCAGTTACATCCATTATCCCAGTGAAGTATGTTGTTGAGTTAAGGGCTTTGTATGCAGTGGGAGTTGGAATTACACTAGGCATCTACATATCTGTTCAGTACTTCTTCCAGGCAGTTGTTCTGTATCCTCTTCTTGTTGCAACAATTGTGTCTGCTGCTGTCTTCATAGTATTCACACATCTCCCATCTGAATCCAGCACAAGGGTTTTGCCATGGGTGTTCTCTTTCTTGGTAGCTTTGTTCCCAGTCACATATCTGCTGGAAGGACATTTAAGGGCTAAAAGTTTTGCGGATGAGGATGAAGCAGAGAAGTTCACCAACATGTTGGCTATAGAAGGGGCTAGAATGTCACTTTTGGGTCTCTATGCTGCCATTTTCATGATCATTGCATTAGAAATTAAGTTTGAACTGGCTTTGCTATTGCGTGAGAAGGCCACGGACAGAGGTGTAGCACATGGTCCATCTGGTTGGAGCTCTGCCTTTCCACCCAAAGCAAGGTTACTCCAGCAACGAAGAGCGCATGATGCACCAACTTTCACTATCAAGAGATTGCAAGCTGAGGCAGCTTGGATGCCTGCGATTGGCAATGTTTCTACTGTGTTGTGCTTCATCATCTGCCTTATTCTGAATATAACGCTTACTGGCGGCTCAAGCCGTGCCATTTTCTTCCTAGCACCCATCCTCCTGCTTTTGAACCAGGATTCAGATTTCTCTGCAGGATTTGGTGACAGGCAACGTTATTTCCCTGTAACAATTTCTATTTCTGGGTATTTGCTATTGACAGCATTGTATAGGATATGGGAGGAGACTTGGCCTGGCAGTGAAGGATGGGCTCTTGATATTGGGGGCCCAGGATGGCTTTTCGCTGTGAAAAATGTTGCTCTTCTCGTCCTGACTTTACCTAATCACATACTCTTCAATCGCTTCATGTGGGATTATGTCAGACAGACTGATTCGAAGCTACTTCTGACACTGCCTCTCAACTTGCCGTCGATTATAATGACAGACATACTTACTGTGCGGGTTTTAGGATTGTTAGGAGCTATTTATTCTCTAGTGCAGTACCTGATATCAAGGCGGATAAGAATTGCTGGGATGAAATATATTTAAACTAGGACATTTAACTTTTGAGGTAAATCTTGTGCACTTGTTGTCTGTGGTCTTCAGCACCCTGAAGCGAACCTTTCACACATTGCTTGCAGGCATTAAACCATACACCAATTTCTTTCGAAGGGTCAGGAGCAGAGACATCTTTGCCTGGTGGGCTGGGAACAAAAGTGTGCCTTGTAGCAGAGAGAAACAATGGTCGATCGATGGCCATCGCTTGTGTATTGGATGATCTTTATACTGGTACCCTGAAGGTGTTGTGGTGTAGATGTTATTGAACGACACATACAATGCATCACCTTGGGTCCTTTACATTGAACTCGTGACAGTGCACCTTTTTGTGTCGATACTTTTTGATAAGCCTCACCAAAATTGACTTGTGCATCTGCGTAGATTGTTTTGTTGTCTAAATGACTAATGTGAGTGGCAGGATAATGTTCTCTCTCCATGGAGCTGTCTAGTTCTGTTTGCTGCAGAAACTGTAATCTGTGTGATGTACAGTATATGATATCCCAGATACCCAGTACAGGTTGAGGTGACTGGTGTGTCGATCTTGATTCGTGCGCCATTTTTTCTTTTTTCTTTTTTATCTCATGAGCATGTTGTAGGATCGTGAGCTTTTTTGATATCTGCTGAAGTTATTTCTGCAGATAACTTGAGTAAAATTCCGACATGCGTGTGTTTTGTAGTTTGGACGCGTGCAACCGTCCGTGTTGTGTGTGAGCTACAGAAAGAAGGGGGTCTCTATTCTTTCTTGCAGGGGAAGCGCTATCTGCGGATCCGCCTTCCTGCGCGGAAAGCGTGCTCCCGATCATGAAACGGAGCGCCGGAGGCTTGTCTGTCGGGCTCATAGGTTGTCAAGGCGCGCGCCCGGCTGCCCCTCCACGGAATACAAATCACGATGAGCAGAAGATGCTGGTACGTGCAAGCTTTCTGCTGTTCCGCTGATTGACCATGGACCCGCACCAGGAGCTACCCGTTCCCGGCTACAACACTGGAGAGGTCAGTAGGTTACGTTGTTGGAACGAAAGCAAAATTGGGGACATAGACGGTGACTGTGATATCGTTTTATCAACGGAGCTCCTCCGTGGTTACATGTGATTTCTCCAAATTTGCAATGTTTGCTTGCGACGTATGCGAGCTAATCTCCCCAAAATCAAGACTCAGGAGGGACCCTGTGACGACCAATGGACCATCAAATGTATTCAGGCTGAATTGAATTACAGTTTTGCTATTGCACAGGCGACTGAAATTTTTTTATGTTTCAGTCACATGAAATTGTACTCTTAATGAACTAAAATTGCAGCCCCCCTTAAAAAAAACAGCTGCAACTTTAGGTGATTCAGAGTGCAACTTCAGGTGACCTGAAATTGCACTCTCAATCAACTAAAATTGCAGCCCTCTCCAAAAAAAACATGTGCAACTTCAGGTGATTCAAAGTGCAACTTTAGGTGACTGAAAGATAAAAAAATTTCAGTCAGCTGTGCAATAGTCTATCCCATTGAATTATAGTGCAAGTTTTGTATGTCCCATTAACTAGAAAAGGAAATAGACAAACAGTTTACCGGAATATCAAAGTAATTGTACATTATCTACAGAAGAATCAAGTCCATTCATTTCAGGTAACTCCTCGAGCAAAATCAAACAGAACGATGGGGAAAAAAATATTTATCGGTGTTCTTGGATGCATGGCATTTAAAAGATGGCGTTTTTTGGATGAACGCTAAGCCCTCCCTCCTCGCGACCGCGGCCGCCAGCGCGGGTTGGGAGAGGCACACTGTTGACCACGGTGCTACGACCACACACACTGTTGACCACGGTGCCACGACCACACACACTGTTGACCACGGTGCCACGACCACACACATTGTCGATCACAGTGTCACGACTACACACTGTCGATCATGGCTTCACGACCGCGCACACTGTCGACTACGGTGCCACGACTATGCACACTATCAACTACGGTGCCACGACCACGCACACTGTTGACCATAGCTTGTCTTCAACCACAGCTCTGATTGTGATCACTATGTGGTTATGGCACTATAGCTACGACCAACCACGGTATTACTTGAACACACCGACTGCTATAGTAACACTGATTGTGCTTGGCGTCACGACCACGGCGCCAACAACCACATACACTCGGCGCCTATGACTACACAGACCGGTCGAATACGACCATATAAGAGGACTAGTCGTAATGACCACACAGACATCAGTCGTAACGACCATAAAATGATTGGTTGTAGCGACTACACATTGATTGTAACGATTATACTCACAAATCGATCATATAGTGGTCATAACGAGCACATATAAATCAGTCGTAACGATCATATAAATTATCAAGATTAATTCTACTAGTATCAGCGTCCGTGTAGTCGGGCGCTACACCCCCGTCGTGGTCTCAGTCCACGCCGGATCGCGCAGCGCGGCCCGCAGCAGCCTCCCCTCCTCCCCCGCACCACGACGAGCAAGTCGGTGTCGACCCACTCCCCGAGATGCTCGGCCATGGCCATGGCCAGGCGCATCGCCGGGCAGAAGAAGAGGTCCTCGGCCTGCCGCTCGAGCGCGTCGATCGATGTCCGGGGGGCAAGTCGAGGCTGTCGAGCATCTGGGCGAACGCGTCGTCCTTCACCTCCTCGTCCCTCCCGATGCCGTGGACGAATGCCGACGTCTCCCGTAGGACGCGCTCGACGTGGCGGAGGTTGGCGAAGTCGCGGCTCTCGCGGACGCGCCGACCATTGAAGGAACAGTTGTGGTGGTAACGGGTAACCAACAGCTCTCCTAGTTCCAGGCAGTTCCTACCCAAATAAGAATGGTGAAAATTCCTAATTGGCTATGCACAAATCACTGGCACATATCCACTAAATTTAATGATTGCAATACATGATATCCTAGATATCACACTATGCAAGTATGCATCGTAGGACCGGTGTAGAAGCAAGGAAGAATGAACTAGCTATGTAATAAATACGGTAAGCATTGCAACACAAATAATTCTTATACTGTAATTTGGATGTTAATCGTGTGATGTACAAATCACTTATTCCATTTGTCATACACTGAAGAACGAAACAGATCACTCTTACAAACAGATGAACGAATGAAAGAGTAACATGAGCTAACTTTGAGATTATGGTACATGAGGAAACTGCACAAAAGAAAAATCCTTTAGGATGAACACGGCTGGCCTTGCAGCGTCAAATCTTCAGAGAAGGAAGGAAATATCACTTTTGACATTTTGAAGATCCTAAGAACCAGCCGAGGCTTGTTGGGCTCGGATCACCATTTCTTCAGTAGTAGTTCCTATAATCTCATTTGCGCGCTTCAATGGAACGCATACGACTCTCCCGATTGAGTCCTGATTGAGTAGAGAGATTTTGTAAGAATAAAAAAGTTTGATTAGACCAAGGGTTTGAAATTTTAAAGCGAAGAAGTTCGTCCTAGATCTTTAAATGCAAGCACTGCTCAATGATTAGATAATGTACCGTAGTACATGCTCTGAGGTACTTGAAGTTTTGCATTGGTTAACTCAGAAGAGAATAACTCAAACAGAGAACTATTTTACTTGAGTTTGCATGAATTAATTTAAGAACCTTACCCGAGAAACAATACCAAGCTTCTCTAGCTTCTTCACAGCATCAACAGCATCAAAGTTGCACTCCACACCAAACTCTTCTTTAATGAGCTGTTCACAACGTAAATCAAGATCCTGCAATAAACAATAGATAAAAGACTGCAGCTTCAGCAAAACTCATATGTAAAAAGTCCTAAGAACATACAGGTAAATATGACTTCTTTGTGTAAGTGCTCCGTTTAGTATACTTAGGGGAGGAGCCATCTAGCATAGTCCTGCAAAGAAGGTAATATTTACCTGAATAACATCTTTACTTCTCAACACATACAGTTTAATTAGATGGAAAACATTCAATAGCTTGTAGTGTGAGGCTGTCATATGATGAAAAAAGGTACTCTCACACTCATATAATGGAAATTAACGAACTGTCATGTCACAGAGAAATTCAGGTAATTTAGTTTCTGTCAGGTTTCAGATGAAACAGAGAATGACCTTGTAACAGACTACAGGAAAAGAATGGTTGTGGTGGAAATGTAGTGAAAACAGAACTTTATTCAAAAAACATTAATGTCAATGGGAGGCTATGAAGGAAAACAATGGATAACTGAAATATGACAAAAAGTCAGCAGCATGCAGACAGTAGACATGCTTACTTGTATAGTTGCTTTTCCTTGCTCCATCAAAATATAGTAAGAAACAATGACCTCTTTAACCTGCAAAGAAGTTTAAGATATGTCAGTGGCATATACAGGTTACACTTAGCAAATAAAAGTCCGTAGTGGTTCCATACTTCTTGCTGGATCACATCATCGCATAAGTGCAGAAGTGTTCCTTTCCCACTATCAAGCTGCTTATCATACATTGATTTTGTAATCAAATTTTGGTAAGTTACCATATTAGCCTGAAATCTGTTTGACAAGAGACACATTTATCTTATTTTAGTATCAGGAAATTGGCCATGTTGATACACAAGTGATATTTATCAAATGATACGTGATCAAAACAAACTCTTCTGATGGAGTATTATATAAATTGAATCACTTACGTGAAGTAGATTTTTGCACAGTATCCAATCAAACCAGACAAGATAGCTATGACAATCCATATATCAGCCTTTGGCATTTCAAGAGAACCTATTAGTGTGACCTGAAAAGAAAAGGCTATTCAGATGGTCAAAGATTAACTCAGTAGCAGCATGTTTGGTATCTAAAGCATCAGACACATACCAAACCAATCACAGCAGAAATAAGAAACTTGACCCAATCCATTGGCGTTAAATTAGGGTTCTTCTTCTCTGGCTACAGCATAAATACTATTGTCAGGTACCCACAAAGAAAAATAAGCAAAACCTGCCAAAAATTGCTGAAAACATCACATATGAAATGCACTTCAGGCAACCTATATTACCAGAACTAATTCCATATCAGCCATTGGAATATTCTTGAAATGCTTTACAAATATTCCCCGCTCGGGATTATTTTCTGTGCTAGCCTTCCTGTAATGTTACAATCAGAGTAAGAAACTATGTCAATGTGTCCACACTGAAGATAAGAAATTTCTTCATTATTTAAGCAGAAAGCAAAAAGATGATTCACAGTGAATTACCTATATACCACAATCATCCTTTCAAATGTAGGCTCTTGAATTGTTATTTGTCTTAGTAGATTCCTAATGCTGACGTAAAAAGGAAAAATGCACATTATATAGTAAGTTCAATTTTAGAAAAAAAAAAAAAGTTACGGTGAGGGCAAGCCCTAATCCACAACCTCAGCTTCATTTTTTCTAGGCGAATGCGCTCAACATAGAGGTCTGGTTCTTCTGCTTCTTCATGAACTTCATCAGTCTTCTTTATGTCTTTTTTGGACCTCAATTGTTGTTTCTTAGAGAACAATCTATCAATCCTGTCGTTAAATCAGCATTGCATCATTTTGGTGCATTACATTTTAAAGGAAAAATTCACCTTAACAAAGAAAAACATCAAGTTGATATTGGATTACACTATCATACCATGTGACTCTGAGCAATAACCTCCAAACTCGAGATATGATTACATCCACTTTCTCCATGAAGAAGTAATCAGTTGTTTGGTCGATTCCGATACCCCGACGGAAGATAATATACTATAAAGGCGTGGTTGTTGTGATAACAGTTGATATCAAAGATTATGCAGAACTGGAACGAGTGTCAATTCTAACCATGACATCCTGGTGAGTTATATTTAGCAAAGAAAATTGCTTATGAAATCATTAGACAAAAAAAGGATGGCTTCTTCCATTTTTACTTGTTTTGGTTTGTATAGATGTGGCACACTGGTATGCTGTTCGTTATCAGCAGTGTAAGCGTGTAACAAAAATTGTACAGTTGGTGCTCTTTAAAGTAAATGATGGATACCTTATCAGCGAATGCTGGTAGATCATCATGTGGGTGCTCTTTAAAGTACCTTTTCAACAACTTCTTATCTACCTATAATGGTTCAAAAAACTAGTTAAGCAAGTGAAGTAGATCATCATGTGAGCATACATTGTTATGATCCTCGATCGAAAATGTTACAAAAGTAGCTTCAGACCTTGGATTCATCAACTTGGATTGGAAGGTTCAAAAGATACTGACCAGACTGGGCTACATCATATTCTTCATCAGATAGCAACTTGAAGTTGCACTTTTCCATTATCTACTTAAGACCACGAATATATTTGGGAACAGAGCGAGTATTAGTTATTGTCAGATAAAATCTCACAAATCAAGGTATAGATAGTGGGCCAACCTGGAAAAGGTACGTTAAGAAATTGAGTTCAAGAGTTTCAATCTCATCTGGTGTCAGGCTCTGCTGCTCCAGACTCCTCTCACCATAAACAGGATCAAATAGGGCATACAATTGCTGAATCACAGCACAAACATTCAGCTAAAAGAAGATTTCACCAACTGGGAGACATTTATAAAGTAACAAAAGAACAGAAGGGAGGAAGGGGCCTACCATTAGATCCTCAAATTGCAGAAGATACCAAGCACGAATGGTGTACTCCACCCTCTTACATAGCTTCATGAACTCGGCACGGTCGTTGTCATGCTCTGAAGAGTAAATCCGGAGCATGTGTGAATTATGGGAATGTAAATAAAATCACACCATTTCAAGTCCACAGTTCTGCACATCAACCCTTTTTAATATTTGCCAAAGGTGGGCAGCTGCCCATATGCTCAGCTGAACATTTCCCATCAGGATTTAACACATAGAGAAAAGTAAAACCAACTAACAGATTTTCTTTTTTAAAAAGGAGACATCGTTCACTCTAAAATAAAAACTGAGGATCACCAACTGATCTATAACCAATGGAAGCATGCAAAAAAACTGAAAAAAGATGTCATGTTTTCAGTGAGATAGAAACGAAAGGATTGCGTCGGAGATCACCTAAACCAAAAAGCAACCAGAAATTTACAAAGACACATATACCAAAATTTAAATAAACAACACTTAACACTGATCCTTCATTTAAGACGGGTAGGAAAACATAGTATCAATAACTTCAATTGCTAGAACTCAAGCAACAAGATGAATATTCAGAATCACACCATCAATTCCTCCTCAATAACGTATAATAATCGAGGCAAACGCAATTAAGGACAGAATAAAACTGATGGTCTTTTCTTCCTCGGCAGTTAAGTAAAACTCGTTCCAATTAACGCCTCTAGGTCAGGTTGTCGCAGTGCAATGACAAAAAAAAGGCAACCCATGATCAGACAACGGGATACAGAGATATCATTGCCGGTGACGCAATCACAATACGATCATCGATCGCAGCCCTCATAGTTGCAACAAACGTAACAATTTTCTCTCCCATTTTCAAGAAACGGGAATCCACGGCAATGCGCACAACCAAGCCAAACGATCGATCGAACCAAGCCAAGAAAGAACCAGAGACGGGTTGACAGCAATACCGATGAGGTAGGCGAGCTTCATGACGAGCTTGGGCTTGAGGATGGGGACGACGGACTCCCTCTCGAGCCGTATCACCTCCTTCACCATCCCGTCCTTCTTCTCCTTCCCCTTCGCCTCCATCGCCGCCGCCCCGGGTCCTTGCCCTTTCCCCTCCACAACCTCCATTGGTCCAACCGGCCGGAACGATATATAGAAGAAGCGACCGGAATTCGAACCTTGGAATCGAAGGAAGGGATGGAGTCGGGTTGCGGAAGAGGGCAAGCGATGGATGCCACAGAGAGGAAGAGAGAGAGCGCGCGCGCTTTTTGTGAGTTGTGGGCCTTGTGGCACGAGCGGCCCATTGCCAACTCGAGAAATCCAACTTGCGAGTTTGGTCTGTCGTTCTCGGATTTAGTGCCTCGTGTACTCAAATGTGCGCGCGATCGGATCTTCTCCGTCTTTCCTTTTTTATTACTATTACCACCCTGTTTAGCAGTCTAGAATTGAATTTAATTTATTCTTCAAACCAATTTAAAATTTAATTTTTCTGTTTGGATGCTATTTGGAATTCTACAAGACTATTGTACCTGTATGTGCACCTAGGTCCACCAATATGCACAAAGTAGTTCCTCTACATGAAAATCGTCTACAACAAATTTCAGACAATTTTGTGAAAAAATTATAGTGTGAATACGAGGTTGAAATTCTAAATACCGAACTTTTACAAAATAATTGTCTATAAGGCCATGGAGACCACCTGTGCACCTAGGCTCACCAATGTGTACAAATTAGGTTCTCTACACACTGAATCATTTTCAATAAATTTCAGTTGATTTTATAAAAAAAAATTTATTGTGTGAACGTGATGTTGAAATCCCATATACCACACTTTTACTTAAATTTGTAGAGTGAATTCGAAATAAATGACATGTATAAGTTAAGAATTGCTTCTGGCTCTATCACGCCTCTTGGAATTGGCTTTGAAATGATCAATTCGATTGTAGGTGGCAGCCTATTGGAATTGGGTTTGCTATTTGTATGTCGTGTGATTATTTGTTACTTCGTTCCTGATTAGATGATGTTTTAGGATTTTGCACTTCAACCGAAGCATGTGTAGAAATGGTGAAATCACCCTCCTTTATGAGCTTACTCATTGCTCTTGGATGGTGTGTGCTATTAAATTATATATACCAGCTAGTTCACCTAAAAAATTAAGCTGATGAGAAAAGGTAAACAAATCACTTATACTTCAACATCCCCTCATATGCAAGCTCTCTCAGGACTAAGACATAGAATAAAAGTGAACTGCAACTTTTTTAATTGCGCCCCTCACATATAGGGTCTCTCAAGACTAAGACATAGAAAAGAAGTGAGCTACAATTTTTTTAATTGTGCCAACCGGGTCTTGAATTCAAGACCTCTTGGCTTTGATATAATATTAAATTTCATGTATCAAACAGTTCACTCAAAAGCTTAAACTGATGAGAAAAGGTCGATAAATCAATTATATTTCAACATGTGTTACTCTAATCTATAGTGGCAAATAAACTTTGGGAATAATGAATAGTAGAGGTATACAAAGAAAAAGCAGTTAAAAATTGTCTCGAAATTATAGAATGATATGTATTTGGGAATAAAATTTTGAAGATAGAATAATATGTATTCAGGAATAGAGGGAGTTGCTTTAAGTTTTGAGCTTTGAGATGTGTGTCTGATTCAATATTAAGTCACTTTAGGCTTACTATCATGCTACAATCAATCTGAAAAGAAGAAAGAATGGAACAGAAATGTCAAAAGAAGCCTTGACAATGGAGGCCATGGCATTAGCAATGGCCTAGGCTCTGCTGCACCTCGATCGAGGAGTGGCTTCTCACGCTCTCTGGCTATTCTAAACTTGTTTTGATTGGTTATTTTTCTCTCACATGTAGCTTCTCACGCTCTCTGGCCAAGAAAGATATGCTTATTTTGTTTTTTGCGGGTTAGAAATATGCCTTATCACTTAACTTCATAAAAATTACCCATCAATGCTATTGTTTATATAGTCTCAATCATTCTCTTTTTCACATCATTTTTTCTCTTCTGCCAAACTAAACCACACGGCTCGCCTCTAGGGCTTGGCTCATACCAACGCCGATGGTACCATCCTCCCCGAGACCAATGCCGGTGGCCCCATCCTCCCTGCTCCTTTGGCACTTCTCCACGGCCCCGTTCGCCTCGTCCAGATATCCACCACGACTCTATTCGGATCTCCACCATCGTCACTAGATTCCCTCCATGACCTTCACCCCCGTCCGGTGAGCCACTCCCCCTTCTTCGCACTTGACCAATATTGCACTCCACCACCGCCAACCTCCTCTAATCTCCCTCCACCAACCCCGGCGGATGTGCTTCACCGTTAGATCTGGAGGAGGGGAGGCTGGGCAATGGCAGCGATGACATATCATTTCTAGATCTCAACGGTGAGAGTGATGACGTCTAGATGATAGCAACAACCCGCTAGTGAGGCCAATGGTGGCTCGGTGGCAGTGATGACCGGTGAAGACGTGGATTTTTTATATTTTTCTTTTTCTGAATTGAACTGTAATTACCAAGTTTATGGTCATGAATTGAATTACTCCTGATTATTGTGTGTTCTACCAATTATTGTTGTGATTCAACTTATTTTTCTTTGAATGATTCATATCGTTGTTCGTCAAATCTCTTGAGGCCACGATGAACTTCGAAATTATTGGATCGTAATGGAATTCATCTATGATATTAGAAAAAATATATTTTAGACATTTCAACAATAAGATATCGCTTAAAAGCCAAAAATGCTATAATACCCAACAACCTGGCTTTTAAGCTCCTTAAGCCAAAAGGCTGGTTTTAAGCTATAAACCAAAAAGCCTAAACAAATAGATCCTTTGACGGGGACATTGGGTTGAGGATGCGGACATGTACGGTGGCTCAATGGGTATAAGTTCAAAGCCCACTATATAAACAGATCAAGGGTACACTAAATCTAAGAAAAATTAATATCTTTAGATCATGTCTATCTTTATTAAATGACATACTATAACTACTTATCTATTTTATCGATATTAAATGAGAGATATATAGTAAAAATATTACAATGACTGAATCTTTGATGTCTGTATGGACTCATATTTTGGGTTGATTTTTAAGAATAGAGATTTATATTACAAAGAGCAGTAGTTTGGTGGGGCGGTGCGCGTTACGGACCAGGTGAGGTGGGATTGGGTTAGTCCAAACCTCAAAATGCTTTACCTTTTCCAATGATTTCTAACCAAATCGCTTCGACAGATTGCTCATGTCGCTACTGGCCACGGGAGATCGATTTGTGGCCTCGTGGGATCGGTGGTAATGGCTCGGCTCGGTTGCTCAGCGGTGGGTTTTCCCACCTGAACATTTCATTCAACCAAGTGGACTAGCTAGTTGTCATCCCAACCAGCAGAAGAAAAAAAATGCCGTGTCGGCAGAAAATACAACCACATCGGCACTTTCAGTTAGAGGGTGCCTTTGGTTTGCATAACCTTAGGTTTTTCTGTAATGTAATATTTTTCTCAATCTAAATACGGGTAAATATGTTACAAATAATCTAAGATTCCAAAGTTTAGTTGATTTGAAGGAAACTGTAAAATAGTCTTTGCTATAGTTCGGACCTTTCATAATAACTCGAACCAACAAGTCCATAAATTTGAATTAGATTATTTGAAAATCCAAAGCTTGAACGTTAACATCTATAAAGTATAAACTTAAACTTAAAATTTTGAATTTTAAAATTTAAATTATGTAATTTGAAATTCCAAATTCACAATTTAAATGTTTAAGATCTGAAATTTTCTAATTTTGAACTTTTGCAACCCAAAATTTGATATTTAAATTATTGGATTTTGAATTTCTGAAATCTAGAATTCTAAAATTCAATTTTTAATTTTTGTATTTAAATTCTCTGAATTTAAAATTCCGAAATTTAGGTTTCAAATTGTGATATTTTGGATTTCGAAATTCATATTTTTGAAAAGTGATTATGATATTGAAATATTAAACTAAATCATAATTTGTATTTTGAATTATGGAAGTTCAAATTTTGCCTTGAAAAGTTAAAAGCAAATGTTAAAAAGCCCAATGACAAAGATTCATTTCCCTCAGTAATCTAAGATAAGCACACTTTTCTTCGGGAAATAAATTCCTAAAATTGATGGTATTCTGTTTCCTAAGATAATCTTATAATTCTAATTTAAATTACTGATTATTTTACCAAATAATGTAAATCTTATAGGATTACTTATGGATTCCTGATAGTCCTCAGATGATTATGCCAACCAAACGCGAACGGGGTGACGACAGCAGGCCGAGTTTTAACCTGCCGCTTACATGGGAAAATCAAACTTCGAGTGACAACGGAGGGGTTTCACAATTTTTCTGAAGAAAAATCCTACATCAGCATGTAGTACTTAAATCACTTCTCAGCTGAGTCAGATGTAGTACGTGCTTAGTCTTGGGAAATTAACTTATAAATCTTCACTCGTATTCTTCTCCGAACCAAAATTTTCGACGAAGCCCTAGTATATGTATATAACAGTAGGTTTACAAAGACAAAAAGAACGTTAAAAAAAGTCTTAATCCTTTCGCCACTTAAGGCGGTCCTCTTATTTATTCCATCTAGTAGATACTGTTCAGGTACAAGTATGTGCCGACAAGCACAAGGATCCCGACGGCAATACCAATAGGTAAAGCTTGGCTGCAAGGAGCAAAACTTTTTGTTAAGTTTGTTAATTAAATTCTTCTCGAAGAAGTTAAAATTAAAATGCTGATCATGCATATATACGAAAAGCTCAATTTAATCGTTTCCTTCTTCTTCTAAAGTTTACCTACCCCATGGTTTCTTCCTTCTTCAACTGCTCCTTCCTCGCCTTCCGGACATCGGTGGCGTTGGCGTTCTTGGCCACGGCTGGTTCATACGACCTGAATCTTCTCTTTGGAGCTCCACAAACTGCATCAGCAGTGGAGATCAATCATTCGACAATGCAAAGGAATATCATCTTCATATATATATGGCCACTTATAAATAACTTAAGAGCACTCCTATGCACATACACAAAATATTTTTCTAAATAAATCATTTGGCGATGATTTTGTAAAGTGTCTACATCATTCATATTGTAGTTTCTCTTAATTAGGACATATCACTGGGTAATTCTTCGAATTGTTGCCATGATGGTGAGAAACCTAATGAGTAATGCAAAGGATTTCCGTTTTTTCCTCCTCCCTTGGAATATGTCGAGAATCTAGCTGTCAACTAGCAAGGAACAATACCAATGTGGCACCAACCACCATGTACATGAGGCACCAAGCTAAAGCAAGATTCAAGCTAGGCAAACAAGTGAGATCATGGGCAAGGTTGGGTGTGAGGAGTTACCAAATGCTTAAGATCATTATGTTGTATGCAGTAAGTACAAAGCTTTTAGTGCGTGAAATCTTAGCATTTTCAAAGGTTGAGAAATATTCCGACAATACTATAGAGGCCCCCGCGCCTTAAGCACTACTTGTACAACAAAATGATGGAGCACTACCAGTTTACAACGCAAAATGGACAATGGGTCTGTTTTTTTTTGCTGAAGTTTATAGCTTTTGGATGTGGTTTATAGTTTTTGGGCTATTTGTGTGAGATGTTATAGAGTAACAGAAACTCACGTGCGGTTTTTACCGATATAAATGAAGTCGGTATAGTATGTACTACAATTAACTAGTAGATCCTATCTTAAAAGATACTATGTTTAAAAGCTAGTTACTATAGAAAAATCGAAAAGCAACTTTTTAGAGGCCGAAAAGAATAGACTCAATACTTGGTTAGTCATAAGGTACTGCATGAATATATTCATAATTCTTAAACGGCCTATTGACTTGTTGTCATGCTCATGCATTGCAAGAAGCAAGCTGTAAAAAATTTCAAGAAGCCAAAACCACAGCAAGCCTTAATCAACAAGAAGTCAAGAAAAATCATTTACTGACTATTTACAGAAAATGCATGAAATTAAAAGGACAAGAAGAACCACACGACTTTGGAATTAGTTCTCAACTTCTCACCAGGGCAGAAGTAGTTGTCGGGCAGCTTCTCAAACGGAGTCCTGTCGTTGTATATGTAACTGCAGCATAACGCAGGCGCGAACAGGACAACATCACACATCTGAGCTCAGCATCACAATCAACACTAACAATTCACAACGCGCGCGCTAACCCGCAGTCGCGGCAGATGTAGGCCTGTTTCGACGCGACGCCGAAGCGCATCGTGATCCGCGCAGCCGTGGCCGCCCTGGCGGCGCGCCGCCGCGCCGGCGCCGGCAACCGCACAGACAGCGGGGCGCAGAACGCCGACCGGAGCTCGGGCCGGCCCGACGGCGTCGCCGGTGCGCGCAGCAGCTGCAGGGCCATTGCTGCAACTCGCAAGTTCTTCTTGGCCGCCTCGTGCAAGGAAGAAGCAGTATACTACCAGCCAAGAACGACACAGTACACACAGCTCAAGAATTGAGCAGGTGCACGAGCAAACCCAGGAGAGGGTTGAGATGGAGAGGGAAGAAGAGTCGAGGGGATAAGAGGGAGGGAGAGATGATTGGTGCCTGTAAGCGCTGCCTTTTTCCTTTCTGCCTTCTGGTGGGCACGAGGGGTGAAGCAGAAGCTAGTGATGGCTGGCCTACTGGACCGGAGGAGCTGGGAACAGTGTGGAAGCTGCGTGGCGTCCATGGTGTCCCTTCGCTCGCTATCCCTTTCCCCTGGACGCGAGCTCTTGGATGGTTACTGTGAGTTACGCATGGTAACATCGGCGGTGCTTGGGTGCCCTAATTAGGGATGACAATTATGATCATTTATCCGTATATCTGTAGGTAAATATTCTAATGGAACTGAGTATGTGTAGGACCGGAATGACGACAGAAGGGGGGGTTGAATGTCGTAACTTTAAACAAAGCTAGAGGGACCTAGAGACCAAGGAAATCCAACCCATGAGCAAGAATTTCAGAAATGTGGCAATATCTGAAAATTACTGGCAGCAGCTACAAAAACTTAAATTCCCACTCAATCCTTGAATCTTTGGCCACGAAACTTTGAGGATAGCTACTTAATAGCCATAGGAACCTGCCTGCCAAGTTTCGTCATTTTTCATGAAGGGAATTAAGAGCAGCCCCAAAATGTAGAAAGGGCTGAAAATGATGCTGAAAAACAGCAAGCAGAAAGAAAATAGACCACCAATCAAACTGAGAATTTGATGAAATTCAGCTGTTCTCCTGAGCCCTAAAGACCATGAATATGTCCTAAATAGCAAGGGAGACCAAGAAAACAAAGAACTCAGTTAAAGATCAAGAAAACAAGAAATTGGACTAGGACTGAAAACTGAAAAGATTCAGAGGACTGAACCAAAACTCAAATTTCCGTCAAATCCTTGGTCCTTTGGCAATGAAACTTTGCAGGTATATTAGCAATACCACCAGGACTATAGAGTCCAAATTTCATGCCATCTCATAGAAGGAAATGAGTTTTATCCTAAAACCCTAGAATGAGCGAGAACTGCAGAGGCAAACTCAAAATCCAAACTTCTCATCAAACCTTGAACCTTGGCTTATGAAACTTTGAGAATGACTAGTAGATAGCCTTAGGGTTCTCCATGCCAAGTTTCATACCAACTTGCAACGGGAATCAAGATTTTCCCAAAACCCTAGAAATGGAAATACATGAGCAGAGGAAGGCAAAGAGAAATCGAGGTTAAAACTGATTTGCTCTTGGGAGAACTTGATCAAATGATCTAGAAACACACTCCCATCATGAGCAACTCATTTTGCCACTCCTCAAGAAAAGAAACACCAAGAATCAAAACCAAGAAATTTGGGCTAAGAAGGCATCGAAGGAAAAAGCTGCAGAGAGCTAACAGAGAATGATTTCAACCAAATCGATTCATTCCATTGAGTCACGATACGCGATTACAGTAGAGGAATGATTACATTACAACACACACCAACTCTCTGCTCCATGAATGCTTGGATCAATCAAGAACACAAGAACTCAACTCCCGGATACATGATTGAGAAGGGGACACACTCTGTCTCTCCTCACCAACTCTCCACTACTAAGCACAAAGCAACCTACCCTCAAAGCCACCTTGACCATGCAGAGACACCCTCCTTTATAGCCTCTCCAAAGTGGATTTTGCTTTTGCTTTACCCTCTAACCTCATGCTTTACCCGCTAATGCCCACTTCCTTTTGCAGCCTGCGTTTTTCAAACGCCCTGCTGCACCTTCCGAAGCTTCGCATTGCTTGTCTCGCACGCCTCGCAACCACCTCGAGTCCACGTCGTCTTCGACACATCCCGACCGTTCGACCTCAACGCCACTGCGCCTAGTCCGGTCCACCGTGTCTCGCCACGACTCGCTCGGCGTCCTGCGCCACACAGACAAAACAAACACATCGCATAGCACGGTACAAAACATGTAAACATGGTTAGCACCTACAAATCCTACTCAAGCGAGAAATGGCCCACATGGCCAACCGGACGACGCCACGCGTCAAATCTGTCTAGGCACAACCCGACCTCGCCAAATGCCAAAATGGCACGAATCATTCAAACCAAACTCACTCTAACCAAACCATGTGTCAATTACTCATCACCAACATGGGATTTAGACCACATGGTCTCTCAATCTCCCTTGATGAGTATATTGACAAACCCAAAAAGCAGTGAGTTTGTTTGAAATGAAAAGAGTCAAACATGGTCCAACGGTGATGACCATGTCGATAGAAGGAACACTAGAGCAACAACTGAAAGAGCAAATTGTTCTCCAAAGCTCTAGAAGGCTCCCAAAAGACTTTTTCTCCTCTATTCTCCCCCTTTTGGCAATAAACACATCAAGAATGCAAAGGCGAGAATATGATCACAAGGAAGGATGAAATATGGCTGAAGTTTGATTATTTCTAAGCATTTTGAGCCATGAAAATTATCCATAATGACCATAATGAAATACACCAAGCCATAACTCTATAAGAAGCTATCTAGATCATGACATGACATGTATAAGCTAGCTAGAATACATAGATGACAATCTGAAATATAGTACATTAAGTGAGAATGGCAAGTCATCAAGAAGTAAAGTCTAACTAGAGGTATCGAAGGATGATGCCGCCATGTCAAATAAGCTAAGCGGAACCAAGAAGCTAATATTGAGACCAACTAGAGTGCTATGCTCAAGAATGAAACATTGGCGCAAGTACTTGGTTCTTTTGTAGATTAAGCAAATTGAGCACATGAAACATTGTCTTTTAAAGCTCATGGTTGTTTCCAACCCAATTTTTATGTGCTAGATCTCAAGCCTTATGCGACTACTTCAGCGCGAAGCTTAAGAAGATAGTCTAGGTCATCCAAAACTCCCCGAGTTCATGCCTAGTGCAATGGCAAGCCGTCTCATGAGAAAGAATTGGTGAAATCGGTTTTTCGCACAAAGAGATCTTTTGCTTTGTAAGCATGTTGTACTACCTCATGCTACATCAAGAGACTAAAAATAGCTCAATCTAAGGCTCAATAAAAGATTCAACGCTCAGCTAAGCCTAGTTGACATGGCATGAATCATAAAGAGATAGCTCCAGAAAGACTAAACTCAAATGCTAGCATGACAAGTTTTACTTCAAGTTTGGCAATTTTAATTAACTTATCATGGTAAAAGCTAGTCTACACATATGAAGTCATGATCAATCTAGCATATACAACACAAGACATGGCAAGGTGTAAAGCATTGAAGCATGTCATAACAGGATAATAATCAAGGCTCAATGCAGATTGATTATAATGCTAGAATGCTGAAAATGCAAGAAAGTCCAGCTCCCCCTCAACATTAGATGCAACTTTTAGTTCAAGTTGAGTTATGTCAGTATTAAGCTCCAGAAGCTCCCAAATGAACTCCCCCTGAACCAAAGCAATAAGAAACGAGAAGCTGGGAAAGAAAATAGCACGCAGGCAGTCCTTAAAGCATAGATAAGATATAGAAGCAACTATGGCTTAAACTGACTCTCATCTACCCCAAATGACTCGGGACTAACGGTGATCGTCGAACACACACTAGAGAGCAAACACGCACTGCCTACCCGAGGGTGGCCCAACCTCGCTAGAACCTACAAGAAGTGAGTGAGCTCAACCTAGTGAGATAAGAAATAGCTAATCTGGAAGCACAAGATAAGAGTAAGAAGTCTAAGCAACTCAACACAAGAAACACTCTAACCTATGCTAGAAGGACTTAACCCAATGCACCCGCAAATGCAATGCAATGAAATGAGACGAAGCATAATTAATATAATAAAAAGCAAGAAAGCCCAAGCTCCCCTCACTACATCCGTAAGGACAAACCACCCAAGCTCTCCCGCAGAGTGAAAACCTCGAACTGTCCAAAGGCTTGGTGAATATGTCACCAAGCGGTGGACACTCTCCAAACCGGAGCACTATGTCACCCTTCTCTACATGGTCTCTAAGGAAGTGAAAGCGAATATCAATATGCTTGGTCCGAGAGTGTTGCACTGGGTTCTTAGCAATGTTAATCGCAGAAGTGTTATCACAAAAGAGTGGAACACTCGTCTATCGCTAACCCAAAGTCCCGCAGGTCGAGACCATCCAAAGTACTGGCTGCGAGAATCGCGCAACAACGCACTCGGCCTCTGCAGATGGGATGTGTAACACCGATCGCTTCCTCAAGACCAGAAACAAGAGAGGTGCCAATAAATTGGCAGTGCGAAGTGCTCTTCCTATCTATCCTACTGACCGGTGAAGTTCGCATCCAGAAAGCTCTCAAGGAAAGACGGGATGATGAAGAGTACCGATACCATAGTCAATGGTAGCTCGCAGTACCGAAGATGCGCTTCACCGCTTTGGCGGTGAGATACGCGAGAGAAGCTCGAAAGCGAGCACACGCACACACGAGAAGTGTATATCCGGTCTCGAGGCCGTGAGGTAAAGAAGGAGCCGATCATACTTGAACTCTTTCGATCAAGCGCTCGCCGTCCTCATCAGGTCAAGATAGGTGTAGAAGCCATGGGAGTTGACACGGCTTACCATCACTCATGTCGGCGTCTCGGGAGGTCACGAGTGTACTTTCACGATGAAGAAATGTACCTCCGAGTCTTCTTGATTTGGAAGCCAAGGAAGAAGGTCAACTCGCCCATCATACTCATCTCAAACTCGGTGCTCATGACATCCAGAAGGCGTGAAACAGTATGAGAAGAGCCGCCAAAGATGATGTCATCGACATAGATCCGACGAGCGAAGGTCATTGCCATGACGGCGAATGAACAAGGTCTTGTCTACTTTACCCATTTCAAACCCATGACTCAACAAGTAGGACTTAAGCCTCTCATACCATGCTCTGGGGGCTGCTTAAGTCCGCATAACGCTTCAAAGCTTGAAGACATGGTGTGGGTATTTGGGGTTCTCGAAACACGAGGAGGTCTCGACGTAAACTTCTTCCTCAATGACTCCATTAAGGAAGGCACTCTTGACGTCCATCTGGTAGAGCTTGAAACCCTTAGAAGGCGCAAAGGCAAGCGGATTCTAATGGCCTCAAGTCGAGCTACAGGGCAAAGGTCTCCTCGAAATCTAGACCCTCAACACAGGAGAACCCCGAGCTACGGTCTAGCCTTGTTCGAATAACCACTCCATCCTCGCTCGCTTGTTCTTAAACACCCACTTAGTCCCAATAATATTGTGACCTCGCGGGGCTCGACAAGCGACTGCACCTTGTTCCTCTCGAAATTTTCTAGCTCCTCATGCATGGCATTGACCCAAGACTCGTCGGAAAGAGCATGAGAAACATCCTTGGGCTCAAAGGAGGCAATGAAAGCAGAATGGAGACAGAATTGAGATAAGCCAGATTTTGAGCGGGTAACACGCTCGAACAGGTCTCCAATCATCTGCTCAGAAGGATGCCTTTTCTGGATATGTCTGGGAGGTCCTGGATGAGATGAAGAAGTGGCCTCTACCTCGTGAGCTGACGAGGTAGGAACAGAGCCACTAGCTCCGGAGGAAGCAGTAGGCATGGGCTGATCACCTAGAGGTGCGGTGGAGGACGGCACCTCAAGAGGTGGATAAGGGACTGGATCGGGTAGACAACCCTCATCTCCATCGTCCTCGTCATCTACGAAGATGGTCTCGGATGCTCTAAAGAACTCGAGATATCGGCCTAGTCCCGGACCGCCTCGTCAAAGGTCACCTCACGAGTCTCTACCATTTTGCTAGACTCGCAGATTGCGGACCCTATAAGCGCGAAGAAGGCGAGTAACCTAGAAAGATCCCATCACAAGAACGTGACTCGAACTTATCTAGGTTCCGGACTTGAGAATAAAGCACTTGCAACCAAACACACGAAAATGAGAGGCGTTGGGCTTTCGCGTATCTCAACTCATAAGTGCGGTGCAAGTGTGCCCAAGAAAACTCGATTCAAACATGGCACGCGGTCGCAATAGCCTCACCCAAAACTTCCTAGGTGTAGAGTACTCATCGAGCATCGTCCCGCCATCTCGACCAAGGTACGGTTCTTCCTCTCCACGACGCCATTTTTTGTGGACGTGCGGAGAAGAGAAGCGGTGCTCTACACTGCCTCACAGAAACTCTCAAAGTAGGAATTCTTGAACTCCGTGCCATTGTCATGCGGATCGCTCGTAAGGCACCCGGAGCTCAACGAAAGCCTCACCGAAAAGACCTCGGAAATGTGAAACGTCTCATCCTTCGAGGCTAAGAAAAACACCCAAGAATACCTCGAGAAGTCATCGACCACAACCGAACATACCACTTCCTCCTGCCGATCGCACTCGAGTGGTCCAAGCGTGTCCATGTGGAGCGGTGTCTCGTGCATCGGTCATAGTGATCGTGTGGGAGGATGAGAAGCGGCAACCATCTTGCCGTGCCGGCATGGAGCACAAACCAGATCTTTGACCATCTTGAGTTTCGGCAGACCACGAATGAGATCGTGACCGCTAACTCGGGTCAAATGGTCAAATCCAATATGACCAAGTCTCCTATGCCAGAAAGAGAGGTCGCGGGACTCAGAAGCAACTAAACACCTGAGAGGATCACCAGAAGACTCAGAAAAATCAGCACGAAAGATCCTCCCATAACGAGAAATCCCGCAAACCAGACTACCCGAAGAATCAAGAATTTTACAAGCATTTTTCTTAAAGCTCACCTCGAAACCGTCATCGGTAAGCTGAGAAACTGAAAGCAAATTGTACTTCAGCTTACTAACCAAGGCTACATCTTTCAAAATGAAAGAATCATTAATGCGCACAGTACCTTTGGCGATGACGCGCCCAGATGAAGCATCTCCGAAGGTGATCGTCTCATCACCTGGAGCACGGGCAAGGAAGAAAACCAACGGAGTCTCGGTCATATGACGAGAACAACCGGAGTCTACAAGCCAAACCTTTCCCTTCCCTGCCCGGCGAACCTGAGTCAAATAGAGAGTAAAGTCTCAGTACTGGGATAAATCAAGAGTGATTTTGGCACCCAATACTGAACAACACGTCGAGCAGATGAAGTAGTCAAGCACGACTGACCTCTATCTACCCTACGCTCTCCATGACTCAAAGAAGCGAATGTCCGTGAGCGGACTGAAGGCGCTGCGGGTCCGATCGCTACGGAGAGCGAGTCGGAACACCGGCAACACGCTGATCACGCCGCGGGTAGCTATCTCGACGGGGAAACCGAGATCTACCCTCAGGACGGCGGAAGTCATGACCAGGAGCAGCATGAGGACGAAAAACAGAAGACTCAGAAAAACCAAGTCCTCGATGCTGCCCAAACCCATCAACAAAGGTAAACCTAGACCTCGTGTTTGGTCCTAGGTGCACTCGAGATCTGGGCCGATCCGAATACGCCTAGAAGACTCAACACGATCTCTACGCGATCTTGGCGCGCTGAAGCATCGATCAACCGTGTGTCCATCCTTCCGACAGAAGGTGCGGTGATACTTCATCCTCGAGAGGTAGAAGTAGCAGTCGGCAAAGCCGCCTTACGAGAGGCCGGCGCGAGGTGCAATCACCTTGCTGTCAGAAATCCCCTGGACATAGCCCGCTGACTTAAATTGGACTTTCTCGGTCCTGGGCTCGGTCTCGATCACACTGGTGCTATGGGTCCGAGCACGGCGGTGGATGCTTCCTCATATCCTCATAATAGTCATATCCTAGACCCCGATTAAATCTGCAAATCTTGGTGGTCTAGAATAAGATTAAGCTTCTTCTTGCCGCCTACAAATCTCTCGAGAGTGTTCATAAGGTACCGACACTCCCGAAAGAGAGAGGTGCAAGAAGAGCGAGGAGAAGAGGGAACAGCGGGAGGTAAGGGAGCGAGAAGAAGAACCAACAAGAGAGGAAAGAATGGCTTGTGCACGCACGTAGGCTCTCGAGGGCAGTCCTACTACTAGCGAGTTGGTTCGCGTCTCTAAGCGCCTCATCCTTACCCCGGGCTTCTCCCCACACCATCAATCACATCACAACCAGATTGTGGCTTCTCTAGTAAGTCCTTAGTTAGCTTCACACATTTGTCATTCAAAGCAACCAAGTCGATTTTAGTTTGTTACAATTAATGCATGGTGAGCTAACAGGTCCTTAGAAGCATCTTGAGCCAACTTCCTATCATGATCAATCATTTCTTGAAACTGTTTGGAGACGACTTCAAGTTCAGCGATTAACTTAGGACGGTTCAAGCATGAATCAATCGGCTCAAGCAAAGAAGCTTGTAGTTCAACAATTTTATGATCCGCCGTTTTAGATTCATCTTCAAGTTATTGCAATTTTCACAAAACTCGGGCAGATCAAGGAGCATGGCATAAGGTCCTCTAGCAAGCAATGTCCTTAACCTCACATGAGGTGGGAGAAGTAGTCTCATCGGTAGTAAGTAGGGTATGACCATCCTACTCAACTCTAACTCAGCAAGCAGACTAACATTCTCCACCTTAACAATATCAAGCTCGGAGGACACACTATCATGCGAGGTCCTTAGTTTCTCCATGTCACCCAACAGAGCACAGCAAGTATCACAATCATCACGGAGGGAGCAGATGTAAGTGAAGTAAGCTCCCGTGATAGTCTATCTACTTCCTTCTCTAACTCGGTACACCTAGCCCTAGCTCTAGCATGAAAACCACCTAGCTTAAGAAAAGCATGATTGAGCTGGTCGTAGGTGGGGCATACCTCGTCCGAGTCGAGTACACTCGCCGTCACTCGGTTCGCCCTCGAGGCCATGAAGCACATGCTTGGAGAAGTCGTCGCCGCCATCCTTGGGCTCTTGGTCACCCGTCCCGTCGTCGTCGCTCCATCCTCCACCTCGCCGAGGTCGAGGTCGTCGAAGCGGTGAGGACGCGGTGGAAGAGCTTCTTGGCCTTCCCGGTTGCGGAACTTCTTCTTTCCGGGCAGTCTTTGAAGGCTTCGTGTTGCGGTTCTTGTCGGTGTAGTCGTTCTTGCCCGAACCGCCGTAGTCACCTTTACCCTTCCCAAGCTTGGGGCGGTTTGCTCGGATGTGGTTGGGGCCACCACACTCGAAGCAAATCACGGTCCTCTCTTCTGTCCCTCCTTCCTTTGTAAGTATGGGAGAATCTTCGAGCAAGGAGGGCAAGTCGCTCATCCGCAAGTCGCTCTAAGCGATCATCGATTATATCACGAGAGCAGCAAGGAGAAACCGCAAGAGGACTCGGAAGAGAGACCGAAGCTGAATCGATCGATGACCAAAGCCATCGATCGTGACTTCGACCTCGAGAGACAACGTCAATCTCGTGAGTCTTGAGGCGCGAGTACTGCAGCGCGTCAAGAGTCAAGGTCGAGAGGTCTGTCGTGTCTTTGATGGTGGTCACTTTCATCTCCCACACACGCAGATCGAGTGCCGCAAGCATCCGACGAGCGTTGTCCGAGTCGGGGTATGTGAGACCGACCGCCGGAGGTTGCTCAAGATCTTGTGAAAACGAGCGAAACACTCATCTAGGGACTCACCGGCAAGCATCTCGAATTTGTTGTATTCGCTTGAATCGGTCTGTCGAACCGTCTTGATCCGGTGGTGCCCTCATGGTATGCGTCGAGGGTCACCCGGATATCGTAGGCGGACGACAGTGGGAGATGCGATCGAACTCGCTACGACTCGTGCCCCGGATAATGATGTTCCTTGCCTTAGCGTTTGCCTCAACATCGGTCATGTTATTGACATTGATGTTCTCATCGGCAGAACAAAGAAACCGGACCTTGACCTTGCGCGGATGGCATACCCCGAGCACGGATGTATGTCTCCATTCGGCTCTTCCGAAGGGTAATCCATGCCATCGAAAACAAAGCGCTTGGTCGAGTACTTGTCCGTCGCCATGGCTCTTGAGACCGGTTAAGATCTATTGATTAGAGCTAACCGGCTCGATACCAATTGTAGGACCGAATGACGCATGAAGGGGTTGAATGTCGTAACTTTAAACAAAGCTAGAGGACCTAGAGACCAAGGAAATCCAACCCATGAGCAAGAATTTCAGAAATGTGGCAATATCTGAAAATTACTGGCAGCAGCTACAAAACTTAAATTCCCACTCAATCCTTGAATCTTTGGCCACGAAACTTTGAGGATAGCTACTTAATAGCCATAGGAACCTGCCTGCCAAGTTTCGTCATTTTTCATGAAGGAATTAAGAGCAGCCCCAAAATGTAGAAAGGGCTGAAAATGATGCTGAAAAACAGCAAGCAGAAAGAAAATAGACCACCAATCAAACTGAGAATTTGATGAAATTCAGCTGTTCTCCTGAGCCCTAAAGACCATGAATATGTCCTAAATAGCAAGGGAGACCAAGAAAACAAAGAACTCAGTTAAAGATCAAGAAAACAAGAAATTCAGACTAGGGACTGAAAACTGAAAAGATTCAGAGGACTGAACCAAAACTCAAATTTCCACAAATCCTTGGTCCTTTGGCAATGAAACTTTGCAGGTATATTAGCAATACCACCAGGACTATAGAGTCCAAATTTCATGCCATCTCATAGAAGGAAATGAGTTTTATCCTAAAACCCTAGAATGAATCGAGAACTGCAGAGGCAAACTCAAAATCCAAACTTCTCATCAAACCTTGAACCTTGGCTTATGAAACTTTGAGAATGACTAGTAGATAGCCTTAGGGTTCTCCATGCCAAGTTTCATACCAACTTGCAACGGGAATCAAGATTTTCCCAAAACCCTAGAAATGGAAATACATGAACAGAGGAAGGCAAAGAGAAATCGAGGTTAAAACTGATTTGCTCTTGGGAGAACTTGATCAAATGATCTAGAAACACACTCCCATCATCGAGCAACTCATTTTGCCACTCCTCAGAAAAGAAACACCAAGAATCAAAACCAAGAAATTTGGGCTAAGAAGGCATCGAAGGAAAAGCTGCAGAGAGCTAACAGAGAATGATTTCAACCAAATCGATTCATTCCATTGAGTCACGATACGCGATTACAGAGAGGAATGATTACATTACAACACACACCAACTCTATTGCTCCATGAATGCTTGGATCAATCAAGAACACAAGAACTCAACTCCCGGATACATGATTGAGAAGGGGACACACTCTGTCTCTCCTCACCAACTCTCCACTACTAAGCACAAAGCAACCTACCCTCAAAGCCACCTTGACCATGCAGAGACACCCTCCTTTTATAGCCTCTCCAAAGTGGATTTTGCTTTTGCTTTACCCTCTAACCTCATGCTTTACCCGCTAATGCCCACTTCCTTTTGCAGCCTGCGTTTTACCAAACGCCCGCTGCACCTTCCGAAGCTTCCGCATTGCTTGTCTCGCACGCCCGCAACCACCTCGAGTCCACGTCGTCTTCGACACATCCCGACCGTTCGACCTCAACGCCACTGCGCTAGTCCGGTCCACCGTGTCTCGCCACGACTCGCCGGCGCCCCGCGCCACACAGACAAAACAAACACATCGCATAGCACGGTACAAAACATGTAAACATGGTTAGCACCTACAAATCCTACTCAAGCGAGAAATGGCCCACATGGCCAACCGGACGACGCCACGCACAATCTGTCTAGGCACAACCCGACCTCGCCAAATGCCAAAATGGCACGAATCATTCAAACCAAACTCACTCTAACCAAACCATGTGTCAATTACTCATCACCAACATGGGATTTAGACCACATGGTCTCTCAGTATGAAATATATTTTTTTACCCACGGGTATGAAAAATAAGAGAAACACTCTACCCGTCAGGTAAACGGACACAGATATGGGTAAGCTCCATCCGTACCCGCCGTACGCATGGTAACATCGGTGGTGCTTAGGTGCCCTAATTAGGGATGACAATTGTGTCCGTTTATCCGTATACCTGTAGGTAAATATCCTAATGGAGCTGGGTATGTGATATTTTCTTTACCCACGGGTATGAAAATGGGAGAAACAATCTACCCGTCGGGTAAACGGGCACGGGTATGGGTAAGCTCCACCCGTACCCGTCTCGCCCGTTTACCCACGATATAGATTGATAGGTAACGTAGTCACAGCAATATCTCTAATTACTATTGATTGTTATAAACTTTTCCATATCTCTAATTGCTATTAATTGTTATAAACTTTTTTGATAGCTATTATATTTCTTAGCAACAGATGTTCCTTATATGTATCTGTCATTAGTTCAGCTCTTAGATAGTGACTCTCAGTTCGCGGGTAATGTTACAATCAGAGTAAGAAACTACGTCAATGTGTCCACACTGAACATAAGAAATTTCTTCATTATTTAAGCAGGAAAGCAAAAAGATGATTCACAGTGAATTACCTATATATCACAATCATCCTTTCAAATTGAGGCTCTTGAATTGTTATTTGTCTTAGTAGATTCCTAGTGCTGACGTAAAAAGGAAAAATGCACATTGGATAGTAAGTTCAATTTTAGTAAAAAAAAAAGTTACGGTGAGGGCAAGCCCTAATCTACAACCTCAGCTTCATTTTTTCCAGCCGAATGCGCTCAACATAGAGGTCTGGTTCTTCTGCTTCTTCATTAACTTCATCAGTCCTCTTTATGTCTTTTTTGACCTCAATTGTTGTTTCTTAGGCATGTACAATGCAAGATGCTTATATATGAATGTTTAAAGAGAGAGAATATAGCCACATCATCAAGCATCCATGCAAAAGTTATTTCCTCCGATGCAAACATCTCTTCCATAGGTGATTAGATGTTATATTATCTATTAATAGATATAGTTATACACATAAGCACCTACTAAGTATCGATGCTTATTTAAGCATCTATGCTTCAGAATAAACACCTTATCTATCATATGTGGCAAGAAAAATCAGTTTTTCACTGCTAAGCATTTCTCTAAGCATCTGCATTGTACATGCTCTTAGAGAACAATCTATCAATCCTGTCGTTAAATCAGCATTGCATCATTTTGGTGCATTACATTTTAAAGGAAAAATTCACCTTAACAAAAAAAAACATCAAGTTGATATTGGATCACACTATCATACCATGTGACTCTGAGCAATAGGGGTGGATCTACAGAGTTCATGGGTGTTCAATTGAACACCTAAATTTTTTGACAAAAACCTAGTATATATGAGGTATAATGCATATATATATATATATATATATATATATATATATATATATATATATATATATATATATATATATATATGTATAGTTAGGCCAAATCAACTGCTTGTAGCCTAAATTAGTGGCGATCGAGAAAACGCAGCAGCCCGCGACCCGCGTGAAGCCAAGGCCCACCCCTGATCCCCATCTGGCATCTGCATTCAGCGTTCGTGTGCCGAGCCCAGTGCATGTGCGGTGACGGCAAATCCCTAACCCTAGGTTAGTCGGCGACTCGGCTCTGCTCCGCCGGCACCGTGACGGCGCGACCGACGACTGCGACTCATCGCCTCGATCCTCCGCTCCGCCGGCACCGTGACCGGTGACCGCGCTGGTGCCTCCGCCCTCCGGCAGTCCGACTAGATCTGGGCTCTCGGGCCTCGGCTCGTGCTCGCGCGGCGCTCCGCGATGCCGCACGACCGCGGTAGCGCCCGCCCCGCCCTCCACTCGTAGCTCCGCCAGACGATCGGCGACCGCGATCAGACCAGCGCACGGCCCCGCCCGCTCCGCCTCCAGAGCTCGAGGGCTTGTTCTCAGGTGAGGCAAGTGATTTCATCAAGGAAGAGGCAGAGGGGATGAGTATAGGGCTTGGGATGCAGCGTGGAGCGAGCTTGAATTTGCCAATGCGATACAGGGGAGACTTCACATGCCATCGCTCGGTGTTGGTGGGAGATCCACCCACTCACGCGGTACGTCATGAACTATGTCCGACTGCTTGCAGATTACAGCCGCTCACTGAATCTTCTTCTTGATGACTGGGAGACGGAGCTGGAAAATGGGGGCGAGAATGCAAATACGACTCCCAACTGATCATGGTTTGTTATGCTTCTTAATCTGCAACTTTGATTTATGTTACTGTATGCTTGCCTAAATATCTTCCAAATCCAAAAAAGGGTCTTAAACAATTGCATATTGGAACTAGTAATATGAATTGCATGTAAGCCATTTGTTCCAATTATCCTATTACAGGAAGGCCACATATTTCTGCCGGATCCTGTACAATCCATGTAGAACATCATGTTAATTAAGAACCACAGTTTAAGGTCTATGATGCGATGGGTGCCTTTCGATTACCATGTTGTCCTCGTTAGACGAATTATTAGCAAGTTAATAAAATTGCATTGTCGCTTGTCATGTTGTACTCAGAGAAATTCCTATGAGCATGATCATCAAGCTTATCGACCTGATCAATAATTTCGAACACCCATTTCAAAATCTCTGCGTCCGCCACTGATGAGGAACATAGGTGGTGATCTGTTCGGCTGAAAAGCTCGTGGCTTATAGCTGAAAACATCAGAATCGGTGAAAAAAGCATCAGAATGATGAGAGGCTTATTTAGCATAATTAAATTTTAAAAAAATTAAAAATAAAAAAATATGTTAGCCCATTACGTATAATACAAACAAATATGGGAAAAAAAGAACCGGCAAAAAAGCGCAACAAAAAGCCAAAAGTTCAGAAAAAGATGAAACTTATGAATAGTGAAAAATAAGCTAGAAGTCAGAAGTCGAAGCCGAGTTGATCAGGGCTTAGCATGCATGCAGAATACGCGCACATGACGGAGGACGTTTGTACAGCAGTTCGCACAAATCATGATGGGTGGGTGCATTCTACAATGTCGTCATGTATCTTCGAGCGGAGGATTAAAAACTACTCCTGCATTAAAAAACCATTCTGACATAGGATGCAAGCAAATTTTATAAACTTTAACTATCAACATCTTTTTTTAGTATTTTTTGAACACATACAAATCGTATGTATAGATTTGTTATGAAAGGAACTTTTATAAAAAATATAACTTTATTATGTTTTATAAATATATTATGAATAAAAAAATAGCAATCAAAATTATACTTTAAGTATTATATCAATGTCTAAAATGATATTCTTCTGCTATTAGAGGGAGTAATTAGGGCAGTCCCAATGGGTGGTTTCTATGGCATTAAATAAGGTGCCAAATAGGTAAAATGCTGATGTGTCATTGGAGTTAAGGAGGAGAGATAAGGAAATGGTTTCTTATACAAGAAACCATGTCTACACGGTAACCAAGATAGAAAGAGCTGTGATAGGTAGATGATAGGAGAGAGAAGATAGATGATTGGATGAAAATTTTATTTGTAGAAACTATCCATTGGGAGTATAGTTTTCATGGGTAGTGTCTACATTAATTGGCAAGTATAGAAACTATCTCATAGTTTCTGCATTGGGAGTGCCCTTAAAAGAGTGAGATTAGACACTAGAGACAAAGGGCCTGTTCTTTTTGGCTGCGGCTTATGGCTTATGGCTGAAATTTTTGAATTTTAGATGTTTACGGTACAGATTACGGAGAGATCGATACTCACTTGCGATTTTGACTGGTACAGATGTTGGACTTTTAACGTGTACTACGTTTAACTTATAGATCTCATCTTGAAAAAATACTCCGTTTAAAAGTTAGGTACTGTAGCGGCTGCGAGAAGCTGGCCGGTTTCTCACCAACCGAACAGGCCCAAAGTCGGTCAGAACAGTTAAGCACAAAAGGTACAAGTTTTGTCAAGTAATAATTGTGTAATTAATACTAGCACGGAGGTAGGTAGATTTATTATGTCTACCACAGGTCCACAGCACAGTCTATGCATGCACAAGTATATGTGACTATAGCGTGTTGTGTGCGTAGCTTGTACTTTCTTTAAAAAAAAACGTGACTTAGTTGGTCCATGTCGATTGACGGAATCTTACCTGCCGTGGAATTTATCGGCGATCCAGTAGTCGCACGTACGAAGAAAACGGAATCAAAGGATAAAAAGCCCATGAGAAATTCAAACTGTGACACACGGCCTAGCCCATTTTCCCATCATACGGCCCAACCCGAAAGATTCCCTTCAGCCCACAACACCCGTCTCATCCCGTGCAGGAGCCCACAACTGGTTCGAAGTCAGTTCATCGCCCAATTCAGGCAATTCACAAGCCACACACCCTGTCCCTGCCTGAAGACAAATTTGGATGGTCCTCTAAATTTTTTTTTTTTGGATGTGGGCACAAAAACATGCTCAAATTCTGAGTAAAACGCATGCGAATTGAAGGCCAGAATTTAAGTTTACTGAACAAGCTACATGTTAAGGTCCCGCGTTCCATACGGGCCCTAAGTGAGCTTATATGTGGAACTATGTAATTTTATCAGCGTAGCCCCTCTACTGCAGTAATATCCAAACCATATCAGGTGATACGTGGTTAGTCCCAAGAGTGTTTATACTCGGTAGTACCGAAAATATGGTTTACTGAAAATGTGATTTCAGATGTTAGCATAGAAGCATTTCTCTGAAATCTGAATATGCAGGTGCATGCACAAGCTGACCAAGCAAATGAGAGCTACCTAGATTTGTTCTTCCATCACCTAGCATATGGGAAGCTGCATTTTCATAACCAGCTCAAGAAGAGCTTCAAGTCACACACACACTGCACACAAAGCTTTAAAGTCAAAGGATTCTTCCTGATCTTCCTCACCCACCCGAACATATGTGCCATCTGCAGATGCAGCAGAAAAACAAATCAGAAAGCATCGCCAGGAGCTGCAGCAAGGAGGCAGTTGGAACCACTGCATGCATCTGATTGATTTCGTTTCTAAGATTGAAGCAAAATCTATCCCAGATGCTGCATCTGATCAAGAACTCCATGACTGAATATTTGGTCGGCGCGCTCACACGACAATTATGTGCGCTAGCTAGCTGCAAGATCATACCATGATGTGCAGGATTAGTGGCAGATCAAAGGATCCATGTGCATAGCTCATGTGCAGCTTCTTGGAGGCAGGATTCAGGAGCTAGTTTAGTGGCCATTCTTGCTTAGGGAAAACAAGGGATTAGTTTATGGGCATTGCTCCATGTGAGGCCTTAGTCTGATCAAATGAGGGCAGCACTTGATGTCATGTGGCCTGTCTCCCATGGTGATCTTTCAGTGTTTCACAAAGCACAAGTTGCCCTGTTCTTAATCTCTTTCTTCTGCCTTTTTCTCTTCTCTGCATTCTTTTAGTCTTAGGAGCACTCGTTTCTTGGATCTGGTGCCCTTCCATCTCAGTGCCCGTCCTGTCAAAATGATTAGATTCAGACACAACACTTGTTTTTGCAGGCAAAACTGAACTAGTGAGTAGTGACTACTGCCTTAACAGGGAACAACTGGCTTCATCACCTAATATGGACGGATGGCATAACACCGTAGCACATACACAAACTAATCTCCATCTGGGGACACGAGGCAATTGATGACACAATCACATGGAAACTAACTATCAACGGCATGTACATGGCCCCCTCAGCATACAAAGCACAATTTTTTAGGATGGTTCAAACCACCATGAACCCTCTAATCTGGAAAACTTGGACGCCACAAAAATGTAAATTTTTTGCCTGATTAGCCTTACAAAATAGACTGTGTACCACGGACCGCCTGGACAAACATGGCTAGCCTAACCAACTTACATGCCCTATGTAGACAGGAATCAGAATCTGCCATACACTTGCTGGTCGGGTGCCGCTTCACCACAAGAATTTGGACCTCTATAGCACAATGGACTGCTTATCACTCCATTAACTCGGCTTCCTGGTGGACGTTCCATTCGATCCGAGATTGGTGGGAGGAGGTTTTTCTATCGCCTGGAACACCGCAGAAGGCAATGACATCATCAGTGATGCTAGTCACTTGGTAAATTTGGAAGGAACGGAACGCTCGCATTTTCCGTTCAACGGCAACTGCACCCCATAAGGACGAAGTCGGAGCCTAGGCACTAGCGGGGGCCAAGAGGCTACAGGAGCTCACAATGATTCATGTAACAACATTTTAGTCTCTATTTTAGGCCAGCTTCTGGCCGCATACCCTCACCCCTTGTTTTTCTCAGACCGTTTATTGTTTTCGTTCTCTCTTGGAATTGAATACAAGGTAGTCCTCCTGCCCAGTTCAAAAAAAAAATAGTAGTGACCACTGTCTAGTGTGAAGTGTGTATCAGGTTCAGACTAGGTAATAACCGCCTACTGGCTATCCTGAAAAGTAGTCAATTTAGGTATATGTCAGGCTCAGATATGAATAGAAAATATGGATTTTGATTTTTTTTTTCTATTCTTTTTGAAAAAGGTTTTTGAGATTTATCTCCACTATTCATAATCAGCCAGAAACTACACTGTGTAACCTAACTCACTGCAAATATTCCAAAAATAATATTTGAAGATTTCTCTATCCATTCCTATCCGTAAAGCTGGTACAATATTTGATGCACCGGCAGGAACTAGCTAGTCCGATATCGAAATAGACAACCTTGCTATAGAACTTGCTGTGAGTAATGAAATAAAGTCTTGCAAATGTTGATCTTTTATGATAAGCCTAGCTACTAGCCAGCGATTGAAAATGCTAATAGGACATACATACAAAATGCGCAAGATGAGGTTTTGAACTAAAAGATCAATGCGCAAGATAAGGTTTTGAACTAAAAGATCACCAGTACTTTGCTAGCTTTCTCTAGTTCATCAGGCTTTGAGCATGGCTAATACCCATACAAATGCATCCCAATGCCTTGTGGCCCTCAGGAGAAGATTTTGTGGTTGTACTTGACACAATATTATCTCTTCAAACTAGAGAAAGGGTTAGTGGTGGTCCTGTGGTCTATCTATTTATACATCTTTGGAGGATGTTAACATTATTATCACTAGTCAAGGATCACATCACACCGCCAGATGGACATGCCAAGTGGTTTCCTAAGTGTGTTCTTATTCTAATGTAATATGTATATTAATTATGACGAGAGATGATAACAAGCAGCTCTATGGGTCATCGAAACGGCAAATTTTTTTAATTTATTGGCCTAATATTTGATCCCCTCTAGTTGCTGTTGACTGAGCAAATGATGATGTGGTGCTTACCATGGAATTTTGGGTTTGGTAATGAGGTAGCTTCAGTTCCCATATATGCATGCAGAGCTTGATCTATGTGTATGAATGAAACTTCAGAATAGATCCGCAACCGCAAACGTATGAACATTTCTCTAATTCGTTAAGAGAAGGTGAGGAAATACCGCGCTTTTACGAAAGATGTTGATTTAAAGGGCAGTTACTCAATTTGAACAAATTACCCAATCCCAGAAACCAACCTTTGCCTGAATGCACTAGCTAGGTTTCCATCCATAGAGCCAATAGAGTTCATTTTTAACATTATTATGTCTAGGAATAAGCAATTCCAACTCACAATTTTGTCTTGTCTTCTTTTCTTTGGAACATAATGATCACAACATAAAGCAATACTAGTGAGTACCTAGCTAGCTAGGTATTGGCTAATTGTAAATATTAAGTAATAAATGTACTTATCATAGAAAAAAATTAACCCGTTGTCTCTTGTCTTGTCAGGGAATAGTAGATTTTGGTTTATACCAAGATGCTTATTTGGAGCTACCTATATGAGGTAAAAAGAACTATACCACGAACAGAAGATACATCAACATTTGGTAAGCATTGACTTTATTAGCAGCAACATACATCAACATTTGGTAAGCATTGACTTTATTAGCAGCAACAAGATAAAAAGTGATGACAAGGCACTCAAATCACATCATCCAAAATATTTCTTTCGTCAAAAAGGCATCATTAACTAAGGGTATCTGTAGTGTATATAACTCAAAGGGCCTTAAGGTGGATCTCATCTAAACCTTAAGACCAACTCCATAGTGTATATAACTCAAGGGGCTTTAAGATGGTCCCACTTGGCAGATAAAGAAAAATTATATTTTAATGCTTGTGGCCAGGTCTTTAGCTTGAGGACCAGCCTTAAGTTTTTTTGCTTAGGGTCTGCTTAAGGTCACCCCTGTAATGTATAAGGTTGACCTTAAGGTGGCTTAAGACCTCCTCTTTTCATACACTACAGATACCCTAAGTCATTTGGTGTCATCACTCACCAGGTCAAGTCATCTTAATGGATTTCTCTATTAAGGATAGGACAGGATAGATTCATTTGTTTCCTAATATGCCTTGATTTTTTAATTTGTGTATATCATATTTTTTTTTTGTATATCTTCTTGTACTCCCGATATATATTGATATGGTATCAGAGTTAGGACATTAACCCTAGTTTTTCCGCATTCGTCGCCGCCGGTTCACATTCGAACCGCCCGATGTCGCCCAGGCCGTCGCTGTCGTCTTCGGCTGCTGTCGCCTGCATCATGCGTCACCCGTTGTCGACCCCAGCTGATCGATCCACCGACGCCTTGGTCCACCGGCGGCCTGACTCCACCTTGGTCTGTTGACCATATGATCTATTGGCCACCATTCGCCCGTTGTCACCCCCAGCTACCAACTGTCGTCTTCGTCCGCCCGATCTGCCGCTGCTTGCCCGATCCGGCCGCCGCTCGCCCGCGCCCGCCCGATCTGCCGGCGTCCACCCGATCTGGCTGGCGCTCGCCTGATCTGCCGTCATCGGCACCCGCCCGATTCGGCTACCGCTCGCCGACGCCCCCTATCCAGTCGTCGCCCGCCAGATCAACTCATCTTACCGGCGCCCAACTGTGAGGGTCTCCTGTATTTGCCCTCAAGCCCCCAGAAGTCAGAACATGAGGCCTTTTTTATTAGTTCCTCAAAAAAGAAAAAGAAAGAAAAAAGACAAAAAAAAAATAGAATGTTGATCTAACCGTCGCGCCGGGGGCTAGCAGAAGTATGTTCAGAATCTACTTGATCGGTCTAGTTTGACTGATACTCACACTATTATGATTCTTATGGAGCTTTCTCTTCAGCTCGCGTTACTGATGGTGATCTTCTTGAGGATCCTACTAGATATCGGCATCTTCTTAGGAGTTTGGTATATCTTGTAAACACTTGTTCTGATATTGCTCATGTTGTTTATATCTTGATTTAGTTTATAGCTTGTCCTACTCATCTTCACTACAGTTACATTCTTCGTGTTCTTCACTATTTGCGTGGGGCAATCTCTCATCGTTTATTTTTTCTAGTTCCAACTCACTACAGTTTCAAGCGTACTTTGATGCGTCCTGGGCAGTAATCCTTCTAATTATCGTTCTTTTTCTCCTTACTGTATTTTTCTTAGCTCTTCCTTACTTGTCTAGAAGACAAAGAAGCAGACTGTAGTTTCTCATTCGAGTGCAGAGGCTGAGTTGAGAGCTATGGCAGTAATGACAATAAAGATTACTTAGCACATTGATGTGGATGCTTTATACACTCGCTCACAGGTACAGGAGGGAGTACTCATTTTACAGTTTGTGCCCCTCAGAGTTACAGCTTGCTAACTTCTTTACGAAGCTGCAGACTAAGGCATAACATTTGTATTTTCTCTTCGAACTCAATGTGTGTGTGATCCACCCTGAGTTTGAGAGGGTGTTAAGGATAGGATATGATATATTTATTTGTTTTCTTATATGTTTTGATTTTCTTATTTGTGTACGGTATATTTCTTTGTATATTTCCTTGTACTCTTTATGTATATTGCCTTTTAGGCCTTATGAATACATATACAATATTCATAACATTATCAACTAATTAAGTCCATCCATAGTACTTATTATTGATACTGATTTGTTTGTTTTTGCTTAGCTATTTTGGTTCCCTGAATTTCATTATGAATACAACACGATGTGAGTTTGTGTGTTTGAGAGAGTACTAACACATGGTTTTGGCACTTAATACATCAAACCAGCTTCTGGTACAGGTGATATGTTCTCCCTTGTTTTCCTCCTCCTTTCCTGCCCTTTCCAAGGATCTTCTGTCCCCTACAAGACCAAGCCTTGTCACCTACATATTTACTATTTTCCTTGTATAATTTTCTTGTAACTTCAATATAAGCAACCAAATCCAGCAGATCGCGATTCTATTTATCTATTCACAAAGCAACAAACTTGTCTTCTCCCATCACTATGTGAATTTGCTTGATAAGCAATAAACAAACAAAAAAGCACAACCTGTTTTTAAAATATTTTTTGTTAGGCAGACATGCCCAATTGTTTACTGTCCAGTTAGTTGTCTATTGGCTCCCATTAATTCTCTCTTTCCGATGCAGGTATATATAGTCACCATGTCCTGTTCTGTAACTGAGATGCAGTTCAGGCTTCAGAGCACTGTAACATGGTCCTAATTAGTTTACAGAGAAATTATTTGTGAATAGAGAAAATGATGTGTTATAATTAACAAGTTAGTACAAATTACAAGTTGCAGAATGCACAATGTGCAGAAAGTTTGCTGAAGTCAGCTGGCACTTTGTACAAATAACAAGTTGCAGAAGTGCAGTCTTGCAGGGTATGATTTGATGGGCAACGTGAGAAAACTAAGTCAATCAGCAATCTCAGATCTTATGTATGGCAGCAACAGACCCAAAAAAAATGGACAATTAGTGCAAACCTGACCTTATGATCTCTCTTAATTTTTTAGACTGACCAAATCATCTGACATCTGATTTAACTGATTGATTGATTGATTAAAGAACAAATCAAAGTTGTCAAATGATGCAACATTGCAGGGAGCATATAATTGAATCTCCTACTGATAAGTCTGTATTTTATATATATAAAAGTGGGATTTGTATGTACTTCTTGGCATGCATGATTGGATTCATAAGCACCAGCAAAAATGGGACAGCTTAGGAGTACGAGATTTGTCATGTGTGTGTCATCCTACGCTTGACTGAAATTAAGATGTCCCAAAAGTCAGCTTGACATTCTACTAAAATGCTTTCCTGATAAGAACCCACAAAGCATCAACAAGAAGAGACATATTTTCAGGTATTAATGTAACCTGAGGGAACATGTCACTGAAAAGGTCAGAAAATGGTACTAATTTGAATAAATTTTGCCTGCAAATATCTCTGTCAAAGTCAAACTTAGTGTGTAATCAGTTCAGAATTATTGTGTCAAAGCCAATCTTATGCAGTTGATTAGGCATCTGATCATTAATCAAACAATCAGGAAAAAGAAACTGAATAGAAGCATTTTACAAGATTAGCATCACATAAACAAATCCATGACAGCATAAACAGTACATTTCTTATGACATGGCAATCCAACAGAAAATAATATTGCTGATCAAAGTAACAGTTCCAGCCTCAGATTGATCAAGGAACCAAATGGACTCCACTATTTTACACCTGAAAGGACATCAAAGAAAATCTTTCTTTTTTCTTTTCAGAATCTGCAGTTTGTCAGAAGGACAGCTGAACAAGAAGAGAAATCTCAGATGCATATATACATAAATTAAATGTAAATCATTTCCCTCTATGTATACAGGAGAAGGTCAAAATTGACTAGTTGACCCAGCTTTTCTTGAAGATTCAAGAAAACTCAATTTCTTTTACCTTTTCGTCTGTGAGTAATTCGCTGTCATTTTTCTAACAGCTATAGCTTTGGACTAACAAAGTTCATGTACAGAATTCAGAACAAAGTCTGCACCAGAATCTATCTTCAGATGTGAGTACATGGAGGCTAGTGCCTTTCACTAAAATACTCCCTCATTCCCTCTAGTCACAAAAGAATATCATTTTAGGTTATGTACAGTCAAATTTTTTAAACTTTAGTTATCGATATCTTTTTCAATATTTAGATTGAGCATATAAAAATGATATGTATAAATTTATCGTGAAAAGAACTTTCATAAAAGTATTTTTGTTAAGTTTTATAAATCTATTTCAATAGAAATCAATGATCAAAGTTGTGTTTTGGGTATCATATTGATATCCAAAACGACATTCTTTTGTGACCGGAGAAAGTAAAAACTTTGGCTCCATTTGCCAAGAAAAACAAACACAATTACAGAAACATAAAAGAGACACCAAAATTAAGGAGAAGCAACAATATGAACCTTTGGCCCATAACAGCTTCATCTAATCACGAACTCCAAGACGTGGTCACATGTGTAGGCCCTTCACACGTATAAACATAACATGCACACTACCTTGTTCTCTCTTTCCCATAAATTTGTTGCACTACAGAAAAAGAATATTACACACACAACAACGCTCTCTCTCTCAAAAAACTTCCGCACACGTACCATGAGACATGAGAGATATATAACACATAAACAGTAGCTGCACAAGAATAGGCTACAAGTCCCTCCATGTCCTGGCACAGCGAGTGCATGGAGCTAACAATGTCGACAACGAGGTCCACGTCTCCTGCGCCCGACCATGCCCATGGTCACCACCTCTCCTTCACCTCATCGGCGTCGCTGGCAATGACACTGTCGTCACTACCACCGACCATCCCGGCCACCGACCCTCACAACGGCCCGGAGTGTCTGAAGCTTATCGAGGACCTGACCAGCCACGCCGGCGCCATCCAGCGGCGCGTCCTCAGCGAGATCCTCGGCATGAACGCCGGCACGGACTACCTCCGCGGTTTCCTCGGGGACGTCGAAGGCAGCCACGGCGACGAGCTCGCCGTCGGGTTCAAGGAGCGCGTGCCAGTCGTCGAGTACGAGGACGTCAAGCCGTACATCGAGCGCATAGCCAACGGCGCCCCTTCGACCCTCATCTCCTCCATGCCCATCACCGAGCTCCTCACGAGGTAACATAAGTTAAACCGCACGCACATGCTTAATCTTTACTTCGTAATTGTGGCCGTGCATGCGCAGCTCCGGCACGTCGGGTGGCCAGCCGAAGCTGATGCCGGCGACGGAGGAGGAGCTTGACCGCAAGACCTTCATCTACAACCTCCTCGTCCCCGTCATGAACAAGTAAGTCTTTGACTCGTACTAGCCATTTGACTATGGCATCCATGCACGCACGCGCGGGCGCAGACACGCGTGTGGCTGAGGCATGTCCATGATGGTATGCAGGTACGTGCAAGGGTTGGACGAGGGGAGGGGGATGTACCTGCTGTTCGTGAAGCCGGAGATCACGACGGCGTCGGGTCTGGTGGCGCGGCCGGTGCTGACGAGCTACTACAAGAGCCGCCACTTCCGCCGGCGGCCGGACAGCCCGTACACGCGGTACACGAGCCCCAACGAGGCGATCCTGTGCCCGGACAGCCAGCAGAGCATGTACGCGCAGCTGCTCTGCGGCCTCGCCCGCCGCGGCGAGGTGCTTCGCGTTGGCGCAGTCTTCGCCTCCGCCTTCCTCCGCGCCATCAAGTTCCTCGAGGGCCACTGGCGCGCGCTCTGCGACGACATCCGAGCAGGCCGCGTCGACGGCGCGCGCGTCACCGACTCCGCGTGCCGGGAGGCTGTCTCCAAGGTCGTATCCCGGTCCGACCCGGCCCTCGCCGACGCCATCGCCGCCGAGTGCGGAGGCGGGTCGTGGCAGGGCATCGTGAGGAGGCTGTGGCCGAGGACCAAGTACATCGACGTCATAGTGACGGGGTCAATGGCACAATACATACCGCTGCTCGAATTCTACGGCGACGGCTTGCCGCTGTTGTCAACGATGTACGCGTCGTCGGAGTGCTACTTCGGGATCAACCTCCGGCCGCTGGATCGGCCGGAGGACGTGGCGTACACGCTGCTGCCCAACATGTGCTACTACGAGTTCATCAAGGTGGAGAAGGACGGCGAGGAGAGCCGGGAGGGGAAGGTGGTCGACCTCGTCGACGTCGAGGTCGGCGGATTCTACGAGCTCGTGGCCACCACGTTCACAGGTGAATTCTTGCCTTTTTGGTAGTTTCCGATTCACGCTGATTTGTTCAACAACTGCACGCATTCCAGACCATCTGATCCCAAAATCAATGGCTGAGAATGGGTGAGTCTCAAGTTAGTCGCTACAAAATGTTTCTCAACCTTTTATGCCACCATTTTTTACAGGTGTGTTTAGTCATCACCTGGATGTTTTCTTCCTAACAATCATCCAAATTTGAGACTGTTGGATTAGAAATTCAACGGCTTCTTTTTTTAGAGGGGGAGATTTTTTTGGAGGAGGGGGAGATTTTTTTGGTGGGGGTGGGGGAGAATTCATGACCATTGGATCTCTAATCTAATTGTCACAAATTTGGATGATAGTTAAGAAGAAAATATCCGGGTGATATTTATCATCCGGGAGTGTCTATACAACATTCGACTATTTTTTAAGGTAAAATTAGTCAGATTTTAGGGTGTTGGATGGTGATCCAACGCTTCAGATCTTTTTTTAGAGGAGGTTATATGAGTGGATCCGTTGGATAGCGATCGGTCTTTAGTTTTATTTTGGCTTTTGCGGTCTCCTTGCTGTTCCTCTAATAGTGGACAGCATTCCTTCCCTCAGCCACAGTACACTGCTTGCATATTTTATACGGCTTAGGTTTCTTCACAATATTACACTACCTTTATTCCTGTCCATCTTTAGGTTGAAGCATTAATTATTTTTGGATTTTTATTTACTGACTATCGATTTTCCTTGAGTTGAGATTTTGGGGTCTAATATTTTCTAAAGAAAAACTAATTTAGCTACTTAATATAAGCTAATAATTGGTCGGCCGCCAAAGTATTTTTCTTAGCTATTATATTTCCAAGAGTATATATTTAATTCATGACAATGCATGGGTGTGAACTGCAATCTTCCCTTACCACATAATTTTCAATTTAAGGAATAAATAAATCACATTTGTTTAGTTGCTTGTGTTTCTTGTGATTAGATGTTACAAAATTAATTTAATGGGAACTTGTGATTTGGAGTAGAATCCTTGGGGTGTTTGACCAAATAGGCCAATTATGTGTAGGCCTGTAGGTGCTTGACTATGGCACTGATCAACTCGGCTCCAGCTTCTGGCTTATTTTTCACTATTCATAAGTTTCATCTTTTTCTGAACTTTTGGCTTTTTGTTGAGTTTTTTTGCCAGTTCTTTTTTTCCCGTATTTGTTTGTATTATACGTAATGGGCTAACATATTTTTAAATTTTTTTAAATTTAATTATGCTAAATAAGCCTCTGTCAGCTACAGTGTTTTTTTCAACTAGCTACAGTGTTTTCAGCCATAAGCCATGAGCTTTTCAGCCGAACCGATCATACCTTGTCTCCTAGCTTCCAATAACCTTTCGTGTCAGACTGAAATTACACCCACTTTTTGACCAAATAAGGTATTGGAAACTACTATTTTAGTTAAGAAAGGTTGAAAGGGATTAAGGTCTGCTCTAAACGGTTTTGATTTTTGATTTTTTTTCTGCTTTGTGAATTTTCTAAAATGGTTTTGGTTTCTGATTTTTTCTGCTTTTTGATTTTTTAAATTAAAAGTAATTTGAAACATGTTGATCTTTAATTTTGATTTTTTTTGGTTTTTTTAAAACCTTAGTTTGCCATGCGTGCAGGGCTGTACCGGTACCGGGTCGGCGACATCCTCCAGGTGTCGGGCTTCCACAACGCGGCGCCGCAGTTCCGGTTCGTGCACCGCCGCAACGTCGTCCTCAGCGTCGACACCGACAAGACCTCCGAGGACGACCTCCTCCGCGCCGTCACCGGCGCCAAGCGCCTGCTCGCGCCGCTCGGCTGCCTCCTCTCCGAGTACACCGCCTACGCCGACACCTCATCCATCCCCGGCCACTACGTCCTTTTCTGGGAGCTCACCCCGCCGCCGCGCCACGACAGGGACAGCGAAAGCGAGGAGGAGGTCGCCCGCGTCATGGCCTCCTGCTGCGCCGCTGTGGAGGCAGGTCTCGACGCCGTCTACCGCCGGTGCCGGAGCCGCGACCGGTCCGTCGGGCCGCTGGAGATCCGCGTCGTGACCCCCGGCGCCTTCGACGCGCTCATGGACCTCTGCGTCTCGCACGGCTCGTCGGTGAACCAGTACAAGACGCCGCGCTGCATCAAGCACCCCGACGCCATCGCCGTCCTCGAGGCGCGCGTCGTCGGCCGGTTCTTCAGCGACGCCGTGCCGCACTGGGAGCCCTTCAAGGTCGGCGGCGCCGGCGCCACCTGAGACGCCAGACACGTGCATACACGGGCGCAAGCACAAGCACGTGCTAGCATCGCACACGTGTGAGGCGAGGTAATACTGTGGAAGAGGTTAATACTGTCGTCTACTACTATGAGTTACGTACCTGACTACGTACAATACCGTATACGTACAGGGCCGGTCCTGGGATTTTAGGGGCCCGGGGCGAAACTAGAAATAGAGACCCTGGTATAAATATCTAAATATAAATCTACACACACACACATATATATATATATATATATATATATATATATATATATATATATATATATATATATATCTAATTTTACCAACAAACACTTAAAATGTGTTATGTATTAAAGAAAAATTCATATCAAAGAGTTTATAGATATTACCTTAAAAATTTCTTCAAACATTTCTAGATGCAAAGTCATTAATGATGGTATTGATATCAATCTTATCCAACAATTTCTTCTCAATACATAAAGTTGCCAAACCGTTCAACCTCTCTTGAGACATTGTTGACCTTAAATGATTCTTCAACAATTTCAACTTTGAAAAGCTTCTTTCAGCTGATGCCACAATCACAGGCATAGTAAATAAAATCCGATAAGCAATAGAAATATTAGGATAACAATCCGCTTCTCTGACAAACTCAAAGATCTCCATAGCAGACATTGGTTTATCTGATAAAGTCAATTGCATAACACTTAACTCAGAAATTAGATCATTTAACTCAACATCAGATGAACCATCTAGAGAGAAAGTTTCTGCAAATTTTGTACAACATTTTTTTAATTTAGTTCGATCCAATGACTTCAATGTTGTTGAACTCATTAAAAATCCAAATATACTTCCGAATGTTTGGAGTTCTTGAAATCTACTTTTCAATGAATTGATTGCCATATCAACCATAACAAAAAAATAATTAACTTCAAAAGGCCCAAGATAAATCTTCAAAGTATGTATATACACTACATAGTATATGGGGCCCCTAGATTTTGGGCGCCCAGGGCGGCCGCCCCTCTCGCCCCCCCTCAGGGCCGGCCCTGTATACGTACGGTGATTCATGGGAGATCGGAGCTAGCTGAAGAGATTGGGACTATGGGTGATTCATGGTAAAATACCTTCACGGCTTGAACTGCTCCCTTTGGCTGCATGGATCCTTCTCCTAGATGGCTGGCCGACACGAATTCTCCTCCATTGCTTCGCTTGCTTCCTTCGCTAGCATTATATAGTAGCAAATTCTCATTAAAGATATTTTTTTAAAGAACAAGTTCACCTAATAATATTTAATGTGGCTTAATAACTCTTTTCAATTAAATAATATATTTAACTGAAAAGCGTAAGGCACGTGTATATCTGCATCATAGAAGATTGTCACCCAAAAGCTACTTCTGCGGCGGTGAGGTCAGCTGCCTTGGGTTGAACTTCGCAAGCTCCTTGTACCTCTCGACTAGAGATGGCAATGGGTACCCGAAACCCGAGTACCCGATGGGTTTTACCCGATAAGGAGGCGGGTATGGAAAGATATCTTCACCCGCGGGTATGCTAATGGGCAAAAATCTCCACCCATCGGGTATGCGGGTCTTGGTGCGGGTGCGGTGTATACTACCTGCACCGCATACCGCGGTAAAATATACCGTACGGTGTATATTAGATATAGCAACAGTACATATACCGTGGCCCGTATATATATATATATTCGAAACGAAGCCGATGGAAATACCCACACTCGTATATACCTGTGCCCCGTATATACCCTTATCAATTCGGGTATGGGTTACCCGTCGGGTATAAATACCCGCGGTGCGGTATGGGTAAGTTTCTATACCCGCAAAGCGGTACGGGTATTGTAGCGGGTGCGGGTGCGGGTATCGGGTACGGATATGGTTTGGCTATACCCGACGGGTATTTACCCGTTGCCATCTCTACTCTCGACCACTCCAATCAAGCATATAGTCTGCTAAATTTTCAAACAATAGTCCATCAGAACCTGAACTAAGACCAGCCTACTACAATTACAAAAGGTGATCAGATATGTACGCAAGGTCAGCAACAGTTTGTACTTATAATTATGAAAAATTTAGGCATAAGACCAGATATATCATGCCGAATAGTAAATTAACAAAGCAAGAGCTTATAATTAAGAAAAAATTAGGCATAGGATCAAATATATCATGCCGAATAGTAAATTAACGAAGCAAGGGTGAAGACTATTCGCGTGAACCATGAGTACATGATGCTTTTTGTTTCTTATGCGAGCATCGAGTAATGGTTGCTGCGGTGGTTCAGAACCATGAGTTAGTGATCCACTTGGACGGTGAATGGGGAGAGAAGGAATTTAGGATAGTACAAGGAAGTCAGATTGGATCATGTAGGCGTGAACTATCGAGTTCACAGTGCTCTTAGATTCTTACAACAGAACAGAGAAACTACATGATTGATGCAGCTGATGCGTGCACCATGAGTTGTCGTGGTCTTGTGGACTTGGAGAATGGGATGACAAGACATTTAAAACAATACAAGAAAGTCAGTTACTCAGTCTGGATCATGATAGGAAGTTCGTCTGTTTACTCACACTATACCAACTTACCAACCAACATTCATGAACATGTTAAGAGTTACATCAGAGTAAAAAAGGATGGAAAGCAAAAGCATTGTAAACATAGCTTTTCTAGGCCTATATTATCCTCCAAGTTATAGGATGCTATCAGGATGTTGAAATGAAATCAACCTAAAATATGTTAAAATTTGGCTGTATCAATTTATCATGTTTATTTGATGTATCCTAAGATCCAGTGCTAGAATAAATTTGCAGCGCTGGCTGCTGCCAGGATACAGATCAAGGAACAGCATATGGTCCTTTACTCCTGAATATAAAAAAAAGCCAACGAATCATTATGACATGTTCCTGGACAGGCTAAAAACTGTTTTAGTGACCACATGCTCCCTTGCACAAAAGCACAGTACATCCCTATTTTAACTAATTTGACAAACAATACAAGGACGGATTCGCCAGTTTTACAGAAGCATAGCCAATCACACAAGCACTGATATCAGTTGACATCTAGCAAAGAGCAATCTGACTTTCATACAGGAGTATACAAGTCTTCCTGTTCGGTCAGTTTGCTCTACTGGCCCGCAGGACCAACAAGAACCCCCTGTGCAGAGCCTTCTTTCTTGCTGCCTTCTTCCTCAGCGTCATTGTCGGCCTTCCGGATCCTGATCTTGTACTTGAGCTCAAACTCGGTAATCTCCTTCTTTTTCTTCTCCAGTGCCTCATGCATGCGAGCAATGACCTCTTCAAGGCCCTCCTTGTTGCGCTGCACCGCAGGCAAGACTTCTTGATGGTCCTCTCGACCAGGACTCCACCGATCATTCTGTAGCATCGCCTTGTGGGGTCCAGTGGCTCAATTGCGCCAATCACAAGAGAGTGTTCACTGACTTCCATTTCCAGCTCCGTGATCTTGGTGTAGAGTTGATTCATTTCAGAGCGCATGTTGGCATAAGTATTTGCAACTACTTGCTCATTTATGGGTTCTTTGCTGTCACCACCTGCTTTGTTTGCCATTTTCCTTGTAATGCAGCTAACAGCAGAAGGATAAAAGGAAGAAAGAAACCTGCAGAGAGAAAAGGAACAAAAGTTTTAGCATCGGGCACTAGGCCAAAGTTCATCGCAGCAATGAAGGCATACAGACAATTAATTCAGTTGAAATGTTTCAAAAGGTTATTTTCCATGAAGCAAAGAAAACATAATAATACAAGCATACAGAGGTCAAAAATCAATGTCACTTAACACACTAAAGGCAAACACATTGCTGTAGCATAAATATTACCAAGAGCACCGATGACAAACACATTGTTGTAGCATGAACATTACCAAGAGCAGGCAATAATTGGATCAACAATTAGCAAGCATATGGAAGCAAAAGAACTAATGTAATATTTTCAGAAACATCGCAAAAGTTGATGTTTGCACGGGGAATGAGGGAAAGTATATAAAGTATCTAATTATAAGCTTTGAACTTTCTGAAGCTTCCATACACTATGCTGACACAACTAAGGTTGAGTGGTTTCTAAGAGGGAAAAACCAGCCTGACTATACGGCTCAAAGGCAACAACTAGCTGTTTTGTAGAATTTTATCAATTGGGACGGCTTATGCTTGACCCAACTAATTTGAGTAACCATGCTTATCCTTTTCTCAGGTGATATTTGAGTTTTGCACAACGAAACAATAATCCTGCCTAGCAACCAAATATATTGAGTCACCTTGGTCAAGACTAAGAGGTAGAAAAAAAATCAATATCTATCCAAGCCAGCAGCACATTGGATGTGCATTGTTCAAATGGATTTCTGAGCTAGCCAACGGGTCACCATATGCACCAGTGTGCAACACCCATCCAAACTTATACCAGTCTTTGGTAACTACAACAACTCTTTTCTTGCAAAGACAGATTGTGTAATTGGCCTCCACACAAAAGTCTAGCTCCCTCAGCTAACATGCTAGAACAACCTATTGAAAAGGAAATTCACCAGTATCTACAGTCTATGAGCCTAATAATTCCTGTTTGAGCTAAGCAAATCAACCAATAGCTAGCCAATACCTACATCTCATGCGTAAGTTAGACAAACTTGTGTAGCAGAGCTATGTTTTTGCCCTGCAACCAGGCACCTCACCATTCTCCATCACTATCAATTCCAGAGGTACATTAAAAAACTTCCCTGGATAACAAAATTCTGTATACGGTAGATCTTGAACATACATAATAATCTGGGATCTAGAACATACATAATAATCTGGAACAAAAGCAAGACTTCCTCCCATGTGGACTATTAGCATCATCTTGAAATAGAAATTCGTGTGACATTAGGTATTTAGGTGTTTGGTAAGAAAACAATAGGCCCCAAATTTCCCCACACAAGCCTTTTTAGCCTTTGTGTACTGGTTGATGGAAATTTTACACACACACAAAATGATGATATTCATACTGAGTAATGCTACATGCAGGGGCGGAATTGGGCCCTGGCAAGGTAGGCTTTAGCCTGGGGCGTAAAAAATATGCAGTTTATAGCCCAAGTATTTTTAGCTCAGCCCGGAGTAGTATTTCTAGTATTCAGCCCAGGTAGCCCAGTAGCCCATAACTATTTCTAGGATTCAGCCCAGTAGCCCAGGCCGGCACTATCTCCGCGCGGCCAACTTCGCGCGCTCGCTGCTCAGCGCCTCGACCCATCATTCACGGCTTCACGCGCTGCGGCGCTGTTGCTCAGAACCCTAGCTCGCCTCTACGCCTCACTCGCGCGCGGTGCGTCGCAGAAGGGAGACGAGAAAAGGGGCCAAGGGCAAAAGGCGACGCCACACCGCACCGAGCCACCACTCGTCGCCTCGCCAGCTCGCCTCGTCTCGGAACTCAGCGGATCCAACGCCGCCTCGTCGCGTCGTCTCGGATCTCGGCCGATCTAGCGCCGCCTCGTCGCCTCGTCTCAGATCTTGGCCGATTCAGCGCCGCCTCGTCGGATCTCGGCCGATCCAGCGCCACCTCGTCGCCTCATCTCGGATCTCGGCCGATCCAGCGACGCCTCGTCGGATCTCGACCGTCGGCCGATCCAGCGCCACCTCATCGCCTCGTCGGATCTCGGCCGATCCAGCGCTGCCCGGCTCCCAGCCCACCCCTAAACAAGCTGACCTCACTCGCGGCGGCGGCGCGCCGCCCTCGGCAATGTCGCGCTCGGCCGGCCGCCCGGCCATCGCGGCGCCGCCGCCTCGGCACTCTCCAGCCAGCGCCGCTCGGCTCTGGCAAGACCACCCCGACGCCCCTCCTCCTGGCCTACGCTGCCCACCTCCCGTCCAGGCGGCCAGCGTCGGCGTCGCCCCCCTCCCGCTCCTGCCTGTTGCTCTACGACTACGAGCTACGGCGCGTCGGAGGCAAAGACCAGCCCAATTCCACCCCTGCTCCCAGAGTCCTGGCTACACACTCCCGACTCCCGAGACCGAGGCGAGTCCCATCTGCTGCTCGCGCAGTCGCCAAAGCTTCACTCTTCAGTGGTAGGTAAAAAACTGGTAATTGGTAAAGGATGTGAAATACTGAAATGTGATGATTGATTGATTATAGGCTTCTAGATGAAATACTAAAATGTGATGATTGATTGATTCTAGCTGAAATATTGAAATGTGATGATTGATTGATTCTAGCTGAAATACTGAAATATGATGATTGATTGATTCTAGCTGAAATATTGAAATGTGATGATTGATTGATCCTCGTTGTTGTCTCATATGTTGTCTTTATAGGTTCTGGGTCATGTCCAATTATCAATGAAGAAATGACAGGATAGAATAGAGATCAAATCTTCGTAATTTAGGTACTCAAATTGTATCTCTATTATGTTACATTTTTTATATTTTGATATCATGCCATATTTTTCTTATTATTTACTTGTATAGTATTGAACTCAAGTTTCATATCGGTAATGCAATTAGCCAATTATGATATATTTTTGTTATATCGTGGTATGGGTACAAATTATCGTTAGTTTTAGATTGTTAGAGTTTAGCCCGGGGCGTAGCCAAATCCTGGTTCCGCCACTGGCTACATGATTGTTGGCCAAGATGCACCTTAACGTGCAAGGGCCTCAAAACATCTGGGAAATGGTAAGGACCACGGCCTGCTAACAGTTTGAATTCCCGGAGAACTAGCTAATAGCATTACTAGCAAGCACTCAACAAACCTGAAAACTAGCAAGGATTCAAAGAAGAAACTAGTATTAATTACAGCCCTGGAAGATCCCCACACCCCTCGTGCGATCCACCCAAATACCAGCACAATAACAGTTCAAACTTGAACCTTCCTCTGTAATCCCCATCTTACACGCATAAATGCAGAGGTTAATTCTAAGATACGGGTAAACGCATCAACATCTTAACCCGATTTAAGCGATCTTAACACTGCAAAGACTAGAAATCTAGCGACAAGGGGCATCTTTCTCCCTTCTTCTCCGATCAAGAACTAGCCGCTACCAAAGAAGATCAAAAGAGTAACAGAAAAAGGTAGGCTTTTGTACTGACCCGTTTGCTGCTCTCGGGAGGAAGGCGGCGAGCTGCGATTCGAAGCGGAAGCGGACAGGTTATGCCGGATTTCGCCGCCGCCGCGGTTGCTGACGTCGCCGCTTCTCACGGATGGAGGCGGCGCGGTCCTGGGGGGAGACGAGGTGGACGTCGGCGGAGGAAGGCAGCGCTGTAGCTTGGGGAGGGGGGACGAGGCCGACGGCGGAGTGAAGCGGTGCAGTCCGGCGTCGACTCCAGGCGGTGGACGGCGCGGCGGCGAAACGCTAGCGGCCTGGGAGTCTGGACGGGGAGGGGAATTAGGCTGGGGCGAGAAGAGGAGAATGCCTTGTTATACCTTGGTGGAGATGGTAATTTCTTCAAACTTCAGTGGCAACGTCCTACCTATCTCTGACCCTCCAAAGCCCATGCTGGTGAAATCCGGCTTCAGCTTCTCGGCGGCACAACTGCACAAGGACCAGGCTTGTGCCGAAAGCTATGCGCCTGTCTTGGGAAGAGTGTTCTTATCGGCTATAATTTATGATTTATAGATATAGTTTATAGTTTTTAGTTCTACTATGAGCGCTTATGTTTATTTGTTTGATGTAAGTCATAGGTTGGCCATCGCTTCACCAAGCTCCAACCACGGCGGTTCGCAGTCTAGGTCAAGCACTCAAGATGATCGATTGAAGACAACAACAACAAAAGGCACCTTAGATAGTATGCATTGGAACCCAGCATAACCAAGCAGAGGAAGTGTACCACTGCAGCAAAACAAATGTCATCAAAAGCGTCAGGTTACGTGAGTACCACAACAAGAACTTGCAGGGTAGTGATTGATGCTAAGTTAGGTAGAGTGTGATGCCACAATTGGGCCAACACAAACAAAGGCCACGATGATTATTCCTCTAATTCACCCAAAAACAATGACAAAAAATTGAACCACAATTTCACTGCTATATCTAACAATTTACATATTCTAAAATATCAACTCATTCCTGCCACTATATGATCGTAATGCAATATGTTGACCTTTGTTTTGTAAGGTAACGTATCTAATGCTAATGTCTATTTGGGTGTTAATGTGCTAATATCAATTAGGGACGTTGGATCTAGCCCAAACGGCTGGGGATCGAGATGGGTGGTAAGCCCCCATCCCACTTATGTCATTTTACAGAAAACCCCCGCACAATAAAATTTCATCGGGAAAAAGGTCCATGCCTTTACCCCTCCCTCCCCCATTTCTCCTTTCTCTCCTGTTTGTCTCTCGACTGGCTAGCACTGTCGTTGCCTGGCCGACCAAGCCGCCATCTCCTTGCCTTGAGGTCACTGGATCCACTTGAGGCGTGGCCGGTGATGACCCCCTAGCGAGTGATTCTCACCGGAGATGGCAAAGGCGAGCTCGGATCCAGCGATCGATGGTGATGAATTCGACCTCGATCTGGCGAGGAACAAGCTCAACTGCAACAAGCAACATCGGATTTGGGCGTGGCAACGAGGAAGATGACAAGAAGCATGAATCCAGCAGTGGAAGAGCTGACGGTGATGGGATCTAGTGAGGAAGACCTCAATCTCGCTGGAGCTATTACTCCACCGTTAGCAGAGTTCGAGGCCGCCGAATTCTCATGCGAGGAGGACAAGGACGAGGAGAAAATGGTGGCGAGGGCCTAGAGGAGGACTCCGAGATGAGATACAATGAGCTAGAGATCATGGAGCTTGGGGAGCGCAGGGGGAGTTGTGCTAGGTTGGGGACCATAGCGTCGTGGTGCCACTAGAGCTATACAACCTTGGTGGCCTATGTGGCGTGCTTGTGCTTGACATGTGGATCGGGTGATGGTAGCACTGGTTAATGGAGCGATGAACAGGAAATAAAGAGGAGCAATGGGGGTGGAGGGAGTAGAGGCAGGGAACACTTCGTGATAAAAATTTCATCATGTGGGGGGTTATCGTGAAACTGCATAAGTGAGGTGGGGGCTTCCTACTTGCTTTGATCTGAGCCATTTGGGCTAGATCTGATGTTCCTAGTTAGCATTAGCACATTAGCACCCAATTAACCTTTAGCACTAGATTTCTTGACGTTTTGTAAACCACTCAAATGTAAGTGAAATAGATTCATTTATTTTTCACCTTTTGCTCATCGTTCTTCAAGGTGTGTCCTTGATGGCATTTGCTAGCTTTAGCTGCTAGCCTCAAAAGATAACATGTAGGTTTTTTGACTGTGACTTTGACTTTTGACTTACGGTTTTTGAATTTTGGCTATTCGTGAGAGACAATATACAGAGGGAAAAAATCGCATACGATTTTGGTTGGTGTAGATGAACTCAGTACAATATCTACTACAATATACCTGTAGACCATGAAAAGACACACCATTTTAAAGCTAGTTACTATAGCAAAAAAGAATAAGCCAAAGCCAAAATAAACCCAACCACCTTCTACGATGGCAGCCTGTGAAGAGGAAGAAGCAATTTTAGTGAACTAACCAGAAGAACATTGAGAACGTTTTGGGAAGCAACAAATTTATGAATTTAATTCTCCTTCCTTGAGAAGAAGATACAAATATGAAAGCTCAAAATGGTTAAGTACATCATATCACACGACCAATTAGATGCATTTAGGGCATCCTCAACTCTTTACTCATTTTTCTGTAAGTTCAATTTCTGCTTGTGTTCCCACCTAACTATCAAGTAACAAGATCCTTCGTCCTTCCTTCTAACATTGAATAAAGGAAAAAAACAAAAAAGAAGTAAAAGGAAAACAACACACATGACATTTATGTCCTTTCCAACTATCAAATATTGGATCTACTCTTTGAAAGATTTTTTTTATTTATGGTGATCCAAATGCTCCACGAAGTCACAGTAGTGCTGACTGGGCACAAGGTACAATTAACAATTCATTTTTTTAAAAAAATGACAATTCAATTGCACTCTACTATGGATGAAGAGTGAAACTGAATTTATTTCAAATGTACTATGACGAGAGTCACTCAATGGCTTATGCGTAGCACTTTTGGAACCTCTCCATGTCAGCCGGTGGCAGAGAAATGCCCACCTCCATGCCATCGCCGCCATCGCGATCGGTCCTCGCCACGGACACGATGTTCACCTTAGCCGGTTGTTCGAACACAAAGTCGAGGTCGTACATGCAGAACCTCGTGACAGAGGAGTGTTTAGAGGAGTGTTAATGTTCTATGCATGTTCAATTACGTTGTCTTCAATTACATTTGAGATTGATCATTGTTAGGGCCATGCATGCATGCATGCATAGCCTTGTGTGTGTCAATTGGCCGTTGACTCATTAATTGTTGGCGAATCAAGACAAGTCGTCAGGGTTTGATCTGCGTGTGTTAAGTGACAGATGGATCGATCAATGTTGTTCAAATATTTAAGCCAATTGTAGTTGTTTAAAGAGAAAATGTATTATGAATCGAGGGAGAAATTTGTAAGCATTTGCCAACATTGACGTGCCTGATGCCTCCCCTATATCGATACGCCGTGAGTAGCCGAGTTCAGAGAAATCGCAGTCAAATTATTGCGGATTTCATTCCACGGAGATTCCCCACATGATTTTTTCGAGATTTTTCTAATTCAAATGGAATTCATCCTTGGCATCATACACGGTAACACGGAGGAGAAATGCTTAAATTCTTGCGTTCTTCCCTCGTTTTCCCTATGCTGACAATTTTCTCTGTCCAACTTACTCCATCGGAACGAACGCAACCTTTGAGTTTGTTGGGGTGACTCAGGACCAAACGATACTCAGATGGTCAAGTTAGCAGAGAACTTAAGAGAGATTTGGATTGATCTATCTTGTATCGTACCTGTTAACAGATATTTCTTTTAAAAAAATTCTTCCTGTTCGTGAAAATTTGGGTCTGTCTAGAGTTGAGTTGTGTTCTCACATGCCTGCAGGTTAGGCAAGTATTCAAGCGGGTGACGTGTGAAACAACGAAGGAAGTACTTGCGTTGTTGCATTGGGCCGTATACATGTGGGCCTCCTGGATGGATGGGGGCTTTCGTGGTAAGGCGTTAGCTGCTGAAGGAAGTGTGCTCTCTGCGAACGTGGACACCGCACGAGGGCTCATGGGCCGGGCCTCCATGGGCCTCTCGCACCCTTTGGAATTTGTTGCTTATGGGTCATATGTTTTGCCGGATGCCGATCGTGGCACACGAGGACGTTTATTAGTTTGCTTAGGACGTGTTCTTTGTGTAATTGTGTTACAGCTGATTTTTGGTTATATTTAATTAGTTCAATAAATAATGATTGCTAAAAGAATCTAAAACCAAAACTGGTTGAAAAACTGAAAAGAACAGTCTAGTCGTAAAATTTGCGAAAACTAGTCATCAACCCCGCCCATCCGCACGCTACTTGGATCCGTAATAATGTCTTCTTTCATTGTTCATACTATCTGTAAATTGAATTCAAATGTTCGAATTTGGATTGCAATATGTTAGTTTTGGCTTTTAGCTCGTAATTTTCAAATTTTATATTTAAAATTTTAGCTTCCTAATTTTTAAGTGGATCTGTATTTTTAAATTTGAACTCGTGTATTAGAGCTGTATTAAAAATAAGTATTTTCAGCATCGAGCAGCGTAGCTGCGTAGGGAATATAGGTAGTTTGTGTATGTCTCATACAACTTTTTAAAATGTTTAATTCCATATTTATATGTTTAGGTAGAAAAATTATTTTAAATGTCTTATCTAAAATTTACATAGATATACTTCGATGTCGCAATTTTGTTTTGGAGGCTTCATTGCTACTTTACAACACGCATGCACATGACTTGTAACGCCCGTTTCTGTGGCGCAGACGGACACGACACCGCAACTATTCACGCATGAACGATTATGGAGTGTCGCGCAAGAGTATACCATTGCATGCTTACAACAAAAGTCCAAAGATATAATTCACATACGGATTAACATCCATTTTCGACAATGGGCGTGCAAGCCCAAAATATAATTACATTACGAAGCTCCAAGATCCGCTTGAGCGCGGCCAAGACCTAAAGCCACGGATCCTCGTCAAGAAGCGACCTTCCAGGACTTCCTCAACGGGGAGGCAAACACCTTCGTCTTGATCCTCTAAAGAAAGGCAAAAGCAAGCCGTGAGCCAATCAACCGGCTCAGCAAGTCCCAAAGGGACCCTAATTTATTACATGCACGGAACATCAAAGGAGGAATATATTTGGTTTATTAATTTTGAGTGGATGCGCTTTATTTGCAATCATTTTATAAAGGGACCCAAAACTACTCCTCAAGAACTCGGGGTTTTCACAAAGAATTCTTTAACCAACTAGTCAAGTTCAAACATGTACAAAACTACTTAAGCTTCATTGCTGAATCACCCAAGTGACACACTCCAATAACCGGAGCACGGCGATTCGAATACCATTTATTTGACTCTGCAGAGTTTGCTCACTTTACCCACACGATCCCTTAACTCCCGCTAAAGAGTTAAGAAAGCCGTGTCGTTTCACCGCTCAATTCTTTATATAGGCTCTACCGGTAGAATTCACTCAGTCCGCTCGCACACACACACACACACCCACACAAGAGAAAACGGTGCCGCTCGAGTGAACTCTACCGTTGTTAGGCAACCGTAACCCGCTGGCCTAACCTCACCGCTAATCCTCCCGTAGAGTTTCAATTGAGTTGAGCGGCTACTAGACCGGTGTTGACAAGTCAACTCCCGTGGTTGAGCGATCATCGTGACATTTGCTCGGCGTAAGGGTTTGATCCTTACATTTTCACCGGTCCGCAACCTCGCCAGCACGCGACCCAACCTAAGGTAAGCGGTGGCGTGAGACCGTCTCGCGGCTTCCCACAACACCCTTACCTAACTTCATTCCTAGGGTAAAAGATTGGCGAGGACCGCCTTGCGTTTCCACTCCCCTTACCCTACCTTGTGCACGCCAAGCACTCTCCGCTCTAAGATACGGTGTCCCATACCACCCTACCTTAGAGTCGGGTTTTTCAAATTTATTGGCCCCACACCACGACCTTATTAGTGTAACATTTTGCATGATAGTAATAACCTCTGCTTATCTAGATTAATGATAATTATTTCTAGGGTTACAAGGGCATGGCAACAATTTAACAGGCATTTATCGGTGGTAGGATTAACTATATAACAAGTCATTCTAACATTTTATTTTACTTTCGAATTAACATTTCAGAATTAGCTCAATGCAAATAACATAATAACATAATTTAAATGGCATGGGATTTCAACATGATCAAGGATTTGCGACTTGCCGTGAATCGGACGAACTCGACTAGCTTGAACGTAGAAGCTCCGGATCCTCGCGATCGCACTTGATCTTCCGGATCTTTGACACTAGCGCAAACACATAAAATAAATTAAATCCAGCTTGAGACTAATCAAGCGAGGGAAAAATAAACTATTTAAAAAGGAGTAAAATGCAAAAATTCTCAAATGGGGAATTTTAGGAATTTATGTGGAATGAATTTGTGGAAAAGGAGGTCACCACTGGGTCTGGAATAATATTTGGAGCAAAGTGGTGAAATTTGGGAATTTTTGGGATTTTCTGGGATTTATTTGAATTTATCTGATTTCTGGAAATTGGAAAATCGGAGAAAATAGGGATGAACAGTGTCGGGCCGGCCCGGGTGCTACAGTGCGGCCCGGCCGGATTTCAAACGCACGCACGCGCGGGGGAGAGAGGTGGGCCGAGGGGAAAAACGGCCACACGCGAGCGCGCCGCGTGGCTCGATGGCCGCGCGGGCGGCGCGACGGCGCGGTGTGGCGAGCGTGGACGGCCCGGATCAAGGCGGGAAGGAGGAATCGAACGGCCGGGAAAGAAGGGGAACGGGCGAACCGGTACGAGGGAGATGGACGGTGGAGAGGAGGGAACTTAAGTGGCATCGGACGGCTGCGGTGCGAAAGTGGCGAAGCGGTACGGGGAAGAGATCGAACGGAGATGGAGCGCGGACTTTACGAAGATCCGACGGCTACGACTTGTTGCCATCCGGCGGTGGAGGTTAGACGGCACGGGAGGGAACGAGCGACGGAGATGGGGCCACGTCCCCCGTCTTCAACCTCCAGACGCTACAGTGCTCCCCGCGGCGGGGATACGGCAGCGGTGGCGGTCCGGGCGCCAGGGGGCTCGCCGGCGGCAACGGGTAGATCTCACCACAGTGAGTCCATTTTTGGGCTTAGTGGAGCTCGGGGGTCAGTGGAGTAAGCTAGAGGCAGAAGGGGGAAAATCGGGTCCTCTGCGGTGGGGGAGGTCTCCGGGGCCGGTTGAGCTAAAATGGCGGTGGTTTCACGGAGAGAGGAGGGTGGTGCTCACGATGGCGGTGGCGGTGGAAGCTGGGGAGGCTTCTGCAGGTCTGGCCACAGGAGGGTGGTTGGAGTCGACGGCGAGCCTCGGTGACCGTGCTCCACGGGCGGCTACCTGGCCAGACAAGGGTACCAATGGCATTAGCAAGTGGAGGGGATGCTCCGGACGCGGGGAATCAAGTGATGAGGAGTGAGGCGAAGAGCCTCTTACGGGGTGCCGCCTGGGGAGGATGGCGGCGGCGACTGGGGCGGCGGGAGTTCAATCGGGAGCTCGGGGAGCTGCGCGGGAGTGACGGGAGGCGAATGGGGGCAGTGGGGAAGCTCGGGGAGCAAAGGCTCGGGCGGGCACCGAGGGGAGGCTTTTATGCCCGAGCGAGGGAGAGGGGAATCCGAGGAAGGAGGGGTGACCGAGGGCGCCGGGGTCAAGGGGCAGGACGGGGGAGCTGGTGGCGGGTCTCTCCGCGGTGTGGGGCGGTGCCAGGCCCTGCGAGGCATTAATGGCGACGGGAGAGGGGGCTGGTGGCCGGAGCGGCGTGGGGGAAAGTGTGTCCGCGCGCGGGGAAGAGGAGGCGCGGGGCTGGCAAGCGGGGCCAGGGCGAGTGAGGAGACGACAACGCAGCGCGGGGAGGAGGCGGCCTTCGGACCGACGGGTGGCGGAGTGGTGCTGGCGGTCCAAAGCGCGCAGCGCGCAGCCGCACGCGCGAGGAGAGGCGGCGGGTGGCGCCCGCGCGAGAAGGGAGAAGGCGGGAGGCGCAGGCGCGCCGGAGTGAGGGCGAGGAGGCGCCTGGGCGCGGGAGGAGGCGGGAAGTTGCGAAGCGCCAAGGAGAAAAGAAGGCGCAGGCCCAGAAAGGGAAGGCGGCGCGCGGGGAAACTTTCCCGAAAGGGAAAGTTTTCGAATTTCAACCAAAAATTCAGCAAAAATCAAGAAAAATTCCTTTTGAATTTTGGGGACTTTTCATGACTGTCCTTGAATTCTTTGAAGCGCCGATCTATTAGTGCTCCTACTTGTATTTGACGTGCTATGGAGTTTGGAGAGCCAATGCCTGCCCATAGCCACAATCTGAATTGCGTCCCGCTCAAAACAGCTTAGACTTCTGACTTATTTTTCACTATTCAATAATTTTATCTTTTTCTGATTTTTTTGGCTGTTTTTTTGAGCTTTTTGTCAGTTTTTTTCTCGTATTCATTTGGACTGTCTATGATGGGCTAATATTTTTTTTCTATTTTTAATTTTTTAAATTTAATTACACCAAATAATTCACCATCAATTACAGTACAATTTCAATAAACTATAGTGTTTATCAGCTATAAACCACTTAAAAGAAAACTATTTTGAGCACAGCCTAAGTGACGCTAACAGGATGGCCATGGATATGTAAATATATATATTGTTTGCTGCATGCTCGCTAACCGGAGAAGAGTCATGAACCTTTATATATTCCAAATGAACTTCCGTGCCTAAAGTAGTGGTGGTGGAGTATCTGAATAGAATTCTTCCTATTCTACACGTACGGTTTGATATCTATATATTCCTATTTTATACACGTTCCTATGCTACATTTATTTGTATGTTAAATCCCAACCATTGGATGGCATGGATGGAGCAACCCAATTACTAATGTGCTAGATATCTTTTGTCTGATTAATGCGAGAATTTCTAGTATTTTTTTATTTTATAAGATTAACGCGAGGTCTTCTAGAAGGACCTCTAATTAGTATAGATATAGATAGATAGATTCAAAATGTTAAATTTCTTATCTATGCAACTTCTATTGAAACATTAACATATGACATGGTGCCCGGACTATTGTTCCAAGTTTAAATATTTAAAAAGTTACAAATCAACTAATTAGTTCTCAACGTGTATATATTTGGATACATCTTCAATTGCACTCTACTATGGATGAAGAGTGAAACTGAATTTATTTCAAATGTACTATGACGAGAGTCACTCAATGGCTTATGCGTAGCACTTTTGGAACCTCTCCATGTCAGCCGGTGGCAGAGAAATGCCCACCTCCATGCCATCGCCGCCATCGCACTGGTCCTCGTCACGGACACGATGTTCACCTTAGCCGGCTGTCTGAACACAAAGTCGAGGTCGTACATGCAGAACCTCGGTGACAGAGGAGTGTTTAGAGGAGTGTTAATGTTCTATGCATGTTCAATTACGTTGTCTTCAATTACATTTGAGATTGATCATTGTTAGGGCCATGCATGCATGCATGCATAGCCTTGTGTGTGTCAATTGGCCGTTGACTCATTAATTGTTGGCGAATCAAGACAAGTCGTCAGGGGTTTGATCTGCGTGTGTTAAGTGACAGATGGATCGATCAATGTTGTTCAAATATTTAAGCCAATTGTAGTTGTTTAAAGAGAAAATGTATTATGAATCGAGGGAGAAATTTGTAAGCATTTGCCAACATTGACGTGCCTGATGCCTCCCCTATATCGATACGCCGTGAGTAGCCGAGTTCAGAGAAATCGCAGTCAAATTATTGCGGATTTCATTCCACGGAGATTCCCCACATGATTTTTTCGAGATTTTTCTAATTCAAATGGAATTCATCCTTGGCATCATACACGGTAACACGGAGGAGAAATGCTTAAATTCTTGCGTTCTTCCCTCGTTTTCCCTATGCTGACAATTTTCTCTGTCCAACTTACTCCATCGGAACGAACGCAACCTTTTGAGTTTGTTGGGGGTGACTCAGGACCAAACGATACTCAGATGGTCAAGTTAGCAGAGAACTTAAGAGAGATTTGGATTGATCTATCTTGTATCGTACCTGTTAACAGATATTTCTTTTAAAAAAATTCTTCCTGTTCGTGAAAATTTGGGTCTGTCTAGAGTTGAGTTGTGTTCTCACATGCCTGCAGGTTAGGCAAGTATTCAAGCGGGTGACGTGTGAAACAACGAAGGAAGTACTTGCGTTGTTGCATTGGGCCGTTTACATGTGGGCCGCCTGGATGGATGGGGGCTTTCGTGGTAAGGCGTTAGCTGCTGAAGGAAGTGTGCTCTCTGCGAACGTGGACACCGCACGAGGGCTCATGGGCCGGGCCTCCATGGGCCTCTCGCACCCTTTGGAATTTGTTGCTTATGGGTCATATGTTTTGCCGGGATGCCGACTGTGGCACACGTAGGACGTTTATTAGTTTGCTTAGGACGTGTTCTTTGTGTAATTGTGTTACAGCTGATTTTTGGTTATATTTAATTAGTTCAATAAATAATGATTGCTAAAAGAATCTAAAACCAAAAACTGGTTGAAAAACTGAAAAGAACAGGTCTAGTCGTAAAAATTTGCAGAAAACTAGTCATCAACCCCGTCCATCTGCACGGGCTACTTGGATCCAGTAATAATGTCTTCTTTCGCTGTTCATACTATCTGTAAATTGAATTCAAATGTTCGAATTTGGATTGCAATATGTTAGTTTTGGCTTTTTAGCTCAGAATTTTCAAATTTTATATTTAAAATTTTAGCTTCCTAATTTTTAAGTGGATCTGTATTTTTAAATTTGAACTCTGTGTATTAGAGCTGTATTAAAAATAAGTATTTTCAGCATCGAGCCGCGTAGCTGCGTAGGGAATATAGGTAGTTTGTGTATGTCTCATACAACTTTTTAAAATGTTTAATTCCATATTTATATGTTTAGGTAGAAAAATTATTTTAAATGTCTTATCTAAAATTTACATAGATATACTTCGATGTCGCAATTTTGTTTTGGAGGCTTCCGCTGCTACTTTACAACACGCATGCACATGACTGTCCTTGAATTCTTTGAAGCGCCGATCTATTAGTGCTCCTACTTGTATTTGACGTGCTATGGAGTTTGGAGAGCCAATGCCTGCCCATAGCCACAATCTGAATTGCGTCCCGCTCAAAACAGCTTAGACTTCTGACTTATTTTTCACTATTCAATAATTTTATCTTTTTCTGATTTTTTTGGCTGTTTTTTTGAGCTTTTTGTCAGTTTTTTTCTCGTATTCATTTGGACTGTCTATGATGGGCTAATATATTTTTTCTATTTTTAATTTTTTAAATTTAATTACACCAAATAAATCACCATCAATTACAGTACAATTTCAATAAACTATAGTGTTTATCAGCTATAAACCACTTAAAAGAAAACTATTTTGAGCACAGCCTAAGTGACGCTAACAGGATGGCCATGGATATGTAAATATATATATTGTTTGCTGCATGCTCGCTAACCGGAGAAGAGTCATGAACCTTTATATATTCCAAATGAACTTCCGTGCCTAAAGTAGTGGTGGTGGAGTATCTGAATAGAATTCTTCCTATTCTACACGTACGGTTTGATATCTATATATTCCTATTTTATACACGTTCCTATGCTACATTTATTTGTATGTTAAATCCCAACCATTGGATGGCATGGATGGAGCAACCCAATTACTAATGTGCTAGATATCTTTTGTCTGATTAATGCGAGAATTTCTAGTATTTTTTTATTTTATAAGATTAACGCGAGGTCTTCTAGAAGGACCTCTAATTAGTATAGATATAGATAGATAGATTCAAAATGTTAAATTTCTTATCTATGCAACTTCTATTGAAACATTAACATATGACATGGTGCCCGGACTATTGTTCCAAGTTTAAATATTTAAAAAGTTACAAATCAACTAATTAGTTCTCAACGTGTATATATTTGGATACATCTTTTTATTTTTATTTTGAATTTACAAATATAAGGAAGTCATAATTTTTAGAATGTTATTTTGGAATTTAATTTTGTCGTCAGTACAAATCCGGACAGTAAACTTAGAAGTACTCCTGTTCGGATATGGAGACAGCCATGGACGCGAAGAGACCCAAGGAAAAGCACAAACCACTAAGTATATTCAATATGAGTGTCTTAGGGTTATAAAATAACCTTCCATCTCCCATTACAAGGGGTCCTATCTATAGGAGGAGAGAGGCAGGCATGCGAAGTTACAGGTTTGCCCTCAGGGCCTAACTTACTCCTAGGGGTATCTACGTCATTTGTCCTACGTGGGCTCCACCACGCTTGAGACTCTAGGGTCGGTCTGGGGTCAGACCTAGACCGTCAAATTTTACTGGGGCACCAGCCAATTTCGGCTGAAATTTTTCAATCAAAATTTAAACTTTATTTGAAGTCCAAACGAAAAAAGAAAAAAAAAAGCAGGTTCAAGGCCTCAAACACAAACACAACCTGCGGCTCCAAGAGGCACAGTCCTAACCACCAAGCTGTACACATGCGTGTGATTAGAAGTGGTTAGAAACTTTTTTGTACTGGACAAAAAAATGGAAAACCGGAGGTTTTTTTATCGAATCCAAAGTTTATCTGAGCGGTCCGATATTTCCGATTTTCGGGCTGATTTCATAAACCTTGTCTGGCTAAAAAACTGAAATTCGAGTGTCGCTAATTACATGTTAAATAGGTTTATATTTGTTAGGATTTAATTCCGTGACCTTTGAATAGTCGGAATCTTTAAAGTTTTTGCCCTCAAATAAAAAGAATTAAAGAGCTCTACTAAAAGGCAAAAGCACATGCCTCGTGTCCTTTTCCTGTGCAACATAGAGCCAAAGGGGGAAAAGGTTTGGTTTCAAGAGCCCGTGCACCGTGCACGTCGGGGTTGAACCGGTCTAACGCACGAAATTTCTCAACAAGTCTATCCTATTCCCAGACATCGCCATTGCCACGACCTTTCTGCAGTCAAGGCACTCAGTGAAGACGACGAGAGAGAGAGAGAGAGATTACTGCAAATCGATGATGGATGCACGGGAAGCCGTCATAAAAACTGCCGTTTTCGAGAGCATTTGCCGATCGAGTTGCAGCAAACACAAAACTCCTCGTGGGGCTTCCGTCTCCATCTTGAATGGAGCTTGCCTATTTCTTTTTACGTGTTTCTCTGTCTGTTCCCTCTAGGTGGCATGACTATATTGGCTACATCTGCTATGAGGTGTAGCCAATATAGTCATGTCATCTAGAGAGAACAAGCACGAGAACCTGTAAAAGGAAACAGGTAAGCTCTATTCCTCCATCTTCTCCATGCACAATTATGAAAGATGGCCTCGATTTTCGATTGGCCCCTCGCAATTTCGCATTTGCAATTGTTAGATGAGATGGTATTTTTGCATTGGTCTTTGGTAAAGTTTTACGGGTTGGTGCAGAAACCCCTCGTTGAGAAAAAGTACAGAAAATGACGTTGAGAAACATAAATAAAGAAAACGCCATTGTTGGTTTGGTTGATTTCTACACTCCTATATATAACTCGCAGGGACTACGCGGCTTTCCTCACTTCTCTCTGTGTATAACAAAGTTTATAGGCGCATCAGAACTTGCTGATTTTTTCACAAAATTGTAGCTCAATACAATTACTGTAATTAATACCTAACCATTTTGTTTCTTCGTGTTAAAGTTTAGGCTCCATTTGCATGCAATAATTCAAAGCTATACCTAGTGGAATACTAGGAATTGCTCAAAAGAAATTTTGGGATGCTCCAAAGGAAAAATATAGGGAATTTTGGAGGAAAATGCTTCTTGATTATAGAGAGAAGTGAGGGAGAAAGTGCATTAAAACTTTCAAAGGATCAACCTAAACATGAGAGCGGAGCTTGTGTTTCATTTCCTCCAAAATGTGCAGGAAAGTTTCTTGTCCTATGAATATTCTATGGAGCAATCCTATAATCTAAAGACTCTTCATATTGGATTTTCCCCCTTTGGAATGCAAACCTTCATTTTTTTTAACTCCAAATTTCCTTCCTGGGTCTAGCCTATTCATTCAAAAGTGTAGGACCGCATATGGCAATAGGGAAGGGTGAATGGTGCCTCAAATTTTCCCCAAAGTATTTTCTAATCTTTACTCCAATAACTATGAGAAGCTATGAAGATCAAGAGTAAAGAATAAATCAACAGAGACTAATTTGATAGAAAAAAAACCAGTGTTGTCATCCAAGACCAGTATGGTCAAGAGAAGACCAGTGTGATTAGAAAAGACCAGTGTGATCGAACAAGACCAAGGTGACTGAAGACTAGTGTGAAACAAGACCAATGTGGTTAAACAAGACTAGAGTGGTCAAAAGGACTAGTATGATTAAAGACCAATGTGGTCGAAGGCTAATGTGGTCGAACAAGACCAATGAAATTAGGGGATGAACAGAAACTTTAGCACTATTTCATGAACAAAAAATTCATGTAACTTTTGATTCGTAGATCCAAATGACATGAAAATTTGTAGAAAATTTTTCTAGAATATCATGAACCTATTTGAAGAAATGATCGTGAAAAACATTACTAAAGTTGAGATAGTTTTTTAGTTTTAAGACAAATTGCACCAAAACCGATCAAAAACCTAAAACGATGAATACAACTTATTCGCGAGTGGATGATGGCCAAGATGGCTCTAGATATATTCTCACATGTCACAGAAAATTAGAACACCGGCGAAATTAAGTCAAAAACCGCCAGATCAAGAAATCACTCGGAATATCAAAAACGTGTAAAAACCAAATTCCTTGATGAACTTATTACCAAAGTGTCTGGATGAGTAGAGATTGGTTTTCTGAAATTATCTTCATCTCTTATACGTCCTTGACACAGCAAAATCAATGGAAGAAGAGGAAACACCAAAAACTAAGCCAAATTAATGGACAAATTTTGATCTCTATTAATACTTGAAGATGAATGTTTATAGCCACACTCAAAGCCAAATGATGACAAAAGGCTCAGCCACAAGAGCCTCTCATATCTCCCACAAAGTTCTCTCCGAGAACCCTAACTCCTTTCAAGGCTAAGCATGAACTCCCCCAAAAGGTTAACCTAGCCATCTCTCTCCCTCCTTATATATAGAGGCTCATAACAAAAACCCTAACGAGCACCTCTAGTTGGGTTTCATCCACTTACATGGGCTAACCCGTTAACCCAACATCATATCGGGTTTCACATTTACATATACACGCTTCTCAAAGCGTTCACACCTATTAGCCCATTAGTGAATCAATACTTGATCTGCTTCATATTTTCAGCACATGCAAGACATAAACCACTTAGGCTAATGACACGGTTTCACATACCGTCACTTTTTTGTATTGGATAATTTACCAAAATGCCCCTCTATCACCTTTCAAGAAGTTTCCCATGTCCTTTGCCATGAAGCATCGCCCCATGCTTCGCCATCTTTCACGTGGCCCCAATGACTTGCCACTAAGCCTCTCATGCATTCGAATCCCACCGAACCGTCCTCGCTTGTAAATGATCTAAGTCACTTGGCGCATCACATGCCTCTTTTCGCACATGACGGCACCCGGCTTTCTTGACCGCTTAGGATCTCGACTCCTCCCTGAACCTAATCCCAGTCCACCTTACTGTTGCTCGTCATATCCACCACCAGTAGCTCTCACTCTGATTCCTCTTCATCCCAGCTTGCAACCACCCCGCAAGCCTCGGTCACCTTCGGTGGCTCCTTGATCGTCTGGACCTCGGCTTCTCCTGAGCATAGTCTTGATCCCTTAATTGCTTTGGACTTAAGATGTCCTAGATTAGTCTTGGTCCCATCCACCTCACCATGACATAGCTTCAGAGTCCTGCAACCAACACAAATAAGCAAACCGTCACGTAGCACTACACAATACACAAAGTCATTAATTGACACAAATAATCCATACAATGCACCATGCAAAAAGTATGCAACTAATTAACTGATCCTAAACTTAGGACCAAATAATAAACTTGTGTGCACACAAGCAACCAAACTCATCTCGCGACTCAAAAAAACCCAAAGCTCAAAACCACCCAAGCTGGAAGCTCCTCAGCCAAAACTGTTCAACACTCCGCCGATCTGTCCAGACCCCCATACCGATCAGACCGCTGACAAGGGCCGGTCAGACCGGCCTAACTGCCGATCGCTCCAAAAATGACAATTTGCAAACTTAAATTTCCAACCTTCCAAAAATCAAACTCAAACTCTGCAAACTCTCTGAACCAAAAAAATCAATTACTCATCACAATCACGGAGTGACCTCCACATGGTCTCACAAAATGTTAATACATGGTAAATTAGAGCAAGATATGTAAATTTCTCTACTAAATAGCTAGGTACAATGTGCCTTTCTTGTTGTGTTAAATCCCGACCACCCAATTTCCAAATGGACTACTGAGGCACCCAATCAATGTGTTTATACTTTATTCACTTTTTAACGTATAGTGGGAAGAATAGTAATATACCTATTTGATGGTTGGAAAAATGGAGGGATCATCTTTTTGGAGGCTTTGTGCAAAATGGGGTGGACGAAGGTGTTGAGTAGCTTCCCCCTTTCATTAAAATTACAGCTTAGATAAAATAGTCCCCATTTTACTAAGCACTAACATCCAAAATACACATGAATAGGAAATAGTTACACAAGAAACTAGTGGACCTAATCTATTTCTTATAAAATGACTTTTTGATGACCTGCATGTCACTGCATGTTCTAATCTATTTTGGTACCTAACAAGTCACAAGTGTGTTCTTATAAGTCTACACAAAGTTTTCCCAAATTGATGTCAAGTGGGCCTTATCAATCCCCCAAATTAAGAATAGGGACCGATTAGCACCCGAATGTATGATTCGGGAGCTAGCTCCGTACGCCTCATTAGCCGTTGGATTCCCCCATGACAAAAACATGGTGCGCCTACCTGTTTCTTCCTCACGCAGTTGGGCTCGTGGAGCATTTTCTTCAATCACACCCATCGGATTCAAAATCTTCATGAAATCTATCTCGATGACTTACCTGATCTGTAAATTTGAGTTCCTATCATCAAATAATCCATTTTCAAGGCCTCTACCTCCAATTGTCGTAACAAAATCGCCAACAAATTCAACCAAACTAATGGTACTCCACACAGCGAGTAAATTCCAGCAACAACCGAGTGCTCATGCACATCAGAAGCTTCGATGGGGATGTGTCCTGCTTCAATTGTATCAACCCCCTCACAACAATAGACAAACAAAAAAACTATCTTGTTGCAACAAAAAAAATACCCAAATGCAACAAATTTCCATTAAAAAACAACTTGCTATAAAATTTGAGAAAAGATATATTGCAATAAAAAATATTACTTGCAATAATGGATAAACGATGTTACAACAATTTGGAAGAACATCCACAACAAAAGTTTATCCGGAGACGTAGCAACAAACAAAAAAATAATTTTTACAACAATCGAGAAATAGTGTTGCAACAAAAAAATACCGTAATAAAACAAATTTTCATTAAAAGCAGCTTGCTATAAGATTTGAGAAAAGATATATTGCAACAAATAAAAATAGACTTGCAACAATGGATAAATGGTGCTGCAACAATTCGAGAAAACACCCGCAACAAAAGTCTACCTGAGGATGTAGCAATAAACCAAAACAAATCTTACAAAAATCGAGAAAGAATGTTGCAATAAATCAAGAGAACGCTCACAACAAAGCCTACCTAGGGGAGAAACGTGCGATTAGCGGCAATAACCAAGCTCATCGAAGGAGGACGAGGCCATGGGCTTGCCGCCTCATCTTCAGTTGACCTAGATCTGACTAGCCGAGGTCAGCCCCTCTACCTCATCGCCTTTCGCACTGCTAGTCCTCCAATAGTGGCCAATAGCCACAGGTCATCTTCTCTCGCCGTTGCCCTGAAACCTCCAGCTAGCCTAGCCACCCTGGCGGCAGGAGTGCTCGGCTCAACCTTGATGGCAACCATGGAGGCCGTGTATGTGCAGTCCGCATTTGGTCGTGAATGGAGAGAAGGGCTTAGCAGTGGTGCTCGGCTAAAGCAGAGCTAACTGAAGCAAATGAAGAAAGAGGAGCGGGTAGGGAAGACGGGAGCGGATAATGAGTGAGTGGTTGAGAATCGTTTTTTTGCTTAGGTGGATAAGGTTAGATGGAGGAATTCAGCGAGTAAAACGTATGTGCGTCTATTCCCTTAAAAATATGATTCCACCAAACCCTGAGTATTCTCTTAACATTTGCAATACTGTCACACTAGCTGTAATGGTAGAATCGGCCGTATAAATTAAAAGTACAAATCTAACTCTCCCAAGAAGTAAAATCAGCTAGTCATTTTATAGCTACAAACAATTAGTCTTTTAACTACAAGAAATTGTATACTCCAAAAGGCCAACATTTATGACAAGGCATCCTTCGTCCATATTGGCGGTCTCCTTGTAATGATGTTTGGTTGACAAAATAAGAAAGGCCAGCGACCCATTGAACAGCAGACGAGGGGGAAAAGGATGTATTCGAGATTGCTGAAAAGTCAAGGATTTAAATGTAAATTAATCCAGAAACATCTCAGCCTCTCCTTATAAATAGCTCCAAGAGCCACAGGAAGCAAGAAGCCCATCTCCGGGTACCTTGTGTATATAATTCCCAATAAATCAAATCCAAAGCTAGCTAGTAGCTAGCTATAAAGAGAAGGATTAGATTCTGAAAGCATTGGGTTCCAATCAAATTGGCACCCATATCCATTTGGGAACCTTATCATACCATATCTCTCCCAAATCTAGAGCCTTTAACTGCATTAGAACCAGTGATGCAAAGCAAGAGATTCTTGAGGCCAGTGGGATGCAGCTGGGGGAAGCTTGTGACATCAGGAAGGATACCAATTGCTGCGTGTTATGAAGGAGTGTTGGAGTTGCTCTTGGATTTCTCCAGTTGAGGTGAGTTTACAAATCTCTCTCTCTCTCTCTCTCTCTCTCTCTCTCTCTCTCTCTCTCTCTCTCTCTCTCTCTGTGTGTGTGTGTGTGTCTATATATATAGATAGATAGCTGACGGTGGATGTAGCTTGCATGTACCAAGCTCAGGTTATGACCTAGATTTGTAGTTGTGTATATAGGTTCTTGTTCAGCTAAGGAAATTATTCATGTCGAGTCAAGAAAAGATGGCGGTATCCTCATCGTCGGCGGAGACCATGGTTTGCGCGAGACAGGGACGCCACCGGCAGCGCTATGAAGGCTGTTATCGCCTTGTCTCAGGGTACTTAATAACTATCTTGATATCATGCACACCTTGTTCTTTAAGCTCTTGGTGAGCTGTCAAAACGTCACATGAATTTTGCACATTTGAAGGACAACAGCAAATTAAGCAGATCTCTCAACACTTACGTAGTCACATGAAATCACATGCTAAGACGTTTGGAAGAACAGGAAAGAACAGTAGGCTTCATTTCGCTGCATATGTGATGCTGAAATGGCTAGATGATGAGCAATAGCAAGCTCTAGATCAAGATAAACGAACAAGATATGACATTACACATGGAAATTCCCTAAGATGGACCAGACTATATACTTTTCCTTTAGCCTACCATCTAAGATTTGTGCTCAAAGTATTGCGCAAATGGTGGTTGATCTTACTTTTTTTTCCTTTAACAGATGCATCCCTTACATGCTCAAGGACGATGGAGAAAACAGCTGTCTGCAGGATCCTGGGCTGGACAGGCTGCAAGTGCTCATGATCTCGACGCCGAAGCGAAGCGATCTCATCTTCCCAAAGGTGAGCCAATCGACACCAATATCGTATGATCATACGCATGCGCCGCTCAATCATGTAGAGAACCTAAATAATTGCTTATAAGTTCCAAGAAACTGCCATGGAAAAGCTTGGTGACATGGTCATGTGGCTGGTGCATGCAGGGTGGATGGGAGAACGACGAGAGCATTGACGAAGCTGCGTGCAGGGAGGCCTTCGAGGAAGCCGGCGTCAAGGGCATTATAAGTGTAGGTGCCCCCCCCCCCCCTCTCTCTACTCGTGATGTGGCATATATGGTATTAAAACCACTAGGTAATTAGGGCCTTTTCTGAAGTTAATTGATTGTTTATTAGTTAGTGGGTTAGGATATAATAATATATGCATGATAAGGAACATGTTTGGATTTTTGTTTTGTTTTATGGATATCACCTTGGATAGATTTTGGTAGGATGTGTGCAGTGCATGATGTGTCACTCTCATGGTTGTCTTTTTTCTGTGATGGATAGAATGGTCAATGTTAAGTGGCTAGCAGCTTAATTAGAAAAGTCAGTTACCTATCTGTAGCTTACAAGTGGTTGTTCTCTGGTAGGCTCATATATATCAAGGAAAAATTTTGACACGCAACAAGTAGTCATACACAATTCATGAGAAGAAAGAATTTATTAGGGAATTATATTAATATTGCTGCCAAAGACCTGCATGATGAGTATGACCTACCATGTCATTTTGTCTGTTTAATTGCCTCTAGTAGCAACAAATACACCAATCCTTGGTCCGTTAGGTGGCCGACAAGTCATATGCTGTACAACTACTAGTCTACTACTATGCTAATCTGAATAATATTGCTCTAAAAAGTCTGAATAATATTAAATACGTTCTTGCACACGATTTCCATGGGGGTAGCATAGGAGTTTTTAAACAGTATTACGAACAGTACATCGCATCTAGTGCCATCCATGTTTTCATGTTAAAGGGGGTCATAGGTGCCTGAGTTTTCATTGGGGATTAGTCAAATTTTGTGGCTGTTGATATGCTTAGAGACGTGTGCGCCTCAGTCGTTGGATGTTTTAAAGAAATCAAGCGTCTGATAATTAGCAAAACCGTTAAATAAAACTAGCAACAGGTCAAGAGTAGAACTAAGTCACTAACAACTGTAGATGGCTTGAATTCAGGGGAGTCCACTGGGAGAATGGATCTTCAAGAGCAAGAGCAAGCAGAACAGTTGTGGCCTGGAAGGGGCTTGCAAGGGCTTCATGTTTGCCCTCCAGGTCACTGGGCTGTTGGAATCATGGCCTGAGCAGATCACCCATGGCAGAAGATGGGTAAGCATCCCATTCTACATTTGCAATTTCACTGTCATATATACAGACTGAGTTTATATATATCAAAGCAACTCATAGAGTTCTTGTACACGATTTGCGTATATTCAGGTACCAGTCGAGGAGGCATACGGTCTCTGCCGGTATGACTGGATGCGAGAAGCGCTGGACAAGCTCAAGGAGCAGCTGCTGTTTGGGAGCAACTTCAGGCCTATGCCGTCGCCGGAGTTGCCGGACTCATCGAGCCTCTACATGGTGATGCCGGCTGCCGCTGAAGGAGCTGTAGCATTGTGCTGAGGCTATGCTGCTGCTAATGTTGCTCCCTGACGGCCCGGCGGCAATAACTGGTTTTGCTCTTTCCTGGAGCCAATGTTTCAGATCTTGATGGATGATGATGTTTCAGGCTTCTCATCCGCAGAAAGACATAAGACGATGTCAGATTCTCGTGCGCTAACCATCTTCGGATTTCATTTGTGAAATGTTTCAACCTTCTGGGCTAGATGAAATTTTAGCAACTGTAATTTTGTTTTTTAAATCGTCACAAAAAAATGTTCTTTAAATCTATAAGAAACTTCTGGTTTCCTGACTCCTGAGAACAGAAACCACTGATACGGAAAACTGACCAATCTGGGTTCACAGGGGTTTGAGAAGAACAATGAACTCACCACAGAAGAAATTTCATTCAGAATTTGACATATTAAACGCATACCATTATCCAAAACGAAAAAGAAAAGAACACATGCTGAGAAACCTCTGATAGCTGCATAAATCAGATCACTTGCACTCGCAGTGAATATAGAAACATAAATCTGATGGAGAAGCTGCAAATGAGTGTACAAAAGTAGGACAAAGTACATGCACAGTGAAAACTGACAACAGAACCAATCCTAAACAAAACATTGAACCACAATGCCATGCGTCCAATGACACCAGTGACACCCAGTTTCCATTCCATATATGCCAAAAAGGTAGGAATCAAATGCTATACTATCAAAAGGCAATACAGGGAAGTTGGGATCATAAAAACATTCCAGAAATCACATGATGGATTTCTCTGCTGAAAATGCTTACAAATTATACACTGAAAATAAGCTTATTTAGCATTTTACACAGCTTACACCATAATGCATTTGCTCAGCTGGAAAACAAAATGATACACCAGAAATGTTAATTCTAAATAATCAGCCGCTTTTATACTGCTACTACTCGCTAACACATACATGTACAGTTGAAGCAGTTCACTTCACCCACTTATTCAGAAGAATAGAAAGCCTTCTGTGGGATTGTGAGCTATATACAGATGGAGATGCCCATTTATTTGCTCAAGACTCTGGTTTGCCCTTCTTTGATAGGGGACTAAACGCAGCTGCAGGATCTGAAGAGGCAGAACCACCGTTTGGTTGGTCCAGACTACCAGCTACCACTGAGTCGCTCACCATGTCAAAGTTTATTCGGGTGTTGATTCTCCTGCTGGTGCTGCAGATTTAACATGAAACGGTGTGATGTCAATGAGTTTTCTGAACACAACTTCATGGTGTAAAAAAAAACACAATGTCTTTTTTTCAGGAAGATGACATACTAATTTAAGCGGTTATTTATAGCGGCCAGATCCTTAGATGGGCTTTGATAAGCATGGGTGCTTTCACCGATGCACGCATAGAAACTCCTCGAACTTGGTGAAAGCAACGCATCCATCTGTCAAGTGGTATAGAGAAGCATGCGTTAATGGAATAGGGAATGCTGAAGAGTTAGGTCAAAAAGATACAATTACACTATCCTAGACCATGTAAGTTGCAAAAACATGGTTAAACAAAAAGAAACAAATGGATAATTAGATTATTATAACTTTATGTTTCACTGTAATGGCACAATCAGTGTTTTAAATAGACCACTTGCTAATGGCATAGCATAGACCATAACTAATTCGAAGCGGCTGTTATGGCAAATATGTGTGGTTCTGGTGTTAAAGCAAGCCGTGCATCTACTATAGCAGACGAGTCTAGCAGTACTTTGATGGTTCAGCTTTCTTTGGCAGCCATATTCAACTTCTGAAAGTTTTCACTCGCCCTCCGCCCTGACTTTCCAAAATTAATTACGTAATAGTAATACTAGTTTGGTATATATACCATGGGATCTAAATTTCTTTACCTAGCCTACTAACGACATTCTCATCTAGTCATTTTGATTGTCCAATACCTGCCAATGAAGAACTGAACAGTCTAAACCTGATCAATGAGCACAAACCTCTAGGTATAAGGTGAGTTTTATCTCTTTTTTGCATAGATATGAGTAATCATTTTGCTTTTGTAAACATAGCCAAGCTTGGTGTGCTTGCCATAGCACTATCATACGCTAGTGCTATTGTTATGAACGCGGTGGTGAGAGGGGATTCCGTAGGGAAGCCGGCAACCAAACGTTGCTCTGCTTAATTCCAATAGCATGCGGTAGCCCTCTTTATATAGATGGGCTCCCCCTAACAGATCGAACCTAATCTCAATCATATCTCTAACAATATCATATCTCTAATTATATCTCTAACATAAGGAAACTAATCTCTAACTCAAATAGAAACCAATCTCTAATTCCTAATAATAAACCGACTAGGCCTTGGGCCCACTTCTATGACATTACACCCCTCCTGGACATGCAGCTCGTCCTCGAGCTGCTAGGTGGCGTTCAATGGAAGACCTTCGACGCCGATGTAGAAGACGAACGGTGGCGGTTTGCTGCAGCGGATGGAGACGACTGTCCCGATTCAAGCGGAGCTTCTTTTATAATGCGTTGGAATATAATGCCTGCAAAATAAACTTTTTTTATTTATTTTATTTTTTTTGATTTTTTTTTTGAAATTTTTTTTGTTTTTTTTTGTTTTGTTTTTTTGGAATTTTTTTCCCCCCTAACCGGTCGGTTTTAAAACCGACTTAGACCCTGACGTCCTCGGTGCAGGCGGAGCAAAGAATGGACGGCGCGGCGGCGGCGGCGGCCTGCCGGCGGTGGCGTGGCGGCGACAAAGCGAGGCGGAGGCTGCAGCGGATCCCGGCGGCGAAGCACGCAGGCGAGGCGGGGCGAGGCGGCACGGCGGAGGCGGGCGGCGCGCGAGGCCGGCCGCGCGACAGACGGCGGCAGCGACGGCCGCGGATCCATCTGCGCGAAGCGAGGCGAGCGGTCGAGCGGCCGGCGGCGGACGGCGACGGCGAGAAGGCGGCGACGGCGGCGGCGTTGGCGGAAGAACCCGGACGGCGGCTCGCGCGCTTCGGCGTCCAAATCGGCGGCGACGGAGGGAGCGAAGCGGCCGCCGGCAACCAGCGCGCGCGGCGCTGCCGCCGGCCAAGCCGAGCGGCGACGGATGACGGTCGGGTCGGACATACGCGCGACGCCGCCGCGCGCGCGGATGTCGGCGGGGACGCGCTTGAGCGCCATGACCGCGCAGCCCGGCCTCCTCGGCGACGCGCGCGCGCTTGGGGTGACGCCGTCCATGATGACGCCGCCGCGCAGCATCTGGGCCACCCCACCTTCACAAAGATGTTGTTTCCATTGGCAGCGGTGGTACAGAGCAGATGCGGATGAGGCGCTGGAGGAAGTTGTGATTCTTGTTTTTGTTGTTGTGAATCTGATGTTGGATGATCAGGCTGGTACTTTGTCTCTTGTTTCTCCTCCTCCCGCTCCTTCAAGATCTTCTCTAATAAAGCATGCAGGTTGAGGAAGACTTCCCCCAACCCTTTGCCGAGGTTGCCGCTAGCCATCTTCTCAGCGCTAGCTTTCATTATGGCCAATGACTCGGCAATAGGAGGAATCGCAGGAATCGCAGAACCCATGGTAGCAGAAGTCGTGGGAAGGGATCGACGGCTCTGATACCAAATTGTTATGAACGCGGTGGTGAGAGGGGATTCCGTAGGGAAGCCGGCAACCAAACGTTGCTCTGCTTAATTCCAATAGCATGCGGTAGCCCTCTTTATATAGATGGGCTCCCCCTAACAGATCGAACCTAATCTCAATCATATCTCTAACAATATCATATCTCTAATTATATCTCTAACATAAGGAAACTAATCTCTAACTCAAATAGAAACCAATCTCTAATTCCTAATAATAAACCGACTAGGCCTTGGGCCCACTTCTATGACACTTTACTACTCCATTGCTATCCACTAATTGAAACACTGGGGTGTTTTATTATAATAACTTGAGAAAAAATTTCCATTTATGTCACAGCGGTCAATTTTACATACTATAAACATAATAACAGTACCACAGGTTGGACGTTCAGGCATCGGTCACAAGACTAACATAGGCACAAGGAATGGTATACCAGTTGCACCTTGGTTACAGCAACTGCGTAGCTGCCTTGTGCAACCTCCAACAACCATTGCCCGTGTTTCCTTGACAACTACAATCAAATATTCTTATGCTTTTCTTAAGTAGTTTCTTGTACCACTTGTAACTACTAAAACCTTTTTTTTTCCAATATCAGTCCACTATTATCTTTTGTGTGCCATGTAAAAAATCCAGCCATGAGTATGAATCACTTGATGAGATGGCAACGGGTAAATACCCATCGGGTATTGCCATTCCATACCCGCACCCGCTAGGTATAAATTTACCCGTCGGGTTACCCGTATCCGCACGCGGGTAGGAACATTTGCCCATACCCGTACCCGCGCGGGTATTACTACCCGACGGGTAACCCGTACCCGCAAGCATACCCGGTTCAACACATAAGAATATCATCAATTTAGACATTCATTAATCATACATGCCAAGCACAAAAGCGTCTAATGATCAAAATTAGTACATCACATAAACATACTTGACATGACCATATCAACATATGACAAACAAATAAACAATCAACAAGTAGATAATAAAATTAACATTTGAGTGGGATGTCTAGTTGTCTAATGCGGGTATTTATTACCCGCGGGTAGGCGGGTATGGGTAGTATATACCCATACCCGCACCCGTCTACCCGGCGGGTAGAGGATTTCGCCCAATAACGTACCCATGGGTACATAAAATTTTCCATACCCGTCTCTTTATCTGGTAAAACCCGTCGGGTATTCGGGTATCGGGTACCCATTGCCATCTCTCCTTCAGTACTTCCCAGTTCCCACACATAGCATTTGATCTGTGGACAATTTTCATGCACTTCGCGAAAAGGACCTACTAGTCTTATGCTTACTTAGAATAAAGTGAAAAGTGGTGACACAAAGAACAATTACAGCAAAAAGTATTCCAACCCCTCTTAACAGTACAAAAGGTATTTAGATGACCCGCATCGTGTCACAATCATTGATTCACAAGCAAGGAGTGTCCTAAAAAGGTTCTGTGGAGATTTATCGACATGATTATGTTACAGGATTGTGCGCACAAGATTTTTGAACATACATATGCTATATATAAAGATTGTGTTAAGCGTACCAAAATAAAGGTACATTGGCAGGATATATATGTCAGCCTAAGAAATTAAATATAACTGAATGAAGAGGAAACTGACAAAGTAAAGCAATAGAATAAGGGGGAAAATCCACACCTTAGTTTGTCGCAAAGGAGACACATAAACATTATGGGAAGATGAGACTTTCTTCGGGGACATATCTGGTAAATTTGAGAAAGGAGATGGCTTGGGTGATCCAGGAATTTGGCCTACAAAGCAGGTAATGGAAATGGCATCAGTTAATTATAAGTGAAGAAACAACAGTTAAAACTGAGCAAAAGAGCAGAGCATATACTATTAGCATTCTTCTTGTCTTCCGAACGAGCACCAGAAGGGATTAGTGCCACCAGCAAAGGCTTGACTGCTGGAACAAAAACCTCATTATAAAAAACAATGATATCAACATGGCGTGATCCTAGTCCCTGTTAGAAAGTAAAACGTTGTCAGAAGAAAAGAACAACAAAGATGAAATCAGAAGCTTGGGAAAGAACTGTCAGAAGAAAAGAACAATAAAGATGAAATCTGAAGTCAGGTCCATACTCCATTGCGATATGTGCTCCCAACAAAGACACTTCTAAAAACTTCTGGTTTACATTGTGGTTCCCTCTTGTAATTGTTGACAATCTCCTTGAACGTCAGCGTTGATTGAGAAACCTGTAAAAAAAGGTACAGTCAGCCCAAACGACAGGAGAGAAATAGCAGGGAGCTCATTAGCTGGCATATGTACCTTTGCAACACCATAGAGGCAGCAAAGAATAAGTTGGTCAATGTGTCTATTAAAAAACAAAGCTGTCTGCTGATCAAGAATCTGCTTGAAGATATTATAGACATGCTCTGTCTGTTCCACATGTCGGAGCCTTTCACATAAGTTTCTTATTCTAATAGCAGCCAACTTCAAGATCTACAAAAGTTACAGCCCAGAATTAGAAATTTGAACAAATATAAATGGTAGAGAGGAAGTTTTAATTACAAGGAGACTCGTACTTTGGAAAAGAAGATCTGGACCCCTACTTCAGCACATTTTCCATTCCCACCAACAGGGTTACTAACAGTGGGGCTGCACAAGAAACAAGTTGTAAATCAATACCTTCAGTGAAATTATGAATATTTAGTCAACAGAAAAATAGTATGTCTGAACACTAGTACAAACTAACATGGGTGACCAAACCTTGCAAATGTGGACTGGAGAGGATGCCATTTTGCTTTCAAGTTACTTAACACCATATGGCTTTGCTTTGGTGGCGGTGTCTGCAAATTGCGCTCCACCAATGTGTTCCTGGATTCATTGCATAGTCTCTTTGGTGATTGAGGATTACCGTTGTCTGCAACAAAGGTGTCAAAAATGAATAACCAAAAATAGCCAGAAGCAATTAGCGAAGAATAAAGACAGGGATTAACTAAGTCAATAACTGCTTGTTTCAAAGAAATTACAATGTAAGTCCCTATGGTTATTGAACTTCGAAGTTCTTGAATGATGAACACTTAAAACGCCCCATGTTGTCACAGCATTCCTTGTGCAACGATGTCCCAGCTCTACACAATCTATTACAGTTGATACAAAGGAGAATAGTACCCATCAAGGTTCCAAAAACCGGAACCGGAAGAAATCCCGGTCGGTGACCGGTAACGGTAACCGGGCAGTTACCGGCCGGTTACCTGAAAAACCGGTAACAATTTGAAAATCAAAATTTAAATTTTAAGATGTTTTGAAACCGGTAACCGGAAAAACCGGGTGGTAACTGGAGAAACCAGAAAAAACCGGCCAAAATTCGAAAATCAAAAATTGATACCGGCCAGTTTTTTCGGTTACCGGTCTCCACCGGTAAAAACGGTAACCGGCGGTTACCAGCCAGTAACCACCGGGATTTTGAACCCTGGTACCCACACTGGTCTGCAAAATTGAGTTCATGATACCTTACACAGCAATAAATGAATGATTATGTTCATGGACCATAGTCCATACTTTAACCTAGACTATACTGCTACAAATAGACAAGTTTGTTGCAACCTGAGGTTTCCTTGGTGCATAATACTCTGTTTCACTTTCACATCATAGATGCGAGTCTTTTGATTTTCATGACCATAACTTGTCAGCACACAATACCATTTTTTCTTTGTCCTCTGCAATATTACCAGAATTACGTGTATTATCATGCAAACCTAAACCTTGCAGACAACAATGTGCAACCAAACTGACACCTAACCTAATGTAAGAAACACAGAGCATTGTGCAATCAAATTGATAAGATAAAATGCAAAACATTGTGCAACTAAACTGATCAGAAGATGAACAATCTGTAAGTAGCAAGTAGCAACCTCAAAAACAAGGATCACTACTTTTGGAGATCGGGAATGGTTAAACACAAAAACTTCAAATAAAGGCTGAGAAGCAAAATACCTGGACCAGCAGCCCGCTTTTTCGATGGCGTAGCTGGTAAGCCTTCAGCATAAATATTCTGCCGTGCTACTATGTCATCAAGAGATGGCATTGGTTCAGCCAAAAGACCAAGGCGATTTATTTCCGAAGCAAGCGATGGCCTGGCAACAACCAGTGAATTATACAATGATGAACCTTTCTCCCATGCCATGCTTTCCAAAAGCTGTTCTTCTAAAGAATTTAAATGTCTTTTCAATTCTCTCGGAAGGGTTTCTTCATGTCTCACAAAGTTCTCAATTATTTTGCTCAAATCAAATGCAGTTAGACCAGTACTCTCCAAGACAGCAGGAAACATCATGATGACTGTCTTATGTGTTGCCAATACTAGTTCAGCTGAACATGCAATCAAGCATCGGTGGAAACGCTCATTTGACAACAATGGAGTTAGATTATTTACATTACTGTTCTGTGATTCTGCTCTGCAAATTGCCTCCAACACCCTGTAGTACAACTTGGAAGCCTCCATTTTTCTTGCTTCTGCCCATGAAATATCAAATGCATTTGCACAATTGAGGCCTATGGAACCACCTCGATCTCCAGAAGTCTTGGTTGGAAAAATTGCTTCCAAAACTATGCTGACCCTTTTTGTTACATCACTTGTCAAATCTGTATCACAAGACGAAAGGAACTGCTCAAGCTTAGAGGAAGGCTTCTCTGGCAATGAAGATATCACCTCACGAAGCCACTTAGCAGTTGTCATGGCAGAAGTCACTGGTGTCATTTGCACAATCTTGACTAAACCACCATTGGCAGGTGATGAAGGGGAACTAGGGACAGTCAACATGTTTTTTATTGTTTTTGTAGGCGACGCTAGTGTTTCAAAGACACGCTGCAAAAAGAGAGAAGGATCACAATGATGTGCAAAAGGAATTCAGTTTATATTACTGAAAAGTCAAAAGATTATGAATCATTGTGGATACCTTCGAGCAACCTAAATTAGTGGAACCTCCAGAAGAGTTTTCAGCACCGAGGATATTGTCATTATTGATCAAAAACATTTTCAAATCAAGCTCCCCTTCCCAGCTAGTGGTATTACTTAGTTTCTCCAATTTTTCCAAATTTGACTGAAAACACTCCTCCTCAAGGAGGTCTTTGAAATACATCAGGCCATCTGCCACCAAGCAAGACTTCAGTTGATTAAATTACAGCCAAACAACCAGAACTCAGTAAGCACACATGCACAAGAGAGATAGACGGGGAGGGAGGGTCTTCGGGTCATGCCTGTATCTATTTTATCCAAATTTTCTGTTTTGCACCCTGAAGCACTTAATGCTTTCTTGCTGAAAAAGTCCTCTATCGCCTTGTGAGACTTTTCCATCATTTCTTTCAAGCGGTCTTCAGAGGTATGATAGTTATGACACAATGAAGCAAGGAGGTCCACACCTCTCTCACTTTGTTTGACTGAATTAGAACAAAACAAAAATTGTAACTATGTGTGCATTGCTATAAGAATAAATTAAAAAATACAATTGGAAGGAACAATTGACAATAAGTTGAGAATTATTACTTAAGTGAGAAGAACCTTCTATTGTGAAGCTCCTAAATTTCGCAGGCACATGAATTAAAAGTATGGCCTGCAATAGATAAAACAATTTTGACAAATTACGAAACGGAAAGGATAAGGGCAGGTGGTGGCCATTTAGGAAGGTGGTCACTTAAACATAAGTACCAGTTCGCATTACTAAAGGTTGAAAAATCTATAACGAAATACAAGAAAGAGAAGCAAACTGACCAATACGGCAACTAATCCATGGATGCAGGACACCAGGTCCTTAAACAATTCTGGTGATTTTGAACGAAGCATTAAAAAGAGTAGCCACCCAAAATGGATATACTCGGGAATATTTGTAGTCGATCCAGGCTCCTGATCAGTACTTGCACTTGAGAATAGCTCATTAAATGCTTTTTGATAGAACCTGGAATGTTGTGAGAACGTAGGTCCAAATTATGCAATCATATATAGCAAATAAATGAATCTCAAGAGCATCAACTATGTATCAATTGTTATTTGTAACGCATTTCTAACAAACCTACGAGCTTCACATCCCAATGTAAGAGAAGAATATCCACCGACAATGCTATTATCAGACTGAAATTGAGTATAATGGATGTATCATTTTTTACCTGCTTGCATCTGCCAACAGATTTACCAAATTCTCCAATTGCTTCAGCTGGAATCACAAGTTAAAACACCAATGCAGAAACAAACAAGTTAGCACCTCCCAAAAACCTCGGCCCGTTCAACACAAAACAGGACCGACCCTCAACCCACCTCTAGCCGATCTTCCCAATCTGACCCGTACCGGCTCCCTAAAACCTGGTTAATCTTCAAACCAAGCTGCTGGGATTCCTTGAAGAAGTCATCGCACCTGCACACCAAAGGCAACCGCAACCAATTCAACCAAACCCTAAAAATTACTAGACCACAATTAAAACCATCATAACAAAGCATCACCCACTTGAGCTTGCAACCCTTCAAGATCTCACACAGCCTGACCCCGGAGCCCTCCTCCTTCCTCCCCTTAAGCTTAGCCGCACAGTACAGCACGAATGCGAAGCACAGCCTCTCCACATCCTCGAGCTGCAAGGATCCAAACTTCAGCACAAAGGCGCGTAAGCATCGAGCTTCTCACCACAAAAGACAGAGCATTCCTCACCGATCTGCTCCCGAACGACGGCGACGCGAGGAGCGCGCCCTTCCCCTCCTCCAGCAGCGCCGCGGCCTCGCCGGCAACGCCCTCGTCCACTCCCAGGTCCTGCACGAACGCCCCAAACCATAAGACCTCGAATTTCCACCCGAACGGCCGAAAATTCTGTCAGTGGCCAAGAGAGACCTGACCTTGCAGAGATCCGCGAAGCGCGCCTCCACGGCGGGAGGCGGCGGAGGCTGCGACCCCATGGAGGCTACCGAATGTGCACCCACCCCCAATGCTTTAGACGCATCACACGTCGGTGTCGATGAGGTGGCCGGCGAAGTCACCGGAGTGCGGAGCTCCGGCGAGCTAGGGTTTGGAGATTTGGGGATCGGGATTGGGGGGAGGGCTCGAGTGCGAATTTATTTGTTGGAAGGGGTTTTTGAGGAAACTGCCGTTGCCGTCTATTCCCGCCTGTGTACTGTGCAGTTTCTTTGATATTTGCGGTATTGTGCATTTGTAGAGGGGGTGAAGTATAAAAGTGAGCGTTATTGTTTTGAGAGCAATTAGCTAACCCTATACCATTGGAATAACTTTTAACGGTATAGAGTGGTTGGAGGAAGAGGAGTACCTCGTCACTGGCCACCATTGCCACGCTGCCCCGGACAACTCTGCATGCCTCCTCCGCCACCCCCGCCCCCTCCACCACCATAGGTGGTCGACGGTGCAGTCGCCGCCTTGACACGCAGCCCTCCGACCCTTCCCCGCCGTTTCATCCCACCCAACCTAAACTACTACAACCTCTACTGCCACTGCCCTCCAGCTCCACCCACCACTCTCCTATCCCACCCATCCCCCTCCCTCGACCTTCTTCTATGCATGGTGGAAGGGCGAACCCGTAGCGGGGAGGCGGATTTCTCTCCTCCGACGCTAGATCCAGCAACGGCGTCCCTCCAGACTGCCAGATTTATCTGATGAGTTTTGGGTTAATGTCATGCATGAGGAGTTAGAAAATTTCGAGAGGAACAAGGTATTGTCGTTTGTTGAGCCCCTTAGTGGTTATAATGTCATTGGAACTAAGTAGGTTTTCAAGAACAAGCAAATTGAGGATGAAATTGTCATTCGAAACAAGGCTAGACTGATAGCTCAGGGTTTCTCATCATCTCACGAGTAAGTTGTATTCACCGATTTTGGTTTTGACTTGTTTCAGTGCACCTTTCCTTCGAACTGAAAAAGGTCTTAAATTTGGCCATGATTTTCATGATCGTTTGTTGGAATAGGTTCTTGATAATCTAGAGAAGATCCCTGCAAAATTTCGTGTCATTTGAATCTACGAATCAAAAATTTTATTAATTTTAGTTTTTAAACTTGATCTAATTTTACTGTTCATCGAGGAAATGTAGTACCGCAGTTATAACAAAGGTACTTTTGATTTCCCTGATTTTTCTCTAAAATTTCAGATATTTGTCTTGCTTGTTTGGTATTAGTTTCTCATTCCAATCTTCATAACTTTGTAGCTATTAGAGCGAAGGAGTGTCAAATACGTACTTTAGGAAAAATTAGAAGGCACTATTAACCTCTTCTCTATTGCCATATTCGATCTTTCAGAAGCCTTGTTGGGATGCCTATGGTGGTGCCTATGGGCTTCAAGACTCAAGAGCATCGAGCACCCACCAAAAGGGGGCACGAGAAGAAGAACCACCGTAACGACAGGCTTATACGCCCCTCCTGACGAAGACCACATTGTAAGCTTTCTTATCTCAGGACATCTTATTGATCTCCACAGTAGCCTGAAGTAGCTTCAGAGTTCATGCCAAGAAACTTGTTGGCATGAGGAACAGTTACGATGACTCCTTGCCGTTTTCGTTGTGTGTTTCGAATTTCGATCACAGGCTCCAGTGCTGGCAATGGCGTACCAGTCCGTCACCGATCACCACAAGCAACAGCCATCGATCGACGATCTAACAACGACGTGTAGCAATAAGCAGCTGGCTTATGACACGCTGGCCCATCTTTCACCAAAGCTGAAGCTCAACCTAGTGATTAGTAAGTGTGTTGTGTCCCATAACAAAAGAAGAGAGAGATGTACTATGACAACACTGCAGAAAAGGCCCCCACATTGCGAATCGAATTTGGCGAAAGTTGAATGGATATATTCGTATAAGCTGGACCAATGTGTCACTCTCTCGCTGGGGTGGGGAGACAATGCGAACTAACCTGAATGGTACGTTGTACTGAGATGGGGTGGAAAAAGCCCTATGTATTCCAGTCGATCAAGTGCAGTGACATCAGTGTCTATCTGCTAGCCTGCTTCTTGTTTTGTGCATTTTTTTTATTGTGCTATCTGCAATAGGCAAAGAATAAGAGTTTGCCTTTTTTAAAAAAATCGGTAATCATCATCAAAAGCCTGCGACTGCGAGGACTGAATATGGAGACGGGGAAAAATACTGTTAAAATCAAATGCCATCCTACTTCATTGCCAACATCAGAATTCAGAAGACAGGCGGTAGGTAACCGGCCGGCTGCTGATCCTAAATCCTACTTATTCTGAATTTATAACCAAATAAATATACGTTCTTGAAAATGATAAAATCAAGGTAATTTCAGCTGATTTTTTTTGAGTAGTTCCTGAGCCAATTCAGCTTAGGGGCTGTTTGGTTTGGAGTCCTGATGTGCCAAACCGAAATTTGGTAATGCCCTCAAATTTTGGCTAGTGTTTGGTTCAGCAAAATTTGACAAGCCCTCAGAAAAATTGGTAACGCCTTAGTCATTCAAGCCAAATGTAGGGCGTTTCGAGGGCAGCCAAATCTCCGCCAAAGAATTGGCAGGGTGCTGCTGCATGCTCCCATGACGTGGCGAAGGATGACTGGCTCCATTAAATGTATTTTTTGTTTGATTACAAGACGTCAAATGATTATTATATCACCTAAACATGGTATTCGATTTTCAATCCATTTGAACCGTCAAATTTCTTGTCACGAGATTAACAAAAACAAGACACATGTAGGCTACGTTCTATTGTTATTAAAAAGGTAAATTCTATAGGATGGTGATGAAATCTACGATGAGCGGAATGCTAAACGACTAAAAGACAATATATATAGAAGATAAGTGTAGCGGAGATAAAGATGCTATGGTGAATCTGTGATCACATAAGGCGTGAATCGAATATGCAATAATAATATACGTGATAGGGTGAAGGTAGTATCAATTGAAGAGAAACTTGTCCAATATCGCTTGGATATCTCCAACAGATGCCTTCTGATGCACCGGTACGCAATGGAAGTTTAAGACGTATCGCAAACACAAGAAGAGGTGAGGCCGATCAAGACTAACGTGGAAGGAACCAGTTAAAAAAGACTTGAGGGATTGGAATGTATCTAAAGAATTAGCTTTGGATAGGAGTGCATAAAAGTTTGCGATCTACGTACCGAAATCATGACATAAAAAGAATGTTTAGAGACGGTGTTTTAGGCTTTCTGCTCAGATGGCAGGATACAAGTTTAGGATTTCTGCCTTGTAGGTTTTATTAGAAAGCTCTCGTTTCTTTGACCTTGATGAGATTTCATTCCTAGTTTACTCTAAATTATTTGAGACAAAAGGTTTTGTTGTTATTCTTGTTGTCGTTGTAAATCCTAAATGACATGTAGTCCCATATATCAGTCACGAATAGAAGCATTTTGGCTATGTATTTGGCTTCAACTCAAACTTTGGCATGGTTACAATCCAAACACTTCAAATTCACCACGATTTTAGTAACGCCATGGTTCACAGGGGTCACAAACCAAACAGGCCTAACTATTTCACCCAACTCATGTCCACTTCCATCGTACCAAGCCATTGATCATGGATTCAACAGCTACCATACAAATTAAACTTACGACCAATTCCCAAAACATTTTCCATGCATAGCCACTGCTCACAAGGCTTTCAGCATCTTCTTCTTTTTCGAAGGGAGGGAATAAATTTCAACAAGTCATATTGTTCGCAAGCATTTTTTTTTCAGAGATGTTCACAAGCATCTGGAAAGCTGTACTTGCAGGCCGCCGAGACCAAAGGCAACGATATAGGGAGTAACTCCATAATAATGGTCAGTACGAACCTTCGACCGGCTGTGGCTGCCAGATACTACGCAGACATGGATCGACAAATGAGTAATTTTAATGGTGAGAGGTAGAGAAAGACGCAAGCTTTGAAACGGAATCCAAACACATGCCTTGGAACGAAGATGGAATTTGGAACGAACGGAGAAGAGTGATGGCGATACACAGCACTGGCTGGTCATGCCTTCACTGTCATTGCATGCATGGGCGGTAGGGGTCTGCAAACGATAAGATGGATGCTTGTCCTAGCAATTGACTGCTGCATTGATGTTGTTTGACCACACCTTGCTAGCTGCTTATTTGACTAGCTAGCTTTACTGTCATTTTCTCTCTCCCTGTGTGTGGTTGTTAGTTGATCATGATTGGTTGGACTAATAATCTTGGGGATAAGCAAAGTATTGCGTGGGTAAGCAAAGTGCCGGAATCAGACAGCAACTAAGCTGAGTGGAGAAGATGTTAATCTTCCAATTTGTGCACTACATTGTTTTGTGTAGTGGTTTGAAATGTCAGAGAGCAATTAAGCTGAGTGGAGAATATGTTAATTTTTCAATTTGTGCACAACATTGTTTTGTGTAGTGGTTTGAAATGTCAAGGAATAGTTTTTCGAGTAAAAATGGTAGTGAAAATGAGAGAAAATTGCATGCATTTTTGTGGCTAAGCGAAGTCCAGGAAGCAGAAAAATCAAATGAGGTGGAGGAGAGAAAAATTGCGTAGAACCTCATATTTTTGTCCACTTGTGGCGACTAGCTCCAGGATCAAGCAAATGAGTTATTTGACCACATCTATGTAAATCCCAGTTTTATACATTTTTGTTAATTTGATGAATCCAATTTTAAAGGATTATATTTGATAGTTGGCTTAGAGATATAAGAATTCAAAATGATTTTCACCAAAACAAAAAAATCTAGGCCTTTATTTTGTGGACCCAATTTTAAACGCTTAGATTTGATAGTTGGCTTAGATTAATATTAATTGAAAAAAATAAACAAATAGATAAGTAAATAAGAATTTCGACATTTGAAATTTGTAAAGAAATTTTGTATGCTATACAATACAACACTACACCACACAATTATATGGGCCAAACGGCTAGTTTTTAAAAAATTCTGAAGGATAAATGATCTTGGTGTCTAAGGAATACTTAACTTTTCTTTTTTTAAAATATTTTTTCCAACCCTTAGATCCTCGATCCATCGGCCCATCCTATTGCTTTCTCCTCTAAAAAAATTGAGTGTTGTTGAATGGTGAATCCAACGTTTATTTTATCAAGTTATGCAGATCACAATGATTCATTGTCTTTTCTTTAATCAAAATGTGAATAACTGCCTATATCAAACTTTATAGAAGGTATTTCGCATAATTATTAGGAAAAGTATTTTTTGGTCCTCGCTCTAGTTTAATTTATATCTGCCATTTACAAAACTAGTCGTAGAACCTATCCTCCAAATGTTAAAACCAGTACAAATCACATCTAGATGGTATTATGAGCTAGTTTTGACACATAGGCTACCACGTAATCACTTGAACCCACATGTCAGCTCCTACTCTTCATCTTATCTCTTCTCTCTTGCTCTCGATATTCATCCTCCTCTCTTGCGCTACCGACGTTCAAGGCGAACGTCCCAAAGGTAGAGGGATGTCACGTACGAACTGGGGCACGACAACCTCAACGCATGCCTCTACTGGCTGTGCCACCTCAGCGCAACCAACGACGCAGTGCTCTTTGTCGTGGTGTACTTCCACGGCAATGGCTTTTGCCTTGGCTCTAGTCGTTGGCCCAACTTACACGCATGGTGCCTCTACCCCTTGCCTCCGAGCTCCCCATCGTCATGCTCTCCTTCGACTACCACCTTTCCCCCGAGCTCCACCAAGACGATGAGGCTAGTGGTATCTTCTTGAGCTTGGCCAGGAGTTCGCTTGAGAACACATCGAGTCGATATATCAATCCAGTGAGCTGCTTCATCATCCGTTCATGTCATATCATGTTCCACCGCTCACTCCTTCAACCCCCAAGTTAATTTGATTATTTTGCTCAAAGTGGCCGGCAATCGGGTTTCTTCTCTGTCGTTTTTCGTTCGAGTTTCACAGTTGTCGTCTTTGGTGAGTCTCTAGCTAATTAACTCATACCCGAGAATCCCTTCATCAGGTTCTACATTTTGACACACTCAAATATCTATTTCATCCACTGTGCTATCGCACCCAAGAGCATCTGAACTGTGGCTGCTGTCATGTCCACCTCCACCTTGTCTTCGTTGCACAAACACCTAAACCACCAGCACCGTTGAACTACACATGAACAGAGCATTCCGTTTTGGTATTGATCTTGCCCACGCAGGCTATCCCCCGTTGCCTCCATGGAGGCCCAAGGCGCTGCATGTCATCCTTTCATTCTCTCCCAGGCAAGAAGAATATGTCTTCTTTCTCTCCCTCTTGTCACATATCACTTAAAAATGGGTCCCACATGGGCCTGTTGCTAAGTGGCAACTACGTCACTCGAAACCACCAACAAAACCGGCTAAGGGACTAAATTTACATTGATTTTGATTTTATGGAGGTGGGTTCTACCTGATTTTGCAAATGAGTGACAGAAATTAAACTAAGATAGAAGTTGAGAGACAAAAATATATTTTTCCTGGTTATTACAAAGCTGAAATATAATGTACTAACTTACAAAATCCGATGAAACAAATTAAAGAAGGTATATTCTTTCCTGGCAACCAACCAGGCAACGTTTTATCAAACTCTTCCACGTACTCATCTCGGATAAAGCTGAACTAGCTAATAGCTAGTGGCATTTGTTTATAAGTGCAAGTGAACAAAAGAATAATTTCTAGGGCCTTTCCCCTGTTCCTATCCATCTGCACCATCTCAATAGTCTAACCCTCTTGAAACCTCAAATCAAGGCAACACTAGCCAATTAACCTTTTTCTGTGTTTCAAACTTCAGTCAGGCACACATCACATGCACTTGCCCTAGCTTTCTCAACGAAAAGATTCCTAGCCTTGGTAAGGGGGCAAACAACCGTGCACACACTTACTCCTCTGCGTGCACATACACATATACGTACACTAGGAATGTATTTCAGTACGTACTTTCAGATCTGGTTAATCACTTTCACGATTGTGCCCAAATTGTTCTGTGAGGCCAATGAGGTCATGCATGCATGGCATTGTGATGTGTGTCCCCTAGAGACTCCGCACATATGGCTTGCTACCATTTTTAAGTGATTACTCGGCTCGTTTCGGCTTTAGCTTTTGACTTCTAACTTATTTTTCACTATTTATAAATTTCATATTTTTCTGAACTTTTGATTTTTTGTTGAGCTTTTTTGCCGGTTATTTTTTCTTGTATTTGTTTGTATTATACGTAATGGGCTAACATATTTTTTTAATTTTTTTAATTTTATTATGCTAAATAAGACTCTGTCAGCTACATTGTTTTTTCAGTCAGCTACAGTGCTTTTCAACCATAAGCCACCCAAAAAAAGTCCAAATAAGCACCACCTACAACAAAGCCGTACTAACGCACATATAAGACACCACACACTCATACACATATTTATGTGGATGCGTCTAACGCATATGCTAGAGTAAGGTGGAGACGTGTGAGAGCACGGACGAACACTTTGACTAATGAACGTACCTACGTGCCTGTATACTCTGAGGGGCACTATAGCTTGCTGTCTTGAGGATGAACAATTAAGCTCCTAGTGTAGATCAACTTGGGTTGGAATTGGAGTGCTCAAAATGGATTTCAAAAGGAGTTGAAATGGTTGTTTAACCGAAGAGTGGATAGATTAGTTAGATTCCTAGTGCAGGGGTCGACGCGGGAGTTGTAAAACTCAAGGGTAATGCACGGTTTTACCTAATAAGTACGTGTGCATGAGAGCCTGTGCATCTATCAGATCATTTTCTGGTCACAAAAGAGGGACATGTTAAGATACATGTAATCAAACTTTTCAAAATTTGGCTACAATATTTTTATAAATATTTAGATTGGGTATATGAAAATGATATGTGTATATTTGTCTCAAAAAGGTATTTTTATAGTATCATAGTTTTGATATGTTTTATAAATATATCGCAAAAGAAGTTAGTGATCAAAGTTGCGATTTTAGAACTGTATCGCCACTCTTTTGTGATTATATGGATTAATAACTATGCATATGTATGTTTTTAGTTCATTTAGATTAAGATTAAAAAGATGTTTTACTATACTTTGCACAAGGACGGGATAGAATACATTTATTTTGTTAAACTTAATTTTTTTTATGTCAAACAATATATACATAGTAGTAGCTATTCATTTGCATAAGTACTAAAAATGATATTAGAGGCAAAGTGGAAACAAGAGATGTTGAGTGAAAAAAACAAGAGATTGCCTATGAAAAGAAGAAAAAAGATAATACTACTCCTACTCAACTAAGAAAGAAAAGTAAAGTTAAATAGATATAGAAATACTCCACCATATCAAATTACGGTGCTAGTGGTAGTACTTTTGAATGGGCACCATAAAATTAGCTAATGTAAATAGACCCTAATAGCATTAGCATTGGAACGATACTAAATTAAGTGATTACTATATAATTATTGGTATAGCCTGTTTAGTCTAAAGAGTACACATCTGATCAAATTAAGGTCCTATAGTAGGCCAAAAATTCAGTCCACTAAAAATTAAGGTCCTATAGTAGGCCAAAAATTCAGTCCACTAACACATGCTACCACAGTAAACAAGCAAGATGTTCAAAGGTGGACCCGGTTGAACCGGAGCAGGCAGCAGATGACCCTGCAGGGCAGGGCAGGGCATGCAGATGCAAAATTACGAAACAGCAGGCCGGGCAGAACGAGAAGGAATAAAAAAAGAGAGAGAGAGAGAAAAGGTCGGAGGCAAGCAAAGGCGTTCAAAAAGAGCTGGGAGACCGGGACGCTGTCGTTGAACACGCCGGCCGGCCCTTGCATGCTGTGCATGAGTTTTCGCGCGCCTACAGTGGTAGCCAGCCTCCGGACCGAGCGTACGCAGACGAAGACCACGTATCACTCTCTCTCTCTCTCTCTCTCTAGATCTCTTCACCCGTCGAGTAAAAACGAGACCTTTCAGTCTCGTGCAGCCAAATCACGCAGCAGCAGTACCTCTTCTCTCACACACGCATTGACACATGCATGACTGCATGAGAGAGAGATGAGAGAGAGACGTAGGGATAGATACTGGGATAGCCTCTTCTCATCTGGGTATTACTCGCCGCCTTGTGCTACGCGCTGTAAAAGAAAAAAAATACTCTGACTTAACGTCTCGATGCAAGCACTACTGCACTCGCGGTCGGCGAGAAAAGACGTGCAGACGCCATCGACGGCCCCAGGGCCGGCCGGTGGGTCAAAGCCTCAGAGGTGTGGAGGAGGAGATCTCGAAGCATGCACTCCATGGAAGAGAAAGCTTGTGCTTTCACTGTGTAGCTTTTCAGTTCCCATCCCTCTTCAGCTCGAAAGTGCCGGGTCTACATACAAAATGAATTAAAGAATGTGAAGGACCATATAGAAAGATACATGATATTATTGTGATAAATTATTATAATATTTATATAGTGGTCACTTGGTTTTGCAAAGATTATATTTGATTTAGACTGTTTTCTGAAAATGTCAAGAAAATCGAAAGTACCGCAGGTATTAGTGTGGTAGTTCCGCTTTACGGAAGAACCGCAGGCATAAGTGCGGTAATACCACTCGGCGGAAGTACCGAGTTGAGTTGGGTGTGTTTTTCAGAGAGGTTTAGGTGAGATTTTCAATGTGCGGATGTACTGCTTTGGGAATGGTAGTACCGGTATGGTAAGTGCAATACTTCTGATCTTCCCAGAAAAATAGAATTTTGGGAAATTAAGTCATAGATTAAGTTGGTTTGACCTGGGTCATTGGATTAAATGTGCATGATGCATGTCTTGGCTAATGTATATCAAGTGTTGAAGAACTTATGCCTGGAAACGATTTCTTTGTCTTTGGATGTGCAGAGTTGCTTGAAGTCAACCGTGGTCAACGGTGGGGATTAGGGGCTAGGCTGATGGAGGAGTTGAGGCCTAGGAAAGTTTTGGGCTGAGGCTATAGCTAACGCGTGCCATGTTTCAAACAGAGTTTTTCTTATAGCACACTTGCATCGCACTTCTTATGCCTGATTTTACTGTAGCAACGGTCAGACCGCCCTTATACTAGCGGTCAGACCGACATTTAGAGGCCGGTTTGATCACCGGAAAGGGTTATGTTCAAAGTTTTGTTATCTTGAGCTAGTTGATTTGGGGTTTTAACTGAAAATTCTATGTTCTACACCTCTGTAGGTGTTTGAAGATAGAATCTTGAATACTTGGGGAAAAATTTTTGAATTAGTATCATTCACCTCATCTATTGTCATCTTTGGTCTTTCAGAATGCAAAGAAGGGGGGAAAGGAAAAGATGAGAAGCCAATGCAGCACCTTCTCTTTCTCTTGTTACAAGTTTTTTCAATGGTTCCATTCATTAAAAATGGACGGCCGGTCTATATAGGAAAGTGGAGGGAAAAAAATAGGCCGCATGCATAACCACTCATTCTTCGATTTTTCTAGCGTGCAGTTCAACCGAAAAGATAACACAACTTACTTGATCGGTACCGCAGAGCATGCATGGTAGCTAAAATGGAGCCAAACTGATGGATCATTTCGTCGGGGCAATCAGATAGACGACAACAAGAAGAGTAACGCCTAGGCTGTTGGTTTGGTTGGAACTTCAATCTCCATGATGGCATCAGACTGGTCCACGCTTGGACTCGACTCGATGACAGATAGTACCGACCTAACGACGCATGATTGCTGGAGTGGCTGGCTAGCTAGCTAGCCTGTTGGTCCAATCCAACCAAACCTAACAAACTACCTTTTACTATTGATGAATGTACGCTTTGGAAGGAGGTGATGAGAGCCGACTAGGTGAGGTGCCTTTGCACTGCACGCACGAAGAAAGAGCGCGCAGAGAGGCATTGATCAATGGTAAAACTCCGGCTTTTGCAAGCTGACACAGACGTTACAAGTAGTGTACAAGCCAACGCAAATGCTACGAGTGCGGCATGCACTCGTGAAGTAAGTACCGCAGAATTTCCGAAGAGATTATAGCCTTGTTCTTTGATCTTTTGGCTTCTCCCAAGATCGATTTTGGTTTCTTTAAAAGTTGAAACAAATAAAATAATTTTTTAAAACAAATTCTTCAAACGGCTTCTCAAACTAAAACAGTACGTATACACTATCTATATCGACACCTACACTATCTATTGTCAACTTCAGAAATATAAAAAAATTATAAATCACAGTTAAAAACTATTAAAACTATTGATCACATATAGGCGTGCCCCGAGGAGTTCCTGTGACGCGACCCGGTCCATCTCGCACGCTCCCCGCTCTCCTCGCACGTGTACACGGCTCTCGGGGCCACCCACTGACACGTTCGCATCTTTGAAACACACGCCTCTCTCTCAAGTACTAAAAAAAAGCAATAAAAAGAAAAGTCACAGGGCAAGCGTACCTAGATCCAAACCCCCTAAAAAAACTGCCGGTCAAAGTGTCAAACCTGCCGCCCCTCGCGTGGGCCCCACCCCTCTTGGCTGCCCCACCTCTCTCTCTTATACCAACCCCTCCCACCTCGCCTCCCCTCACAACCACGGCAGCAGCAGCAGCCATGAAGCAGTGGAAGTCCCTCGTGGCGCTCCACTCCGCCGCGCCCTCCTGCTTCCCGCAGCCACCGTCCCCGTGCCCCTCGCCGCCGCGGGAGGCGGAGGACAAGGAGCATCAGCAGGCGGCGGCGGTGAGGCTGGTGGGGTGCGACGGGCGGGTGCGGACGTACCGGCGGCCGGTGACGGCGAGGAGCTGATGCAGCAGCACCCGCGGCACCTGGTCTGCCGATCCGACGCGCTGCTCATCGGGGAGAAGATCCCGGCCGTGGCCCCCGCCGAGGAGCTGCAGCCTGGGCAGGCCTACTTCCTCCTCCCCGCCCACCTCTTCCACTCCGTCCTCTCCTTCGTCTCCCTCGCCTCCTCCCTGCTCCTCCTCCTCTCCACCTCCTCCGCCTCCGCCGGCAAGAAAGGCAGCTCCCCCCGTCCCTTCGAGCTCCTCCGCACCGACTCCGGCACCCTCCAGATCAAGTTCTCCGACGAGTTCCTCGTCGACGACAACGACGCCGCCAAGGAGGGCATCGACGGCAAGGCCAAGAAGCCGGCCGTGCTGCGCGGGGACGAGAGGCTGGAGAAGGAGTACGAGGAGCTAGTCGGGTACGGCAAGGCTCGGCGGTGGGCGCCCAAGCTAGAGACCATCCAAGAAGTGGTGGTCGCCGCCACCGTGGCAGCCTCCTCCGCCGACGGCGGCGCCAGGGGCGAGAGGAGGAAAGGGAGGGGCCTGCCGTTCCTGGGGAGGCTCGGGAGCCGGAGGCGGCGGGAGGCGACTACCACCACTCTCGTGTGCGGCAATGGCAGCGCCGTGGCATGCTCCGGCTAGCTAGCTAGCTTGGGATGATTGATTAGTCTCCGGGAGGGTAATTAAGATGTGGGTTTAGCTGATGACGCAGGAGCGGTGCTGCAGCATCCTCATTTGTAATTACAGAAAATTTTGGTGCTAATTTGTACATGGTGTTCGTACCGATGGAGCAAAACTTTCTCTAACATTTTGTTTTTTTAGAGCTACTACCACACGGTATATTGTCCTAACAACATTTCTCCCCTTTGCCGCTGCTGCCCCTCACCTCCCTCTCTTCTCTCCCGAAATGGCACCGCCACTCCCTCCCCATCCACCCGCCTTCTTCTCCAGCATCGATCGTCGCTCTCCTGTCCCTCTCTCTTCTTTGCACCTGCTGCCCTCCCCACCTTCTTCTTCAACACCGGCCATAACTCCATACTCCTCCACCACCAACGACAGGCGGCGACCGTGTAGCCTTGCCACGCCACCCTCTCCCTCCCACCATCTTTATCCCACCCAATCTAAAATTCACTGTGCCGCCGCCTCATCATGCTGTCCTTCAGCATCACCCACCACTTTCCATTGTCGCCCACCGTTGAATCACCGTCTCTCTGGCCTCTCTTTACAACCAGAGGCGCACAGTAAATCCGTCATCGACAGCCCCAACATTTTTGTCGATAGACCTCCATCATCGTCCTCGGGTGCTCCGTTGGTGAGTGAGAGAGAATAAATCCGCCGTTGTTCTGTCGGTTTGAATTTAGAGCAAGTACAATAGTATAGCCAACTAGTGGCTATAATATTTGTCCATTTCATCTATAGTCTTCAAAAAAATAGTTCATACAATAAGATAGATATTACAATAACTACTTGGCCTCATATGTAAGAGAGTGAAATGCATATTTTTACGTGCTATAGCTAGTTGTAATTTAGTAGCCAGCTTCCTTCTCTCTCTTCCTTTCTCTCTTTGCCACGTAAGATTTGGTTGATATTATATTTGCTATAGCCTGCTGACTAAGGCTTATTGTATCTGCTCTTACAAGGTGGCTGTGTTGAAGTTTCTCTCTTTTTTTAAGATGGTGTACCACCGGCATCTCTCGCTCGCATTCCTTGTGTGCGCACACGGATTGACGAATGACGACTGCTTTCGCGTGTTTCTTGGCGGACACTAACGACACGTGTAGAAGAAGACGAGGGCATTACAAATTCAGCAGACATGAACATCACTGTGTTTATTAGCTGCTGTCTAATACTCATGCCGTCATCAGAACACACCCAAACTTCGTCTCTCTCAGTCTACACCGTTCGATCTTGACCATCGATCACAGTTTCAGCCCAGACCTCCCGTCATCAATCGGACGGCCTAATTACATGGCCCCAACGGTAGGTCGGAGCTTGATCATAACGAATTCGATGTCGTTTTTAGTCTGTACCGAAGCCATCAGGGATTAACACGAACACGAATCTAATTAGTACTGGCAGCTTACATCAGCACCCTAGCCAGGAGGTACAAGTGGCAGCAGGTACGTAGATTACACGCTGGTCAAAAAATGCTCGTCATGTTAGGCGCAAAAAAAAAAAAAGGAATCACCGTTGTGTTATCCTTATCCACTGCCTCTCCAGTATTCCAAACGGAAAGGAGCAAAAGATTCGGATATTCCTCCATGCATTTCGTAATCTTACGTACCTTCTACTCAACTAGCTGCGAGAAATTGCAGGAGATGCATGCGACGCGTGAGTGGAGACTGGAGGTAGCAAAACGGGTTTGACCAGGGTCAGCATGGAGGGAGCTAGCGCCATGAGCTGGGCAAATGCGAATTAAAGGCGACGAGAGAGAAAGCACGTTCTCCGAGGTAAACAAATCGGAAATGATGCTTCCAGCTCACTCCGCTCCTCGCATCGATCACGCAGCTCCTCCGATGACCCGATCCGATCCAACCCCAAGCACACTGCACCGCTCACTTGATTCCCTTTAATTTGCTTGCTAATTAATCACCTTTCTTAATCACTAGTAGTAGCTGGTCAAAGCTTAGACCTCTCCTTTGCTTTGCGTGGACAGTTGGGTTTGTTAGGAAATGAGTATGCGAGCTGTGGCCCAAAACGTATACTAACACAAGAGAGCATTCTATTGCTACGCGTACATAAGTATTTAAAAATACTTATATTTTAAGCTTTTAAATCTGTATCTAATAGACATCATCCTCTTCTCAATTATATAAATCCCCTCACTCTACCCCATCGACCTCTTCACCATCGTCGCCTTACTTGCGGCCTCCCACATCGCCTCGTCGGTGAGCCCCACCGGCGTCCATCTTATCCGCCGTTCCCTCCCAGCCACCTGCATCCTCTCCCTGACCTACACTTCCACCCTCATTGGCATGCCACGCTTCCTTCACCACACCATCGCCGTCCCTGGTGATGTCGTGGCCCGCCGATGAGCCCTACCCGCCACCGCTTTTGCCTCCCGATGCAGTAGCTGGTGTTACTTGCTGACGCATATTTTCGCCTAACCTAACTCGACTCCACGCTCGAGTGTTGTTCACCCGTCAGCTGTTGTCCACCACCCTCCTTCAACCCGTGACACCGACGGCGCTACCGCCACCTCACCATCCCAACACCGGTTTGTCACTACTCACTACCCTTGCCTCCCTCTAATTTTTAGGGGGCGTCGATGAACCTAATCTGAACCTAAACTCTAACCCTAACTCGTCGGAGTCAGAGAAGGAAGTGGAGTATGAATCTTGAGGCAAAATTATATGATAAGAAATTTGAGTGTTCCATCCTAAAAAGACACTCAAGTACTAGTTAGCAATTCCATGAATGAAATGTTACGAGAGAGATGGCTGACACGTGAGATCATGATGTAAGATAAAGCAACCGAGGGGCTCGTCTGTCGGTAAGGAGGGCTATTCTGAATTCCGTCTCTAGGTTTGCACGTGGCTTGGAGTGTGGTGGTACTGTTTGAGAAAATGAAAAATCACGTGCAGCACGAGTGCGCTAAGCCGGTCCAAGCAACTCTACACTGTAAGATTTCTCCTTTGCTTCGCTTAAACGCATTAGGAAAATGAGTACTATAGCTCGCAAATGGCACCAATCAGCTGTCATTGCTAACCTAGACTTAATGGAGTAAGTATACTGTTAATAGTCTAACACACAATAGCACTGCATTGTGTATCGGTACGCGTACAAATGGAAATTAAGTTTTGACCCAACGGTCAAAGATGGGGCCTCCCCAGCCTTGGATACGGGGCTTGCAGTTGCAGCCTCCGTTATCTGCTCCATCATCCGCCCCGCGATGTTTATCTAAGCCATAGATCAACTTGTGCCATTGGCTGCGATCAAATTGGCTTATGAACAGTGCTCATGGCTTATTTGGCACTATTTATAAGTTTCGTCTTTTTCTGAAATTTTTGTTTTTTGTTGAGCTTTTTTGTCGGTTCTTTTTTTTCCCGTATTCGTTTGTATTATACGTAATGGGCTAACATATTTTTTTTATTTTTAAATTTTTTTTAAATTTAATTATGCAAAATAAGCCTATGTCAGCTACAGTGCTTTTTTCGGCCAGCTACAGTGTTTTCAGCCATAAGCCACAGGCTTTTAAGCCAAAACGATCACCACCAATATATAGATAGCATGGTACTAGCTACCAAGTGTCTAATTGTCTATTGTGTAGTCAATCAGTAGAGGTACGTGTAGTATTATATGCAGTGCGCTGTAGCTTTTAGCCACTATAATGTGCAAAAACCAGCAGATGAAACCTAGATCTACTTTTGCTTTTAACTTTTCCCTTCCCTTTAACTTTCTTTGCCCCGGCCGGCCTTTTTCCGTTCGGTCATACTCCTACCGTGCTAGTTAAAATAGAGACCCCTTCTTTTTAATTTTTAACTTATGATTTTACTCAAATAAACAAACAAACGAAGTGAGTTCTCTGTCACTTTTTTGAAACTGTTTATCGAAATAACCTTTCAAAGTAGTTTATCGGCATTTAATTCATTCGCATAAGTACTCGTGCTAGAACAAAAAATTATTAGACATAGCTATAAACCATAAGCAATAGAAAAAAAAAGAACCCACCTGCATCGAACAGATGCCTGACATTATACGACTACATCTTTATCCAATATTAGCTAGGTTCCTATATGAACTTACCTAGAACAGTGCACACGGTGGTGACCACTGTTGGTGAAGATGATGGATCAGGTCCACTTTCGCGCGCTGTGAGCCATCTGATAAATTGAGGAATGGTTGTCAGTTCAACCCAGGAAAATTAACTTACAGTGATATTAAGGGCATATTCATATTAGTTGAGCAGATATCTTTTGTCTATAGCTAATAATTTTAGTTAAAAAAAATAAATAATAGTGATTAAAAATAATTTTGAAAAGAAGAAGACGAGCCGTGAGAAAGTGAGAAAGATATATGTGTGAGATAGGAGCGAGAAGAGTGTAGTGTATGATGCGCTTATGATTTTCTACCTTATCTCTGAAGTAAAACAGAAATAAAAGAAATAGGAAAACTGTTTTAAAAAATCAGATGTTTATATTAGCTTTGGGTTTAATCTAAGTGAGGGACGACAGGCAGGAGTCCGAGGAAAATTTATGTATTTGCCACCCTTACGACTCGGGTGGCAACGGATTTGCCAACCGGGCCCGTTGTCAGTGACTCAGGTGACCCCACATGTAAGTGACAGAGTTTCGATGGCAATCTTAAGGGTGGTAAAAACATGAATCTCCCGGAGTCCGATGGAAACATTTGATCCCTATTGAAATTAACTTTTGAGATTCGTGCGTTCTAAATAGGGCCTAGCTAGATGGGCGGCTAGCTCACGGTGAAGCTGGCACGTTTGCTCCGAGAGAGGAGTTTGCACACGCTAATATACGTCCAGTGTGTTACCACTCAGGTATTATTTGTAAGAAGAAGAGAAGAGGAGAGAAGACGACACGTACGCACGTAGAAATAATTGCACATTCCACCCACAAAAAGACACGTAATACTTCCTTTCTAGCCTCCTTTCTCTCGCATATTCTCGGCCCCCGATCCTCTGCTTAGACCGCATAAAAAAAATCCTCTGCTTAGATCCGGGCCAATGGATGACCATGCAATACACGATCACACGGTCAAAGTCAAACGTACACGTGCCCTACTCCTACGTTGCAACCGCCGGTAGAACATGCTACAGTGCTTCTCCCTTGTGGCCCGGTTAAAAACGTACGTAGCATATCTCAATATTATTTTCAGACGTGTCAGGCCCTGAACTAAAATCACTGGTTCAGACTATTACTCCCATGATCAGCCGTGGGCTGGGCTTGGGGCCAGACCGGGCTTCGGGATGAGCCTGAAAAAGCCCGGTCCGAGCCTGACTAACGGAACCAAGCCTGAAGCGGGCCGGAAAACTGGGCCAGACAAAGCTGATGTTGCACGATGGCGGTCGGCAAACGCTTCGATTGCACGATTTGGTGAAATCAATGCCTTTTCGGCCGCCCGCGCTCCGCTATTGTGGATCTGACCCCCTCCTTGCGCAATGCCCGGAGTGGTGCCCTCACGCAGTCGAGAATCGTGTGAGCTGGGTTTGGTCGCTAGATGTGTGTATATCATACGTACGTTACGTACATACATACATACGTTGCAGTACTTCATTACTAAAGGCCTGTTTGTTTCAGCTTCCGGCGGTGCGATTACTCTCGAATCAGCACTTCCCAAACAATCAGATTTTCATCCAGATTCTAAGTAGCCAGAAGCTACAGAATCCAGAAAATGAACTAGTAGCCAGAAGCTGGGGTTATCCAGCTTCTCCAGATTTTGACTAGCTGGATACTCACTAGCTACTTATCAGAATCTACAGCTAAAACAAACAGGTTCTAAATAATTCTGAGTAATTACAGAGATTACTAACGTCTCCTGAAATAGGGACATTACAAGACCCTTATGCATTCGCTGGTGTTCCACTGTTTCGGCAAAAGCTGCGGGATCAAGCGACCCCGCAGCTCGTAAGACTACTAGCTAGCATACTTGTCGCTGGTAGGAGAGCTTTCGTGCATGCCTTGATGCAACATTGTTCTTGACATTTCCTGAAATAATTTTACGTATTGTTTCATTGTTCTTAATCTGCTCCTTATATAAGACCAAAACTATTTACGTTGCTTCTTCCTTACTTTCATGGGATTCTTCACAAGAGAAGCATCAAACTTGCCTTTCTGGACTTTTGTTCTATTCTATTTTTAGCCATGCACATTCCTCCTTTCTTTGCACCCCAATGACAACCACAATGTGCTATACCTCTTATGGATAGCACAGTGTCTCCTCCTATGGATAGCACATTGCCCTCCCTCCCTCTCCTCTCACCTCACCCCAATTCTGACCGTTTTGCGAGGGCGGCCCATGCCGCTGGGGTGACGACGCGACACGGCGATCACCGGGGCACCGGAGATGAAGGGGAGGACGCTTTTCAAGAGCCCTCTCCCCCGCAGCCACGTCTCCGACGCCTCCAGCTCGGCCGCCGTCGCCACCCACCGCCTCTACCAAGTCTGGAGAGGAAGGAATGTACGTGATTAAGCTCCTCAATCCTCGGATGTCCATGGAAATTCCCGCGTTCGAAACTGAGCGTTTGTTAAGTAAATAATGAAACAAACACGAAGCTGCCGATATTGAGATGGGTACATGCATACTCGTGATAGTTGTCTGGTTGGTTTGATTGTGCGGCAGAAATTCCTCCTGGGCGGGCGGCTCATCTTCGGGCCGGATGCCAACTCCATCGTGCTCACCGTGTCCCTCATCATGACGCCGCTCGCGCTCTTCGTCGCCTTCGTCTCATTCAGACTCGCCGACCTCATTGGCAAGCCGCTCGGCCCCCTCGTCCCGGCGACGGCCATGGCCGTCGGCGCATTCGTGAGTCCGTGACACCACCGTCAACGATCGATCCATACCTCCATTGATGTCTGGAGCAAACTAAGCACGAATTAACACGACCTCATTACGGATCGATCGGCACGCATGCATGCAGGATGTGATCGTGCTGGTGCTCACGTCGGGGCGGGACCCCGGGATCATCCCCCGGAACGCGCGGCCGCCGGAGCCTGACGACGCCCAGCTGGACAGCGCCGCGTCCCCCGCGGCCGGCTACGGCGGAGTCGGATCGTCGGGGTCGCTCCCGCCGACGCGCGACGTGTACGTGAACGGCGTGGTGGTGAAGGTGAAGTACTGCCACACGTGCCTGCTCTACCGGCCGCCGCGCTGCTCGCACTGCTCCGTCTGCAACAACTGCGTCGAGCGCTTCGACCACCACTGCCCCTGGGTCGGCCAGTGCATCGGCAAGGTACACGACTTCCGAGGCGCACAGATTGAACTGTCGCGACAAGCGCCCGATCATTTCTTTGTCATGTGCATGCAGAGGAATTACAGGTTCTTCTTCATGTTCATCTCGTCGACGACGTTCCTGTGCCTGTACGTGTTCGGCTTCTGTTGGGTGAACCTGCTTCTCATCGCGCGGCTGTACAACATCAGCCTCGGCCGCGCAGTCATCGAGTCGCCGGTGTCGGGGTTCCTCATCGTCTACACCTTCGTCACCTCCTGGTTCGTCGGCGGCCTCACCGCCTTCCACTCCTACCTCATCTGCACGAACCAGACGACGTACGAGAACTTCCGGTACCGCTACGAGGGGAAGTCCAACCCGCACAACCGCGGCGTCGCGGCCAACTTCGCCGAGATCTTCCTCTCGCCAATCCCGGCGAGCAAGAACGACTTCCGGGCCAGGGTCGTCGTCGACCCTGCGGCGCTCTACTTCGGCCCGCCGTCGGGGCAGTACTCGCTGGGCCCGCTCTCGTCGGAGTCCAAGCTCAGCTTCAACACCAGAGGCAGCCTCAGCTTCGACATGGCCAAGGCCAGCTTCGATCTCGACTACTCCACCAAGCGCACCAGCGTCGCCTCCTCCGACTTCGGCGACATATACGGCGGCGGTCTGGAGGGCGCGCTGGACCGATGCGCCACGCCGCAGCCGCGGCACTCTATCTTCGGCGGCGGAGGAGGAAGGCCGAGCAGGAAGGCGGACGACATGGGGGCGATGGCGGCGGAGTTCGGGATGGAGTACGGCGGCGCTGCCGGCCAGCCTCGCTGGAAGGAGTTCGAGGCTGTGTGACCGATCGATGCATTGCACGCATGGTCTTCATGTGATGCCCATTCTTGGGACTGCAATTCGCATGTGTTTTTGGCCGCCTTCCTCGTGTGTTGTGTTGCATGTATATACAGTAGTAGCAGCTTCATCAGCTTAAATTTCCCCCTCCTGTTTGCGAACGGGATGGTGGTTTAATTTGCGTAGCATTCTACTACCTGTTATTGTAGATCAAGGTGACGTATACATACATATACACACATGAGCTGGTGTCTGGAATCGAACGATGATTAGAAATATCGGCGGCGGACGCCAGACTAAAATGTAGCCGATGCTCGCTAAAGAATTTTTTTGAGCTTTTGCCTTCTCCAAAAGTTAAAACAAATAAGACGATTTTTTTAAAAACGAATTCTTTAAACGATTTCTCAAGTCTAAAATCATACGCGTTGTTCATATTGACGTCTCCATCGTCCGCTACCGTCTCAAAAAATATAACAAAAAAACCATCCGCTACAACCAAAAAAATATATGCCACAGTGCATAATAAAAGGGCCTTTGTGTAACAGTATGTCCCGAAAGTGCAATCCGTCCAGTGCGGCAGGAGCTGGAGGGTCGTGGAGGTGCGCTGGCCGGAGCCGGTGCTCTATCGATCCTCTGCGTTACTGAAGAGAACACACCTGCGCTGTAGTTTAACACTCCAGGAAATAACCATGGACGCTTGATTGACCCCACAGATCGATAAATAGTCCTGGACGTACCTCCTCAACATACATCTAGCCAGACTAAAAAAATGCATCTGGCCAGAACAAGAAACATCCGTATCTGACCGCACCTTCTCTCTTTGGCAGGCATGCCAATATGAAATGCGTGCAGTTATGCAGAGCTCCATGAGCGGCAGGCAAAGCTTGGCAGGTAAATTATGAGGTACAAGCAAATAATCTAATTTACATAGCAATGAATGAGAAAGCAATTGATTCATCTACTTAATTGTAGGCCATCTGACAACCCAATTAACAAAGCATGGACAACTCCAGTAAGCCATCTTCGTTGGTTCATGAGCTAGTGCATGCATGCAAATCAAGGCACTGTGGCTTGCTTGGCTTCCCTCCTTCCCCGAAGGCTTTCTTTGGCATGAATGGTGGACATGAAGCCTCCGACTCCAAGAGATAGCCTTCAAGGGAGAGAGGGATCCAAGAAAGCCGTGCCGCTTATGATCACTTAAAAGAGTTTGAGGAGTGGTGAACACTACTGAATATGTGCAAAACACATGGAAATGGAAGCTAAGTTTGTAGCAGTATATATATTGTTCAGAAAGCTACTATACATGCATTAAACTAGTGTGACCAAAACAAAAGGAACAACAGAATCCTAAATTAAAATCAAGAAAGAGATAATTAAACTGTGGGGTGATAAAATAATTAATGCAGATTCAACTAACTGCTCAGAAAGTAGAAAGGGACGTAAGCTTTCCCACCATTAGTTGTAGAAAACTTGGGATATAGTACAATGTTATCGTCTTTTGAGCTTTTAGCTGATGGTATCTGACTGTGCCGATCAATTGGTCCAGCTCATAGTTACAATTGATTCCCACTTACAAGTTTAACCATCAACGGTTATGCCAATTTAGAGTAGTCACCTATAATAGAGCTACACACTAGTGATCAACTTTGTAACAAAAGATGTAGCTAAGTATCCACTTTCATGGGTGTGTGTTCACCTATTCTTAAACGTAGAAGGGACACCTATGTATAGGCAATTTACATGCCAACACAATCTCTTCAAAATTGAGCATAAAAGCACAACTATAAGTTTGCCAGAATTGCTAAGGATGGCTGTTAGTGGTGGTCAAATTGAATGTTGCCGAAGTTGTATAAAATGTTGAGGTACAAGGAGCTATATGCATGCAGTGTCAGTTTGCATCATATATACATAGAAAATCTGCACACAAAACATTATAGAGCAAGGGGCAGATTTGGATCATACATAGCTGACAATGTTGTTCTGATCCTAGCAATTCGATAATAACTATAGAGCAAGGGGCAGATTTGGATCATACATAGCTGACAATGTTGTTCTGATCCTAGCAATTCGATAATAACATCTGCATTGGTATAAAGAAGTACATATGCACCAACAGCATTCACCCATGCATACAGCAATTAGACAAGAAAATCTCGCTGGGCGATCAATCGATCGTCGTATTACAGGCACAAGTGACCCTTCGGTTCCAAGAGAAGCCAAAGGCTTCTCCACCAATACAAAGAAGCACTAAGGGAAATATCCATAAAGTAACTTTGGAGCACAATTGGTAGGATAAGTGGTTGCTCGTCAGTGTCAGTATCTCTTGAGGACTTCTTTTGCTGTCCACCATATCTCTGAGAAGCCCATATCAGATTCTTGCAGCTAAGAGGGGGAAATGTACAGCTTAATAACCTATGAAAGAATTAGAAAAGAGCACATCACTGACAGGTTTTGCTCCATTTTTCAGCCAGGAAAAAGAGTGTAATACCATTAAAATGCAAAGGGAAGAAAAGTGAGAAATGAAACAATCCAATAGAGAATAAAGGAAATAAAGTAGTGTTTTGCCGTCAGACCCATCGGTTTTAGAATGCCGAATAAAAGTAGCGCTCACAGAGGTTCCCAGACCGTCTGAGGCCGGTTGGGGCCTCTCGCTATTGTGGGCTTCGTCATTCAACAGAAAATTTAGCCAACGGTCACTTTTACCGACTTACCTGCCGAAGTAGAAAAAGAAAATCTCAAACAATGAAGAACACTTTGGACCAAAATGTCCTTTAGGCAACAGCCACATAAAGGAAGAGTAGGAGTAAAGTGAGGGCACTCCAGTCATTTCACAAGCCAAGAGAGTCATAAGACCAATGCCTCAACGCATAAGCGGGTGAGTTACTGGAAGGCCTCATCTCACTCCCATTTTCCTCCACCGTGAGCAAAGCCACCCAACCAGTGAGAGCATTCCTTTTCCTTCCCCCATCTCCTTCCTCTCTACCTAGACAGAGAATAGATAGAGCTCATCCACAAAGCTAGCCAAGAGAAAACACTAAGCCGAGCTCAACCCCATCACCACCCAAGCTCCTTGACAGCCATACCCAAGCAGTGAGGAAAACGAAGCTTGGAAGAAAAGAATTAAGGAAGAAGGGGAAGACGACAGGGGGGAGCAAGGGGACAGCGATGACTCCGGAGGCGCAAGGGGACAACACGCCAAGTTGTCGTCCACCCCCAGCCTTTTTTCAGCCGACATTAAGTAAGCCTCCATTCCTCCCCCAATGTATCGGCAGCGAGCTCGTAGCACCGCTGTGCTCCCTTGGATAGCAGTGCATGCTCCCTGGCGCATGCACTCCACCAAGTCCCGTCACAGCGGCCACCTTGAGCCTTTCCAGCCGTGCATTCTTAAGACTAAAGTAAGGCAAAGGTAGTAGCTAAATCAAATGCACACAAGTATAGGGGGAGAGTGAACCAATAATGCCCTAGGGCTCATGGTGATGGCGGTCGGAGGCGTAACGGCTGGAGGTCGGCGTCAAGGACGACGAGCCCCTGGCCGGCGCACCCCAGAGCGCCAAGGCGACAGCGTCACATCGGAGGTGGAGCCGCCGGTGATGAAGGAGGCACCAGGCTATGACCGGCTGCGTGCCGTGGCTGGTGAGCCCGAGGGAGGGGCCGAGTTGGGGAGGCGCCAAAGGGCGGTGGCCTGGAGCCAGAGGCCGAGGGAAAAGAGCAACAGAGGGAGACGGCCGGCGGTCGGTGGCCGATGGTCGACCGCGTGCTCAGGGCCGCCGTGCCCGCGCGCGGTCGTGAGCCCGGGGGACCACCTAGAGAGATGCCAGAGAGAGAAGCTAAGGGAGAGGGGACGAGGAGGCACAGCTCAAGGGGAAAGGGAATAGCAGAGAGCCTACGGCCGGCGACCGGAGACCGGCGGCGTGGGGAATACCCCGACCCCCAGATCCAACCCGAGCGGAGAGAATGAGGAGGGGTAAGGCCGGTTCGCCAAATCAGATGAAGGGGAGAGAGAAAGAGAGAGAAAAAGAATAAGAGAGAAGGAAAGGAAGGAAAAAAAGAGAAAAGAAAAGGTGAGAAAAAGGAAAGAAGAATAGGGGTTTGGTACCTACGCAACGGGTCCTTAACCCCGGGCGTTTTATGCCAGAGTCGGGTTATGCGCGTAGAGTCGTCGTTACTCGCTTAAGCACTGGTTTCGATATGATGTGTTGAGTCGGGTTGACATTTGTATAGGTAGAGGTCCTGGGTTGGAGCCATCCACACATTGTCCCCGAGGTTAACCAGGCAAGTGCATGGTAAAGCAGTAAATTCAGGTAATGTTTTATGATAGATGAACGATGGTGTATTGCTTACCATGTTATGGTAAGTTAACTATTTCTAGATGCATGATGAGGAATGATGAATAATGATTGTTGAGACATGGCATGTTGATATGCATAAATGGAGAACTTGCATTGTATGCATGTCATAAGAAGAGATAGTTTTGTGGACACTCCATGGGAGTGGAGACTGAGGTCTCTGTATGTAATACAGGCTTTTAAGGTCCCCGTATGAAAAAGAAAAGGCTTGTAATCCCCGCATGGAAACAAGGCGGGCTTGGGTGAGCATCGACGAGTGCTCGCTCTGCTATACCGATATAAGCTAAAGAGATAAAAGAGAAGTGCATGTGCATATACAATTGCATTATAACAGAGAACAGGTGCAAATGTATAATGAATCGTTGATGAGAAATTAGGGAGATTAAATGGAAATAAGTAGTTATTGAGTCTATGATGGTTATGGACTGATATGTGAACCTGTTATTTATTGTTTTGCTTTATGCTTGCTGAGTCTTTAGACTCACCCTTACTTTGTTGTTTTTTTTATGACCGTTAAGGACGTCATGCACGGGCGGAAGTAGTGTATGAATAACTTCACGTACTAGTAGGGGTGGCAAAAAAGCTCGAGGCTCGTGAGCTAGCTCGGCTCGTTGAAGGCTCGGCTTGGCTCGTGGCACAAACGAGTCGAGCCAAGCCGAGCCAGGGTTTTAGCTCGGTCCGTTAACGAGCCGAGCCGAGTCGGCTCGCAAGCCGCTCGGTAGGCTCGGTCGGCCTAGCTCAGCAGCGTCTCCAGCCCATCACGTGTGAACGGCTCAGTACGGCAATAGTAGTATGTATGTATGCATGCTAATTTTCGCACCTCTTTTGTCACTGAGAGGTATTATTAAAGTACACGTTACTTTTTTCTTTGTTAATTTCAAATATGGAAAGGAAACCATAGAACTTATCATTCAGAAAAACAAATCTAAAATATAAAAAGAATGGTTAAAGACACTCAAAAGTCAAAACGAGCCTAACGAGTCGAGCTCGAGCTTTTTAGAAAAGTCAATTTGCATATTCCACCTAACGAGCCTAACGAGCCGAGCTCGAGCTTTTCAGAAAAGTCAATTTGTATATGCCACCTAACGAGCCTAACGAGCAGAGCTGAGCTTTTTAACGAGCCGAGCCGAACTTCCCTTTTAGCTCGTAAGTTTAACGAGCCGAGCCGCATCCCTAACGAGCCTTCATGAGCCGAGCCGAGTCGACTCGATATCCACCCCTACGTACTAGCAGCTTTATGAATAAAGTAGTGTTTGCTTAAAACATTTAGCAGTTGAAAGAAAAGAGATAATGTTATGCAATGATGGTAGCACTCTAGGTCCAGAGAGTGGGCAGGGTGTTACAAAGAGATTGCTTGTGACCACAAAAGGGGAATTAAAAAGAATGCATTAGCTGGATTTGCCATTTTAAACAGAGAAAGAAGTGCATAATTCAATTATATATGATGGACAACAGAAAGGAAACAACGTCAACTCTACAAACAAGTGGAACTTTCATTTGCAAAAAAGGATAAATAAGGAGGTAAAAATCACCCAGCTAACTCCCAGGGGAAGAATATTATCTTTTGCAACCTATGGATAGGGTTACAGAAGTGGCAAATAAAGATGAACGAAAGATGCATCAGGACAAGTCTAGGACTAGCATAGATATTCCTTTGCACTAGTAAAAGGTGTAGTGTGTAGAGCTATACAGAATGCAATGAATCATGATAAAACTGAATATGGTTCTTGTCAACACACTTACAAATTAGCTTCACTTCGTTGAATAATCCTTTTCTTCTCTTTCTAGTCGAATAATTGAGAAGTATTGATATAAAATTTATGAAATTATGTGGATGCGAACCTAGCATCATAACCCCTATGGCCTGGTATTCTAAATAAAACTTCATGTTCAAAGCCATTCAAAGTTTCTCCACTTCTATAGTCTGTGCAGTTCCATAGTCTATAATTTATAGAACTTATGAACAGTGAAAACAATTTCGGCAGTTCTTGGCAATAACCGGACATATCGGTGAGGGCCGGTAAGCGAAATATTTCGTAGGATTTCGGTTGTGGGGCCCACATTTCAAATACAATTCATTTAAATACACAAATACATCATATTTCAACTTCATTTTTATCTCTATTTTGTGTATATATAAATATCTAGTTTATCTCAACAAGTATCTATAGTTTTTTTTCTCAAAAATTCAATTTTTTTTCACAAAATTCAAAATTCAATTTTTTTGGGCCAAAATTTCCTGTAACCGCCGGTTACCGGCCATACCGGTGAGGGCCGGTAAAATTTTCAATCCGGTAGTGTTTTCCCTGCTTATGAATATGTAATATGTGATGCAGGCACCTAACATCATCATGAGGTCACCAGTAGCTCCCTCCAAAATTTCTCAAATTTTCACTTCGTTTTAAAATCTGAGCGATCAACCTTCATGTTTTCTAAGATGAAGAATATGCGAGGCTGAATCATCCAAGGAGAGATGCAGTTATAAGCAAAAGGTATGTAAATGGAAGAGGCAGTACACAGCACTAGAGTTCAACAGCTGGAGTCACATGTTTCAGCAGTATATATAATCACCATTAGTTGGAAATTGACACAAAAATTTTTGCAACGAACTGAAGGTTTCTCTAGAGAACAGAATTGAAGCCAATTCATGATAAAAGTGGAACCTTGCAGCCAAAGAGAACACTCGTGAATGAATTCAAGAAAAAAAAAAGTGTACCAACTTAAGCAAAAAAATATTTCAGCACGTAAATAAAACTACCAAATAAACACCAAATTAGTATCACAGAGTGAGCATGTCGGTGCAGCTTGACATATTGACTTAGCACACTAAACAGTATGCAGTTATGCACCATGGTGAACTTTTAAAGATACCACGAAGTTACTGACAAAGAGTAGTTGTGAAAAGGCATAAGCATTTGGCATATGTATGAAGCTTTCATATGGAAATTAAATAGAATCTCAGAAGCCTTCAAACAAAGCACAGTTTTCACACAAAACAGGCAAACAGCTCCTATATTCATTGCAGCCTTGCAGTTATTGGAGCCAGGAATAAACAAGAAATACAGCAAAGTAAATATTTCATATTGAAGCAGATAAAGCTAATGAAGATCACGTTGTAAACAACAAAGCGATGTGGTCAGTGCAATGACAATGGCTAGATTTGGCTAGATTACATTGTAAACAAGAAGGTTCCTGCTCTAGATTGGGCTCCAATGGCCAATTCAACAAGACAACGGCCACCACAGCTTTCAGTAGATCTCTGTCCTAGCAACTAAATTTCACCACCATTTCAACCCAAATCCCCCCATACAGCTAAATATTTCAGGGTCAACATCTGAGCAAGATCACATTTCATGAGATGATCAAAATGTACCTAGTTAATTAATGAAACACATCTCATTCCTGTGCCACGCTCTTGCCGACAACGCCCTTCAATGGCAAGTGCTCCATCTCCGCAATTGCCCCGGCTGACGCCACCATAGGCAGCGCATCATACGATCCCCCAACGCCATTATGCCTCCTCCCAATCCCCACGCCGGCACCACTGCCCCTACCGTCGACACCGCACCACTTCGCCACCCAGAGGTACACCCCGGCGGCAACGCCCGCCACGATCACGCAATGCACAGATAGCGCGAGGTCCATGACCGCCACGGCCCGGAGCCTGGCCTCCTCGACGTCGCAGCGCGTGGCCGGCGCGGCGGCGGCGTCCATCAGCCGGTGGCAGCCGGCGGGGACGCAGGAGTCGACGTAGAGGCTGAGGCCGCTCTGGAGCGCCCAGAGGCCCCCGACGGCGCCAGCGCAGGCGAGCGCCGTCTCGGCCAAGAAGTGCTGCGCAGTCCTCGGCGGGAACATCGCGGATGCGAGGGAGGCCGAGGCGGCGGCGAGGAGGAGGAGGGCGGCGACGGAGAGCGCGTGCTGCTGGAGGTCGGAGGCCGGGAAGGCGGCGGTGAGGAGGCGGAGGGGGGAGGCGGTCAACTCTGTCCGAGGACGGCGGAGGCGCGACTCGGCTAGGAAAGGTGGAATCAGGATCGGATTTCCGGCGGAGAACCACCGGTATACCGATAATCTCTACTACGACCGGGCACCGGAAATCTCGGACTATAGAGCATTGACATGGTGTTCTTTGAACCTGGTTGAAAGCATTTCGGATGGTTTTTCTCCGGTTTCAACTGATAAGTATGGACGGTGATTGTTTATAATGCTCTATGGTTGTGTTTGGTTTAGAGACAAGGTGGGATGGGATGATCCCATTTTTTGTTTGGTTAGGGGGATAGAGTCATCCCTGTTTTTTGTTTGGTTGGAAGGATAAAGTGGGATGGAATGGTCCCATCCTTTGTTTGGATGGAAGGATGAAAGTGGGACATGTGTGGTCTTTGAGTTTTTTTTTAAAAAAAAATTGAAGGCTATTGTTGATATGCTTGTACACATAAGCCTTTGAGTTTTTTTTAAAAAAAAATTTAAACAAAATAGTACTTAAAAAAACAAAGAGGTGGGATGACTCTGTCCCACGTGGGATGACTCTGTCCCATGAAAAAAAGAGGATTGTCTGGTCCCGGATCTACAAGGAATATTCCTAATAGGATGTCCTTGACTCTGCTTATCCCAGAAGCAAACACCACCCCAAGTGGGATATCATACCTGGGACGTCCCTGTCCCTCGAACCAAACACTGCCTATATTATTTATAGAACCAAAGATAACTCATATAATAAGTTATTTATATAGCTATCTATAATGATCTCACATAATTAATAAATTATCTATATAAATGTCTATACAATAATATAGATAGTAAAAAAATCATATATAAGATAGTCTATATAATAATATAGATAGTAAAAAATCATATGTAAGATAGCCTATTAAATAGTAAACATATTTCTCTCTCTCTCACATCACCTAAATTCTACAAGATAGCCTTACAGACCATTGTATCTATCCTAACAAAAGATCCATAATTTCCAAAATCAACTCAATAACCGCCAAGAAATGATCCAGTTTCAACAAAAAAAATCTGTTGTTATTTGAGAAGGATACAAGACTGCATGCTAGCCAAAAACACGTTTGGACACACTTAAATCAGCTGTACTTGAATCACTTTTACATGTTTTGGGGCCTACTATGCAAATACACAAGTGACGTTCTTCATTTTTATATGCATCTTCGATTCATTTAAGCTAACTTACAATAAATTGAATCAGAAGCACAGTTCTCACTTGAAACGTTATACAACTTTGTCGAACTACTACGCTCACTGTCACTGTCAGCTTGGACACGCATGTACAACAACTGACCAATTGGCCCTTCTCCACTGACTGTTAACATTTCTGTCAAAAATGGCGTATGGTAAATGGGCCAACGAATACACACTAAGTATCAGTTAGTCAAGCAATATATTGCGAGTTCTTTTGTCAGGAAGCCTCGAAGAAATCTGAAGATCATCTATTTTGTCAGGTAGAATTTGAACTGAGTTCTTCGAGGTTTCCAATGTGTGTAACTATATGTCATGATGCCGTAACGTCGTTGATGAGCAGCATTTGAGGTCATTGAGCATCCTGCAAAAATTCGCAGGAAAAGTCAGATAGGGAAGGCAATGCATGGAAGAGTTGTTAACAAACTGAAAAAAGAGAAAAAATTCGAAGCTTTAAGAGAGCACCAGTTTGTGTATACATGTATAATCCGTTATGCTAACACTTCATGGGTTTTCTTAAGCAATATTGTACATGATTGGCACGCCTGGGTCTTGCCAGAAGTGCCAATACCACAAGTAGGAACCATCCGTTGCAGATTTATCAAATAGCCGTGTCTGCTTTCTCATTTTCTCGAGCATGAATAGCCTATTCCATGTTATAGTGGTTGGCAAAACCTTCATTTTGATGAAAGAATCTAGTACTTCACAAGGGCTGGTATTACTGCATAGCAATCTGCTAAGCAATGAAAAAGCCAGTTCAGAAGTAGCGTGTCTGGCAGATTGACCAGAAGTTCAGCCTAGAAAAAAGCAAACTTGTTAAAAAGGTAATACATAGGAAATAGAATATTCAAAGTGGTAGAAGTAGAAAAATGATGAGGACATCCCAAAGATACCTTCTTCTCCTAAGCTGCCAACTAGATCGATTACACAGCACGAGCTAAAAAGATTAATCAACAGGTGAATTCGCTCCTAATTGCATTTGATTTTAACTTACGTGAGAATTGGTTACTACCTCATACAAATATTTTGTGCATTCTCATATTCGAACGTTGTGAAGCTTTTGAAGTTGAAACCATGGAGAAAAAGCTAATAGAAAAGAAACACATGGGGAACAAGCAAGGAAAGATATGTCTGAGCCTTTTCTGCCACGTCAGATTGGCCCCACGACCACTCGAGCTAACAAAATTCCCTCCGGCCGTTCGATCGAGTCCAATTGGCATCAAAGACGACTTCCGGATCAAGCCAACGACTATGAACGCAGTCAGCACCGTTCGACCGTCTTCGGGCCGTCGGATCGGCTTCGGAATGTTCGGACCAGTCCGAACGCTCCGATGCTATCCGCACCGTTCGACCATAGTGTCTATGACCACGGTGTTTACAACCACGGTGCCTACGACCACGACTTCATCGATCATATTTTCAACCACGTCATCGCCTATGACTTACGACCACTGCGCCGCTACAACTACGACTTCTATGACTGCAGACTCATTCCGAACTGATAGATTACATCGGAACGTTTGGACCAGTCTGAACAGCTTCAGCTGTCCGAACGGTCCGATCCTCTTTGAAGCTCGGATGACTACGAAGGTTACGACTGCTACTCGTGGTCGTACAAGTGGTCGAAGCCAACATTAGCAAAGAACGTGTGATCGTAAAGAAGGCATGGTCATAGTCGAAATCAACCTCAACGTGATTGTAATATTCATCAACGCGGTCGTAACGACATACGTGACTGTTTCAGTGCAGACCCGAAGGGATTCCTTGTGATTAAAGGGCAATAACTGTCGCATACGGAGTCCGATCAAGGTGATCTTTGACTTATTAGAAAGCTTATTTCAACGACTACGTAATGGAAGAGGACTTATCTTCATATTCATCCGGGATCGACTGCTACAACCAAAACAAAGTGACGGCTATTGATTTTAGTTTCCATTTTTGTAGGAGTTCAAGTCTAATACGATAAAAGATTAAGTTGTACATGATTAGGGGGCCCTACGGACTGTGCCTAGGGCTATATAAGCCTTATAATACGTAACCTTTGGGTCAGACCATGTTATTTTCAAGATAGTTAATATTGCTTATTCTCGGGTTTATGCTACACGCTGCCTTTGGGAATTGGGTGATTTTCTTGAGAATACCTTCTGCTGTTCTTATGCTTCCTTGTGGTTCGTAGGAGCAGCGATACGTCTACTTGGTGGTCGGGTAGACGGGATCATGAGCATATGGTTTGGTGAATTCTTTTATCGCAAGTTGTTGTTCTAACAGTGGTTGACGCCATCGGTTTGTCAGGTTACACAAATCCAAGTTATCATCATCGATCCTACGTCGTGAAGATCGGTCACCCCGCATCAAAAAAGGTAAATTCAAGTTCCTTGACTTAGCTATAAGGAAATTTATGTGCCTCTATATGATAATAAATCTTTATGAGGTATCACTCAACAATGGAAACTTCTAACCAATACCATGAGATATCACTAGATCAAAGCGCAAAATTGACATGCTTGCCTGAATGGTTGACAGGTGGCTAGGTGCCAGGGCTCCATTTCCCTTTTTTCCCAAATCTCGGCCCTGGCCTGGTTTCTGGTTGACTCATTCCTTTTCTTTTTTCTTTTTGAATTTATCTTAAGTTTTCATGTTTTCCTTATCTCTGATAACCACCAGTATGTGCTTTCCTTTACAATAGCATAAAGTAAAACTTAATTCTGGTTAGTTTTGTAAATACCAGTCCAGGCCAAGGATTTGGAACCCTGCTTGGCGTTACACATCAAATTAGCAGATTGCCTGTCCACCTTTAAAGTAGTAATGTAGTAATATGTTTGGAAAAGAAAGAATTCGCAATAGCCACAACCAGGGATAAAAAATAGACCGGAAACAGACCAGTAACCGGCTACCGGTCTACCTCCGGTAAATTTTCAAAATCTGGTTTTTGGATCCTTGGCCACAACTCACAAGCAATGCAGTATGGCAAAATTTTAATTATACACCCTGTTGGCAAATGGGATTATTTCGTGTCAGTCACGTACAGGAGTAGGCCCATTCCTGTTTACCTCTCTTTCATCCAGACACATCAGACATTTTACACTTGGTTAACAGAGTGATGGCATCCATCTGCCATTACATGTGCTTCTATTGGATAGTGAGGAATTAGAAGAGAACTTATCAGCACCAACCATTTGGGCTGCACATCTAGAATAATAATCTTATAAATCTCAGTTACACAAATAGTAGATGAGCTTATTTAGATTCAGTATATTGTTCAATGGATTCTTGGACACAAAAACTTCAAACATTCTAAATTTAGTTCAATATGCAAACAAAACATACACTTTTGTTAATAATATCATTGTACGTAGCGCGCCGATATTTTTCACAATGGTTCCTTTAAGGGCATTTTCTAACAATTTCATTTACTCCATGAAACTACACAAGGGGATATATTGATATTTACCTTGATTTCCTTTCCATTGAATGATAGGGAATTCCGATGTGTCTCAGAAGCCATTGCCTCTGTCATGAGCCTAAATGCTTTCTTGTTCATGCTTGTTTTCATAATGATCATTTTGCCGGATGGATATATCCGACTGATACCAAGATCTGCCGCCATCCGCCTTACATAAAGCTTTTTCAATAGCAACTGTGAGGAAAAAAGAAAGGAAGGCATAATGAAGTAAGCCACTAAACTTTAACATCATCAACTCCGATAGTATTGGCATAAAATATTAGCAATAGCAAACCTCCATATCACGGGGCTCCTTTCCATATTGTCGATGAAGATCTTCTGTGAATTGCTTTAAGGTCCATATATCCTTCTCTGCAGCTTTTTCTGCTTCATTGAGCAATTCAACTGGATTTTCAAGATAACTTATGTATTCAGAGGAGAGATGTGGAGAAATGTTTATATCCAGCTGTCCAAAGAATAGAGCCACTCAGAGAAAGTGTGTGAATAAAATCAAAAGGGAAAAATCTTAATGAAATGATACATGATTGCACAAAAAAGCTGTACTACCCAAAAATGGTAATTTTTAGGTTCACCTGAACATCTTTGTAAGGAACGGGGATAAGACAAAATTGATCAACCTAAAAGATGCAAAATAACCCTGTCAGAATTGTTGTGGTAAATAACATCATATGAGGGCATTTGGCTCATAAAAATAATTAAACATTAAAAAACAAAGGAAACTGTAATAGGAATATATCAGCCAATGCATAAGGTCAAAGCTAAAATTGCTTTAATTCTCCTTTGAGAAGTAATCTAAGATACAAAGATGGCAATAATATGGATTCCATGAATGAAACAAACATTGGAGAATAAAAAAGAATGAGAATTACAAATAAAAAAGAATGGGAATTACAAATGAAATCCAGAAAAGAATCCAGAAGGGGACTACATAACCATGTGACTACTACACCAAATAGTTCAAAACCAGAGTTCTTGTTGCCCAAGAAATAGGCATCTTAAGACTGTAACAAGTGGACAAGCAGTCTAGCACCATGCAAATATGCAAATGCATAGATATGAATCAGAATGATAGCTTGCATTATTGCACTTTTTCATTGCTGAATATGGTTCATACAATGTGGTAGGACATGGAAACTGAATGATGCAAAAAGAAAAAAGGCACCATTTTTGTGTTTGTTATCTAAGAGAATAATCAATAAATTCATTAGGCAAAATAAAAATAACGATGATAATAGAAAAAGGTAATCTTTTGTCATGGTGAAAAGCAATATATATCTTAGCTAAAAAATCATTAGGCAAAATAAAATAACGATGGTAGTGAATGTTGGTTTTCGTACCCGCATATAGCATCAATAAAATCATTTACAATGCAAAGGTTTCCTAGCAAACAGGTTTAAATGCTTAAGGCTCAAAATGATGTTAATTAACCAATGACACGATTACTAAATATGAGATATCAGAATAACAGGCTCTGTTGCAGACCCAAAAAGCAAGAAGTAAATACTTGAACAAAAGAGAAAAATTGCTAGTGAATGTTTTTGTGAATAAAATGAGGATACCTTTGACAAGCTATCAAAAAGCATATCAAAGAATAAGTCGATGCCAACATTTGCAACATCTCCGGATTGTTGCTCACCAAACAAGCTTCCAAATCCCCTAATGCCCATATCCTTCTCCGCAACATGGAAACCTTGACCAAGATCTGAATGCTCTTCAATAGCTCCAAGTCTATCCTGCAGATGGAAACATTAAGTTTCAAATGAAAATCTGAAAAAAAATAAGTATATTGATTTGGAGGGCAAAGTGGTTAGAAGAAAGATAGCTATATTTTGGGTAAATGGAAGATGGAACCCATTGTCCATTCTAAATAGGATATTGCAGTTTCAGGTTCCAGGTAAGATGATCTGCTGTGGAGCTTAACAATTACCTTTACAAAAAGAAGGTTTTTTAAAACTTACTAATTTTCTGTAGGAGCTTTTGTTTAAAAAGCAACAGACCTGCAAGAGCTTTCTTCGCCCCTATACAATATGAACAAGTCCAAACTACTGTGAATACAGCCTGTCTGAGCATACTGCCAAATAATTGCTATTGCTTCATTTTCATGATTTGCCATTAAATGGATTTTTTGGCAAAACTCCAGAATGAGCAGGGAAGGAATCAGGGATGTGATTAAATTGGGGACATGCGGGCTTCAAATAAGTACTGCAGAGGCTACAATAGGGCTAGGCAAGATGAGCATAGGCAGCATAGAGAGCCAGGAGATGTCGAAGCATCTCTAGCGCTGACGATATAATGTTTTTAATTATGGGTATTAGCTGTTTTTAAATAAGGAGATTACATTACTGTAATCCCAAACAGTAGGTTGGTTATTATATGTCTGTTTGACCATGCTTTTGGTGTTGATATTTTTAGTTTGTCATGTAAGACATTTGGTTTCTATAATGGAACTGGGAGGAATACTGTTTCTAGAACCACCAAGGAAAGGTAACCCCACTGATCAGAAAATTGCATGGACAACAAACATATACACTAATGCAGAGTTCAGTAAGAGCTGGGAGAACATTTATGAGCATTGCTGTCCTAAAGCTGCAGCAAAGCGAGGAGATGCTGAAGCCATTGGTTGGATGTCTTTACAGTGGACATAATACAATACAGATCCTGAACTCATGTAGTGCAAGAGATCTCAATGGTTAATAGTTACACACACAAAATCCAAGTTTGAAGGTTCTTTTACAGAATACCCAGCACAAATTCCTCATTAAGATCAAACATCAGATGCCACGAAAACAGTAGACACCACAATTTAGTTTGCTACATTCGCCCATAGAATCAGGCTAGTCGTGCAAGTGGTGACAACAGCAGCATCAACACTAACCTGAAATTTAGTCGGCAACACCTAGACCAAGCTGTCTTCAACACAAGTACTGCTTTAGGTACCAACAAAACTAGTAAATGGGCCTTAGAAAATCACCAATAATACGCAAACACCATCTACCAATAATGAGAGGTCAGGTTCTATTTGTCACTGGAACTTCCAATATTGCATAATACCCAAATATAGGCACCGATCATAATGGCTTCCAAACAGTGCGCATGGCTTATTTGGCACTATTCATAAGTTTCGTCTTTTTCTGAATTTTTGGCTTTTTGTTGAGCTTTTTTGCCGGTTCTTTTTTTCCCTGTATTCGTTTGTATTATACGTAATGGGCTAACATATTTTTTTATTTTTAAATTTTTTTAAATTTATTTATGCAAAATAAGCCTCTGTCAGCTACAGTGCTTTTTTCAGCCAGCTACAGTGTTTTCAGCCATAAGCCACGGGCTTTTCAGCCATGTTGATCACTACCATACTTTCAGTGTCAGATACATTGAATGCAGTGCAGTGAGAATAAATAGAAGGCATTACTGCAAAACTCACCATTGCAATCCTTGAGAGCAAAGACTTATCAGTGTAGAAGAGGTATGTGAAACCTTCTCTGCCTGACCTTCCTACTCTTCCTCGCAACTGTGAAGGAAAATAAAAGCAGTGAACTTGTGATTTAGGGACACGCATAAGAAAAAACATGAATAGGTAAGGCACAAATTAGTTCAATTACAATAACAGTCTCTCTGTTACGTGAGCAGTTACTGCAGAGGTATTGTTCACCGTGGTACTGTAGCACCAGTTACTATTTACCATGAGTACTGTAGCGTCGCGTGTATTAGGCATGGTTTGTTATTTAAGAATCTATCTATTAGGTATTCAGTATTATCTATTAGTTAGGCAAATTATTAGATTGGAGTGTTAGATATAAGTTTTCTTATAGATATTTCTTAGAAGTCAAGTTAGGTCGTCCCTATAAAAGGGATAACATTTATCCATTATGAATGAAACAAAGATGAATAAACAAGTCACTCGCAAGCAAAGATGAATAAACAAGTCACTCGTCTCTAAAGTCCAACTGTGGTCGTTCCCTTGACCTTACGACGGATGTTTATCCCGTTATTAACTAAGATTCATGGCACTCTCACAACAAGCTAAATAGAAAAGAGACAAATCAGTAGTAATGAAAACAATCTACAACATCAGCAGGCCAAATATCCTTCTTCATAAATTATTTTGTATTTGTGCACCGAGCAAAGATTCTAGAAAGATGCTCAAGTAGCTATTTGCCAATGAGCATCATTCAACAATCAATAAAATTTATATGATCTCATATTTGATACATTAAAAAATTAAAAAGGAAAAGTAAAATATATAAGAAAAGAGAGCCACCTGATACAGCTGGGCGAGTCCAAATAGTTCGGCATACTGAACTATCATTGTGTTAGCATTTGGAATATCTATTCCACTTTCAATGATATGTGTGCAGACAAGAATTTTTACTTCCCCGCAAGCAAATTTTTCCATAGTAAGTTGTAGACTTTTTGATACTTTCTGTGGGAAAAAGATTTGACAAGAAAATTGGTCAATTAGGCCAAAGCACCATTCATCTATGCAACCAGAACAGAAATTATTATCAACTTGTAATGGCAAATGTAGGTGTCCTCTCGTGATAATCTAACTCCCTGAAATAGCTAGCAATTTAAGATACAAACTTGAATAAAGTTGGCAGGTTAAGCTTACATAAAATGAATCAAAATGAATGGCCATTATTGATCAAAATTAAAATGCGTTATAGAAGAACAAAGTCCTAACTGAGTCCAAGATAGAGTTTCATGTTAAATTAATTTGGTCACTAACCAACCCAAAAAGATATCATACCACAATGAAAGAAGCTAAAGTTACATTAGTAGGAAATTCTTTACACTTTGGCTTTTAATACAAAGCAGTGTACACAGATATAGATGGTGTTCACTAAGGAATTATGAAATAGCACAGTAAATGCAGAAGTCTTGCATTCTGAATGAGCTTAGTCAACTAACCTTTCCGTGAGCAACAGCCATTGGTACGTCCGGAAGAGAGTCCTTGAGAAACTGCAATACACCGTCTATTGCTGTTGAATAATGAAATGAACTATGAGAACTGAGAAATGCATAGGCTATCGAGGTAGGTATTAAGTTACATCACGATTCATACCCTACAAATGCAACATTTGTTCAAACTTCAAAGCCAATGTTAAATACAATATAATGAAGAAATATGACAACAACATATTTGCACATATAATAATAACTGTTACTTTTGTTATTTTAATTCAAAGTCCAAATGACACATGTTTTACAGAGATGTTTCTACTCAAAATAAAATACGATAAACCCAAAGCAGTACGCGAAATTCGATCAGTTGGCAATTATCTATATTGACTTCATATTGCTAATGTGTCATTATACTTCCATACCTTCAATTAGAAGTTCAAACTTTTTCAATGTAAAATACTAAAAAGAGTCTGCGTGCTATTGCAACTTTTAGATTGGCCTATTGTACATTTTGTGAAAGCACCATGCGATCGGCTGAATTCTAGGACAACATATGCCGACCACTTTGCATAATCACAAATTCACAAAATCACAAGCACAACTTACAGAACACTACATCGAGAGTTATTAAAACATATCTTAAGGTTCACGCTGTTAAGGAGATAGAGTTTGTCTTATCTCTATGTGGCATATCATCTTGTACTCTCCTATATATATGGCCCTTTGGGTCTCATATCAATATGCACAAATATTCATAACATGGTATCAGAGCTTAGGTTAAAACCTTAACCTCGATCTACTTCCGCTCATCTGCTGCCCCCGGGAGAAGCAATCCCCGCTCCCGGGGTTGGCCACGTTGTCGGCTGCTCTTGGCCGCCCTCTGCTGCCTCGGTCGCCGTCTCAACCGTCTGCGCCCGCGCCGTCGTCCGTGCTTCCTCAGTCGCCGCCGTCCTCTTGGATCACCGCCGCGAAGAAGCACACTGTGGACTGCGAACCTCGTCTGATCTGGTTGCTACCGACCTCGCGAGCACCCAGATCCGGTCGCCGCCAGCACCTTCCCGCTTCCCATGGCGTCGTCGCCTCATCGGATCCGGGCAGCCCGCGTCGGATACTGCCGTCACTACTCCGCCCCAGCCCAGATCCGACGTCGTCCGGCGCGCGCGCGGCTGAGCTCGACCGCGCGCCTCCGGACATAGCCCAGATCTCGCGCGCTTCACTCGGATCCGGCGTCGTCACGCTCCGTCACGCCCGGATCCGGCCACCGCCGGTCTGGCACCGCATGGATCCGGCCACCTCGGCGACTCCTCGCTCCAGATCCAGCTTGCCTCCGACTAGCTCGCTCGCCCGCGCTGATCCGGCCGCCTCAGCCTCCGCGTGGATCCGGCCATCCGATCGCTGCGCCTGCTAGGCGCTGTCTCGGACTCGGCCACCTCTCCTTGATCCAACCGCCGCCGCTCCTGTGGCGCCGCCGCCGATCTCGCCGCCGCCTGGTCCCGGAGAGCCCTTCTGCAGCCGCCTCCTAGGCTCGGACCTCCGGATCCGGCCGTCTCCACCACCGGCCGGCCGGATCGAGCATCTCGCCGCCGGATCCAGCCTTCCCGCCGTCGGATTCGACGTCCTCTGCGCGTCGCGCGCGCGGCGTCGGCCGCCATTGCTGCCGCCGCCGTCGCCGCTTCGCCGGGAGCCGCGCGCTTTTTCCTCTCGCGGGCGCGGGAGGGAGTGAGTGTGCGGGCGGGAGGGAGAGAGAGGATATGCTGGGAGAGAGAGGCTATGCCGGCTGCTTCAGTTAGCTCTATTTCGTTGAGTCTCTGTTTTAGTCGGTCTTAAGTAGTCAGTTGATTTTTCGTAAGTTTTCGTTGCATCTATTTAAGTCCGTAGTCTCTAAATTTTTAGTTCGTTCAAGCCGTGCGAATCCACAAATTTATTGTCAGTCGTAGAAGTGTAGGAATTTTCTTTTGCATGGCAGCAGCCGCCGCTCTACTCTCTGAGCCGCGTGCAAATCGTAGAAGTCATCATGATACCGCCGCTTCTCTAGCCGCCGCCCCGAGCTTTAAGGCCACCGTGCGTCTTCTGCACCTTGTGCACTGCGCCGCCGCCTCTTGAGCTTCGATCTGCGCTATCATGCTTCTATCTATTCCTCTTCGGCTTGATTTGACAGTTTATTCAAGGAAAAATTTGTTCAGTAGCACTAAAAGCTCACCTCTTTCGGAAAATACCACTAAAAAAAGTCGGATATTACCATCGAAAATTCATTTTCTTGGGATTTACCATTCGACAAAAATACCCTCTCCTCCTCCTCTCCTTCTCTCTCTGCGCCGCCCGTCACTTTCGCATCTTCCCACCGCCGCCCCCGCCTCCTCCTCCTCCGCTTCGCTCGCCTCCTCTCTCTCGCGCTCCCCCCTTGCTGGTTGGCCTCTCCTCGCCTCTCCTCAGCCGCCGCCTCCGCCTCCTCTCCTCGCTTGCCGCTGCGCCGCCTCCTCTCTCTCGCAGAAGCAAAACCGCCGCCGCCAGCGCCACCTCTTGGCCGGACGCGGGAGAGAGAGGAAAGGAGGAGGAGGCGCAGGAGGCGAGGCGAGGTAGGCTGGCAGCGGCGGGAGGCGAGTGAGAGAGGAGGCGAGCGAGCGAGGAGGAGGAGGAGGAGGCGAGCGAGAGAAGCGGAGGAAGGAGGAGGAGGGAGAGGAGGAGGAGGCGGGAGGCGGCGGTCGGAGGAGGGGCGAGGAGGAGGCCAGCGGCGGGAGGCGCGCGAGAGAGGAGGAGGCGGCGGCGCGGGGGGAGGAGGAGGGAGGGCGGCGGTGGGGAAGATGCAGCGGACGGGCGGCAGAGAGGAGAGAAAGGAGAGGAGGGAGGAGAGGGGTATTTTGTCCAGAATGGTAAATCCCGAAGAAAAATGAATTTTTCGGTGGTAATATCCGGTACCCCTTTTTTTAGTGGTATTTTCCGAAAGAGGTGAGCTTTCAGTGCTACTGAACAAATTTTCCCTTTATTCAAAGGCTGCACACAACGACAACATCATCAAGATTCGGACTTCGGATTTTTCTTGTTTTAGTGTTAACTCCTTTTTCAAATGTAATGATATTGCATACGCCTTGCATTTGAGGTGGGGTGTTAAGGAGATAGAGTTGTATTAGGATATAGAGTTTGTATTCTATTCCATATATGCCTTATCTCTATGTGGCATATCCTCTTGTACTCTCCTATATATATGGCCTTTTAGGTCTCATATCAATATGCACAATATTCATAACACACGCATCATGACCCATGAGGGTATATAGTGAACAAAGTGTCTTCTGAAGTTAACAAATTTGTGACCTTTTATTCGAGGAACAACATAGAAAACTTGACCACCACGTTTCAGCTCAAATTTGATAGCTGATAGAGCCCTTTCTCTACTAAATGCTGACACATAGGTCTTCACAGCGACTCTTTCTGGAGGTGGTGTAGACATTAAACTGAAAGCAAAAATGTACTTCTGTTAGAAAAACAGAAAAGGAAGTCCAGAAGTTGAATGCAACCACAGAACAACATTATGATCTAACTTGTCAGGCATATGATATATCCATATCATGTTGGTGTTGACTAATTGTATTTGCAAGCTATAGTAGTCCATTCATCCATTGACTATCAGATGCCAAAATAACTAGAGAACCTTGCACCTTCACAACAAGTTTTGTTTGGAACACTAAGGTAGAGGGCTAGCTATCGTTCCTCTTTCGAGTAAACATAAAAAATAATTACAATAACACCACAACATTTTTATTGTATCTTTACAGTAACTCCACACACAATGACACAACACTCTTACAAGAAATAACAGCAGATAGTTACAAGGAAACAACAGTAGATCTGCCAGCAAATTATCTCAAGCACCTGAATTTCTGGTTGATTACTAACCATAAGTCCATAACCATTGTCTAGGTCTCCAGGAATTACCTCAAGAAAACAGTGGTAACCATTGTGCCATGTAATAAACCATCTCTGTTAAAAGGAAGAGAAATATCTCCACCCAACTGAAAAGAAAAGGTAAAAGAAGATAGGTACTATGATCATATCTTACCTTGCATCACGAAAACCAGTTAAAGCAAGATAAAGAGTCCGTGGAATGGGTGTTGCAGAGAGGGTGAGAACATCAATGGAAGCCTTGTATGATGCAATCTTTTCCTTTTGTTGGACACCAAACTTCTGTTAAGAAGAAAAATAGAGTTCGTGAAGATATGCATAAAAATAGATAGCAAATTATGATTGCAAGATATTTACTCAAACTTTCTTGCGAGATGTCTATCACAGCATTCACCTATGGAGCAATAGATTTAAAGTTTTGGGGAACCACTCTTTTGGCATCTAGGGAAAAAATAGATTAAAAAGAAATTAAGTTCACTTTAAAATAATCTTTTATTTATTTAATATATTTATCGAACAACAGAGTTCTCCATTGCTATATTCCCTTAAAAAAGCCTGAAAATAATCAAATCATTTTTATGTATACTGGTACTTTGCCCAAATTATAATCATCAAACTAATGCATATCACCAGACTAGAACAGCAACACACAAAAATGGCATCAAAAGAAGACAGGACAGGACAAGGATGTACTATCAAGTATCAACTTAAGAGACACATTAAGATTTATAAAGTGTACTTGTTCTTCATCCACCACTAGGAGACTAAGATTGTTATAGGCCATCCGTTCTGTAAGAAGAGCGTGAGTTCCAACAATGATCTGCAAATCCCCATTCTTAATCTTTGTTATTAGCTCATCTTTTTCTTCTTTGCTCTGTAAAGAAGAAATATACCAAGTCATCCAAATGACAGTCAATCCTTTAAGCAAACAAATGTATTTAATGATGCAACATCCCTGATTGTAAAAATTACTGATCATGGTTAGAATTCCCTATGACTATCGGAAGAAAAGGATAAGAAAATATCGGAAGAAAAGGACAAGAAAATGTACTTCCTTAAAATAACTTTGTACAATAATTAGGAACATTCAGTGGAAAATGAAAAGGAAGAAACAAGATAGTATTGCCACAGATTGCAGAACATAGTATACATTTTGTAAGCATTCTTTTATTGTAGCTAACAAGAAAAGCCACATGCCCACATTTATATGACTTTTTATGCACTATAACAAATTAGAGTATTAAGAATGATGATATTAGAGTGGAACACTTTCTAGGGTCAAGATGAATTATACATATCTAATAGCTAAATAATTACTGCAAATAAAAAGATTATTCGGAAATAAAGAAAAAAATTATGCAATGTGTTGTCTTATGGGTTAAACCTGATTTGTATCATGGCATACCTGAGCACCACTAAATATGGCAACCTTTATATCAGGATAGTTGGAGAAACGATCAGACATTACATCATAGTGTTGCTTAGCTAGTATTATGGTTGGTGCGAGAACCATAGCTTGATATCCTGCAGATACAACAATGAATATAGCACGTATTGCAACTTCCGTTTTACCAAACCCAACATCTCCACAGATCAATCTGTCCATTGGTGTTTCCCTTTCAGTCAGATCTTTCTCAACATCTATAAAAGCCTGTCATCAGAATGAACACCATTTAAACCAGCTCTGTAAAGTTTATTAAGAAAGTTTTGACCCTATGTACAGTAGTACATGGATTACTTGATCAAACAGACTGCCATAGAAGTTAAGAAATTGCATCAGTAAGGACCTAAGTGGACAACAAAACAAAACCCAACCATTTTAATATATTTTTTTTAAAAAAAAGGTGAGAAGCAAAAGTACAAATTATCAATGACAAGAACTAAACCGAAAACAATAATGTGCGAGAGGTTATGCATATCAGATGAGTTTCTACACAATTTAACCAGTATCATTTTACAACCTTATATTTTGTTATGGGCCAAGATTAGCAGGCGCGCAAACAGCATCATGGGAACTGTAGCAGCGTGTGAATAGTACCCCCTGCGTGGTACTGTAGCACCATGTAACCATTGCCGCGTGGGTAATGTAGCGGTGTTATCTGTTTGATTGGTTTCCTATTATAAAAGATTAGTTTGTTAGGTAGATTTTGGGATTCCTTAACTATCAAGTTATTGTTAAGAATAGAATTTTATCTATTAGAAAGATTATCTTTTATAGTTAAAAAGATTGTATTAGATTGTTAGGGGGCTGGCACTATATAAGCATGGCATCGCTATCTTTTCTAAGCAAGCAAGAAATAAACAAAGCTCCTAGTATCTCCCTCTCTTCTTTAACTAAGCCTCGGAGCCTTGGCGGCAATATGGCCGGCTGTTCAAGAGCGAGTGCTCTACTCTCGGTCCTCGGACCCGTACCCAACCAACCCGTACCACAACATATTTATTATGTGGCATCAGGCCCCTAAATGCTGTTAACAGTGTAATGGAAAATTGCTTCTCCCAAACAGAGTTCACAACAAGCTACACAGGAAATGAAATAAGCAATTTTCAAATATGCTGAAGCGGGTTTAAGGGGAACTGAAAGGCTTCAAAGCTTAAGTCTAAGTAATGCGAACACGTGTGCCTGAGCTCGCAAAGCAATCAAATTACCATTTACTTATATTTCACCCTTGATGGAAGCAAAAACCAGGCAGTGAGATAGTCTTTGGAAGGAAGGCATCAATAAACACACATGCAGTTTAGAGAGCAATCATCTGGGTGCATCCGTTTTTCAAGCTTATTAGTCAATGGAAAAATAACAGTACCCTTTTAAAAAAAGAACATCGACAGCTTTTTTTTTTTTTTTTGGAAAAGGAAGAACAGCAGCATTTGATTCAGAGCAGACCTGATTTTGGTCTAAAGTAGGCTCATAAGGAAATTCAGCAGCAAACTGATCCATGGCCACAGGCTTTGGGTACGGAGGCCTTCTCTGTCTCATCCTCTGCAAATATAATTCCATCAAGTTGACAACCATCTTCTGAACAGCAAGCTTCCCTTTAAGCCTCCTCTTCTCCCACGTAGAAGGATCATTCAGCTTGCTCAAATTTCGTGGTCTCTTCTTTTCGTGAGGCCTGCACAAAACATCAATCTGCATAAATGGTCAACGTGAATTTTTAATTTGCATCAGAACTTGAGAGACCGACCCACTCACCCAAAACATAACATGTAGATCGAATTGTAGGCACAGATAGCCCGCAAAAGAAGTATAGCAACTACGATGCTTGCGTATGCAAATTTTGTAGTGTGCTTAATGGGGTTAACCAGTGCAGTAAAAATGCAACTCATGCAGCCACTCAGAACAGGAATCAATTTTGAGAATAGGCATCAGGACGAGAAAATTGGCAAAACTGTCATGCATATCAAGTAAACTTGCCAATTGCAACCAATCCCAATCGCATGAGTAACCACCACTGCCCCTACAGTGGAAATGCCATAATTTTACTTACTAAGGCTAACTAGAATTTGCTCCGCGCCGCTGCAAGAGCAATGGCTGCCTCCGCAATTCAAGCCGCGCGTTGTAATTCAAACAGTTGCGTCGCATAGGTATGAACCAAGTCACTAAGAGGAAAGAAGAATAGACGAAGCGGTGGGTGGGTTAAGCGCGGAGGCATACAGGTTGTATCGGTAGAGCATGCGCGCGGCATGGTCGACGGCGAGCTTGGCCATGGCGTCGGCGTACTGAATGAAGACGTAGTCGACGCCATCCTCGCCGCTGATGCAGACGAACTTGCCGACGCCGACTTTCTTGTGCACGACGTACTCCCCGGGCTCCAGCTCCCGCGGGTCCACCCGGTGCCCCAGCGAGCTCCCCGCTGCCACCCCCTTCCTCCTAGAGCCCTCCTCTCCGTCATCGCCTTCGCTCTCCCCTTCCCCGTCGGCGCCGTCCCTGCGTAGCTGGCGGAGGCCGAGGCGCTGCTGCTCGCGGATCATGTGGAGGTAGGCCTCCGCCTGGGCCGGGTCCACGGCGGAGGACGCGGACAGGGTAGAGTTGGCGTCGCGGCGGCGGACGAGCGCGCGGAGGCGGTGGTTGAGCTGGGAGATGTCGTCGGGGGCGACGGCGGCAGCGGTCGCCGTGGCGGTGGCCGCGGCCGCGAGGCGGAGGCGGCGAAGTGGGAGGCGGAGGGGGAGAATTAGGGTTGGCGGTAGGAGGAGGAGGGGACTGGGTGGAGGGGCGCGAGGGATGGGGGTGGCCATGGATGTGGCGTGGAGGGAGGAGGGAGAGGGTAGCATGGGTTTAAGGCGAGCGAGTGGATAGTGGAGGCGGCGGACGGGGCAGGAGGGCCAGGAGGAGGATAATTTTGGGGGCAAGTTTGCGTGGACCGGGCTCACGGGCGGGAAATATTTGGTCACTTCTGGCCAAATGGAGAAACCCATGTAGGCATCGTCCGGTTGCTCTAATTTATTAATGGAGTCATGTCGTATTAGCTCTTAGACTCAATATTCTCACCTTTTCCGGTTGCCATCTTTGTATATGAGACTTCTTTTTTCTCTCCTTCAATATTCTCACAAAAAGATTGAAGATAGACTCAGAAGAAACCGTCAAGACTAGAATAGTTAACATATCACATGCTAGATGAATAGCACCGGATATATCATTTTGTGCTCGTACCACCACTTCAAAAATTGATATCCTCTTGGCATGGCACGGTATCACTATTTAGATAGGCAGATAGCTCCTCAATAGTATGCTCGCTTTGTCTTCCATCTGTGCCTGACATTGTATAAGAGCATAAACCTTCGGAGGAAGAACATGTACCTCAGATCTTGCCCCACATGGTTTCCTTTTTACCTACAATTGGTGGTGCACTACAAGGCATTCGATTTTTCGTGATGATCTAAAACAGTCAGGGAACAATGATTTCTAGTTGGAGATGTTATGCTTTGGCAGGATACTATCAGAGATTTCTCATCAGAGATAAGTAGTCATAGAAGATGGTCAATCTCCGACGGATATGTTGTAGATGTATGCATATCCGACAGGGTGAGCTTAGTCAGATATTTTTTTCCTGGTGTTTCGTTGCCACGTGCCCACGTTGGACATAAAGTTGTACAACATGCATGTCAGATATTATGTTATAAATTAGCATCTGGACTGTCGGCTATCATGTTTCTAATGTTTGACTGTATTGTCAAAGATTTATGCTACAAATTTCCAACTACCATGTCGGAGGTCTTGTGTTATTTGGCTGACTATCAAGCGTAGCTACATATCTTACTACAACATGTGAAATATAACTTCAATAACAATAATGTCAGAGATATACAAGTTTTATATATTATATTTATTTTTATATTATATTTGAATCAATCAATTTCCATTACTAATTCGGCACATAATAAATCATTTCTTCCAATGAATAAGTAGACAATCATCAAATGTAACTGTTGTATGAGTGGTCCAACCCCTAGTGATTAGGCCTTAAAACTGGCCCAATATATAATAGACCGAATAGTATAGAGGAATGTGCTCTTATCATTTGTAATTATCAAGGGGTAGGATATGAATTTTTCATCCTACCCCATTTATGTATATAAACCCCCAAGAGGGGTATGAGAAAGGGGATCTACTCATTTTCACACACGAGTTCTATCTTTTGACCCTAGCTCTCTCTCTAACTCTACCTCCTCCCATGGAGAAAGGAGTATCATGTACTCTCTGCTGTAGCAAGGCCACAACAGTTGGCACCATCCATGGGGACTCGCGTAAGAAGCTACGCAAGGGAAGGTGCTAGAGAGGGCTACCATCGGAGCGCTTGTGTCACGAGCACACTAGATAAGTTCGTCTGGCCATAAGACTGGCTTTGTTTCTTCGGTATATGACTGGATGCACGGTTATGACCAGATCTATTTTTCTCTAACATATCACCCAGCTTCTGCTAGTTTTAAAAAAAAGAAGTGATGTTGCTGGTGGCGGTCTATCGTGCTGGATGCTATCGGTTGCTGCCCCATCGCACCAGCATAGGTGGGGCGACGCTTCTCGTCGTCATCATCACGACACTAGGGAGTCGGCCTTTATGCGCGATGTACACTGGCTCCGACTGTCGGATGACTCCGCACAGTCTTCGCCGGACTCTGCACGGTCTTCGCCGGACTTCGCACACCCTCCACCAAGCTCTGCGCGAATGTTGCCTCCGCTGAAATCCGTGCAGATGTCGCCCCCGCCGGACTTCGCGTGGCCTTCACCGGACTTCACACGGTCTCCGTCGGACCTCGCACGGTCTTCGTCGGACTTCACACAGTCTCCGCACCTCCGGGTGAGCGACTCGTGGTCGTACACATTCGTCCGACCGTGTCGTGTTCGAGTCTGTGTCCGCCTACCTCGCGGTCGTGGCTTCATCTAACCGCCTCGTGATCGAGACCTTGTCCGTCCACGTCACGGTTGAGACCTTGACTAATCTTGAAAGAAACAATATCCAGTAGTAGTAAACAAAAATTGTTCCACTTTGAAACATACTGCTTGCCAAAATAGAAATACTATAAGTCATAACAAGTTGTGAGTTGCCAACTAAATTGAATATATTGCAAAATGCCAATCTGCAAGCAATCTAACTAGGTTTCCATCATCCGGCATTCTGTCCAAACCATTGTTCAAGAAAAGGATCAACGCATCCATTAGCATGACCTGAATGCTCAGCACCACTTGTCCTATCAACAGTAGACCCATGTCCATTTTCACCATTATTGTCATTCTCACTTCCATTTTGTCCTACCAGTAGTATAATTTTCACCAATGTTGTGTGTGGCCTATGTATACGTAAGTGAACTGTCACCGTTTCTTTGAATTGTAGCTTCATACGAATTATGAGGACCATAACACAAGTTATCAAAACATCAAAGTGGGTACATACTATGTAAAAATGCTATTGGGCTGCTTGCTTAAAGATAAATGAATATCTCAGAGTAATACCTGATATGCGTCTTGAGCATTTCCAAATAAATTATTCCAATTGAATGGTGGCATTGTTGGAAGCACAATGCCTTGTGGTTGAGTCTAATAAAATAATCAAGTTCTTATTCAGCTCTCCATTGTAACTTTATATAACATATTAACATCCAACAGAATGTGTAAAGATGAAAATATATATAGGTACCTGACTAAGTTGTGCAAAGTAAGAGGACACTTGCTGCATTTGTAGTTCTTGTCTAGCATCTCTCTCTCAACTTGCTCGCTCAACCTCTTGACGGGCGTCCTATCGGACTTACCTTATAATCTCATTTTCCTTCTGTTTGCATGTGGTCAACAATTTCCCTTGCGCTCCTACAACCGTCGATCAATATCATCCTGTTCTCTGCATCATTTTGCAAGTTGGAAATTCAGAAAGTAGTTCCAACAGTACAAATAAGTTGAACTGATTCACTATTAAAGGCACCATCTGCAATGGCAAAACGACTGTGTGGCTTCCCGTCTATACAATCATACATCAATTGAGAGTCAAAAGGAGCATGTAACCAATCAACGTCTAGACCATTCTTATCAGCCATGGCATCACGGCATTGTTCTTGTGATATTAACGAAGTCTGGTCCTCAAGCACCAGGGCACCAAGGCGGACCTGGTGACGCGGTTGGTGAGGGGAGGAGATGGCGGAGGCGGCTTGGCGATGGTGGCGGAAAACAGATCCCGGCGAGCATGAGGTATTCCAACTTCTAAAAAAAAGAGAGCAAAAATCCCGCATACTATTGATACAAAACAGTTCAACTTTTGAGAATGGAGCATAAGTTGTTGTTAACTAGAGCCCATCTCCTTACCAAATTCAACATAAGGTTTCATGGGCCTTACCAAGGGCCGAAGCCCAACCCGGCCAGGCCCACTCTACTCCCGACCGCATTCTCCTTCCTACCCAGCTGTTGCCACGCAGGCCGTGGTGGATAATAACGTCACGTGCTCGCCGTAGTGCTATTCTCCTGACAGCATGGCACGATCCCAACCGCGCGATCCAGATCCGACCGTCCACAGCTGCGCAGCCACGTCACCGGCTCCGCTCCGTGCCCCACTTTAATTGTCCTCTCCCATCCTCCCGCACGCCGTCGCCGTCTCGCTCGCCGATTCAACAAAGCGCGGAAGAAAGCAGCGTTTTCTGGGTGTGGGAGGCCGAGCGGTCGGCAACAATGGCGGCGAGGAGGGGGTGGGCGCGCGGGGCGGTGGCGGCGGCGGCTGTGGCGCTCGCGGTGGCGGCGGGGCGGCGGTACGGGTGGGACGGGGAGGCGGCGGTGGCGGCGTTCCGGCGGGCGCGGGACACGCTGGGGCCGTGGGCGGCGCCCGCCTACGTTGCCGCGCACGCGCTCACGCTCGCGCTTTGCCCGCCCTACGCCATCTTCTTCGAGGGCGGCGCCGCGCTCCTCTTCGGGTTCCTCCCCGGCGTCGCCTGCGTCTTCTCCGCCAAGGTCCTCGGCGCCTCGCTCTCGTTCTGGATCGGCAGGTCGAGACACCCTCCCCCTTTCCTTTTTTCTTGGTTTGCTGCGTTGTTGGATCACTTATTTCTGGCTGGGCATAGACGAAAAGATCTACAAGTGTTGTTATCTTTGTGCGCGCGATCTCAAAATTCGAGGAAAGGTGCTTGTTTGGCACCAATCATGGGGGTCAGGACAAGAATGGTGAGAAGAAAAGTAGATCGGAAATGCCTTTTGAGGAAAAAAAAAAGCAGACATTTTTTTGTCTATTTTTTCTGGCTCGCTTGCGTCCTTGGAGTTGGAACGTTGTAGGATTCTTTACTTGTTCATGTAGAATTATTGTAGCTTTAATCTATAATTCCATATGGGTCGTATCAACAGGGCTAGGTTGGTTCATATAGATAGGACTAGGAGGGAATTAGTGAGATCTAGGGTAACTTGGTACATCTCTTGTCGATGTTTGTAGGTGAGAGGTAGTTTCTTAGATGATTGGTGGGTTTATAGAGTCGAAACATACAAACAGAATTGGACGGAAATCTTTTGCTGTGCTTCTGTACTTGTTCGGAATTTCATATGAATTGGAATTCAGGAGTTGCTGAGATCTGAAAGGCTGCTCAATAATTTTAGGAGGAATGATGTGCTTTTTTACACTAGCAATAGGTGCCATAATGGAGTGGTGGTAAGGGAAGTAAGTTAGGCTGCAATCCGGACTAAAAAAGAGGATAATTGGATGGATGTTGGAACCGAGTGTGAGAGAGCAGGTTGGAACTAGCAAAAAAGTCCATTGTACCATTCATTGGTTATAGTCGAGCACTTATGCTTGTTACAACTGAATAACTGATTAACTTTGATGCCAGACATTCATAGAACTCACTGTATTAATCACTACATGTTATAACTCTAGTTTATTTCATCATGCCGAGTGTTTCAGTAAGCTGTTACACAGATTGTTCTTTAGCAATTACTTGTAAGCTGCCCATTGCGGTTTCTAAAAGGTTTTAGTTGTATTCTGTACACTGTTTGTACCTTTGGCTTCTCAATGTAAATACATAATACTAGTAACATATGATATAAACATGCAATGAACCAATTTTGGAGAAAATATTGGCAGTTTGGCACAGCAGCGTAGCTATATAGGAGCATTATATTTGATTTTAGATGCCACATGGAGTTTAGTAGGTTAAAAGTTTATCCAAACTTGGTAATTGATTAGAGATACCATGGGCTAGGTTACTTATGCTCAGGCATTCAGATGGCTGGTGATGCAATGCTGGCGTGGTGTTGAAGCCATGTTGGACAACGGTACAGTGTCCGATAGAAGCATAGCAACCTCTTCGACCCTACCTACCTTGTCCTGGATTAACTTTCCTGTTTTTAAGCAAAAGGATTGAGCTGTTGCATTGATGATTATGCAGTGAAAAGTGAAAAACCAATTATTAAACTTGAGGTTTGCTACCTATACTTCTCAAGCTACACATCACATGCATCAATACATGCAAAACAAACTCATAGCTGAAAAGGGCCAGACGCAGGCCATAAACAACCTTATAAGCTTACAAATAGTTCCTTTACTTCTTAGAGGAGAATCATCAGCCGCTGAATCGCATCTTTGTTCATCTGTTTGTATCTCTTATGGCAATGTGTCATACACCGGTTGCTATAGCGGTTAGCTACCACCACTTTGATTTCTTGGACAACAAACTCAACCATGCTCATATTATGCAAAATACCGAAATACTTTCTGGATAGCTTATGCTATTGTTCATGAAGTGAGATAGGCTGTAGAGTTGTACGGTAAAGCAGATCAAATTCCAGATGTGTATATGGCCTTAGGATAATTGAAAAATGACGAGCAATTCATACAATACCACTACAATGAATTCAGTCTTGGATTATCTATTTTCTTTGCTCTTGAACAGGATGAAATTTCTCTGAAGAAGCCACAAAACCTCTTTACATGACCCCCATTAAAGTTTAATAGTGTACATTATGCAGACAGGGATCTAGTGGTAATTTCCCGCCTGGCCTACTCTATGGCGATGTTCATCTGCTAACATTGGCAGATTGATGTGCTGGAATACAATTTTTCTATCAGCTTCTGTAGCCAGGGCTTCATGTTGTAATCTTTTGTAGATCATAGTTTATGTATTGCTTGTTTACACACGCTAGTGATTCTTGATTGTAAATTTTGTCCTGGCCCTCTTTTCTAATGTATCTTTTCTGAATTTCCTCAGGGCAATTTTCAGATACTTCACTTCTGCGATGGAATGGTTGCAGAGAAATAAGTACTTCCATGTTGTGGTTAAAGGAGTTGAACGGGATGGCTGGAAATTTGTGCTACTTGCTAGATTCTCACCTTTGCCTTCCTACATCATTAACTATGCTCTATCTGCAACCGATGTTGGATTTTTCAGAGATTTTCTCCTTCCTACAATTGTTGGCTGCTTACCAATGATCCTACAGAATGTTTCCATTGTAAGCCTTGCTGGTGCAGCAGTGGCCTCCACAACAGGATCTAAGAAGTCTCATATCTACTCTTACTTGTTTCCAATACTAGGAATTGTGTCCAGCATTCTCATTTCTTGGAGGATTAAGCAATATTCTTCTGCCCTTGTTATTCCGGAAGAGCTTAAAAATTCGCCTAGTAATGGGAAGGCCAATGGGGATTCTAAGCTGGCTTCAGTGCCATCTGAAAACACCACCTCTGGGAATACTAGGACAAGAAGGTGATTGTAGCAGTATCTCCGTATATTTACATTGCACTGAGCTACCACGAAGTGTCAAGAGTCAGATGCCACTCAAATCCACTTTGGTCGATGATTACAGTAAACTATGTTCCCTGTTTCATGCCATGGTTTTTTTTGGGGCATTTAACAGATGCTCTGCCAGCTGCTCTCTTGTTTCTGCCTTTGAACGTTCCTTTTCTTGACAGATGCTATTGTAAGTTGAAACTTGATAGAAGCTCAGATGTTGTACACCTAAGTTAAGAGAGTAATCTGGTGGTTTAGGCTTGTTGAATTGTATCCAAGGAAACCAATATTGGTATTCTTCCCTACTTGTACTGAACTCGACATATGCACGATATCGTAAAAATCAGACATGTTCTTTTGTGTCAGAACTTTGTTTGCTGTTATAATGTAGAACAGCTGTTGTGGCATTCTTTATAAGAAGCTGTCTGTGGCCCCGCACATTTTGGTTTAAGCTTATGACTTCTAGTTTATTTTTCACTATACCATGAACTATGGTTTTGGCCTCGCGACAACGTTTTCTGTCCTCAACAGCCAGAACCCTGGTGTGGTTGGCATCACCCATGCGATGTTTGCGCCAGATTCGGATGTAGTTGAGGGGCTGATGGCCAGAATGATGAGGTCTAGAGAGATGGGAATGAGTAGCAACAATGCTGTCAATTTGCCATGGTATTACAGATTATGGGATTATTCAAGATAGTGAATATAATTTTTAACGAAATTGATCGATGGATGATGATTTTCTGTTTTCTATCTGGTTGTGGATATGCACGCGATTCCAGTCCAGTGATGTTGTATATTGTATACTGTGTGATGCAGTTGATTAATTTCTGTAGCAATTGTGGTCCTGAATCTGAAAGATAAGCATCGCACCACACAAAGATTAAGACCAGAAACTTCTATTTGCTTCCTTGCAGGTGGCTAATCCTAGATCTTATGCCTCATCTCCGTATGATGTTGTTGCTCTCTGCTCTCATTTGTGTTGCACAAGCCCATTCCATTGTGCAACCTTATGTCAATTGTGACGCGAAAAGTGCGTCAAGCAACAGCCATCCTCTTTGCTTCAGCATCACCAAGTTTGGCATTCTTCTGGACTGTAGCCTTCCTTTGCCTTTCGCTTTACTCACTGGAACTCTATACCATTTGTTTAGTATTGTCTTTTGCTCCTGGAAAGTGTGGAGATCTCTTTCTTTTTCCCTCTGAAAGCTCCTCCCCCTGATGAAGGTAGACTACTTGCCCAGTGATCATACACAACTTTGTGAGAAGCTTTTGTAACTGATTGTTGTTAATCATTGAGGGTCACTGTGCCATATTGCTGCCCACAGGACTTACTGGATAACTTGTTAGGTGATCAATTGTCTTCGCGATAGAAGATAACATCAATTTGAATCCTTCATGTTCTTATTAAGTGTTTTTCCTTCTGTTGCTCAGTTAAAGTACAAGTGGGTCTTGTGAGTGATGATCACTTAAAATCAAACTCGTGGAGTTTATGCATTTGCTTTTCGTTTTAGCTGACTTGGTTCCTCCATCTTTTTCAAGATTATTTTTTCATCATTAAAACCTTGTGATGCAAATTTTGGAGGATTTTGAAATGTCGGTTTTTCTTCAGCGACATATTTCCTCATTGATAGTGATGATTCATGAAAATGGCCTTCCTTCTTTCTACAAGCAAACAATTGAGGAAGATTGTGTTGGAAATGTACAATTGAGTAAGATTGTGTTGGAAATGTAGGCAATATTTTAATTTTAAATTTTATTAAGAGGCAAATATCACAAAATAATTAGTGATACATAAATCAGTACTAACAGTAGGCAACATATTGTACTTCTAAATAAATGCAAAAACAAAATTTAAACAAAGTCGATCGGTCACATGAACGTATTACAGTTGGGTTTGATGAAGAATAAGAAGCAGCGTAGATTCAATGCAGTGCAAAACATAGGTAAAGCAACGAAGCAAGCGGTCGCGTAGATATGTGCTACCTAAAAATCTTATTGTTGTCCCCTGTGCAAGTCTTCATGGCAGCAACGGTTCGGAGATACTACTCCCCTTCTTCATGGTGCACGTTGGAAAGAAGAGTCGACAAAATTCAGACGACACAACACACCATCACAGGTTTACAGGAGGAGGGAAAAGAAATAGAAGAGGCAGTGATTCAGAGCCCCTACTCTGGACGTCTCCAGGCATATATATATATATATATACAGACTGTGAACTGACATAATTAACCAATCATTTATCCATTGGTAACTGACACATTTAATCAGCCATTTACTCACTGGTAACTGGCTGTTATCAATACCCAATAAAGGCTCAAATTCAAATGGTTGAATCTAATTCAAATAGAGAGGGACGTATGGTTCAGCAAAAATAAGATGGACTTTATCTGCTAAGTGGCGTGCCACTTCACGTCACTGTCACAAGTCGCGCAATTTTTGACGCGAAAATACGTGAATACGCTGCGCATGTGTTTAGCCAAAGTCTTCCTCACACTATCCATATACCATGTATCACATGTTTTAAGGAGTGATAAGGACTCTACATAATAAATTGAGTTCCTTCTACTTGGCTAGATAATATGGTACTAAACTATGTATACTTTGGGATCGAGAACTTACATTGGTGGGTGTGAAGCATTTCTTGCCTTGACCAACTACTCAGGGCCAAAGAAAGGGATACCAACAATTTTTTTTTGAAACTGTATGTAATACTATGTATGTACAAGTACTGTAAATATATGCTAAACATACAATATTTACCTCAATAGACAACACTGCTGTTCTTTTTAAAAATGTTCAGCGGCATTTATTCTTGATGAAAATATTTTATAAATAAAAGATCGTTGGATGTTCAGGAACAAGTAGTCCCCTAGTCTCCAAGATGATCCTGGAAACCGAACTTTTGTCAGTTTGTATGTCATTTGAATACAATTGATGATGTAATCAGGCACATAGTGTTAATACAATTGATCGTAGTCTTAGTCATGCTGTCATAAGTATTATTCTTTGTACAGTCATGATTCATTTATTGAATTGATAGCAAGCAAGAATCGATCTCGCAAGTATTTGGGTTTGCCACAAAGTTAAACTGCAAATTTTGGTGGGACATCTTTATCTCGAGTTTTAGATGGCTACATGATAGTATGATACTATATAATTTTGACCGAGAGAATTGTGTATGACAAATCCATTTTATGACCTGATTTCGGTTATAAATCTTCTTTATAGGGTGGAAATTCTAACATCAAGTCTGGATTTTCTGCCTTCTGTTGCAGAATTTGATAGCCAGAGTTGAAATTTCTGGGACATGCTATTAGAAATGTAACAGCCTTGCACAAACATTGTTCGAAACACAGAGACGCTGTAATAGCCTTGAAATTTATTGACAAACTGTAAACACAGAGACGCTGGAATCAAAGAAAAAGAAAACCTCATTCACAAACATTATTTTGCCATACGCTGTACTCTGCTTTTTCGCTATGTACTTCACAAAATACAATGGAATAAGATACAAAAGGAACAGAAATGACAGATATTCCAAAAAGGAAAATGGAGATAACTACTCTAGTTGCTCTGTGGGCTAGGACACAATCATGCTCATCTCTCTCTAGAACCCTAATCTGTTAGTAGGAATCATTGGTTGAGGTTGTTCATGGTTGTTGCCCACCAAATCGTGCTCCAATATCAAATGTGACTTGCAGATCCTCAACTGATAGCAGCCAGAAAAGTGTTGCGGCAAGTCGGAGCACACAACGTGGTCAGAAGACTTTGACCGTGAGTACTCAAAAGCTTTGACCGTAAGTACTCAAATAGCCAACCTTCTTGATGTGTGCCACATATCCGAATGTTTAGAAATAGTGAACTTTAGATCCCCTCTTGTACCACCCATTGTACGACATTACACTGTCTAGGCTCTGAGTCGGTGACCGCCGTCTTTACTGCCTCGCCCCAAAACATGGTAGGCATCGTCATGCTCTTCATCATACTACAAGCCATCTCCATAACCGTTTGGTTCTAGCGCTCCACGACACCGTTTTGTTGTGGAGAGTATGGTGAGTCGTATACCACTTGATGCCCATTTCATCGCAGTAATCGTTGAAGTCGATGGAGTTGAACTCCCCTCTATGATCGGTTCGAAATACCTTCAGCTTGAAGCCGAGCTCGTTCTCAACAATAGTCTTGATCTTCTTGAAGAACTTGAATGCTTCGTCCTTCGTCTTGATCACCTCGAGCCACATGAAACGGCTATGATCGTCCATGATCAGTAGGAAATAGCGACCATCTCCTGGTGTGGCTGGTGTAATCAGACCGCATAAGTCGCCGTGAGCTAGCTCAAGGCCATGCTCAGCACGGTACGTCGAGGCATATGGAAATGGCACTCGGTGCTGCTTGCCGAGTGCACACTCGTCACAGAATTGTTCCAGTTGTTTGATCAAGGGCACCCCCTCGACCATCTTCTTGGTGCTCAGGTCGTGCAGGACATGAAAAATGAGATGACCATAGCGTGCGTGCCAGTGCCACGCCGCCTCATTCACCTTCGACATCAGGTATACGGGTGCAGTTAGATTCAAGCCAAGAGTGTATAGCCTGTTTCTTGATTGATGCACCCATGCTAGTAGCACTTGTTCCTGGTCGAAGATGCTCAACTCGCTGTCTTCGATTACAATTTTGCATCCACCCTCCTCGAGTTGTCCAAGACTAATGATGTTAGACCGTAGTTGAGGGATGTAGTATACCTCAGTGAGCACCCGATGCTCCTAGTTTTTGCATTGAAACAGCATGAGCCTTTTCCGTAGATGTCCACCGTTGAGCCATTAGCGAGTTTCACCTTGCCTTCCATGTGATCATCCATTGAGGTGAACATATTCTTGTAGCCAGTCATGTGGTTACTCGCACCTGTGTCAATGTACCACTTTGTTGTCGCTTGAATCGATCGACACCATTTCTCTTCGTTGAGGTACACAGCTTGTGTTTTGTCGATGGCCACCTAAGCAAGCTCGCAATGCTCAATCATCAATAGCACCGGTGCATCATCCTGCACCTATGCCAGGTTCACCATTTCCTTGTGCTTGCGACGTGGCTTGTGGCAGTCCTTCGAGAAATACCCATAGTTATTAAAATTGTAACACTTGACCTTCGTCATGTCACGGCTACCAGCAGACGACATAGAATCTCTGCCGTCGTGGCTACCGCTGCCACGCCTACGATCACGTTGCTTGCTGCGGTATCGATCACTGCCGCCACCTCGGTTCTTCTCACCACTAGAAGAGCCTTCGACATGCTCCTTCTTCTTTTGGTGTGTGAGCCACTCCTCCGTGAGGAGTTGCCGTCCTCCTTGGACGCCAGCTTCACCCTCCAGGTCGTAGCGTTCCTCCACAACCCTGAGATGTCCCGTCAGCTCTTCAATGGAGATTGTCTTAAGGTTGACAAGCGTCTCGATGGAAATTGCGACCTGTGAGTACTGTCAAGGAACAACAAGAAGAAACTTCCTCACCAATCTTTCGTCATTGATGTTGTCACCGAGTAGATTAAGGTTGTTAACGAGCCCAGTGAGCCGTATTGCGAAGTCATCAATGGACTCTCCATCCTTGAACTTCATGGACTCGAATTCTGAGAGCAATGTTTGCGCTTTGGCTTCGCGCACGCGCTCAGCGCCCGTGTGCATTACCTTCATGGCGTCCCATGCCTATTTCGCCGTGTTCTTGATGGCAAGAGTTGCCAACATTTCGGTCGGCACAACATGCAAGATTGCTGACAATGCCAAGTGGTCATCGTGATAGTCGACGGCATCTCCAGGCTCAATCACCTCTCAGAGTCCTTGTGCCTGCAAATTGACCCTCATCAGGAGGGACCAATCGCCGTAGTTTGTGTGCGTCAAAATAGAGTAGACCACCATGCCACCCATCTCCTTCACCACATGCTGCACCACGATGTCACGGCCTCCATTGCCGCTCCCGTCGCCGTCTTCGTGGACGCGGGCTCTCAGTGGTGGTGGTGTCCATGATGGAGATCTTGATTCATGCTCCGATATCGTAGCAGGATCAACCACTAAGCTCGCTTTGATACCACTTATTGCGCGGAGTACGCAACGTGGTCAAAAGACTTCGACCGTGAGTACTCGAAAGCTTCGACCGTGAGTACTTGAATAAACTGCTTGGATAAATGGTACTGTGTTACAGTACTCACAGAACGGTACTCTGCTATAATACTCGTAGAATAATACTCTACTACAATACTTGGTAAATAGTACTCTTACGACCACGAAGTAACGTATACTCGAAGTGAGTTACGACCAGGAAGGAACATACTCGAAACGAGTTACGACCACGAAGGAACGTACTCGAAGTGAACTATGATCACGAAGGAATGTACTTGAAGTGAGTTACGACCATGAAGGAATGTACTCGAAGTGAGTAACGATCACGAAGACTCGACACTCGCGGATGGCTGGACTTGCTGGAGAACAGTGAGCTCACGAGACAATAGTGTTTTTGTGCCGCCCGGAATTGGTTTGCGGCATTTTCTCTATTGATCTTTTGTACTACAAAAAAGGAATAACTGACCTGACATACCCGCCATGTCCCGCTCTTCATGACGTACCATCCCACGTCTGAGCTATTCATGATATTCATGAAGTTACAAATCGCACGCACTAATACTCTTAACGCACGTACTAACTCACTTAACGCACGCACTAATACAGTATGACTAAGACTACTATAACGTCTTTAGGTGCGATGTGGTTAAGTCCAACAAAAAGGTCTACTTTTTTTCCTTGCAGTGGCCCAACTTTCTTGTGGAGTTGTGCTTGCCAACAATCAGGTAGACCTAATTAGGCCATCAAACTCTCCAGCATGCTACTAGATATGTACTAATTAATTAAATAGTCTAAGTAGCACAAAGTATATCTGAGAGAAGATTTGTACAAGGGGCATTGGATTATTCTTCTAGAGCAAAAAACTGATGAAATTCTGACCCAACAGGTCACAATCAAGCAATACCTACTTTGATCTAGTCTCTCTACTTTCCGTATGTACAGAACTTGGTATGTACTAAATTAGCATGGTCCTGCGAAAACTTCTCTGAGGCTGGTTGATCACAGAAACTAGAAATTCTCCTTGTGGAATTCGAATTTCGTGCTGGTCTTTCTCGAGAAATCTTGCGCGAGCTCGCGCAGCTCCTTCGTCAGCACCGGCGCGCCACAGTAGAACACTCCTGTGGTATCCAAGAAGCAGAAAGTTCAGTGTCAATTCAGAAAAGCAATACTATGCGCACAAGCTAGCATGCTGATTGATCCTGCTGTTCTTATCCCAAATTGGTAAAGTCAGGTGAGGGAGCACTTCTTGAAAACATGCCAATGCATATCTTGAGAATCTTATGTGCATATGGTGAGGAACTTAAGATACCTCATGAATGTATTGTTAATGTGTATCTAGAGTTGTAGACTGACTCTATGCTCACTATTTCTCTAGTGGTTGCAACCATCAGCAAGTAACAATGATTGGTTGATCCCTAATCTATGATATACTTCCTGTTCAATCTTACTACATAATACTCCCAGTCTTCAGTTTTGTGATAAACCATTTCCTAGTTAATGGACCAGTTCTGTGCTCATAATTTACTGTTGGTTGTAACTATTAGCAAGTAACAGTGATTGGCTGGTCCCTAATGTAGCAGGTTCCTGTTCAATCTTAAGTCTTAACCACTGCTCTCAATCCATGACTAGTTCAAATTGAACGCCTACACCTCAAAACTCTGGTCCTGATCATGCATGTCCCTGTCAACTAGGCTCTCAGAGGAAAGTAATGCCAGCCCAGCGGCACTTCATCCTCAGCCTAGTATCAAGTTTGGTAGAGTGCATCTCTCACTGTGTGAGAAGCGTGGAGGTATGAACCACTCTCGACTTTTCGCGGTCTCTAAGATGCGACTTTGATCATGCCATGTTGCCGAGAAATCAAGTATGGAACTACGATATGCTGTCGGTTAAAGCAATTAGTGCATTGTGATGTTGTGATACGGAGGGAGCAGTACTGACCGACGCGCTGGTCGCGGTGGTTGAGGGCGATGCGCTTGTAGACGGCGCGCCAGTTGGGGCGGGCGAAGTGAGTCTTGACGCGGGTGCCGGAGACGACGTCGACGCCGTGCTTGGCGTGGTTGAGCGACTGGAGCATGGCGATGAGCGCGGAGCGCGCGTCACCCTCCTCGTAGACGCTGGTGCAGTAGTTGTGCAGCTCGATGACGCCCTTCTTGTCCGTCTCCGCCACCTCGTCCATGACGCCGCGGAACCACTCGAACGACCCTTGCTCCCGGGTCACCCAGTAGAAGTAGGCGCGCCGCGTCCGGAACGACTGCGAGTTGCTGCTCGCGTCGCCGCCGCCGGACTCGACGTCGCCGTCGAGCTGCTTCATGTTGTTGATGATGTCCTTGATGATGGAGATCATCGGCGTCGCGCCGATGCCGAGGCCGACCAGCAGCACGACGTCGTACTGCTTGTAGTCCTGCGCCGGCGCGCCGTACGGCCCGTCGATCAGCACCTTCGGGAAGCTGCAACGCAAACAAATCGTTAACTTTTGGCGCCAAACACATTTCACCATCACATTTACTCTTACTAATCAGCAGATTATACCACGGCAACGGCAGAATTGCCAATGCCGCCGTGACATCACAATTCGCCCATTTTTTTTGGAGACGAAAAGGCGAATTTTAGATTTGAGCTCTGTGGGGGTGTGTTCTCACCTCGGGTTCGACATGGTGCCGTCGCGGTCGTACTCCGCCCGGAGCAGCCCGCTTTTCCCCTCCTGCGGCGGCCGGCAAACCTGCACACACAGTTAACCACACGCGTTAATTATTGGTTAGATTAACTCTTGGGAGTGATTGATTGGCTTAAACTCGGACAGTAATGATCTTTTTTAGAGATGGACAAGAAGCTAATCTTTAGGAATTGATGGCGAGATGTGATTAGCGTAGTACCCTCGAGAAGACGTTCTTGAGCTCCCTGGTCCAGTCGCCGAGCGTCCTGATGTGGACGCTGACGTAGTCGTCCCGTGGGGCGGACGTGATGGAGAACGGGTGCCTGGTTCATCCATCCGTTAGCGATTCATCAAATCAATGGAAGCATTGGCCGGAAGAAAGCGACGACGTACCATTGGAAGGGCGAGACGGCGGCGCAGTTGACGAAGATGTACTGGCCGCTCTTGTACCGGAAGCCCTGCGGCTTGGAGAAGTGCAGCGAGAGCACGTTGCCGGGGTACACCGCCACCTTGAGTATCTTCACCGGCCGCACGCTCGACCGCAGCGCCCGCGTCAGCCGCTCGCACGCGTACAGGAACATCGGGATCGCCAGGTACATCCACGTCTGCATCCACGTTCGTCAACCAGTCAGGCGTGCGTGCACCTACGACGAATGTGGAGTGCCACTGGTGTTGTAGTGTACGTACCGTCTTCTTGTACCACTTCTTGGTGAGGTAGAGGTAGTGGCCGTGGACGATGAGCAGCGCGTAGACGACGACGAAGAGGTGGTGCGAGTACCAGAAGGCGTTGAAGCCGGTGAGCCGGTTGAGCGGCCGCGGGAGGCGCAGCCTGCCGCGCCGGAACCAGGGCGTGGCGAGCGTGAACGCGATCGCCATGAGCACGATCATCACCAGGCCGGTCCACCCCTCGGTGCCCTTGACGAACCACCAATAGTTGGGCGGCCGCACGGGCCCGAAGAAGGGTATCATGGGCACGTACTCGGCGTCGGTGGCGTGGAGCAGCCGCGGGAAGTCGCAGGTGAGATGGGAGATGACGTGCAGCCCTGCACCGACGGTGATCCCCACGGCGATGACCTTGTGGAAGTTGAGGTTGTCGTCGAAGGGCACGACGCGCGCGACGGCGGTGCGGTTGCGGACCCAGGTGATGGTGTTGCGGCAGACGGGGAGGAGGATGAGCGCCATGTTGAACTTGAGCGTCTCGGCGCCGCCCTTGGCCACGCAGACGCAGTAGCCCATGACGTCGAACACCGCGCGCCGGCGGTACTGGAGGAACTTCCACGTGAAGAGCCCCGCGCAGACGGAGAGCCAGAGGAGCATCACCCAGACGCGGCGCCAGTTGTCCTCGAGGAAGTAGCTGGTGCGGCGGTACCACCGCCTGAGCAGGTTGGGCTCCGCCGTGGGGCGCAGGCTCTGGCTCAGCATCTGGCTCAGGTTCCGGCTGTTGGTCGTCCCGATCCGCACCGACTGGCTCGGCGCCTGCAGCAGCAGCATCTCCAGGTTGTACAGCTCGATGTAGCCCATGTTGCTGGGGTCCAGCTCCTCCATGATCAGCCGCGCGTACTCCTCCGCCTGCTCCTGCACCTTGGACAGCTTGTTCGCCGTCGCGCTCAGCGTGATGATCTGCATGTCAAAATCCAAACTGTTCTGTAACTTGCCAATTTAATTCGTCAAACTTTGATCCATGAATTCGGTGAGTGGGAGCTTCAAGAACAAGACACATCAGAGTCAGCAGAACATGCTGGGTTAGTGGATGTCACTGACGTGCAATGGCAATCAGGCGGAGTACTAGCCAGAAGTATTTCCTAGAAAGGGGATTAGAGAACACCGGACATTGCTGTTCTTGGTGGGACACCTAAACGAACCAATGAAAGATTAGCGGGGGATTTACCTCCTTGACCTCCTCCTCGGTGATCCTCCCGTCCGCGTTCTTGTCCACCCTGAAAATTAATTAAACCCATTAACGAATGGTTTATTAATAAAGGCGTTAGTACGAACTGGCTGAATAATTAGAAGAGTTGTTAGCAATTGATTAAGGTATGTTAATTAATGGCGGATTAAGGGTTTACTTACATGTCGAAGAATGTCTGGAGGCGGCTGTCGAAGCTGCAGTCGGAGATTTGGTCCCAGAACTCGAGCAGCTCCGCCTTGCTGATGCTGTCGCCGGAGATGTTCCGCCGCCTCGCCAGCGCGTCGAACAGCTCGCCCGCGAACTCAAGCTCCTTCATCCCTGCAGCAATTATGGTCATAATTCACCACAGATCACAATCATGTGCTACATGAACAATTCTAGCTAGCTAGAGGATTGGAGATTAGTTTCTAAGAGAGGGTGAGACGAGGCTTTAATTACCGATGCACTGGCCGAACTTGGAGCGGTGGAGGAGGCCATTCTGGGAGAGCTCGTCGAAGCGCTTCTCGACGGCGGTCCAGCCGGAGGCGCCGTCGGTGCGGCTGATGAACTTGAGCCCCTTGAGCGCGTGCGCGGCGGCCGACTTGGACCGGTCGATGCGGCTGGGCCCGCCGCCGCGGCGGTTGATGGACGCGAGCCGCCGGAGCTCCTGCGAGACCTGCTTGATCCGCGACGAGGCGTTGCGGATGACGGAGTGGCCGAAGGAAGAGGACCGCTTCTCCAGCGTGTGCGCCAGCAGCGTGACGTCCGAGTCGTCGCCGCCCGCCGCCGGCTTCACGCTGTGCACCGCCACCGAGTCGTCGCGCACGTCGAGGGTGATCTCCACGTAGTCGTCGTCGTCGTTGTTGCCGCCGCGCGCAGGCGCCGGCGCGGAGAGCGGCGCGGACACGGACTCCGCGAACCGCGCGCTCTTCCTCGCCCCGGACCGCTTGCTCAGCGGCCCGCTGTGCGGGACGACGCTCGGCGGCGGCGCGCCGCCCTCGGCCGCCTCCACGATGTCCCCGCCGGCGTCCGCCCTGTTATGCATGGCTCCCCGCCGGCTCTACTTGTCCTCAGCCTCCAAGAAACAACGTGACACGGAAGTAGGATTCAGCGCACGCTGGAGCTAGCTAGCGGAGGTTACAACTCGAGAGTGGGTTAATGGCGGTTTCGTCTGAACGAGGAGGAGATGGTCGTCGAGGGGGGTGGGGTGGATGGATGCGTTTGGCGAGTAGGGGGAATGGGTGGAGCCATGGAGGTGGTATTTATAGCGCGGTGAGGTGGAGAGGGGAGTTTTACTAGTCGCCGTCGCCGTGGACCTCTTGGCTGCGCGGCGTGGTGCGGTGGCGTTGGCTCGTTGTGTAGTACAGTAGTGGTAGCACGGGGAGGCGTGGATTTTTTTTTTTGGAGGGAAACGCAAGAGAAAAAACCGCGGTTGAGAGGCGGCTGACGCGCATACGACTCTGATTATATAGGCTCGTAAAAACTGTTTTTTATAATAAATAATTTTTTATAGTATGTATTTTTTTAAACAGAGTGTCTTTTAAGACGGAGTCTACTAATTGATTGTATTATACACTGTACGATTTTTATTTACATCAGCTAAAATTGTACGCAGACGTCTCACTCTCTATAAACTTCTCTACAAACAGTTATTATCCATAAGTTAAAAGATAATATGAATAGATCTTACACCTATTCTTGTGTCAGTTTTGGGCCTTTTCTCCTCCTCACTTTCCTCACTCTAGTCCGTCGTTTTAGATAATATGTAGGCAAACATTGTAAACTTCGGTTATTAATGTCATTTTAAATATTTAGAATAGATGCATAAAAATGATACATACAGATTTATCTAAAAAATACTTTTATAATATTATAATATTAGTAGGTTTTACTACTTATTAATAAGTGATTAAAGTTGTATTTTAGGAACATGTTAATGCTCAAAACAACTTCTTTTTATTACGGAAGAGAGCAGTACCGTACGTGCTCCTATGCCAAATTGCCAAGTCGGGGAGTAACGCAGCATTTGGGATCGCACCGGCCACGGCCAGGGAGAGCATTCAAGAGACTAGTAGTACCGGAGATATCATCGTCAGAACGTGTTCTTCTCTTTGCGCATTCAAGTCTGCTCGGTTTCCATTGGCGGGCACATTACACACGTACGTCTCGTCCGCCGTTCAGGTCACCATCGAAGAATACCTCCATCATTTACTACCTGTGGCAACTGTGCACGTACGTTTCTGCTTCGTTTTACCCGCGCGCGCCTGCTACTTTTCGCCTACCGCTTCGTCATCGTTCTCGGGAGGAGGTGGTGGAGGCGGCTTCAATTCAAACGGAATCTGGCCACCTGCCGACGTTGACCCCCGGCGCCGCGCGCTGCCGCGTTGCGTCGGAAAGGGTCGCCGGTCGCCCGCTGGGCCGGCCTGAGAAATTCCAGGGGGATGGATGGACAGAGAGAGAGAGAGAGATGGGGAATCTGTGGGCACGGCTGCATCCACTGCTTCCAATGGTTGGGGATAAGATTGCTGATTTTGGTTCCTTCTAAGAGACGGGAAGACAGATGCGTTGGCAGGTCAATTGGAAGCTTTGGGAATTCGGATAACCCATACTTCTCTCTTTTTATTTTTTTAGATAATATATTTTTATATAGATCATATTGTAGGTTAATGTTTTATATATATATATATATATATATATATATAATATTTTTACTATATATATATATATATTCCTTTCCCTGGCAAGCACATACTATATGTTTTGTTAGCAAAACACGTCTCAATACCCTGATCATATACCAGTAGTATGTTTTCAGTTTTGTATGGGTTCTTTTGAGTGGATTCTTTTTGGCATGTTGCTTTGGTTTTTAACTTATAATTTTTTAATTCTGTTTGTTCGTGAAAGAGTACGTAGAGGAAAACATTCACATGCGGTTTTGGTCGGTATAGTTGAACTCAGTACAATATCTATTACAATCTATCTGTAGACATCGCATTAAAAAACACACTGTTTAAAATCTAGTTATTGTAACAGGAAGTGATAAGCTAAAGCGTAAGTCCGGTAGAATCCACGCTTGGGCTGTGGTTTATCCGTTTATGGTTTTTGAATTTTGGTTGTTCGTAAGAGAGATTACGAAGAGGAAAATAATCGTATGCAATTTTAATTGGTATAGCTGAAATCGGTATAGAGTATTACAATCGACTAGTAGACTCTACTTTAAAGAAACATATCGTTTAAAAGTTAGTTACTATAGAAAAAAAAAGAGAATAAGCTTAAGCAAAAAACAAACCCAGCTATAGGCACAGCAAGTGCAGTAAGTGAAGGTACACATCACTACGAATACCAGTAAGCTCGCGTTTGGTAAATCAAGCGTTCCCATGCATGTACATACTTGCTCTCGTCATGCATTCCTATGGTGCGTCTCCAACAGAGGTCACTTTCTCGGACCACCGAAGCAGCAATACAATCAGCAGCAGCAATCATGCCCAAATCGAACTGTTTCACATCATCGATGAAATCACCACGCTTTTCCTCGCCCAAATCGAACTCGATCGGGTTTAGCCAAAAGTTTATGCTTCGGTTCAGGCGATATATATGCGCGCTCTGATTGTCGACTTTTTCCTGCAGATTGCATGCGCTCTACTACCCCGGCCGCATTTCCTTTTTTAGATAATGGAAATATCCGGCCTCTGCAAAACGCACATAGCCAAAACCTTACAAAATTCCCCGGCCGCATTTCCTATGGCTATGATATTATTCTGTTCGAAACGCAATAATAGGACCGTTCCCATCAGCTTTTTTTTTTGAACGTGTTGGTACGTAGCTTTTTTTTTTTCTTTTTTAGTTTTCCATTGCGTGGAGATATAATGGTTTTTATTTTCTCTATGTTTCTTTAATTGAATGTCTCATCTAAAAACTAACGGTCACTACAATATCAATTTCAGCCAAAAGACATCAACAAAAGCTGTTTTGAACAAGAGCTTCAAGATTTTCGCTGTGAAAAATTCATCTAAGCATTTCTAGAGTATTTTCTATCTCTTGTCAGCGTTGTGTACGTCAAAGCTAGTGTTTGTTTAGTTTTAATTAGTGTACAATACGGTGGACATCAACCAGACCGTATATTAATCCATTCCAAGACCTTTTATTTCTCCGTATGAATCACACAATGAATTTCGTTTTCTTGGACTGCATGCATGCAAATTGCCTCCTGGCTACGGGAAAACTTGAAAAATTCAACGGTCTATTTCTTACTGACGGAAGGGGGAAAATTGTTGAAAAATACCCGAATTCATATATCTCTCCCGTTAGTTGATGATAATATATCAAAATTGTTTATTTGATAACAAAATGAGCATTGTGTTTGACAACTGGATAGTACAAGGGTAGGTGGGGATCTCATGGTGATGCATTGTTCTCCTTCAACATAATTTTGTTATTTTCCTTTACGAAACGTAATTTTGCTAATGGAACCGCATTTTCTGCACTTCTGGATAAATTTTATGGTACGATTCACTTACTTGGAAATGCGACAAGGATGTCGGAATCGCATGACGTGCGAACGGGAGATTTGAAGGTTGGAACTGTTCGTACATGTTAAATAAATAACTGATTTGAGTAATTTGTTTCCTAGATCAGACCACTCCGGCCCTGTTCGGCTGGGCTGAAAAGCTGTGGTTTATAGTTGAAATTGCATTGTAACGACTGAAATTTCACTGTAACTGAAGGTGGCTTATTTGGCGTAACTAAATTTAAAAAAATTTAAAAATAGAAAAAATATGCTAGCTCATCACAGACAACGCAAACGAATATGGGAAAAAATAACCGGCCAAAAAAGCTCAAAAAAGCTAAAAGTTTAAAAAAAAAGACGAAATTTATGAATAGTGAAAAATAAGCCAGAAAACAGAAGCTAAAGCCGAAACGAGCGGAGGGACTTGTTTTACTAGCAAATACTATTCTGAGTGAAGGTTGATGCGAGCCGGATGTTGTTTAGAAGCTTAAATCAAACAAATCCTAATCCCAGGTCAAAAAGACCGCATGGTTTTCTCAGGGATCGATAGCTTTGTACATATTTTTTTTACCCATTCCTTGCTGCCGGATGCATCACCTTATCTACTATTCTGTTCTTGCTGTCACATTCTCACTCCTCAACTGCACACGCTGCTTGTGCAACTACCATCTGGGTCAAATATCTGACAAGGTCTTTGCCTCTCAGCAAGGACAGTCTCATATGCATGCATGGTACATGTCGGATTTTGTCAAATTGTTTGACCTCCTCAGCATATGGACAACTGAACAAGAACGTTCATGGAAATGTCGCTGTGGCACTGTACTTCTACGGCATGCATTTCCTTGGCTGCTTCAGGTTTCCCATTTTGAGTCGTTTTCCAGCTCATTTTTCCTAATTGCATGCATATGTGGACATTTATTTTTCGATTATAAAGAAGACATACAGACATCACCACACACAACACATACACAGGCGAGTGCGTCTTCTTAGCACATACCTAAAGAGATAGAGGTCTCACAAATTTAATTTTTACTGAAGTGTACTCGAGTGTACATAAAGGTAAACACTAGAATTTGAACTCTGGTAGGTAGAATCATACAACCACAACTCCACCACCACACCAAAAGATGGCTCTTGAAGCTGTTCAAGGTCGAACCATACAAGTGGCATGCATGCATGCAGAGGAAGTTTATTGAGAAAATGCTTTTAAAAGTTTGTAATATGTTGTCAAAAAAATGTTAGTTGTACCAAGTAATATTTTTGACAACTGGTCCTTGTTTTTGTTCTTGATTTCCAGAGGAAGCTACTGTTGCATATAGTCAAATCTTAGTGAAGGCAATCCTTTGGGGAAAAAATGTGTATTTGTTCAGGAGACTATTGAAATGCCTCCCCTGGTTTCTGACTTTTGAGAGGTCCGTGGAAATGGTTCACCTACCACGCATTTGGGCCAATTTTTGGTTGGGTCACAATTTGAAGTTGATTAATTAGTTGATCGTACACGCGAATATAATCCAATCCATTTTAATTAGTTGCGGAGAAATTTGGAAATTAACAAGATGTTAATCATGCCGCTTAGTTATAGGTTGACTAGGTCTATGATATCAAGGACCAACATTACCTTCATTTGATTCTTTCTTGGGGAGTTGGTAGAATTCCAACTGGGACTAATTAATAGTTAGTTTTTTTTTTAAGGAAACACACTGTTTCAATACTTCCTTGAATAATACAGGATAACAACCACCACATATGAGCCCAAAATTAAAGCAAAATTTATATATATATGCCCTTGACTACCCGGAGAATCCAAAGCTTCATCTTCCTAAGAGCATCACTTCCATGGGTGACGGAGTGGAGATACCTCTTGCCGGAGATGTTGGTTGTAGCCGGCTTGAACCTTCTGACTAATGAGCCGGAGATGTTGGTGGTGACTGGTTCTAACCTTCGTGGTGATGGTTGGCGTTGCTCATGACGAGACGCCTGAAAGCCATCGGTGATTTGCTAATTTTGGCAGTTAACATGCCTACAAGCACACAAAGGATCACAACAAACATCAGGCTTCAACACCTCTCAGAATTTTTACCTAGGGTCAGCCTTGCCTCTACATTGAAATCTCCTATCCCTTAAGATGGAATTGAGAAGGGGCGGCTGGAGGATGCTCCTCCATGAAAGGGCGGCGGGAGGAGCATGGGGTGGCGGTGCTTGGAGCCGATGGGCCTCAGAGGAGGGGCGACATGAGGAGGGGTGATGGGAGGCACAAAGGAGGGCAGTGGCGCACTGGGAGATAGCGACGGTGACGGCTTGGAGAACCGAGTGGGAGAGGAGAAGTGGGTCTGGACTGGTGAAGTAGGTCTGGTAAAATCAAATAGCGACGGGAAGTGGGTCAGGCTAGACCAAGTGGTGAGAGGAAGTGGGTCTGGTCAAACCAAATAGTGAGGGGAAGTAGGTCGCCATTTCAATTTTGTGATGGAGTGGTATATTACCGAAATTTCTAAAATATTGGTGGTATTAAAGTGAACCAAAATTTTATGATGGTAGATTTAAAAAGTGGCTACATTTCGATGATACATACCCAAATTTATCTTTTTTAAAACTTTTTGGCCGATTTTCACAGCATTTGTAATACTTATAACAATTTCGCGTGATACGTTTCCATACTAGTAGTATGTACATTACAAATGCATAAAGTCTGTTTAGTCAAGCTTCAGCTTCTACTCTTGGTTTCTAGGCCGATGCTAGCAAATCAAACTTACTCCTATTTAAATGGATCACCACGCAAGAAGCGATTTCTAGAATGGACTAGCAATTGTCATTCTGAATATGGTCCTCCCTATCAATAAACAGTTCAAATTGACAAACTAGATTACGTACCTGTTTTGAATAGCAAATTGATAAGCAAACCTAAAAACTGTCCAAGAACAGGCAGGGCCAAAAGGATAAATGTGCATACTTGTCGACATGTCCACGTTAGACAGTAGATTAACGACGGAATTCCGACATGGACAAGCTATGCCGCCTATGCATTTAGGCTCAGCTCGATCGTGTTTAACGCTTCAGCTGTATGGTGTATTTGTGCCTCTGTGGTTGATGTCACCGTGACAAACTGACTATGGGTGTTTGTATTAGCGTTTTGCTTCTGGTTTCTATTTAGAGAAGCTAAATATTAATATTAATACATAGCTTTTTAAAGCGACTTCTCTACTTCTTTCGCTTCTGACCTTTTCTATTTGTAAACAGGTGCAGTTTTTTTAAAGTAAACTGATGTAGTTTTAACCTCTAGTTTATGAAAAAGGTGATAACCGATATGTACTTCTTTTGAGATAACAACTGACAAGTTGTAATATTTATTCTGCTAGCAACTTAGATCCCAATTGATTCAAGAAATATATATGTGACAACTACTTGGTCCTGGAGAATTGAATATCCATTTGCAATAAAGTTAAGACGATCGAGCATCTCAAGCACAAGGCGAACGCCCAGTACTATATTATGCACACTCACACATCTACACATGTATATGTGGATATGTTTTTAACACGAGATTAATCTATATAGAGCAGAGAATTAAATCTCACAGAGCGTAGATACACGATTTAACCATTGAAACACTTCTATTTATACGTGTGCTCTTCCTGTTCGGAGCTTCAACCCAAAAGAAAGGTAAACACCAACGTCGAAACTAGGATTCAAATAACTGATAAACACCATGAACAACGTGAAAGCTTGTCAAGCGAGCTGTGCTCGGTCCTCGTGGGCAGTCTAGCTTGCTCCCGGTCTTCAACGAACGAAAAGCACGAGACGTGCTGCTGCAGTAGTACATGGTTGATCGCATCGATCATTACCCTCTAGTTAATCATGGTTAATTTACTGGTCATTAGGTTAAGCACGACATAATGAAACTTGTAGTACTTAAAGACCACAGATGGAGTAAATTGTACCGATCAATTTCCCTCCAATTATTCTTAATTCTTCATTTAAATAACTACAGAATTATTGAGATTAGGATCAATAGCTAAAGACCAAAATTAAATCGCTCAAGAAATCAAACACCAAGCAAATACAAACTCATGGCAATCTAATTGGCTACCTGGGCTGGTCTGACCTCCTGGCGGTCAGACTACTGGCTTCAAACTGGTCGGACCGGTCACTGGGCTGTTGGACCAAGAACAGAGCGATCTGACTGGAATTTCAATCCGAGACGATCTAAATTTTGGAGAAACTCCAAAAACAAGTCCAAATAATATAAAATTTTGTGCACACCTTTCTTAAGGTCTCAGGAACATATTTCAACCAAAGATTGCAAGAATCTATATCAAAGTTCAGACTTTTTCAAGATTAAGTAAGATTGCATCAAAACTAGGCTAAAATCAAAAAAGATGAATATAACTTACTCGTGGGTAGAAGATGGTCAAGATAGCTCTATATATATTCTCACATGTCGCGAAAAAAAAGAACACCAAAGAAATCAAGACAAAAATGCTCCGATCCAGACATCACTCATAAGGGTCAAATCCAATCAAAATCAGGGTTCTTTAAGAATTTGCCAATCAGATGGCTAGATATATGGGGATTGATTTTTAGGGGTTATCTCTATCTCTTACATGTCCTTGTCACAACAAGATCAAGAAGGGGAGAGAATACCAAAATCAACCAAATCAAGAGCAAATCTATTAACACAAAATAAATCTATTGGAGATGAACAAAAATTGATGTAATACTACTTGAGTATAAAGATTTTACATCCACTCTACTTGGAGGACAATAGAGCACACCACAACACTCAATTTCTCTAACCCTAACCCTAGAACACTTGACCTCAATGAGCAAAGTTGGATGGTTAATTAGCAAGTCTCCATCCTAACCCATTAAATAGACATGTAACTAGCACCTATCTAACCCTAGCAGATGCTATCCACTTAGCACAGATGAGAGAAACCTGATAACCCCACATAAAGATGGCAATGGGTACCCGGAACCCGATACCCGGTGGGTTTTTTACTCTATTAGGGCATGGGTCTGAGTCAATTTCCTAATTCATGGGTCTCTTAATGGGCAAAAAGCCCAACCCATCGGGTCTGCCGGGTTCGGATACGTTCCTATAGTACCCGAACCCATAAACTTATGGGTAATATAAACCCGGCCCATATGAGTTATAAACCCAGGCTCCCAACAAACCAGCCCATAGCCCCATACACGGTATGGCCCAACTAATCAAAAGTCGCCGCAGCAACTGCATAGCCCCGTTTCAACAGCCCATAGCCAATTAGTGTGTTGTTTTCTGCTCATTTAGGAACTTGCAATTTGAGGTTTCTGAGCGCACCAGATTCAAGTAATCAAGTGGCGACGACCTTTTGGGAACAAGTCAAGTGCAAGGAGCAGTTGATGTCTCACCTTTTGGTTTTAACTGAGTTGTGAACTGTGAACTTGTAATGAACTTGCCGTATGCTGATATGCTATGCCAGTAAACTATGAACTGAGAATTGATGGAGTGAACTAGTGATGTGCATTGTGGATTTGTCGTTGCTTGTTTCATGCATATTAGCATATAAATTGAACTTATTGTTGACTTACTAAGCACTGCACTGTCTGCAATCTGCACAGCAGTTGTCGAGCACGGGCGACCCGTGGGTACCCGTTACCCGAGTGGGCATGGATCTGGGCAAAAATCTGCACCCGTCAACGGGCATGGATTTTTTAGCGGGCACGTCTAACTTTCACGGGCACGGGTTTGGGATGGCAAAACCCAGCGGGTTTGTGCCCGTTGCCATGACTAACCCCACACAACACGGATTTTACTGACACACATTACATTATGCATGTTTTTCAAAGCATATAAGTTCAAATGCACTAAGTTCTTAGCCTTGATCCAACTTGATTTTCTTAGTTTCTCCTTGACATAAATCACTCTCCTAAGCGTCTCTTAAGCGTCCGATTTTTATCCAAGATGGTTCCTGATATTTTAATCAACTTACAAAAATACCATTTCTTAACCCGGTCTTCATCTTTCTTTGCAATCAATCGTCATACTTATCACATATAGCTGCAACACTAGTTTGCCACGCATCGGCAAGTCTCTCCCATTTCAGTTCCACTGGACCACGCCTTACTTGGATCAATCAAGCCACATGGTGCAACCCATCGCCCAAACTTTCCTTTGACATTTTCCGTCTTTCTCGTGCTATGTTTGAGCTTAGCCATTTCACTTGGCATTCTTGATCATTCTGGGTCTCGGCTCTTCCATGAGCGTAGTCCCGATCCTTGCTACTGACTATGCTTGGCTCCAAGTAACCTTGCATATCCAAATATAGCGAAATCATTTTCGGCCACAAATTCTTCATAACTTGACCCGCGCTAGTTGTAACATGCCTCATGCAGCATATAAACACTAGGTCACCCAAACTAATCCTATGACCAAAATTCCTAAATACCAAAAATTAGCCAAACAGGAAACACTCTGCCGGTCTGATTGCACCCTCATACTAGTTGGACCGCTGACAGGGACTAGTCAGACCGGTTTTGGCTGACGGTTTGACCACTAAGGAGGTCCGATCGTCCACCTCCTTTGGCCAGTTTGACCGGTTTGGTTCCAAGTCATCCGAAAAACCCTAGCTAGTCCATCTGCGAATATACTGACTTTTGACCTGTTAATCTCTCGCTGCTTAAGGGAAACCGAATATGTTGACCCCCAACACAAGAGAAAATAGGAAGGAAAAGGAGACGGTTGATGATTGTAGTTAGCAAGTCAAGCAAGAATCGTGCCCGTTGCAGAACTAAAATTAAGCATCAATAAAAAAAATAGTAATTATTGATGGACTATTTGTACTGTTATTGGAGCTATGATATGCATGGTTCATGCATGAGCTGCCTTTCAATCCACAAATGCACGAATGAATGCATGGTCGTTGCGTGTTGAAACGCAGTAATACGATAAGCTAATTTCATACATGTAAATTAAGAAATCACGCCTTTATCTATCTGAACCTCTGTTCGTTTCTAATCAAGAATCAAAGCTATAGTAATTAAACCACCAGGGTCAATCGATCGAAATGACTGGATGAGTCAGAGCATGCATGCATGCCTGCTGCGATTACAAGCCTACGAGTTTCATATCGATATCCATAGTAGCTTGCGTGTAGAAACACAGTTACGAGAGAGCTTGATTAATCGATTGGGAATGACTATGACGGTACTTGCACGATGAGCATGAGACGTCACTATCGTACGGTCGCAGCAGGATCGATCGATCGCTTCTAGAAGAAGCCCCGGCCGCCACTAGCTTTGATTATTATGACATGATGTGATTAGCATGAGATGTAACTAGGTTTCACCGTTTCACACTGCTCTGATTTGACGCACGCTTTGCACGTGCGGTCCACGGCGCCTTCCGGGCTGGCGTGAAGCGGATAGAGAATAATGCTTGTTGATACGGACTCCTGGTCTAGGATATGACATCATAGCTGAATCACGCGTTTTAGGTCTCTTATTTTCATCTCGTATACGTTTTTTTTTAATTTTCCTACCGTTTGTCTATTTCTTTTTAAAGTCACTTTTTTAATTATTACTATTTATTTTTAGTTAAAAAGTATCTACCATAGTTAAAAACTATTAGTCATAGCTAATATGTATATACCCTAAAATGGCAATCACGCGTTGAAAGGGTACCCAATACTTTTGAAAAGCAAACTAAGCAACACCGCCGGTGGTAGTGCACGTAGCATGAACGCAGGAGTGACTACAACTATTCCAATTCAAAATGTCAAACACCCGATCATTCAAGCCCTGATCAATTCGGCTTCGGCTTCTGGCTTATTTTTCACTATTCATAAGTTTAGTCTTTTTCTGAACTTTTGGCTTTTTGTTGAGCTTTTTTGCCGGTTCTTTTTTTCTTGTATTTGTTTGTATTATATGTAATGGGCTAACATATTTTTTATATTTTTAAATTTTTTTAAATTTAATTATGCTAAATAAGCCTCTGTTAGCTACAGTGCTTTTTTCAGCCAGCTACAGTGTTTTCAGCCATAAGCCATGACCTTTTCAGCCGAACCGATCACCACCTTACTTGCTGGTATCCATCCGTACGTTTTGGGAGGTTTTTTTAATACATCACTACTTAAAAGTTGCATAAATATTAAAGCACGAATAAAAAGTAGTAGCCAAAAAGTTCCAAAAATGCTTGAATTTTTTCGCAAAGTCTCTCGAGGTGTTTGTTGCGTTTTTCTAAGTTTTTTGTGTTTTTCATGTGTCAAAAATGCTATCTTCTTTCTCTAAAAATGCTAAAAAGTCATCTAAATTCCTCGAAATCTTTTCTATCTTTTGGGCCATTTCTAGTCTAGCCCACAACCATTTTTCTTTTCTTTTCTTTCTTTCTTTCTTTTTTGGGCCACAGCCCATCCTGTCCATCCGTTGTCTGCGCTAACCCACTGTGCCTTGGCTTGACTCTTGCACCACCCCTAACTCCTCTTGAACCTAGCCGCCCTTGCTCGCTTGGTCAGTGCCAATGTCAATGTTTCGCCGCCTCTACCACCTCGCCAACCACGTGCCATTACCACCGCACCCTCGCTTCTTCACTAGTGCCGTAACTCCACACGACAACTTCTGCGCCATCACACGCTAGCTCGCCCATGAGACATACGTGCTCGTCCATGCTGATGTCCACACGTCGCCTTTGCCTTCGTCGCGCCCTCTACGCCACCTTCTTCGAGTGTCTCTAAAACCAAAGTAGTAGCAGCAGCTAGCTCTCTACCTCCCCTTCACTCCCTGAAGCTAACCACACCGTTGCTGAGCCATACCGCCATCCACAAGTCTGGCAACGTACCATCCGATCCTGAAGACCATCTCGGGTTAGGTAAATTGCCCAAATTCGTCTATACCTTTGAGCTTTCCTTAAAATTGATCTTCTCATTGTCTTTCCCACTTCATTGTGACCCTACCTGTGCCTTTGCGCAACCACATCATCACTGGAGCCACCATCGTCATTCATCGTGCCACCAGCCACGTTGTTGTCACCATCAATCCACCGCTTCCATTGTCCCCCTTCCATCGTCGTTCGTGTCATGAGGTGCACCTCAACATGCCGTTGCCTAAGTCCACCTCCATCGACCACCATGTCCGCCGTGCATAGCCACCACCAAGCTTCACCTCGCCACCATGGCCGCCACTGCCACCAGCCTCCCTCGTTCCACCCCAGACCAAACATCACCACCGAAGGACTCCCCATGCCCACGCCATGCTCATGCACCGCCGTTTACACCAGAGACCGCTGGAGTTAACTGCCGCAAGTTTCCCCTTTCCGCAGCCGCTACCCTTGCTCTGCCTTTTCTGACCACTACGGTACTCCTCGTCTTCCCACACTGCCCAAAATGGGTTCACGGTGCCTAAGAACACGCCACGTGTGCCTCGTCATCGCTGTTCCACTACTGCGTCGATGCGACCATCTCTTTCTCTCTCTTTGTTTCCCTCTTTTCTTGGCTAAGAAAAAGAATAGTGCAACTCAGCACTGTCGTAAGTTATTCTGCAACTACCTTGTAGTCGTAGATCCTCCTACGACTAAACCAAACTCCAACTAACATATCTACAACTACCCATTGCATCGTGAGCCTGTCTGACAGGGCGTTTAGCATAAGTATTAATTATCTGGAATAAGTGCATGTAACTTCACCCTGGCAGAAATCGCCGCATGATGAGTGAGTTATCACGTCTCTAGTAACTCCTGTAGGACGGTTATCACTCGAAACGTTAAGACGTCTCTTGATGAGGAGAAACTACCGCCGCTATACAAGCTATATAAAGGTAGACATCAGAGAGAGTAGCACTAGAGTAGAACATTTTCGCATTGCTTTTTCCATTGCAATCATTTTATTGAGCAATATCCACACAGAAAGTAGCATTGTTATTCTCGCAGTAGAATGCTCGAGCCTGTATAAAAATCCATGTGTCTCCTCTTCGTGTGATTGTAGCCAGGTCTTCAAGAGTTCTCCATAACCTAAACAAAACATTACCTAAGATCGATTTTAAAATATTGACATAAAGCTCCTTGCTTACCTAATGTGTGTTGGAAAAGGGGAGACAAAAAAAAGAAACTATGATATTATACTAAAAAGAAAAAAAGATGGAACTATGAAAGTACGGAAGCTTCACTGATATCGATGAAAGGACGACAAAGTGGTTCCTCTCCCTAGTTTCCTCCCCTTTCCGATATAGTAAGCCAAAATGGCTAAAAGGATGAAACATGGGCAAATATCAACGATAGTCGTGAAATGTATGCCTCAGCGTGATGACTGATGACATTATTAATCCTTCAGAAAAAAAGGAGAACAAGGAAGCTTCCAAGCTCAAAATGCATTTCTAACGTATGGATCAAGGAGATGGACGGCTCTAATTGGCCCATCATTCAGTCGCAGTTGATCCAGGCTGTTCATCGGTTGATTAGATGGCTGGAAACGAGCACCCGTGTTTTCTGGTACAAAGTTTGGCCTTTTCATAAACTTTCTCTAAAGAGATAGAGGCCAGATTTCTTTCAAGAGATAATAAAACTTGAAAAATACTTCCACACGGCCAACCATGGGACTCCGTCCTAGTTTAGCCAAAAAAAAAGAAAAAAAAGAAAACAGAATGCCCAAATGGATCTTCAAATATCTCAAATTTCCAACAAACGGATCGCTCATGTGAAATAGTAGTAAGTCCACATCAGATTCATCAGAGCCAGCTTGACCCAACCCAGTGCAATATAGCCTGGCTTTGATGCATACACGGTTTACGTACGAAACAAACTGAAAGCTCCGAGCGGCAGCAAGCAACTGCCAACCGGTCCAAGTCAGACTGACAGACGGTCGTCGTCTTGCTCGATTTCAGATTTGCCAGTTTTCTAACGCGTTTCCATGAAGTGAAATAATGCCGGACCCGTTGAGACTCGCAAGAGTTAAGAACCACATGGCGGTTCACCGAACCTCCTGGCCCATGCATGCGTGGAATACAGATGCTTGTCCATCGCCACCCATACTAGCACTTGCTTGGTGTAAACAAATAGTCACGGGTTTCTTATTGAGTAATACGTGCATTGCATCCCAAACGTGTGTGTGAAGTTTCCTAGTACATCCTGAACAAAAGTGTGAAGTGCAGCTAGGATCTCCACTGAACTGATCAACCGTTGGTTCTCAGAACCCTAGGTACAACTGTGCACCAATGTAAATCTACGGCTCAATTCTTTTCGGCGGATGGGTTATAGCTTTCTTTTCTCAAACAAATAAATAAAATAGTTTTTTATTATCGTTTTGAAGTGGTTTATCTGGACATTCTTTTCAAAACTGCTTATCGATATTCGGTTCGTTCACACAAACGCTCGCACTAAAATCAAAAATTATAAGCCGAAGCCGAAAAGAATACACCCATATAGGGCCCGTTCTTTTTCAGCTTTTGGTTTTTCTACAGTAACTAGCTTTTAAATTGAGTGTCTTTTCAAGATGATGTCTACTAGTTAATTGTAGTACATACTATACCGCCTTTATTTATATCAGTAAAAACTGCACGTAAGTTTCAGTTACTCTGTAATCTCTCACACGACAGCCAAAAAGTCATAGCGAAAAACCATAAACCGTAGCAAAAAAAGAACAGACCCGTAAATCTTAATCTTAGTTGTTCACTCTACGCGTTCTATGATCTAGACCGTCAATCCCAACACGCCCTGCCCCGTGTGAGCGATCCGCTTACAGCAGTAGCGGTCGCTGTAGCAACTGCAGCGGATCCTCGCCCTCCTATCTAGCTGGGCAGGGAAAGAACATGAGCGCGTCAACACGACCGACCGACGAGGCCAACGTACGTACCAATCACCATTTGACCAATTGCGCCTTTCCTGACAGCGAAAACTGCTTTCAATGGGCCATGGCTGCAGTGTTGCCTCGTCTCCGGATATACACAATAATACATGTTAACTGTTTATAAGTCTTCGCTATATAAGATTTTAGGTGATATCTACTATTTAACAGATAGTTTTATAGACAGTTTTCTATTATGTATAATATTGTATAGATAACTTATTAATTATATAGTATTATTACAAACAACTATATAATATTTTATTATATGAGTTATCTTTAGTGCTATTTATAGATATGATGATACATTACAGATTATATCATTATACATGCCCTCGTACTATGCACGTATGCATACATCCATCCAGCTGGGCAGGAGAAGAGTAGCCTGTGACACATGAACACGGCCGAGAGGACAAAATTGTTCGAGTCCAGACCAGCCAGGGGTTGGTAGAGGCACAGTACTGTATCCCCCATCTTTCGTGGGAGCGTAAGACCCAATCGATCGCTCTTACGATCGATGTAACCTATATACCTTCTTGATATCCTAATAATAAAATGTAGCAATCATGGAAAAGGAAAACAATATACCATAATATAAGCCGGGCAACTGGATCTTTCAAAAAAAAAAAAGATGATGAAGAAGAAGGAAAACAACATACCAGTTGCTATGGGTGCTATGGGTATGACAAGTGGACAATGGGTTCATTCGCATGTCCGCTAAACAAATGTCGGTGTAACAAATATAGATAGTGTGTGCCATAGAGGACAATATATTCCCATGACATATTCTACATAATAGTGGTTTTTTTTTTTGTTTTACATGTATGTTTACATTTATATAGTATGTACGAAATATGTACTATGTACCAAATTATGAGCATAAAGAGCACACATATTTAAACAAATTTGCATATACATCTGGAAATATCGCTAAAACTGCTATATCGGCTGCTACAACTGCTATATCGTCCGCTACAACCGCTATAGTATCTACTACCAGCGTAAATAGTGCCTGCTATATTTCAATCCGCTAAGTTAAACTGTTACGCCGTCGAAGTAGCGACTAAACCCCGCTATCATAATAGTGCCCGCTGTTTAGTAAAGTTGTTGCCAATTTTTCGCGTTCTTAAAAGGAAAAAAAATTATGTCATCAATTTTTGGTGTTAGTTTTTTTGTATTACCTAGTTACAATCCACCCTGTACTGTTACGGTGGCGATCGATCGGGCCATTGGTGATTCGGACAGATGTACACCATCTAGTACTAAATTAAGCTGTTCTGTCGTGAAAACATGATCTTCCGACGCAATCGCCTACCTAGCCGACTTGAGTCGTCTGGGGTGTAGTCAACCTAGAATCAACCGACTAGCTTTTTCTGAGTAATTAAATTAAAAAGTAAAAAATAAAACAAAGTTGTATCACAAACAATACAAAGGGATAAAGAAAAAACAAAAAAAATCTCAAAAAGCTAAAAAAAAATGAAATTAAGAAGTTGATGCGTTCTAAAAGTTAGAAGGTAGAAGCAGAAGTTGTATGGAGTGGGACCCTACTTCAAGAAAAACTTAACTACTAGGACGTGTCACACTCACATATAGGAGTATCTCCTTTCTTGTAAAAAGAAAAGTATTTTTGAAGACTGAAAAAAGAAAAACATTTTTGAAGACTGAAAAAAAAGAAAGTTTTTGACTTTTGAAGAATAACTTTCCAAGACTTTTGAAGAATAACTTTCCAAATGTTTCTTCCCATTCTCAGGTGGTCTTATTTTCACATGACCGAAAACAAGTTGGAACAATCTTAGGCGGCAATCGACCAGAGAACGAGCTACTCTAGCTACGAAGTTGTTCGTTGTGAAACCTTTCTTGGGTCCAAGTCAAACCCCACTCGGTCTAGCTAGCTCGAACAAAGGCGTGTGGCAACACCAACAAGCGTGTATTCATATTGATTTCTATTTTTACTTCTGCCGGAAAGATGCCAATATCTCCCTTTTAGCTTTATTGTTTAGCTTTTTACAGTAACTAGTTTTAAAATGAAGTATCTTTTCAATATGAGATCTATAAGTTGATTATAATATATACTATCTCGACGCCAAAATTGCACGCGGGTATCTTTCTGTGTACTCTCTCTTGTGAACAGTTAGAATTCAAAAAATTAAACCAAAAAGCTATAAGACACAGTCTAAAAAAAAATCCACAATTACATGAATAACTGACTTTTCAAATCGGCTTCCCTACTTATCTCGTTTCTATCTCGATCTGAGAATAAGTTAGAAGGTCACATGTGCATCATATATTCACTCCTATCTTACGTACGTATTTCTTCCTCACTTTTCCTATTATTCACCTTCCTCTTCTAAAAACCATTTCTTTTAACTATTACTATTTATTTTAAATTAAAAATTATTAACCACAGTCAAAAAATAATTGACTGTAGTCAATATAAACTGGCCTTGAAACGGGAAAGCAAGCACCCGACCAGCTCGACCAGTCTGATCATGGCTGGCGACTATTTTGGTCCGTGTTGTTTGTCCTAGTCCATGTATGCACGCAGCGAATCGTTGACCAAATCTGCTGGTGCATGAAGAGAGGTTTGACTCACTTTTGACTTTCTTAGATGCTTGCCTGCATGCATGCACTGCAGCGATGGGGGGTTGGTGAGGAAAAAGAAGAGAAATAGTTCGACTCTTCCTTTGCTTTGGTTGGCTTCCCAGCTTGTGCTGTTAATGAGTCAGCTTCTGATCAATTAGACTGTTCTTCTTTTAGTCTGACACTCTGACTTGGAGCATTAGCTTTGTAAGCATGTTCAGCCTAGGATTTGAGTAGTTTCTAGGGCCAGTTGGATTGCAATGTTGATTGTGGTGGACTTCTCTCACCCTCATGAGTCATGACTGGTTTCTTTTGTTCTTAATTTTATTCTTTGTGACCCTATAATACTCATGGTTAAATAGGACATACTTAGCAGTAAATACATAAATTTTCCAGGGTAGTAGAGTATATTGGCATGGAGTACATTGGAGTAGGCTCATGATGGATTTGCGATGGCTAAAATAACTACCAAGTCAATTCCCATGTTGATCAAACCAGTTTAGGTAGCGTGTGACATGTGTATTTATGCACGGATAAATCTACTCTACAACTGAAGAGGAGTTGACCGAGAATGTTGAACTAGTGCTACCCTACTACAGGTGTGATTTCTATAGCATGAGTGGTAGAATAACCTGAAATGAGACTTGAACAAACTAGTTAAGAGAACCCGTGACAGAAAGATGGTTCTTTTTTAGAGCGCGAGACAACTTCTCGCAGGCCAGTAGGCAATTAATTAGCTACGATCCACACTGGTTACGTAATCCCAATTAATATTTCTTTACTCGAACATGCTTTGCCATGCACGGCAACTCACATAAATACATAATTAAGATGCTTAAACCACCAACCCTTATAGCAACTCCAAAAAATTGGCCAAAAGAAGTATCTAAATTTAGTGATTTAGCTATTCTCTAAAATGGATCTCACCCAAAAAAACTAGACTACTCCAACAGGCTATCTAAACTAGAGGGTGCACGGTGGGTCGTGTACGCGCGGGAATGGGGCGCAGCGTGCAGGAAGGAAACGCCGACCGCGCAAGAGGCTGGATGGCGAGTGAGATAGGCTATCCAAAAATAGAGAGCGAAGGAGGAGGGATGGAGAGCTACTAAATTTGGAGAGTCATTTACAGAGTCTATTGGAGACATTTTTTCTCCAATAATAGCCAAATTTACCTTTAGAAAACGATTTAGCTCTCCTCTTGGAGTTGCTCTATAGGCTTCTTTTCTGAATCCGAGAAAATAGATAGTTCTAGTGGGTAGGCAAGCAAGCATTCACAAGCCTGCAAGGAGACAGTATGTGTGAAGTTGGGCGTGGATGGGCCATGAAATTGTGTTAACAATGAGAAGATGTTGGCCCTGGATGGTCCTAGAAAAGCCCTAAATCTTAGTCGGTGTAGATTGCCCTGTGATGAACAATATCATCTGAAAAAAACTGATGAACATTAGAGGTTCAGTTCCCTGTAACGTCAGATAAGCACATCTTCTCACTGTGCAGGCCAAAAGCCAAAAGCAGCAAGGCATGCGTGCCTGGATCCAGGTGGACGGACAGCGGACGAGCAGAAGAGCGAGACATACACGAAAACTCGAGCTAGAAGATGTTGCCGTCGGAGAAGGCCAAAGATTTCAACATTGGCAGCTTGGCTTTCGTCAGTTCATCCTTTCCTTACCCGAGTTCACTTGCTGACAAGTGACAATTAATCCGGACTCGAAAGGTTGGCAAAGTACCACTGCTTTGTAAATATTTTTTTTGTGTTGTGCCAAATCAAGAGTGGATCATGATCATCTCCAAGCTAGCTTAGTCTCACTTTGTGGATTTCCATCCCATGATAACATTGCTTCTGTTCAGGTTGGAAGAATGTTATCTGAAGTTGCAACTTTCAACTCATGTTTTGGTCTAAAGAAAAAAAAATAAAGGCTTGCGTAAAGCACTCAACAATTGATGAACTAGCTGATTAGTGTTTTAGATAGACCAGGTACATTGCAACTTAATTTTGCATCAGATAATATATAAATGAAGATGATACCCCTACGTTACTAACTAATCTTGTATTAAAAAACTAACTAATTGGCCCAAAGAAAATCCCAATTATTCCATACAAGCTAGAGAAGAACCCTCTTATATCTCTTGCCAACTGAAGTTTGAATAGCTTTTCCTTCTCTGGCTAGTTCAGGAGCAGTCGCATTGTCAAACGAAACCAGAAGGAAGTTCATTGGAAGAATATTAGGTGTCGACCAGAGGCAGCTTAACTAAATTATTATACTATGCTAGTAATGACTTAGTTGTTGTCATTTGTGAAGCCATTGCATGCTTACATAGCCTCCATGAAAGGCGTGTGGCACATGTCCCAAAACGGAAAACACAAACAGACCCAACTAAACTCAGAGTCGAGGACCGGTTTGATCATGATCAGTTAGCGACTTCCATAGCTGTACTACTTGTGTTTGTCCATGCAGCAAATCGTGGACCAAATCCGTTTCATGGAGAGCTTTGACTCAAATTTGATTTGCTGGTGAAATGATGAGGAAGAAAACTCGACCTGACTGTAAACATTGGGACAGTGAAGCACTGAAGCTTAGTTTAGGATGCAATTACAGAGGGAGATCGCACATCTCCGTCTGGTGATTTTTATAAGGCGTGTTTTGACTTGGGCAAGGTCTTTAAAATTAAGCTTTGGCCATTAATATCGGTTATGATATATTGTTAATAACTATAGAATCATAATCATATAAAAGTACGGTCAAACACAAATCTAACGGCACCTCTTTTGTGTCACCAAAATTATATATTGTTGATCTAATTGTTTGTTAAATATTACAAAGTTTGAATCTCAAAATACGTAGACCTCTTATAAAAAAAAGAGGGAGTATACTGTCAGCTGTTTGAACGTACTTGCCCCCATTTTTTTTTTATGTTTTTTAGACGGTAGAATAACTGGTAGTGTAGAAAAATTGGCACAATTGACTCAAATACCGAGTCCATTCCAACTTCGACCAAGTTATTGCTGATAGGTTGGTAGGATGAGATGCGAATGCATCCTTGCATGTATCTTCAACCGAACAATGTTAGTTTGACCAAGAATTTATTGTAACTGAAATAAGTGTGATTTCTATTAGACTAATCATGAATTCACCTCGACTAAGGGTTGAACAAACAGAGCGATTATTTTACTACAATAATTAAAAATGAAAAAGAAAAGTAAAGAAGATGGGCGGCCATGGCCATGAGCTTTCAGAACTTTTTTAAGAGTGAGTTGGTTTTTTTAGACGACGTCGATAGATCATGGATATAGTGATGATGAATAACTGACTTTTGGATTGCATTGAAATTTGTATTTGTGAAAGTTTTGGTCGATGCACTATGGTAAATCTAGAATTGCTGGAATACTCAGATTAAGCGGTCTGACCATTTGGTATTAGGTGGTTTGACCGGCAGGCTCGACCATGGACAGAAGTCAGTAGTCTGATCGATAGGCGTCGACCACGGCAGGTTGACCATGGCAGAACGACTGGTCGATGGTCGTAAGATACAGTGAACCGATCGTATGTTACAGTGAACTGGTCGTATGCTACAGTGAACCGATCGATGGTCGGAGCAGGTAATCAGGAGCTGCAGTAACCGGTCGATGGTCAGAGCTACAGTACCTGGCCGTTGGTCATAGCTACAGTGCTGGTCGGTGATCGGTAGCTGTAGACTTTGTGATCGGTAGTCGTAGACTTCGTGATCTGTTGTTGTAGTCATAGACTTCGCGATATGTTGTTATAGACTTTGTGATCGGTTGTCGTAGACCTCGCGATCGGTAATCGTAGGCTTTGCAATCGGCTGCCGTAGGCTTCACGGTTAGTACTCGTAGGCTTTGAGTGCTTCAATTCTTGTAATCTTTGAGTACCTTGAGTACTCACGTCTGATGGGCCAGTGATCTAACCGGCCTGTGTATGACGGTTAGACCAGCTTTTCTAAGTGGTATGAAGTTGATTTTTTGAAAGCGTGAAAATTGAGATCGTAGATGATCTGGTTAGTAGTTATTATTGGTTAAGGGTGTGTTTTTGTGTGTGTGGACAAATGTCGATCAAGTTAGGAAGAACTTATGCCGAGGAAAAGTTCTTTGGTCTTTGCATATATAAGTTGGGCGTAGAGACGGTCATAGTCGGTAACGAGGAGGACCGAGACTAGGAGTAGGGCTGTAAACAAGCCGAGGTCGAGCGAGCTAAACTTTCTAGGTTCGAGCTCGATAGAAGCTCGAGCTGAGCTCGAGTGAGCCTAAGTTGGCGGTTGAGCTTTGAGCTCGTCTCAAGCTTGGCTCGAACAAAGCTCGAGCTCGGCTCAACAAAGCTCGTCTAGGCTCGGTAAGACATGACTTCATGTTTTTATCAAGAAAAATTCATTCTCACATCAGTACATCACAGGGATAGTCGGACAAGGCAGTCACAAAACATTAGAACAAATTGAACAATGCAGTGGCAGCTTTTATATGCAACAATGTTCAAAAAGATAAAACACAAGCAACACAAACATTAGAACAAATTGAACAATATTCATATAGTAGCATCAGCAAAATGCGCAAGTGCAACAATGAAAAATGAACTTCAGTGATACTAAATCAACACAAGCAACCTTGGCAGAAAGCTTCATATCTTCTTGGCACTGGGAGCTGCAACAAGATGATCAGACTCGACCTTTAGATTGTATTCAGAAATCAGAATGTAACTGATGTATAGAGTTTTGAATCAAAGTTAACTATTGACCGAATCTTCTTGAGTGTAATATGTAACAACTACAACAAAATGAATAATCCAAAGATCCACAAATTTATAGTTCTTCGCAACAACAAAAGAAAAGGAGAGGTCAAGGGCATAGTTCATACTCACTCTGTCTGTGGTAGGACTTGATGTCGGGGTGGCGGTGGGAAGCCGACGAGGATCTTTGCGGTGGAGGAGGAACACAGCGTCCAAGCTCGACAGCAGAGGAGGAGACGCTCGGTGCGTTGTCGCGTTCAGTCGCGTCGCTTCGAGGGAGAGCACAAGTGCACAACAGGGCTAAGGGCAGGAGGCTGGCGACCAAATGACTGACGGGGTGGGGGAGCTACGCCTACGAGCCAGGAGAAGCAATAGGCTGGGGAACGGGGAGCCGGCTCGAGAGAAGCAAGAGGCTGGGGGACGGCCGAATGAGAGAATCTAGGAGCCAGGAGAAGAATTCAAGCAAGAGGCGGATGGCCGGATGGGCATGGTCATGGTGGATTGGTGGAGTGGTGCGGCCGGCGGCGTTGGGGAAATAGGATTTGTGGAATTAGGGTTAGGGGAAGAAGCCAGGAATGGATCTAGGGACTTGGGGGCTAGGGGTGGGGAATGGCCCGAATCGAATGGGTGTGGTCGTGTGGGTGGTCGCTGCTCGGGTGGGTCAGGCGGCTTAATGGATAAGGTTGCGCTTGTAGTCTACCGTCTACGGTCTACTCAGTCTTGAGGAATGAAGAGTGAGGACCTGAGGCTGAATGAGCACTGAGTTGAGGTTTGGCCAAGCTTGGCCAAACTATTCGAGCTCGGCTCGAACAGGCTCGTGAGCTTACGATGGGGCTTGAGCTCGGTTCGCTATAAGCTCGAGCTAAGCTCGAATATAGACCTAGCCAAACTCAAGCAGTTTATGAGCCTTGAGTTTTTTTATAGCCTTAACTAGGAGGGGAAATCTGAGGTCCAGACGGTCAAGGATGTACGAGGTGATCGGGCTCATGCTGGAGCACGTGGAGATCAAAGGTGGATAATGCGTGGAGAAGCTACGGGAGGTGCGGTCCTGAAGGCTTCGATACGTGAGGATGATGTGTGGAGAAGCTATGGGAGGTGTAGTTCTGGAGGCTTCAACACGTGATGAGTTGGAAGGTGTTATGGAAGGTGTTCATAACTGGAAGGTTTAGAGATTTTAGAAATCCGATATTTGGAAGGGTTTCGGGCCTCTTGATTTTCGGAATCGGTTAGGATTTCGTGTTCATGTTGATAAGGACATGGTTTGTGGCTCTAACATATAAAGGCAAGGGGAGACTAAGTATTTAGACGTGGCTTTTGTGGCTTTGGGGACTTGAGAATGCTTTTCGGGAGAAAGCTTTTAGAGTTTTTGTGCTAAGTTTGAGGGATGCCGTGAGAGTACTTTATAATCACATAACATGATTCAAATAAAAAAATCAGATCTATTCCAAGAAAAGTTAGTCGGCATCGGCGGTGTGTTTTTCTGGGTGTCGTCTTCCACCTTTTCTCGTTCTAAGTAGAGCACATCAGGGTCGAGCAAACGGTTGAACGCTGAGTGGTCGAAACTTTCACCGAGCACATGCAAAAGGGTTGAGTGAGCGGTCGAGCGTATCGTGGTAGAAATCTACATCCGGTAAGTTAGGTTGCTCTTCTTTTGATTTAAGATTTGTTTTCAAGTATTAAAAATACGGAGACAATCATTCATCTCCTCTAATTACGATATACCATCCTGTTTTTTTTTCTTTAGGGGAAGAGAGTTCGACAAGTTACTCCACGGACCAGTTCCTCAGTTTTTTCCTAATCCTTAATCAGGCCCATCCCAGTTAAATTAGTACTACTACTTGACCAGCCATGAACATTCTGGGACAGTGCTATTGATCATTTCCCACTTCATGCACGCACAGCCTAGCCAGCTCCAACCCAACAGCACTGCAAACCAGATTATGGGCTATATATAAGCCACACCCAGAACCAAGCCCATTTCCATTTCTTTTCCTCCGATGACTTTGCTTTAATACTTTCTTCGTCTTGCAACATAAATCTATCATATATATCTAAAAAATATATTAACTAAGTAATATTTAACAAAATTAGATCATAATTGCTCCTATTAAATAGATATAGTACTATTCTTTCTATCAAAGATCAATATGATCTAATTTTATTAAATATTACTTAAATAATATACCTTTTGTATATGAGTGTTGAATTTATATTGCGAGAGGGAGAGGGAAGGAGTATTCGCGAACAGCAATTTTTCTCTGGCAGCCTCGCCCTGTTCAAGGCAACATGTCGGCCACGTGGTGTCACACGGTGGCAAAACCACCCTCCGAGATCAAACTCTTCGGTATTTGAAGTTTAGGGGTATCCAGTTTTGTGGTTTATGGGGTTAAATGAACTTTAAAGCGCATAGGAATGAAGTATTGGTCTTTTTTTCCCCCAAAAGCTTGCAAGTGAAATACATTCATGTTTTCTTGTCGTCAGCATAAGCCCTGCCACCGATCCATCTTGCCCTTGTTTGCTTGTCCCGACCTATCTGAAACCGAAACAGTGCTGTGCAACATCACGGAATCAGGCAAAAAAAAGAAGAAGAAGAAGAAGAAGCAGCAGCTAGGCACCGAACAGGGCGGTGTCCATGAGCCCATTCCGGTTCATGTCGGACTGTGGACGGGAATGGAATCGACCCTGTGGCTCACAACACTATCTGCCTGATCGCAGCGCATGAGCAGGATGGATCTCATTTAAGGATCATCCGTGAGCTGTGTCCAGCGATCGATCGAGAGACCCTGCCGGGATCGATTGCGTGCGTGGCACTGTCATCACGGTGTTCAGGGGCGGAGCCAGGAATTGGATATAGGAGGGGCAATATGGACAACAAGTAGATTAGAACCAATGAACCATGCCGGATTTACCGATCTAATAGTCACATATCAGAGTAATATATTTCGCAAATTACAATGCAAAGAAAATTACATCTCTATTAACTTAAACTTAGCTCTACGACTAAAACATGGTCTAAGCCAATTAAAATAAACTTAGCTCTACGACTAAAACAGGGTCTAAGCCAATTAAAATAGGGTCTCTAGATGTGATATGAGAGCAACTACTGAAGTGTGTGCTTATGGTTTTTGTTTACATTTTTTGATACCACAGTGAACGGTAAATATATTGACGTGGACGGCTCATATATTTTTAGACTCGAGAAGTCATTTAAAAAAACTGCTTTAAAAAACTCTCTATTAATTTTGATTTTCGAAGAAATCAAAAAATAAATCCACGAGAACATGTCCATTGTATTGCCGTAGAAATTCGGCCAAAATATTTTCTTGGCTTTTAATTAAAGGTTCCTAGCGTTATGTACTCCACCAGCTAGTAGTGCTTGAGTGATCTTCAATCACACCTATGACTAGCTACAACAGCTTCTAGTCAACTCACCAGCCTGCATTAATCATCCTAAGATTAAGAACACAAACGTGCATATCCTACAGATCACGGTACGCATCACCTTGTAACCCGCATTTACAAAGATCAGTAGATACAAAGCTAAAACAAGAAACAAAATAAAGAGGATTTGTGCTGCATATAATTGGGCTTTAAACATACTTTACATTTAGACTAAATTAGGAGGGACCAAACCACTAATTAAACACATATAATTAACTACATAATAGAGGATTAGTAAAAGGTTAGGGGGTGCCGGGCCCCCTCCAGCCCCCCTTATCTCCGCCACTGACGGTGTTAGAATGATCTCAGCATGGCATTTGGCCCAACGGCCAAATACCCTCCCTGCTCGCATACGATCGGGCGCCCGATAATAGGTCAGGGCCCTGTCGCCAGCGCCATATAAAAGAGAGGTGGGGGCCGGGGCGGCACACATGACGAGGTTCACCGTGCCGCCGTCAGACCCACCGACAAACCCTAACCCGATCTGAGAGGGTGGCGCTCTAGCGACGGGAAGCACCACCGCCGTCTCCTTCACCGGATCCGCGCGCCTGCGTCTCGTCATCCTTCTTCCCGACCGTCGCTGCCATGCGCAGACCTCACCGACGACCCCGAGATGGCCACCTCCTCCTCCACGCAGTCAGAAGGTTGGTACTCCCTCTCTCCCTCTCAGTGTATCACTCAAGAACCCAAACACGATAGAAGAAGCCCTCTAGATCTAAACCCTAGGAGACCCAAAGTCTAACAATGGTATCAGAGCTTGCCTAGTGGTAGATCTAGACGGGAAAAGAAAAGAACGAAGAACCCTAACCCTAACCCGGACCCTAACCCTAGAAAAGAAAAGACCGGGACTTACCGGGGCCGCCGTCGTCGTCGTTGGCGTGCGGGAGATCGGCCGAGCCTTGGGCTCGCCGGCGCTCCACGTGCAGGCCACCGTCGGCGCGCGGGACAGATCCAGCGCGCTCGGAGGGCACCGACACGGAGCCGCTCGGCGGCGCGCTCCCTCTCGGGGAGCGCGCACACCGGCGAGGGGCGCGGCGGCGCCGGCGCCGCTCCTTCTCCGCGGCTGGACGAGGTCGTCGCCGCCGCCACGGTCGCTCGGACACGAGGCGAGAAAGGGGAGAGGAGAGAAGTGAGGCTAGGGTTTCGGCGTCCGCGCATGGCGGTTTTGTTCCGCCGAGAACGCCGCCACCGTCGGATGCGATCGGACGGCCGAGAGGCGCCGAGCGACGCGGCAAGTTTCGCCCAGCGGCGAGAATTCCCGCCAGCCCAGTTGCGGCCGGCGCGGGCGACGCGGCGTCGCGGCGCGCGCGGGCGCGTGAGGCGCGAGAGGCGGCCGAGCAGCGCCGAGGCGAAGCGGCCGCGAGTGCGCCGTGGCGAACGTGTCGCGCGCGAGGTGCGCGAGAGAGCCGAGCGGCCGCGCGGCGCGCGCGCGCGCGAGGGCGCGCCGAGTGGGCCGCCGTGGGCGCGTCGCGAGGAACGGCCAAATGGCCGTTTGAACAAGAAATTCCGATTTTTGGATTTAAATGTTTTTCAGAAGTATTTTATGATGAATTTGATTGAAATTTGATCCAAAATTTCTGGAAATTTTTGCACCAACGTGTTAATTTTTCCAGAGATTAAAAGTGTACAGTAATAATGCTTGAATATTGAATTATTTTTAATTACATTTCATTGCAAAAGTTAATGTTAATTGATTTTCATTATTAAATTCGAACCAACGGGAGAATTTAATTTTGGAAAAATAGATATAAATCCCAGATAATTATGATATTGTTATTTTCTGACCAACGTTGATAATAACAATGTTATAATTTTTAATTGATGATTTTATGCATTATTTCTTTTTTCTGCCCAACAGTGATGTAGATTTAATGTATGATAGAATTGTTTTTAAATTGTATGTCGTATTTTTGACCAACGTTGGAAATAAGGCATATAATTTTCCTGTTATGTTCTCACTGTATTTGAAATATTTTTCCAGGAGGATACAACTTGATGAGTTGTATTAGAGAAATCCCCACTCTCAAAGGTGATAATTATGGAGAGTGGAAGAAAAAGATAGACTTAGCGTTTATCTTAGCAGAGGTGGACTGGGTCCTCACTACAGCACGTCCCACTGAGCCTTTGGCGCCAGTGAGGGAACAGAATGAGGATGACACTGCATGGCAGAAAAGACAGAGGGATCATGCTCCCTTACAGATGTCTTATGACCTTGATCATAAGAAATGGACCACAGCCAACAAGAAATGTATGGCTATGATAAAGAACACAATTGAGCTGCGATTCTAGGCTCAATTGCAGAGTGTGACATCACATCGAATACCTTGATAAAATAAAGAGTCGGTTCACTGGCTCTTCAAAGACTTATGCTACGGTGATTAAGCATTTGCAATGTAAAGGTATTCGGCAAAGTGGCAATGGCATAAGAGAGCACATTCTTAGAATGAGCAACTTGGCATCTAAACTTAAACCGATGGATTTGGCTCTCAAGGATGAGTTCCTTATTCATTTGGTTTTTGCTTCTTTGCCAAAAGAGTTTGACACTTTTGTTGTCAACTATAATATGCAGCCCGAGAAAATGGGACATGGAAAAGTGCATAGCTATGTGCGTGCAAGAGGAGGAAAGAATCAAATCCTCACATGGTGGTTCTATCAACTATGTGAAGGATAACAAGAAAAAGAATTACAACAGTAACCCCTTCTCAAAGAACAAGGGCAAAGCATCTGTACATCAGCCTCAACAGAATAAATTTGCTGTAGACAAAGACCAGTGTCTTCATCAGAAGAAGACAGGACACTACAAGAAGAACTGTCACGATTATTTAAAGATGATAATGGCAAAGAAAGGTGAGAACATTATTACCTTTATTAATGAATGTCTGTATGTGAAATATTCGAAATCCACTTGGTGGATTGACTCAGGAGCAACTGTTCATGTTGCTAATTCATTACAGGGATTCCGTTCGACGAGGACTACAGCGATCTTTCATTAGAATTAGCTAATGGCTCCACTCTTTTACTTAGAGATGTCCTTTTTGTACCCTCTTTACAGAGGAATTTGATTAGTGTGTCAAATATGGACAAAGATGGTTATGATTGCAATTTTGGAAATGGCAAATGCGAAATAATGTTTAATAAAGAATGTGTTGGTATTGCCATATTACAGAATGAGCTTTATTTGTTATCATTGTGTGATGATGTGAATGTCGTATGCGATAATGAGAACGTTGCGTGCGAGAAAGTGATTGAATCCTCGTCACGAATGTAAACAGAAACGAAAGAGAACTCTAGATGAGTCGTCGAAATTATGGCACTGTCGTTTAGGCCATATTTCGAGGGGAAGAATAGAAAGACTAGTAAAGAATGATATTCTTCCTCCATTAGAGTTCTCAGACTTAGAACAATGTAGAGAATGCATCAAAGGAAAATATGTAAAGAAAATTAAAAAGACGCTAAAAGAAGCACAGAGTTCTACAAATTATTCACACAGATATTTGTGGTCCTTTTCTGTGAAAAGTGTGGATGGATATGACTCGTTCATAACATTCACGGATGATTACTCCCGTTATGGGTATATTTATCCAATCAAAGAAAGAAATGAAGCCTTGGATAAATTCAGGATATTTAAGGCTGAAATTGAAAACCAACACGATTTAAAGATTAAGATAGTCCGATCGATGCGGGGAGTACTACGGTCGACATACCCCATATGGACAAGTTCTGGACCTTTGCAAGGTTTTTACAGAAAATGGCATAGTGGCCCAAGATTCTATGCGGGCGAACCTCAAGAAAATGGAGTAGTGAAAGACGCAACTGCACTCGATAGATATGGTGCGAAGCATGATGAGCTATTCCACACTTCCATTGAGTTTATGGATGGAGGCATTGAAAACCGCCATTCATATTCTCAACAGAGTACCTAGTAAGTCGGTGCCCAAAACACCGTACGAGTTGTGGACAGGAAGAGTTCCCTCACTAAACCACTTACGTGTGTGGGGGAGTCCTGCTGAGGCTAAAGTATTTAACCCAAACCTTGGGAAACTTGATCCCAAAGCGAGAAGTTGCCATTTCATTGGCTACCCTGAAAAGTCAAAAGGTTATCGTTTCTCTGTCCGAGACGGATATACAAAGTTTGTAGAAACGAGACACGCTGTCTTCTTAGAGGATGAAATGATGAGGGGGAGCATGGTAGCTCGTGAGATTGACCTTGAAGAGAAGCGGGTGTATGCGCCCACTCCGATGATTCAAGAGCCATTCTTCACACTACCTGCTGTCGCTGCACCGACGGTGCGAGACACTGTGGTGCCAGCACCTGTTATTGTTCCTCCTGTGGCAACAATGAATGATAATGAGGAACCTGTTCTTCAGGATCCTATAGAACCTATTGCCACAGATGAGGGGGAGCAACAGCAGCCTCAAACAGAAGATGTACCAAATAAGGAGGCCCCGAGGAGGTCTCAAAGAGTAAGAAGATCAGCTATTTCTGATGATTATCAGATTTATCATACGGAGGAATTTCAAATGGAGGATGATCCCACCTCATTTGAAGAAGCCATGAAAAGCGAAAACTCTTCAAAATGGCTTGAGGCTATGGAAGAGGAAATGAGGTCCATGAAGACTAATAAAGTCTGGGACTTGGAAATTATTCCTAAAGGAGCCAAAACAGTAGGCTGTAAATGGGTCTACAAGACAAAACTTGACTCCCAAGGGAATATAGAAAGATACAAAGCGCGACTTGTGGCGAAAGGCTTTACGCAAAGAGAAGGGATTGATTACAATGAGACATTTTCTCCAGTCTCATGTAAAGATTCCTTCAGAATCACAATGGCATTAGTAGCACATTATGATTTAGAGTTACATCAGATGGATGTAAAGACGGCATTTCTCAATGGGGATTTGGAGGAAAATGTTTACATGGCACAACCGAAAGGTTTTGTCGTGGAAGGAAATGAAAGAATGGGATGCCGCCTAAAGAAATCAATATATGGGTTAAAGCAAGCTTCAAGACAGTGGTACTTGAAGTTTGACAGTACAATAAGAAAATTTGGGTTTAAAGAGAATGTAGAGGACAACTGTGTTTATGCAAAGTTTAAAGATGGGAAGTTTATCTTCCTAATCCTGTATGTGGATGATATCCTGCTAGCTAGTAGTGATGTTAGTCACATCGGAAACAAAGAAGTTTTGTCCTCAAACTTGATATGAAAGATCTTGGTGAAGCTTCATTCGTTCTAGGATCAAATTCACCGAGATAGAAACAAAGGGTATTGAGACTGTCACAAAAGGCATACATAGAGAAAGTCTTAAAGAAATTTGGTATTCATAAAAGTAGTCCTTCACCTGCACCTATAGTCAAGGGCGATGATATGGGGATTTTCAATGCCCCAGAACCGATATGAGATCGATCAAATGAAAGCGGTTCCATATGCTTCATTGTCGGAAGCTTACAGATGCTCAAGTGTACACATACGACTTAGCATTTGTTACCGGGTTACTTGGCGATTCGAGCAATCCGGAATAGAACATTGAAATTGATAAAGAAAGTCTTGCGTTATTTGCAAGGAACAAAAGACCTCATGATGACATACAGAAGATCAGATTCACTCCATATAGTGGGGTATACAGATTCTGATTTTGCGGGAGATGATAGAAAGTCTACATCCGGATATGTGTTCACTCTCGCTAAAGGAGCTATATCGTGGAAAAGCTCAAAACAAACCGTCACTACATCGTCCACAATGTATGCCGAGTTTGTAGCATGTTATGAGGCTACGGGGCCGGTGAACTGGCTAAAGAAGTTCATACCCGGTTTAAAAGTGGTTGACGACATCAATAGACCACTTAAGTTGTCTGCGATAATGAACCCGCATGAACGTATGCCCACAACAATAAGTCAAGTGGTGCTGCCAAACATATTGACATAAAGTACTATGTTGTGAAAGATAAAGTTCGGGATCAAATTATAAGTCTTGAGCACATAAGTACGCAAAGATGTTAGCGGATCCGCTTACTAAAGGCTTACCACCCAACGTGTTCAGAGAACATGTAGCCGGCATGGGTTTAAGGGAAAGCCTATGATTCCTGGACTAAAAGATGGCCCAAAAGTTTAAAGTAACTATTTCAGAACAGAGAGGTGTATTGTAGCTGTTGAATCTATCGCGATTGACCGTGACGATGAGACATGTTCTATGCACTAATCTATGATGGAATGTGTAAAGTCAAAAAGTAATTAAAGATAAAGTATAGATTGAGATCAAGGGGAGAATGTTAGAATGATCTCAAAGAGGCATTTGGCCCAACGCCAAATACCCTCTCCTGCTCGCGCTACGATCGGGGCGCCACCCAATAGGCTGGTGGGCCCCTGTCGCCAGCGCCATATAAAAGAGAGGTGGGGGCCGGGGCGGCACACATGACGAGGTTCACCGTGCCGCCGCCAGACCCACCGACAAACCCTAACCCGATCTGAGAGGGTGGCGCTCTAGCGACGGGAAGCACCACCGCCGTCTCCTTCACCGGATCTGCGCCGCCGCCGCCGTCTCCGTCATCCTTCTTCCCCGACCGTCGCTGCCATGCGCAGACCTCACCGACGACCCCGAGATGGCCACCTCCTCCTCCACGCAGTCAGAAGGTTGGTACTCCCTCTCTCCCTCTCAGTGTATCACTCAAGAACCCAAACACGATAGAAGAAGCCCTCTAGATCAAGACCCAAAGTCTAACACACGGGAGATCCAACGCAAGCTGTTCATCATTGTACGATCACTCAATGATGTTACATGGACATGAACATGAAGTTGCTGCATTGATAGGTGTATGTGCCCCCATGAGATCCATGGACGCAGATGTATCATGAGGAGGGAGGGATTCGGGCCCACTCACCGCTCCTGATCTGCCTGCCTGATCGAGTTGTGATCTGCCTGCCCTCCTGGTCGTCTCTCTGTCAATGATGCCATTCGATTTGGATGCCTCAGTACGTGCGTGCACATGGGCGCTAGCTAGCATAGCTGCCTGGGAGCATCCAGTCCAAGTTTCCAACTGTGTGGTTTAACGATAAACTTATGAGAGCTTCCGCGTGAGGGTGGATACGCTCTCGAGGGAGTTTCGGATGGACCAACTGGATAGTGGCTTCAGGTTTTAGCTATGATTTTTAGTTTACAATTGAAATTGTATTGTAGTGGCTATTAGCTTTTTATAAAAAATAGAAGAAAAAAAAGGAAAAACACTATATCTTCACAGACAATACAAAGCAATAAGAAAAAAAAAGAAGCTGACGTATTTCAAGTGGCTTTTAGCTTAAATAAACTGAAAGTTAAAATAAACCAAAAGCTGAAACCGTTTGGAGTTGGACCGGCTACCAGTTTGTACATGACAGCGTAATCGTAAATGTATTACGAGGTGAGATCTCCTATTGCATCGCAAAAGAAAAAATTAATGTATTGCCGCGTGTATTGTCTACATTTTCTCATCAGCTTAATCTTTCGAGTAAACTGATTGGGATATAAAACTCAATATGATATCAGAGTCAAGAAGTCCTGAGTTCAATGGCTAGCTAACATGATATCTATCTATCATATATTAAAAACTCACGATAAGCATTTTACAGCTACTAAGTAAAAAAAGAGAAATATGCTAGAAATTATCACAAAAATAATAAGTATTTAGCCTTTGATTAAGTGGACCCTAATTAACGCTGAACTATAGCGACCATTAGATATTATTAAAAACAAAAATAACCTAAAAATTATTAAAAAAAAGCAAAACATCTGGTCCTTAATTTGATAGACTCTAATAAAGTTGAATTATCGTGGCCATGGATGTTAATACTTAGAGATATGTGTTACTTTGTAATTTGAAAATGAAATAGGAGATAATCCTTGCTCAAAGAAAAAAATCTGCTACGGAAAAAATAACATGCCAACTATACTATTTGTGCATGAGCTTGGTTGGGTTCTATTGGGTTTGCTGGCCGTGACTTTTGGCTTTTACTATAGTAACTAATTTTAAATGGTGTGTCTTTTCAAAATGAGGTCTACAAATTGATTATAGTAGACATTGTACTGACTTTAATTATACTGGCTAAAATTGCATGCATATGTCTCTCTCCTCGTACTCTTTCTCACAAATAACCAAAATTTAAAAGTCATAAGTTAAAATTTATAAGTTATAGTCTAAAAGAACCCACCCAAAAAGTATGTGCAGATGCCGCTAGCCTTTTTGTGTTCAAAGCCCCTTTCCTTTTTTTTTTATAATTTTCCTATGACTTCCGATTATGTTGGTTTTTTTCCATGGGGTGCTATGTGATTTGTCATATCAATTGGTAGAACCAATCAAGCAAGCCATACGAAACTATGAGTGATTTAAGTGTCATGATAATAACCAACGAGATTAATGATATGTTCAAAAGTGTTGTAGCTTTTGGATGTAGTTTTTGGCTGATTGCAAGAGAGATTAAGAGAGTAAGACACTTGCGTTGAGAAGTCATTCTGTTAAAAGCAACTCCTGCAGTGACTTTTACAAATAATTTATAAAAATCACCTTAAAAATAATTTTATTTAAAAATTAGCTTTTAAAAATTAAAAATTAGAAGTCGTTTGGAACAGACTGAAACTTTTTTTCCTTAGCTTTTCCAACTAGAGATGGCATGGAACACAAGGAGATACAGAAAAAGAAAGATGTGCAGTTTCTCAATGCATCGGACTAGCAGTGCATAACATTGGTGTATGTGCACATCGAATATAAATACTTACTGCCTTCTTTTTTTTAGTTACTTTCATCTCAGAACGTGTACAGTTAAAATTTAAAAATTGTGACCACCAATATACATAAAATTGTTTAGATTTTTCATCAAAAGTACTTTGTTATCATTATAGTTTTAATAATGAGTCTATGAGGTCTGCAGGATTTTGCCTGATTGGTTTGGTAGGATATATATATCAACTGATTCTAAGCATGTGGGTGCTGCAGTCCAGTGAAGGCAGGTCGCTGGAGACGCAACCCTTTTTTCAGGTGTTTTGAGGTTAGATTCAGATTGCTTAGGGCGTCTTCAACAGCTGGCTATTTAGTTAGCTAGATCTGATACGGCAAGAAAAAAGTAGGAGAGAGAGTAGTCACTAGCGACGAGCAAATAGCTGATCTATTTCACGTAGTCCAAGAACATGAGAGAGGAGCATGTGGGTCCAACAGTATAAAATAGTCTTTGTTTTTGTCTCTCACCTCCACGTCAGCTGACTATATAGCTAATACTAGCTATTACCATTGCGGACGCCCTTAGCTCCCCATTTTAGACTGCCGCGTGGGGCCCTTGACCTTGCCATGCACGAGCCGAGTCTCTCAGTCACAGCCAGTCTACACTGTCCTAGAATCCGTACATTCAAATTTTCTAAAGTTTGATCGTTAATAGATTTAAAACTATTTAAATTAGCTATACGGAAATTATATTATTAGATTTATCGTTAAAAATATTTTTATAATATTATAATTTTATTAGTATATTTTAGTGTAAAGTTATAAAAAGTTAAAAATATTTTAAAAACCCTAAAAAAATTTTAAAAAACGTTAAATAAAAAAGAAGAGAGGAAGTAGCATTTATTTCGAAACGGCCGCGGTGCAACGCTAGCTCATTGGGTAACATGGGACCGAGCCGACAAAAACGTGTGCCAGTCTTCGTCCAAATCGCCCAATCGGGACCGTGCATCGCATCCGCTTCACAGCCTAGAGTCCAGAGCAACCATACGTGGCATACTACTACTGGTACAACCAGTAGTGTTTTTCTTCGTCTTGTGTGAAATGCTAATCTAATCTAATAATCCACCGGTTAAAATTATTCTACATCCACCCAACAATTACCTGCTCCACAGTCATAACCTTAACTACGTTCACACCACAATATGCACCCATAATTACACCATCCTAAAAACGTCCGCACCAGATTAATTCTCCTCCATTCTCTCTCCTTACTCAACCATATCCGACGGTCATGCTTCAATAGATCTACAGTACCCCTCCCACGTCCTGACGCTCGCGGCTTGCATGCATGCAGGTCGATGGTCTCTGGTTCCGCACTTCGCCTCCCCCGGCGGCCGCCTCCCGCCTCCCGATCGGCCGCCGCCGCCTCCCCGGCCGCCGCCCCACGCCTCCCGATCGGCGCGCCTCCCCGCCTCCCGATCGGCCGCGCCGCCTCGCCTCCCGGCGCGCCGCCTCCCCGACCGCGCGCCTCGCTGACCGACTCCGGCCGCCGCCTCGAAGGCCGCGCCTCGCTGACCGACTCCGGTCGCCGCCGCCCCGAAGCCGCCACCTCCGCCGCGACTCCGGCGCCGCCTCCCCGGGCCGCCGCCGCCGCGACTCCGGCCGCCTCCCGAGGTTTGCGATTTTGAAATCCCCAAACCTCTTGGTTGACAAGAATTGGGTTGTGAAGGTAACACACAAGTTCCATTATAGCAATGACATTCGTGTATTGTTTTCATGGCAAGCTACATAATTTTTGCAATTAGGTTTGCGATTTTGGTTTATCAAGGATGAAGAACAATACCTTCTGTCATCAAGGTCAACAATGAACAAGAAGCTTGCATGATTTCCACAATTTTAGCATAACTTTTATGTGAGCAAAGGCTTACAGACTCTTTCGAAAAGAAAATTGTATAAATCCCAAAGCATTTGCAGTTCATACAAGGCGTAAGTTAATCGCCATTTGTAACCAAATGCGTTAAACTTGTGCAATTTTCTACTGGGAAGTATAGAAGCACTTCCTTCTGTATGATTAAATTTGTTTGTAGTGTACTTAGTTCTCTAGTTCTGAAAATTATCTTCTCCATTTGTTAAAAAAAATGGTAAACTTTGTAGTTCTCATGTGTGTGCATCTATCTTTGTAAACCTCAAGCGGCAAGAGTCTGTGGTTTGTCTGTTGGCTCAGCTCTTATATATTTAGAGTTTACATACCAGTCAATACATTATTCTGATATACAGTTAATATTAATATCAATTGCATCATATTGGACTGATGGGCTCTGTTGATTTGGAAAACAAAGTTATGTGAAGTATTGGTAAAATATCATCTAGGGAAGTATCACCTCTCGAACTTGTTGCAGCTATGGTGGGGCAAGCTAAGAAACATTGATATATTGTCTCGTGCATTCTTTTTGTCCACAATCAATTGCTTACATATAAACAAACACATAAAAAACCCAGCATTTTCGTCAAGCTTTCCTATCCTCCATGTATATAAGATGGGAAACCAAAATCCAATAGCTGCCTGAGCCTGCCCAACTTCACAGAACTTGCACAAATAAACTTGTTTACCTTTCGTAGGGGCATGACTAGAGAACTAATGTTACAATAATGTCCAAGAACAGTTATTTGTACCCTTTATATTTTCTCTGTAATCATCTGGTCGCTTCCTACATAGCTGCATTTTATATGCGTATGCTTAGGAAGAAAAGGAGGAAAATTAAACTCATTAAATAAGAGATATAAAGGTTGTTGGCTTGTTGCTTATCTTGCTTTCTTGTTTCATCAAAAAACCCTTATAGGTCGTTGAAATCAATGTCTGAACACTTCATCCAAATCATATATGATATTAGGAGGCCTAAAGCTTTTATAGGACAGTGAATGCCCTATGTTCCATGCTATGTGCATTCGATATAATCTTTCCTTGGGTTGAATTTGCTATGTTTAGTATTTACCAAAACACTCTTTTTTAAACAAATGGAGACATGTGTTTCATGAAAGTTTGATTTGCATAATAGAAAGTGCCATCTTGTAATCCCGCTGTGCTCGTTATTGAGCTTCTCATGGATTTTTCCCAACCCATCTTTCCTGCATTGAAGAATAGAACAAGTCTTTGTGAAGCAAGAACCATCGATGAGGCACTGCAGCCATTGGTGGCCCATTTAAGCTTCTAAACCATAATGGGAAACCCATCACCGAAAAGGATTTCTTGGGCAAATGGACTCTGCTATATTTTGGATTCACACACTGCCCTGACATTTGTCCAGATGAACTTCAGAAGATGGCTGCAGCAATCAATAAAATGAGTAAGTCAATTTGATTTCTATGCTTTGGATACAATTATGTTGATAAATACTTACTGCAGTGGTTTTCAGGGAACACCATGGTTACTTTTATCTTGGTGGGCTCACAGATGTTGTTTTTATTCTTCTTCTATATTAGTGTGGAGGAGCTTGTGTCTCCCTTTGGTTGACCAAAACTAACTGATAAAAATTTACTATGCTTTATTGCAGACGGATCCTGATTTTGATTTTGATATTAGAGATGATGTTCAAGAAGAATGTTCCAAGTTCGCCAAGTAAGACACATTTTTTGGACAAGTAAGTCAACCGGTTCATATATTATTTTATTAAACAAATATGTCATGCTCTGCATTCGAATTCTTTTGGTTGGTTCAATATTGTTGCTTGTCATGGTAGGGAGCGTGGGTGTTGAGACCCAAGTCCTCGGAGCCCTCGTTTGTTGTTCATTTCGTTGGTGGCATTTTTGTTGGAGCCGCGCCGCAGATCACATACCGTTTCTTCCTCGAGCGTCTCGCGGACAGGTATGTTGACGAACAATGTCTAATGAACCAAATTTACTTTTATGAAGCATGCTCACTCTACTCAACGAACGAACTTTTGAGATCCTTGGTAGCGTTGAATGCAGAGTGACATTTGATTTGTAGATACTACTGGACTGGAAAGTTAGCCTTAGTTTTGTACTTGAATTGTAAGCTTCAATATTCGGCCCCAAGTCTTTTTTTGTTTTGGTTAAACAAAGCATCATCAATTAACATGGATTAAGAAACAAAGAGCTTTAGAGCATGGGCACATGTGATTTATCACGCCATCTGTGGAAGAGTAATACGATCTGTGGAAATTTAGATTATTTAGATATTTCTGTCCTGTGGTATTGGTAATTAGTAATTACAGGATCAAATATGCCATGTTGTATTACAAATTTTGTGATGAGGGGATGTTGAAATTATTATATGGATTAACACTCTTCTTTGTTGATTGGTGCTTTTAAAATATATGCGGATGTGTTGTTTTACAATGAGTCAAACCTGTCATGTTTTGAATGCTTAAGTTGATTATTTTTGTACTCTTTAGAGCATAAGCCTGTTTTATGGGGATGGCATGTTTGGTCGAATTTGAACCTGCATAGTGTACTATTATTCCATTCAAAAATATGAAGCTAAAGGACAATAGTCATCTGAATCTGGACGACTGTGCATTATTCTTATGTTTAATAGCATCTTAATTTATCATTTTTGGTTGTTTGTGGTTGTAGTGAATTGATACCTTAGCCAAGATGTCGCGTGAGGAGCATGTCTACATGGCCAAGCTCACGAAAGGTGCAGAGAGGTACGAGGAGATGGTTGAATACATGGAGATGGTGGCTAAGACAGTAGATGTTGAGGAGCTCATCGTGGAGGAGCGTAACCTCCTCTCTGTTGCCTACAAGAATGTGATTGGGGCTCGCCGTGCCTCATGGCGTATTGTCTCATCCATTGAGCAGAAGGAGGAGAGCCGTGGGAACGAGGATCACGTTGGTCCGATCAAGGAGTATCGTGGCAAGATTGAGGCCGAGCTCAGCAAGATCTGTGACGGTATCCTCAAGTTGCTTGACTCACACCTTGTACCTTCCTCCACTTCTTCTTTGAATCAAAGGTGTTTTACCTCAAGATGAAGGGAGATTACCACAGGTTGGGGCCGCACATATTTTATTGGGTAGTTGAAAAATGCTTTTAAATAATTCCTTGTTTATTAATTTCTAAATTTTTGTAGGTACCTTGCTGAATTTAAGACTGATACCGAGAGGAAGGAAGCTGCTGAGAGCACAATGGTGGCCTACAAGGCAGCCCAGGTTGGTTTGTTAATCATTATACTGTTAGATAAATAATTGCTTGTGCTATCAGTCTTATTTTAGTTTTATTATCATGTATAGATTTCTTATAACTACTGTTTGTGGCAATTGTTTATGCTTTTCTTCGAAACATCTTTGCTATGATTATTCTTTTATGATTTAATTTTTTTTCTTTGGCCTACTAAAGTAGATTCAGTATGTTTTTCACTGGAATGGTCTGTTGTACACTGTACTTTGTAGGATATTGCTCGCTGAATGGCTCCCACTCATCCCATCGACTTGGGCTTGCCCTCAACTTCTCCGTATTCTATTATGAGATTCTGAACTCGCCTGACAAGGCTTGCAACCTTGCAAAGCAGGTTTGTGCTAAACTGTGAACTTATTCCTTTTGTTACTTTATGGACGATAGACCATGTTTATTAGCTGGTGATAGCATGTGTTGCTTCACTAAGGCTATAGATGTGCACATAGTTGGCTATAGAGATGTGCATTCTTTACACTGAGTTATACTTTTGGATCTCAAGATGCAGCATGTGAGAATTAATGAGTACATTGTTTGTAGTGGAACTCTTATACGTATTCTTTTATAGTCACTAACAACAGATGAATCAACATCTTATTCAAAACAAATGCTCAATCCAGTTTCAGCATTACTGTTGCCCCAATCCACTTCAAACATCTTTCTATCTTTATCGTTATCTTTAGACACTTTAGACATATTGGTTTGCTAATTGTGAAACCATATGGTCTTGATTTATTGATAACCGACCATGATTTTTTTTCGTACATTCATTTATTTGGAGATTTGGAGTTATGAACTTGAACGTGAGATGTCCGTCCATTGTATTAGTGGCGGTTAATTGTTATGTTAGTGGCAATTAGTGTGCAAGATTTCATGAGTTCCTTGGCATGATTCCACTCAAGTGTTGCAAGAGTTCCTTTTCTTTAGCATGAGCACCAAAGATCTCTTGTTTTTCATTCCAAGTTAACCAATCATTCTATGTTCATTATGGATTTGCTGTACTCTTTTTTACAAAGCTTTCGATGAGGCCATCTCTCGAGTTGGACACCTGGCGAGGAATCTTACAAGGACAAAGACATTGATCATGCAACTCCCGAGGACAATCGACCTGTGGACCTCGGACATCACGGTATATCCTGCCCTCTAGCTGAATCTGTGCATTTCATTTGCACAATGTAAGGTTCTTGCTGTACCAACCCTTCTACGGCTTGGTTTCAGGAGGAAGGCGGCGATGACGAGAACAAAGAAGCCCCGAAAGAATCAAAGACGGCCAAGAACCGAATGGGTCCCTTGAATTTTAGATGCCTATCTATTGTGAAAGGCCTTGTTGCATTGCCATCTGTTCTAGCCTCTCTTTCCCCCTTTTCTTATCTAGGTTGGGGCGGTGGTCGCAGATGGTTCCGCTTTCGCACTACCTTAGGTCCTTGTGGACGGCCGGTGTTATGATATATAATATCATGCAGATGTTAATTTTGTTAATTTAAAGATAGAAGAAAAATTTGAGATAAAACTCTGTTAGTGCAGGTGTTCCTTCCAATTAATATTGAGAAGTTTCACTGGTACCTAGCGGTTATGAATGCCAAAAAATATGAGATACATGTCTTGGATTCTTTCGGACGAGAACTATCGGACCGTCGAGATCTCAAAACTACGGTAGGTACTAATGATTAATATATAGTTTCATATTGCATTTTAATTCTAATATTCCTTTCTAAATATTGGTGTTTCGGTCACAACAGTTAAGAGGACTGGAAAGAGTAATAAAACTTGCAGCAGAGCATACACAACTGTACCGAGATAAATGGGCGGATATTAAAGTGGCATCTTGGCCAATTATAGATAAGATCACTGAGAGAATGCAAACAGATGGGTAAAAGATCATCTGACTTGTTGTGTATGCCATTGCCTGACTTGCAACGGTATCTATATCACTCACGTTAGTTTTTTTTCACTTTTGCACAGGGTAAGTTGTGGTTTATGGATGATCAACTATATGGAGTATTGGACTGGAATTACTCTATCTGACCATGTGACCCAGGTAATTCATAGGGAGATTTCTAAACATAGTCACTTTTTTTGTCAAATAATCGGTTAATAGATCAGCACTTGCTCATATTTTCAGGATGATATAAGTAAGTTTAGGTTCAAGCTCCCTGCAATCTTGTGGAACTCCACATTAAACACAGTGAGAGGGTACCGGGATGATGAACAAGATAAAGAGGTCGCGATAATCCGGATGATGTCATAATGATCGATAATCCGGTGAGGTTACTCAACTGCCGAATTGTCTGCTGGTCCTCAACCATCCGCCAAAATATTCACCGACAGAAAGGAACTATTGTATTGGTTGAGCACATACATCTGGTCGATAGACGATGAAGAGTGTTTAGAGTAAGTGATCACATTCACTGAGGACGAATTTCTTGGTGGACATTTTGAAGAGCGGTGAAAATGAATGTAAAGACATTATCCCGGAGAACTCCAAGACCTACTTAAGCAAATCGAAATTAGATGGTTCAAAGCGAGACATGACTTATTATTGCCTTGTTATGCATTATAATTGGCCTAGGCTTGTAATTTCATGACCTGAACTTGCTGGTGATATACATGAGTGTTTTCCAGATTATATACATGGTGATATACAATTGCGTGAAACTTAAACTATGAAAAAAATATCGTCATTTGGTTGTTTTTATGTTCATCCCTGAAATGTCGCCGTGGCGTTAGCACAGGTACTATACTAGTGTAGTTGTAACACGTAGCATTGGCTAGCCGTTGTTGTTTAACCTAGATTAGGAAAGGTAATCTGCCTCGCTCGTTAGCCGCGCCATCCGCGGAAATCATGGGGCACGTCACCATGGCAAACTACTCCTAAACAACTTTTTTTTTCTTCACTGGCCCAAAACCTTTAACACCTGTCACACGGTAATCTCCTGTTTTCAGCTCTTCTTCTTTGAATCTCATGTACTATATCAAATAGTTAGCTTCTCAAAATAATCTGATTTTACTTATCGCGAGAAGGAGAACCGAAAATGAATTGGCGACGAGAAATAACTGGTCGTCTACTTTGATTTAGGTGGTGACTGTTTGAACGTGCATGACTGGCCTGAGCTTAACCATCATCTCCTCCACCTTGATGTGGAATTAAACTTTAGCCTATGTAAACCTACTGAAATTTGTTCACTTTTAGTACATTAATCCATCTGGATTCCGGGTTAAGCTAACATGCATGGACAAACCAGCCAAATTGGGCCATGGAAAATGCAAGCTGTGAGGTCTACAGCAGGACGAATTAACTGGATCCTCTCAAAAGAAGGGATTAAAAAGATAAGACGAGTTGGAACTTGGAAGAAGACATGGTTCGTGTCGGTAACGTAGCCCTAGCGGTGGGCTGTTCTTTTTTTGCTGCAGCTTATAGTTTTTGGTTGCAGCTTGTGGTTTTTGGGCTATTTCTATGAGAGATTACAGAGTAACAGAAACTCATGTACAATTTTTACTGATATAACTGAAGTCAGTAAAGTATGTACTACAATTAACTAGTAGATTCTATTTTAAAAAATACTCTATTTAAAGTTAGTTATTGTAAAAAAAGTTGAAAAGCAGATTTTAGAAGCTGAAAATAACAGGTACAGCCGTTAAGGCAACCGCATGGCCTTCTTTCGTATGGCTCCTGATTCCGATTTGCGACATGCATGCAGGCTGCCGCTGCCTGCACGCCCATGTGACCTGCGTTGACGCCTGCCAGCCACCTCACAGTGACACAGTAGATGTCGATCGGACGGACGCATATTAGATTTGAAAAATCGTTTAAAAAACCATCCTATTTATTTTAATTTTAAAAAAAATTAAAGTAAAAAACCACATAAAAGGTCTATTATTTTTGGCTTTTGCTACGATACCTAACTTTGAAACGGAATATTTTTTCAAGACAGGGTCTACAAGTTAATTATAGTACATGTTAAAAACATAAAAATAGCCCCAAAAGCTAAAAATAACCGGTCCTTATATGTGTGCTAGTAGGCAATGCTGACATGAACCTATTGACGATTTTGGCCACGAATTAAGGAAGAAAATCTAATATGAGAGGGCCTTAAGTAAAATCATTTTTCATCCATTGTTGATCTGATATAGATTTCATCGGATCAATGATGAATAAAGAGAGATCTCACGTGAAACCCTCTTCACCTATCGTTGATCTGACATAGATTTCACGAGATCAACGATGCAGAGAAAAGGACCTGACGTGAGCTCCTCCCATAGAGAAAAGCGCTTCACGAATTAGGAGCTGAAGCAAAGCAGGATAATGCCAACTTACAGTCTCGACGGTGTGTCGACGTTAGCATTTGGTGCTAGTGATCAGCCGCTTCCATTTGATGCATTCCTAGGTCTTCGGTTCATGGTATTAAAGTGGAGGGGATAGATTTCATCCGGGGCGGTGTTATTCATCTGATTTAGCCAAACAAGCTGATATAGTATTTAGGTTGAATATTCTTCATCAAACTACTTAAGTGAAAATGTGAAATTATCTCGTTCAGAATAAGATTAGTTTATCCACTAAACTAAACAAGAAGACAAAACATCATCTGAAATAGAATAGTTTCATCTACCAAACCAAACACCTCTCGCGATCATCTACCAAACCAAACACCCCTCGCGAAGAAATCGAGCTCTCAAAAACACACAAAGGGGAAAAAAACCTAAAAAACACAAACATAGTTATTCTTGCAATTTTGTTCTTGAGATGGATTAATCTTGCAACTTGTGATGCATCATCATTCATCGATCGATTAATCCCGTGTACTTGATATGCTCCCACTGCCACTAGGCCAACCTGACACGCACAAGACAAACCTTGCATCTCACAAGCTCGTCAGTGTCCATGTGGTGGATGCAGCTAGCTGTGAGTTCGCTCACTACAACTTGATCGCTCATCAAATAGCACTATAGCAAACAAATTAACAAACTCCTTTTATTTTTCCCAAATATATCTTCTCTCCATAATCTATACACCCACTCTAGAAGCAGAACAAACCAACTTTTTTAGAAGAAAAGATCAAAAAAAGAGAAGCAGAATAACCCCAAGCTCGCACTATAAATATTCACTCTCCTCTGCTCTAAGCAACCATCCATCAGACCACCACTAGCCATTGTAGCCTAGCTAGCCAGGCAAGGCGATAGGATGGCGACCGCGCGGAGCCTCCTGGCCGTGGTGGCGGCGGTGCTGGTGCTGCGCGGCACGGCGGCGGCGGCGCCCCGGAAGCCAGTGGACGTGCCGTTCCAGAAGAACTACGTACCGACGTGGGCGGAGGACCACATCCACTACATCAACGGTGGGCAGGAGGTGCTGCTCTACCTCGACAAGTCCACCGGCACCGGATTCCAGACCCGGGGCTCCTACCTCTTTGGCCACTTCAGCATGCACATCAAGCTCGTCGCCGGCGACTCCGCCGGCACCGTCACCGCCTTCTACGTACGTACGCAACCATTCCATCGCATTGCACTGCATCTTAGTTTCCACTTGTGCTTGCTCTGTTTTCTTGCTACAGTGTTAATGGAAGAGATTAATTTGCTTCTTGCATTGCAGCTGTCGTCGCAGAACTCGGAGCACGACGAAATCGACTTCGAGTTTTTGGGGAACCGGACGGGGCAGCCGTACATTCTGCAGACGAACGTGTTCTCCGGCGGGAAGGGCGACCGGGAGCAGAGGATCTACCTCTGGTTCGATCCCACCAAGGACTACCACTCCTACTCCGTCCTCTGGAACCTCTACATGATCGCGTAATCACACTGCTACTTACTACACACTATCCAGCCTGTCCCTGCTTACTGCATTCTTCCTAATTGCAACATCTTTATAGTAAACCTTAAATACTACTTGTTGCTGTAGATTAATGATGGTTGAAATGTTTGCGAATACTATCTAGAGTTAAAACACACTAAAGCCATGCTGGTATTGGTTGAAACTCACTGTTCAACTATCATACAGGTTTAAGCTCCGTAGAATTTAGGTTTTGAAGCAAACGCTTTTTTGTTACTACTTTATGCGAACATGTTACTGTGAGAAAAGATAAGAAGAGGGTTCTACTTTAATAGTTACTTTTATAAATTTATATTAAAATATGCTAATAAAATTATAATATTATAAAAACATTTTTAACAACAAATATAATAATATAATTTTAATATATACAATCTAAATAATTTTTAAACCAATTGATGATTGATGCCGCGAAATCTTTTACGTAAGTAGAAAAAAGAACGCAGGAAGTGCCGCTAAAAAGATGCTTTGGATCCATCTTAAAAGACAAGGAAGCTGCAATCCTGCAAAGATTGGGCATGTGCAATGGATACATCCGGCTGCGGGACGTTGTTTTTAACTGCGGTTTATGATTTTTAGGCTATTTATGTAAGAGATTACAGAGTAACAAAAACTCACGTGCGATTTTTGTTGATATAAATAAAATCAGTACAGTATATACTACAATTAACTAGTAGATCCTTTTTTAAAAAGATATTTATTTAAAAACTATTACTATAAAAAAATTAAAAAATAGTTTTTAAAAGCTGAAAACAACAGACCGCCTATACATAGGAACAATGGTGAGTGGCATGATGCACAGTCTCCTAGACTCGCGGCGACTGTACTGTGCAAAGGGGGAGCATAACTGAGGGCGCCAGTGTTATGAAAAGCTATCTTGCACCTGACCTTTATCATCAATTCATCATCTCTCATGGTACCGGATCAATTCTTGTATTTCGATTTTGCATAGTATCTATCGTTATAGTATGTTATAATAAATTCATTTATATCAGTTAAAACTATACAAAAGTTTCTATTATTTTGTACCCTTTCTTACAAACAGTCTAAAAGTTATAAACCGCAGTCATAAGCCGAAACTAAACTACTAAAAAAACTATGCAAATTTGCCTCCTGCAAACTCCTGTGGAATGTAGATTTTTTGTGTCCCGCAGAATTCCTGTGAAATTGAACACGCCAAGATTGATCTTACAGGATTCTTTCCTACGTTGTTTCCTTTCTCACGAAATTCCCGTGGAATAAGAATAAAATGAACGCTACAAACAAACAGGTTCTTGGTGGACGACACGCCGATCCGGGTGTTCAAGAACAGCAAGGACCTCGGGGTGCGGTACCCGTTCGACCAGCCGATGAAGCTCTACTCGAGCCTGTGGAACGCCGACGACTGGGCCACGCGCGGCGGGCGGGAGAAGACGGACTGGTCGCGGGCGCCGTTCGTGGCGTCGTACCGGGGCTTCCACGTGGACGGCTGCGAGGCGTCGGCGGAGGCGCGGTACTGCGCCACGCAGGGCGCGCGGTGGTGGGACCAGCCGGAGTTCCGGGACCTCGACGTCGAGCAGTACCGCCGGCTCGCGTGGGTGCGCAGGGAGCACACCATCTACAACTACTGCACCGACCGCGACCGCTACCCGACCATGCCGCCCGAGTGCCACCGCGACCGCGACGTCTGATCCGATCGCGCCTCCAGATTCCTTCACCGCGTGTGTACCGTCGTCGACTACGGCAACTAGTATTCCTTAAGCGCGCGCCTGATTCGGTTTGATGCATGCAGCACTTACTGATATAGATGGGTTTCATTTGCTTGCTGTGGATGCTGTTTGTTTGTACTACGGTGCGATCAACATCGATCGACTAGGCCATGGGCATGTATGTGAGTGTGTTGTGTTGTATGGCAGCAAATTGATGAATGACGATGTTGGCATTGCATTGATCTTTTCTAACTAGCTGCTCCCGCAGTTTTTCTTACTTTGTTGGAGGCATTCATCTGTCGTTTTCCTTTTCCTCTCTGGGAATGGTGAAGTGTACTACTGAAATTGCTGAATACGCATGTAGATTCAGTTCATCTTCAACCTGCAGACAATGTGACTCACTAGTAGGCAAGAATCTCTAGAGCCAGGCCAAAGAGGCGTTCATGCCTTCATGGTTCATTGGTAACGTAGCTCTGGGAGACTGGGGACAAAACAAAGGTCAGGCTTACAATAACGAAGGCAATCTGTGCAAAGATTTTGTGCCTGCATGGGCATGGCGCGGGTAGGCGGTACACTAGACGCGTCGGCCTCGTTGCTCCGGCCGTGGATAAATAAATGAGCACGGAACATGGAGGCACGCCTGAATGTCTGCACCTGCCGTTGCTGGTGCATACCACCGCTATATGCTCTTGTTTTTTTAATCCACCCCAGGAAACCGTGTACTGGTGCTAAATGCAGCCTATGGCGTGCAGACAAAAATACTAGTACACTAGTTAAATGCCCGTGCGTTGGTACGGAATCCTAAAAAAAAGAGTGATACATAAATGTATGGGATCCTAAACAGCACAATAGATATCAATTTTCTATCACACCGGCATGGTTTAGGATCTGATGACAAGACAACACCTAAATGTAATGTAAATCGGAAAAGCTAGATTTTAACCCTTTTTTGCAGCCAATCTGAACATGGATTAAATAAATAAGAAATCATCAATTGTTGATAGACAATTAGACTAAAGTGTGACAATAGGAAGGATGCCATTCTCAGAACTTGAAGGATGGTCAAGAATGTTTGTAGAAAGCTTAAAGCTTTGAAACACGGGGATGGAGACCAGAAAGGACACATCACTTGCAAAGGCAAAGCTGCACACAAATCCACGAGGCATCTTAATATGCTTGTCCTTCGGTGCTTATATGCACTGCACTGGCTTGTACAACTTTGGTGGTTAATGAAAAACCTTGTCTGCTAATACAAGCAAAAATGTTAACAAAATAGATCAAGTTAATATCAAAGTTCAAATCAGGAGCTGAGTACTCAGAGTCTAAGCAAGCCATGCAGTGCAAGCCTCACCGCAAGCTAATAATATGAAAAACTTTGCAAGAGCCTTACCATAATGATGAACATGGTGCTCAAATATGGTTAATAGTTATATGCAAGAGGAAGTAAGAAAAAGATGGTCTCTTATAAAGAAACAGAGAGATGCTTTAGTTCTTTAAATGAATTACATTTGTTGCAAAAACTATGCTGGCAACATGGTATCATCACAGCGTCTTCAAATATTGTTTATATCAGGTAATAAATATATAGCAATATACAATAACCTTCTCACAGCACATATCATTCGCAGACAGCCATTGAACTAAGATAATTGAAATCGGGTATTGTGAGACACACACAGTCGCACTCCAAAGATTCCTACAATGAAACATTATCACCTACTGAGAGCACTTGCTGAGTTAAAACACGAAGTACATATTACGTATTCACAATTTCACATGCTACTACCTTCTTTTGCTTTACTCAAAATACACATGAACAAATGTACAACATGTGGGAGAGACAGACGTTTGTTACAGATAAAAAGACGCTTCAGAGCCTTTTTGGAGGACTATTTCTCATCTCTATTTTGTCAGTACAGAGGAACTTAAACTTCACATGATTGAGATGAGTCTGTCAAGCATAAATTTACATGAATTCGTATACTACGGTTGTCAATACTGTGAAACTGCAAGACGATGATCAAATATTTGCCAAAACTCCATTGTGTAATATCTAGATTTGCAAGAGTTGAAAGAATGAGCTCAACCGCATGACCCATTTTTAACTCCCGGTTCAAGTTGTGGACGACTTTAACATGGCAGTTCAGCCTCAACCTCAATTGCATGTCATAAGGAATTTCAGTTTGTCGAATTTGGGGGGAGTGCCTGCCCTGACACATGAAAACATCATAAGGAATTTCAGTTTTCTTGCTCAAGAACCAAGTCACCAACACAGAAGATCTAAATAATAAACAAATAGTTTCTTGCACTAACATAGCTCCAAACATCCATATGAATAATCTAACTCTAGCTTCTGCTCTACTATTTCTTGAAATTGAATTGTAGATACTCAATTGGCTATTCATGGGCATATACCTCTGCTACCTAAATTCTGTTGTTCCTGTTCAAGTTGTGGACGACATTCACGACATGGCAGTTCAGCCTCAGCCTCAATTGCATGTCGTAGCTAGAAGCTCACTTCAATAGGTCCAGTATTGTCGAATTTTGGGGGAGTTCCTGCCCTGACACATGAACGTCATAAAGAATTTCAGTTTTCTTGCTCAAGAACCAAGTCACCAACACAGCAGATCTAATAAACAAATAGTTTCTTGCACTAACATAGCTCCAAACATCCATATGAATTATCTAACTCTAGCTTCTGCTCTACTATTTCTTGAAATTGAAGTGTAGATACTCAATAGGCTATTCATGGGACATATACTTCTGCTACCTAAATTCTGTTGTTCAGTGAAATATAGTGAAGTGTTAGCAACAAATATTTCACAGGAAAACCTAAAAAATCACTTCCTTACCACAACATCTACATTGCACCCATATATTGACACTTCACAACAAGAGGAAGTCACGGTCAGTACAAAATCCTAAGAAATTACCATAACATTTACAGTTAAATTAACCCATACGCAACAGAAAAGACGCGCATTTTCAGAATGGTCAACTGTCTTAGCAAAAAAGGGATGTCGAGGAGCGTGCCGTCAGGGCGGCGCGTCGGCGCGATGATGCGCTCGCCCTCCTTGGGGATGTAGAGGAGGCGCCGGCGCTGGCGTTGCCGCCGGGCATGGCCATGGCGGGAGGTGTACGGGTTTGGAGAGGAGAATGGGGAAGGCGGCGGGGCGAGGAGCGGGGAGGAGGCGGCGGAGCGGAGGAGTGGGAGGAGGCGGCGGCGGCGAGGCGCCTAGAGCGGGGGAGGAGGAGGCGGCGGAGCGGAGGAGTGGGGGGAGGAGGAGGCGGCGGCGGTGCGGAGGAGTTCGGGGAGGAGGCGGCGGCGCGGGGTGGGAGGTAGGGGTGGAGGCGGCGGAGCGAGGTGGGGAGGAGGCGGCGGCGCGGGGGAAGGAGGAGACCGGGAGACGCGGAGAACGGGGGACGGGGGACGTGGGAGCCGCCCTTGCCCCGGGAGCACCCGTCACGGCGACCATGAGCTCGGCGAAGACAGCGACGATGTCCCCGCCGCGAGCGAGGTAGGCGCAGTGGTCGCGGTAGGCGGTGATGATGGCGTCGGCGCGGGTGGTGGCGGCGGCGCGGGGTGGAGAGGAGGAGGAGGCGGCGGCGTGGGGTGGGAGGGAGGAGGAGGCGGCGCGGGGTGGGAGGAGGAGGAGGCGGCGCGCGCGGGAGGGAGGGGAGGAGGCGGCGGCGCGAGGCGGGAGGAGGAGGCGCGGCGCGCGGGGAGGAGGAGGCGGCGAGCGGAGGACGGGAGGAGGCGCGCGCGAGGCGGGTAGGAGGCGCACGGTTCGCTGGGGAGGAGGCGACGGGGGAATTTAACTTTGCCACCTTAACATTGCCATATATCAAATGCCATCCTCTTCAATGCAATTAATATTTGCCACTCGAGCCTACGTGGCGCCCACGCGAGCGCCGAAGCCGCCACGCTGGCCCGAAGCCGGCGCTGCGCGCCGCGCCTCGCGCGCGCGCGCGCGCCAAGGCTTTCGCGGCTGCGCCGCGCCTCGCCTCGCCTCCGGCCGCGCGCCGCCGCGCCTCGCGCTCGCGGCGCTCAAGGCTCGGCCCCGCGCCGCGCCGCGACTCTCGCTGCTGACGCCCGCCCTCCGCGGCCGAGACAGGGAGCGAGGACACCGGCGGCTTCGGGCGGTGGGAGCCCGATTCTCGACGGTGAAGCATCTACGGCATCCCGAGCTCACTGGGCGTCGGTCGAGGCCGAGATGGAGCGTGGCGGGCGGGCGGCGAGAGGAGCTTGGCGGCGAGGATGAAGACGCGGCGGCTCGGCTGGGAGGGCGGCGGGTCCGCGAGGTGGGGATGTGCTCGGGTGCCTCGAGATGCCCCACGGCGGCGGCGGGGGCGGAGGCGAGGCGCGGCGCAGCGCGGCACCGGGCCAGCGTGGCGGCCGCGCTCGCGCGGGCGCCACGTAGGCTCGAGAGTGGCAAAATATTAATTGCATTGAAGAGGATGGCATTTGGATATGTGGCAATGTTAAGGGTGGCAAAAAGTTAAATTTCCCGCGAACGGGCGGTTGAGGCGGATGGGTTCGTGGGGGAGGAGCCGCACGGGTTCGTGGAGGAGGAGGCGCACGGTCGGTTGGAGGGAGGGGTGGGCCACATGGCAGACTATCTTTTTTTTTTGTCAGAATGGGTGGTGGTGGGAGAGGCCACACCAACCACCAACTCCTTCTTTTATATAGTAAAGATATTCTACCATTATCCTGACCCCAAGACATGCACGTATCATAGAAAACAAAGGATCTTGTAGGTGCAGTGCCGTAATGTATGTATAGGGCCTGTTCTTTTTTTTTTTGAAGTTTATGGTTTTTGATTGTGGTTTGTGGTTTTTTGGGTTGTTCGTACGAGAGATTACAGAATAATAGAAACTCACATGCGGTTTTTGCAGATATAAATGAAATCGGTACAGTATATTCTAAAATTAACTTAATAGATCTTATCTTGAAAAGATATTCCGTTTAAAAACTAGTTACTATAGAAAAGCCGAACACAGCTTTTAGAAGTTGAAAAGAACAGGACCTATAGTCCTGTCCCGTCCCGCTGCATAGAGCAGAAGCAGCTAGCCATTGCTGACCGTTATGTTTGTTTATTTTCAGCTTTGGGCTTATGGTGCCGTTCGATTGGACTGAAATAAACTGGTTTAGGATTAAAATTGTATTCTAGCTGGCTGAAATTATATTTTAACTGATAATAGCTTATTTGGCGTAACTAAATTTTAAAAAATTTAAAAAAAAGATTAACCCATCATGGGCACCGCAAACGAATACAGGAAAAAAGAACCGGCAAAAAAACTCAAAAAACTAAAAAGTCAGAAAATGACAAAATTTATGAATAGTGAAAAATAAGCCAGAAGTCAGAACCTCAAGCCGAAATGAGCGAGGCCATAGATTCATATTATCGGTAGAGTCTTTTTGAATCGACTTATCGATATTCAGTTTATTCGTATGAACATTTATATTAGAGTTAAAAATCATAAGCTGTAGCTATATGCAATAAAAAAGAACCCATCCTAAAGCGTAAGGCCATGCGAGTTGATGATTCTTTAGAGCATCTCCAAAGTGCCATTTTCATATGTCCTAAGAGGAGAGAGCGCTGGTGTCGATACAGCATATTGAAGCAAAACTTGGTATCAATTCCAAGCTTGGTCCCGCTCCCAAGCGAGAAAACGACGTCAAGGAGAAAAAACTTGAACCGGCCCCACTAGTTAGCGTGTCGGGAGGTAGAGATTTTTGTGGTGTGGTATTTGCTCAAATTACTCTTTTGTGTTGAGGGGGAGTTTTTTTTTGTTTGGTCTACAGATTTGAAACTTTCTTTTCGTAAAATTTGTTTTTCTTTGCAATCACAACTTATTTAAGATATTTTGAGGTGTTATCAATGTATTCATCAAGGGGGAGATTTTTAAACCATATGGATAAATCATGAATTTAGTGATGATGAAAAATTAACTTTTGGGTTTCATTGAAATTTGTGTTCGTCAAAGTTTCGGCCAATACGCTATTGTTGCTAGAATATTCAAGATAGACGGTCCGATCGATAGGGGTCGACCATAGTAGATCGACCACGGCAGGTTGAGCACGGTTGAATGACCGCAGTAGAACAACTGCGGCTGGTCAATCATGCCTAGTAGATAATCGTAAGCTATTGTGAATCGGTCGTAAGTTGCAGTGAGCCGGTCGTAAGCTACAGTGTACCTATCGGTAGCTACAGTGAATCGGTTAGAAGTCATAAGCTAGAGTAACCCGTCAGAGGTCATAGCTACAGTACCTAGTCGGAGGTTGTAAGCTACAGTACTTGGTTAGTGGTCGTAGTTACAGTACCTGGTTGATGCTTGTAGCTGCAGTATATGGCCGATAATCGTAGTTACATGCCTGGTTGATGGTTAGTGCTACAGTGACTAAGTGATGGTCAGTTGTCGTAGGATTTGAATATTACAATTCTTGTGACTTTCAAGTACCTCGAGTAATCATGTTGGGCCAACGGTATGACCGGCCTGTGCACAGCGGTTAGACTATGTAACATCCTGAAAAATATAAATAATAAATTGTGGAGTTTTTGGATTATTTTAATTGTTTTCCATTTGGATTTGGAGTTTATGGAATTTTTCTGAGAAAAAGGTGATGGAGGTTCCAAAAGTTAAAGAAGAAATAAACATGTTTAAATATTAGAAAATTTAAAATTTAAGTAAGAATCTGAAAAGATGATCCAGAAAGGAATGGAGGAAATTTTGGTTTAAACATAAAGCCCTCATTTTAAATAATGGCATAAATAACAAGGAAAGCAAATAAATTAAATGCCAACAATAGTAGAAAATATTTTTATTAAGTCCAAAATGTCATCAGGAATTTCTGTGAATTCTTCCTGAATTTTTGGAGGTATTTTCATATTTTTCTCACCTTATTGGAATTTTCTGGTAAATCCTAAAAGCAGAAATTGAAAATCCGGAAAAATCGAAAATTTAGCCCACCCTCCGGCCGCCGCGTGGACGGCCAGATGCCGCCCACGTCGCCGCTCCCATCCTGCCTTCCCCTTCTCTCGGGCCGCCACCTGGCCGGTCCCGATCAACGCCACACCGCCCCGCCCGCGCCCATCTGCCACCGTGCTCCTCCAACCCCGCCAACATTACCAGGAGCTTCACCATCGCACGAGGATTGTATATCACGAACGTCCCGAACCATTCCGACATCTCTCGTCGCCGGCCACCGCCGTCCCCGATCTTCCTCTGCTCGGCTCCCTCCCGGAGCTACCTCAAAAGGTATACTTACCCTATATGGGTAAGCATCGCTCGGCTCGGCCGAGTGGCTTCCAGCGCTAACTCATTCTCTCCCCGCGCTCTGGCGCGCTGCTCGAGCCTCCCGGCTCGCGCTCATGGTCGAAGCGTTCGTTTATTTTCCAGATCGACAGTGGGCCTCGCTGCTCGGCGCCACTGGCCGGCAGATGGGTCCAGACCCCGGGACCCACATGTCGCTGACCGGACACGCTGACACACGGCCCCACTGGCCATAGAGACAAAGGAAAATAATAAAAGAAAAGGTTAAAAGAATTAAAATATGACATATGGGACCCACTGTCAGAAATTTAGTAATTTTGAGATTTAACTAAACTGAGAACTTCAAATGATCATTACTTATTCATTTTAACTCCAAATTGAGTGAGACAAATTTCTAAATTCATCTAAAATCAAGATCTATCCAATGGAACTGAAATCATAATTTTTAGAGTTCATTTGAATTTCTGGTGTTATTTGGTTTGATTTGCTGCTTTTCTTTTTGTACAAATTTTTGGCGCGCGCTAAAATAGCATACGAGGCACAAGAAGAAAAGATCGAGGCAGCGACACTAGAAGCACTAGAGAATCCGGATCCCGACCACTGTGACCAAGGCGAGTCAATACTTTGATCATGTTGAACCTACATTTCATGCAAATTACTTTGTTTTAAATTAACAAATTGCATGCTGTATGTTATATGCAAATTCATGTTCAATTTAATACTCTAGTTATATGCCGTGGTTTACCTTGAATAATAATACCCCCTCCATTGAAATGATTGAATGTATGAACCTTGTCGCCCTAGTAAAATTATACCAGTAACATTTCGAAAATAAGTCCCTAATGATATGCTACGCTTAGTACTGCATAGTTATACACGGGGCGCTGAAATGCCCCAAGTTTCATTGTCACTTTTAATTATAAGAAACTGGTTTGGGCAGTCATGATGGTAATGACTGATAAATGTTGGATATGATTATTGTATGTTTCCAAAAAACCCCAACATGCTTTAATATCTGGGCAGATTGGTTCGATGGTGTGAGAGTGTGGTGCAGTGGAAGCACAAAGTGGTTAGTGGTAGACCGCCCAGATACCACTAAGGACCGAATCTTGTCATGACTCTCGGGTAAAAAAAGACAACCACAAGTTCGTAAAGTATGACTTGGCTTAGTAGATTTACTGGGACCTAGAAGTCATCCTTCCAGATGTGGTGTGGATAGTGCAAGCGCATCGGTGAGACGGCTTGAAAGGGACACCGGTAGGGTGAAGTTCTCACTGTGGCGGGCTAGCAGGGGGGGGGAGCCACCGCTAGACGCTCGTAAGGAGGACATCCCGCACAACGTATGGGACCCACCGCAGTGGGAGCGACCCATAGGGTGAAATGATGGAAGGGCGAGGTACTTTGAAAAGTCACCGTGATAGTCCGCTCAACCACACGTCTAAGGAATCGTGTGGGGCAACGAGTTGATTGTCTCTTGTGGTGAAAGTGTACAAACTCTGCAGAGTCTAAAACTATTCGAATAGCCGTGCCCACGGTCAAGGGCGGACATGGGAACTTAACCAGATATAGTTCTATTTCAAAATGCTTTGTGGGTGGGAATGGAAAAGTGGAAGGGCGATGGACTGCCCTGGTTTGGAATTGTCCTGGGTGTCGTCCCAGTGGTAAGTTAAGCGGCTATAACGCTGAAGAATGGCTATATGGTGCAGATGCCATGTAATGGTGGATGGGATCTGAATCACTAGTAATATTGCATTCGTTCACAACATATACTTGTGTTCAAATTGCTAGGTCTTAGGGAATTTTTAGATAATTGTATTCAAAAGCACTCTTCGCAAAAATAAAATAAACCTAAGCCATCCTTTGATTAGCCATACATGTTATATCTTGCATACTGTGTGTTGGCTCGCTGAGCACGGGGTCGGAGTGCTCATGCTCGCTTTTGTGACAAAAATTCAGAAACAGGAACTCAAGACCACTATGCCTACGAGGAAGCTCCTGCTACGGAGGAGAAGAATGACGAAGAAAACTAAGACGTAGGATTCGTTGATTAGACATGGACAAGTGGACATCCGGCGTTGTGTGCACGTATGTTACTGGTTAGCTGGTTACATATAATGCACACAGTACCTTCCAGTCGCTTGCCTGTGGATTTGGGTTTGTTTTTGCTATATTTCCGCTGTGCGTGCTTGTAATAAGGATATTTGGCCTGATCGGCCCCTTTTGTAAACTCTATCACCCGACGTGGTGTATTTCAATTTATGTAATATAATGGTTGATTATGCGATGTATGAAATGATTCAGCAATGTACCTGTGTGCACTAACTACTGATCCAGGGATTAGTGCAGTGAAACACAGTAAGATTCGAATTGAAAAATCCGGGTCTGACAGACTAGTCTTACTAAGTGGTCTGAGGTTGATTTTCGGAAAGCGTGGAAATTGAGATCGTGGATGATTTGGTTTGTGTTCATTGATGGACAAGGGTGTGTTATTCGTGTGTTGACTAATGTTGATCAAGTTGAAAAGAATTTGTACCGGAAAAATATTCTTTGGACTTTGCATGTATAGGTTGGGCGTGGAGAGATTATGGTTGATGACGAGGAAGACCGGGACTAGGATGGGGAAATATGGGGTATAGGTGATCAAGGATGTCTCGTGGTGGTCGGACTCATATTGAAGCGCGTGGAGATCAAAGGTGGATGATGCGTGGAGAAGCTACGGGAGGTGCAATCCTAAAGATTTTGACACGTGATAAGTTGGGAGTTGTGGAAGGTGTCCATAACTAGAAGGTTTAGAGATTTGGAAAACCTATGTTTTGAAAGGTTTTGGGTTCCTTGATTTTCAGAATCGGATAGGATTTCATGTCTGTGTTTGATGAGGGCACGATTTGAGGTTCTAGCATATAAAAGAAGGGATAACTTAAGATTAATTGTGGACTTTGGTGGCTTTGACAGCTTTCGAGAAAGAAAGATTTTCAGAGTTTTTTTCTAGGGTATGAGGGGTGCCGTGAGAGCACTTTGTAACCACAAAACATGATTTAGAAATAAAAGATCAGATCTATTCTAGAAAAAGTTAGTCGGCACTGGCAGCATGTTTTCTGGGCGTTGTCTTTGACTCGTTCTCATTCTGAGGAACGTGTGGTGAATTAGCATTTCTCTGTCGACTTCACTTTCCTCGATTGCGCGCCGAGTCGTCCACATGATTACTCGCCAACAGCATCGGCAGGGAGAGCAGACCAGAACACGCCAACCCGAAAACATTGATTTCTCGAAGGCACAGATGATCGAGTGGTTCTGCTCCCGGTGTGGAAGATTTCGAGTACGTACAAACTAGTCAAAGATCAGCGGTCGTGGTTTATGACTGGTAAGGTGCTTTCGACAGCTGAGCAATCTAGCAAGCGATCGAAACCATCATCAGAGTTTACGACAGTTGAGCGATTGAGCGCTGAGCGGTCAAAACCTTCAACGAGCACTAAGGTAATCCAAAAGGCGATGGCAATTATTCACCCCTCTCTAATTGCGGTATTCGATGCTACAAGAACTCCTTCCAATCCTTGTCAGATCGGACCCTGGCTGTATGTCTAGGTCCAACTGGGTTTCACTTCTCGGGCCACAGGTCGACATAGGCTGAGCACCGAAGCGCACGGGCTGCCGTATGCAAGCCCTCAAGCAACATCCTTATAAGTGGTTTTGAACCTTCTCCCCCCAAAAGACTGATCTAATGGATGAGGTCTCTCTTATACTTATAAGTTATGTTTTTTTTTCTTTTTCATAATTAATGTAGGACTATTTTAATAATATCTCTCTCATATATTGATTATGTACTTCTGTAACTAAAGAGATGTTAGACACAAACTTTGGTATCACTGGTTGGATTTTCCTGATCTTACCTGACCCGCCTGGTTCTTGTGACGCACTGCGCCTTCCTTTTCTCTCCGTGTGACCCGCTGTCCCAGCCGATGTACCTCGCCGACACGACCCTCCTGGTCATCTGCGTCGCCTGTGGCCACGCAAGGAATAGAGCCACTGCCCCTTGGGTGTGCTTGTGCCTTCTGGACCATATGAAGGCAGTGTGGGCTGCACACTGCCTTCTTCACATGATGCAATGAGTGCAGGACATCTTTTTCCTTTAGGAGCTAAAGCACTCCGCTTTTCTTTTATTTCTCTTACTTAGTAAGCATGCTTTTCTTTTATTTCTCTTACTTAGTAAGCATGTCTTGCATTAACCGCATATTCTACATTGATGCTACGTGCTGAGTAGCATTAACCACATGAAAGGCTAATATAAGCCAACCTAATATCTCTCTCCCAGCTGACGCGCCCCACCTGCGCATATATATATAGCTGATGGATCCATCGAGGGCCATGAGCGCATACGGCCGGAGACAAACCATAGCTAGCTACCAAATACTGTCAAATGGGTGATGCAGCTGCTGATCATGGCGCTGAGGTGGTGGAGAAGGCTAGCACTAGCTGGGTAGTGGAGGTGGAGAAGATGCTCGCGGACAGCGAGCGATGGGAGGCGCAGTCCATCTACAGGGTGCCGGAGTGGATCAAGAACATGAACAACATCAAGGCCTACCAGCCGCAGGTGGTGGCGCTCGGCCCTCTCTACCACGACCACCCCGACCTGATGCCCATGGAGGAGCACAAGCGTCGGGCGGTGATGTACCTCGTTAAACAGAGCAGGAAGCCGATACAGGCTTACATTGCCGCCGTCGAGGAGGTGGTGGAGAAGCTAGAGGCAGCATACGGCAAGGACCTAGGTGAGAAGTGGCGCGGGAAAATAGGCGCCGCTTCGTGGAAGTGATGGTCACGGACGGCTGCTTCTTGCTGGTGTTGATGGACTGGGGTGAGCAGGATTATGCGCACAACGACCCATTATTCGGCGAGGACGCCAGGCGGTACATGCGGAAGTTTATCCGCTCTGACGTGCTCATGATCGAGAACCAGCTACCTCTGCTCGTTCTCCAGAGGCTTTTGGCTGTTCGATATGGCACAACTCCGGTACTTCTAGTTAATTGCCAATCTTGTGTCTTCTTTTCAATACAGAAAGTTCATTTTTTAACTTGTTTTGGAAACGCGAATTATGAACTGACAATATCGTGATATTTCAATTGATGGCTGCAGAGCCCTACAACGGATAAAAAGATCAACTCTAAGTTGCTTGAGTTTCTAGGCCGGACACCCGATATGAGCAACCAGCCGCTTGGGCTCCACCCCCTCCACCTTTATCACGAAAGTGTCATCTATGGCGCTCATCGCAGAGGATCGGTGATGGTCCCGATGGAGTGTGATATTATTCCCTGTGCGGTGGAGATCAACGAGGCGGGCATCCATTTCAGGAAGAGCGAGTCAGACAGCCTTCTCGACGTCCACTTCAAACACGGCGTGCTCAGCATGCCGAAGCTCACGGTGGATGACGGCTTTGAGTACATTTTCCTCAACCTGATGGCGTTTGAGCGGCTGCACGCCGGCGCCGGCAACGACGTGACCGACTACGTGTTCTTCATGGACAACATCGTCAACTCCGCCGAAGACGTGAGCCTACTGAAAAACAAAGGAATCGTCGAGAATTATTTGGGCAGCGACGAGGCGGTAGCTAAGCTGTTCAACGATACTCTATCCACGGGAGCAGTGCTGAGCCCATCTAGCATGATCCACAACGTGCAATACCAGGTGAACACCCACCCCAAGAAGCGGTGGAATAAGTGGCGGGCCAACTTTTTGCATGTCTACATGTCCTACAAGTCCCACGTGAAGACGAGCCCCTGGGTGGTCATCTCCTTCCTCGCCGCCACCATCCTGCTCGTCGCCACCCTCCTGCAGACCGTCTACACCGTCGTGCCCTTCTACAAGAGCAAGTCCTAGTACCACCTGATTACACGATCCATAATTCGATATGATCTCGCACCGGCCGAAAGTGTTGTCGCTTGTGAGTTTGGTCCCTGTTTGTCGCTTCAATTTGGTCTGAAAATTCTGTGCCTCTGTGCGTGGTGGTGACCAATATCTACTGTCTTCTGTCCATGAAATAAATACATTTCTGTGAGAAATTTGAGTGTTTAATTTGGGTAAAAAACCGTTTAGAGTGTTCATTAGCAGTTCTTTTTCTCCCATTGCGTGAACTAAGTTCTACAGTAAACTCTAACCTTAACCTTTGCTCTGGTGCCATGTTATGAATATTGTGTATGCATTCAAGAGGCCCAATAGGCAATATATATAGAATACAAAGGGGACACAAGACAAAACCCTAGTACAATAGAAAATACCACTAATATCCTTAACAAAGTTCACAAAAGACCACAAAATACATAACAAAAGTTCAGTATCCAACATGTGTACATAAATGAACTAGCAAGCTGATCATCCTAGAAGGTGCATGGTGTGTACTTTGTAGGAGAATTGTTCCAAATTATGTCACAACTTATGCCTAATAGTTATGTTCTGGAATGAACTTGGGAGATGAGAAGTTCAAAATCCTTCCCCCTCTTTTAAAGTGATTTTGTTATCTTACATGCAACTGATGTACCTCTGTACTAGCGTATTTACTAATGTATATTTCATCATGTTCACAAACGTTTCTTTGTAACAGATACGCCATGTAAATGGTTAGGCATTATCTGGAATTTTGGATAGCGTCCTCCAAATGTGACCTCACTTCAGACTTGGGTTTAAACTTGTCCTGAGTTCAGAGAAATATTTGGAGCCTCACATGAGGCTTGTCCCACGAGGTTAATTAAAGTACACTTAAAGAGAATCAAAATATTTTAAAGGAAAATGAATTCAATAAAAGGTTTTTTTTAACCAAGGCAATATTGGGGCAGCTTGAGGCATGCTTCAAAATGGTGAAGGCATGACCAAACACCCATAAATAAGCAACTATTTGCAATATTTCGATCATTTTGTCTGTAAAAACTTTGTTACACAGTTTATATACAGATGTATATATTTTTCAAGAAGGCATAAGAGTTCATATGTAAGAACGCTAAAAAAACCGCTCACCTGTGGTCCTATTAGGAAATACAGCAGCATCTAAGGCGATGTGGCCTTTTGAAACCTATTTTCAATGTTCAGGATCACTTTACAATTAGAAATGGATCAAATATAAGTAGTCAAATAAATCAAAACTAAATAGCAAAATAAATCAATCAATCAATTAAAACCAATGTGGAAATTATTCTAGATATGAATTTGCGATAAAGTCAAGCATTCAAGATGAGGTGTGTTCTACTTAAGGGAAATGAAATAACTACAGAACTAAAAAAAATTGTACTCATAGTTCAGTGAAAAGGCATTTCAATAGCTGAGCTAGCAGGTGAGATGGCTGCTTCATGCACGCCGATCAAGTTTATAGTGTATAGTAAAACACAACAGTCTCATGGATCAAACTTATGTGGAACAATAAGGTTAGGCTGCAAGCTCACACCAGAATTGATTGCTGGACACTCTATGATAGTCAGGTGCAGCATCCTATAACTTAGAAAGTGGACAAATCACAATGTGAAAGATGCAAAGGAAAATACATGAAAGAAATAAAAGGATTGATGTAATGCTTGAACACATAATTTTCCCAAATAACTTATAGGATGACACAACAACTATCATTCTGAATTCTAAATAAGAAATAATAATTTCATTGTGACAAAATAGAACTTACAGTTGCGTAGCATGACTTCTCATGCTCTGAGGGTTTACCGAAATGTACAGTTCTTATGTCTGTTGTACCATCCGGGTACTGCAAGTATACCATTATGGAAGTCATTAGATCCTAAGAAGTCTTCTAATGAAAAGAAATCGGTTCAAGACTGAAATGTACTCAACCTATGCCCCAGAGCATGCTTATTAAGGCGTTGCTTAGCGTCGCCTAAGCGGTAAGGCACCTCCGGCCGGCAAGGCGTCGCCACTGCCTTGCCCTGCGCATGTATGGCGTCCGCCTCAGCACCAAGGCATCGCTGAGGCGACGACTAGGCTGCGTATGGCATCGGGAAGGCTCAAGGCGACGCCATACGCATGGAGGTGACGACTGCGCCCAAATAAAGGTGTGAACCCGAGCGAACCCTAGGCGATGGGCCGGTGGCTGAACCAGAGAAAAGAGATATCGAGAAAGAAACCCTAGACGACGTGGTACCTGGAACCTTGGCGACACCTAGCGGCGCCTCCATCTCACAGTTTCCGTCTCGGCAGCACCTAGCAAGGTACTCTCCCTTCTCCTCCCTCCCCCCTCCTCCCCCTCCTCTCCAATCGCCCAACAACAGTGCCGACGCCAAAGAGGAGCGGATCTGGTTCGCGTCTCTCCGGTGCCGGCGCTGCTGCTGGGCGATGAGACAGATCCGTGTCTCTCCGGTGCCGACGCTGAGGGGGGAGGGAGGGGAGGGTCACCGCCACCGCTGGGGTTGTTGCCGCCGCTGCCTGGTTGGGAGGGAGGGGAGAGGAGGGAAGGGTCGTCGACGCCTCTGCTTGGATGGGAGGGAGGGGAGAAGACGGGAGAGTCTCCGACACTGCTGGGGACGTCGCTGCCGCCGCCGCATATGCTCGGAGGGGAGGGGGAGCAAGCGAGAGTGGAGCGAGTGAGCGATGAGTCCGTGAGCGGCTGAGTGCGCCGTTCGGCACGGCCGGTGTTTTTTATTTGTCGCCGAGCCGCCGCTGTTTCATTGCCGCCACCGCCGTTGCTTGTCGCCGCTCTGTTGCAGTTCTTGCTAGTTAACTATCATCTAATATTTCTTTTATTCTCTGCAACATAGAAACAGAAAAAATGAGAAATACAAATGCAAGTACAAGTATTGCATCCTTCGAGGTTGTGTATGATCCAAAGCCCGATCCAAAACGGAAGACGAAGTCTAATGATCCGGGATGGAAATATGGCTATTGGCCGAAAATTGGCAACCGAGACAAGGGGGGTGGATGCTACATGAGAGAAGAGCAATTGGAATGGGGGATAGGTGCAACATGGGCTCAAGAATTGCCAACAACAAGGTACATATATGCTGCTAAAATGCTCATTTTATATGCTGCCCCTTAGCGTCTTAGGATGTGTAAGGCGTCGCCTCACCTCACGCCTTACCGCTTAAAAGGTGTGAGGGGGGTGGGTCACCTCGCCTCGCCTTACCGCCTTAATAACCTTACCCCAGAGTCACACAGATTTATTTTATCAGCATCAAGTTCAGCACATGCACTTGCTTCAGGTGAATAGTGAAGTATTAATGCATATTGAAGAGGATAATTATGCCTCATCATCAAAGCACCTGAGCACCATTGCAGATGCAAATTAAACACGCGCAACTCTGTCATCGCCATGTCCATTGCAACAGCACGAGCTCAAAGCCTAGCTTGGCAATGATTTTGTTGTAAATGTTTCACTTTTCTATAAATCGTTTGAAACCACCACAACACTTGTCCAATCCCACCCGTCGCTGCTTTCTTCTCCCCCATGTAAGACTGCACCTTCCCCTCGTTCTCCGACGCCACTCTCCTACCCTCCTTGCCATCAGCCCATCACCATTCACCTTCACCGTCTCCTCAGCCTCCGCCTCACATTGCGTACGTGCTTCCAAATTCCCATTTGTCTCCTCTTCATTCTTTGCCTCGGCCTCACGCTCCTCGAGGAAGCATAGCAACCACCGAGGAACGTGCCTCAACGGCGGCTCCCTCCCCACCTCCTCAAAGCTCTCCCACCCCTAGCAACATAAACCCCCTCTCTTCCTCAGCACCAGCTTCGCGAATGGCTCCTCGCTCACCCCACGGACAAATCTGGCAAGCTCCGAGAGGCGAGAGCACACCAGAGTGGAGCACCACGCGAGTGGGATCAAACGCACCGGGGAAGCCGCCGAGCGCGTGGTCCTCGAGCGTGAGAGTGAGGTCGAGCAAGTTGGGTTCCGTTCGACCAGAGCCTCAGCAATGGCTGAGGCGACATGGCCTAGGGAGCTGATGTAACGGCCGACGATGTCGGAGAGGATGCGGAGGGCAGCGGGCTCCGCAGCAGTGTAGCCATACGCTCAAAGCATTTGGGCTGTGGAGACAGTGGAAACCGTGACCTGTAAGCCAAAGAAGGGGCGGCCACATCACAACGACGGCTTGTGGGACTTCCCATACATGGAGACAGGGTTGTCATGGCGTCGCCTAGGTGTCCTGGCAGCCGGAGGCTGACACCGAGGTCGTTTGCCCAGGCCCTGGAACTTAGGCGAGCGCCTGGGATCGCTGGGCCGTGTTGCACATAGAATCAAATTAGCAATTTTTGCTAACATTATTTGTTTATGCTATTAAATATTCGAGTTGTGAAAGTTTTCAAAAAAAAAGTGGATTTTGCTGCTGAATTGTTGGGTGGTTAGTAAAATAGCACGACTAGTGACATTGATCTACCATAGTTGCAGCTTAGTGATGTTCAATACTTCAATGTTACTTGCATTAATTTGTGAAAATAGAATGCTATTGTGCATCACTGACTTAGGATATTAATGAATTATTAAATCCTTGAGGGTGTGTTGTGTACTAATGTTAGTTAACTTAGTTGTTATCTGGAGAATTTGTGCTATGCTTATTTAATTCCCTACCATATGAGGTATTATATGAGGTATATTTATTTAATTCTCAGCCATATAAGGTATTATTTGTTATTTTTATTACAACCGCCTAACTCTCGCCATGGCGGGCGCATGTCCAAGCGCCCCATGCCTACCGCGACTTGCCGGTACGCTATGACAACCTTGCATGGAGACGAGGCGAGGAGACTTAAAAACCTAGAGTTCAGATCCTGAGAAGCAGTGGTTTTATTCCATGTTTTAACACGTGGGTACTTACTAGTGAGAAATATATTTATACTGACCTGATTATCCAGCCAAGCCAGGTATTGCACAACAGCCACGCCATCTCGAATATGTGCCTTCCTCAAACCATCCAGCTCTATGGGATTCTATACCATCATTACAAAGAAATTAGAAGATCTAGGAAAACAAAATGCTAAATGATTAAGCTTGCAAGGGCATATAGCTAATTTTCTGTACACAAAAGTACCCAGTACTAAAAGGCACAGTCTGAATTAAAAAAAGAACAGTATGAAACAAAAAACTTGAACAAGATGCACTTCTAGTGCAAAGTATTGTATTTACATTCTGATTAAACTGTAAAAGGTCGCACTTCTGAACTGTCCTAACAAGAAACATTTGTTTAATGTGATAATATCCATTTTCAACAAAAATCGATGGTTGCTACTGTAATATTCAACTGTAAACTGAGCAGTTTGTTAAGTTTGTCAGACACACAATTCTGTTTAACAACTTGAACATTTTATTATGCCTGACACCAAATTCTACTTGAACATTTTATTACGCCAGACACCAAATGAACTAGAGACTAGAGTATTAATGTGGCTCAATGTTAACTCTTCCATTTCTTTATTCCCACCTCCCTGCTCTCTTGTCTGTCCGACCTAACCAGAAACCACACGCTCCTGAAAATTAATTGAGCTCATATGTCCAGCTCAAACTAGGCACATTCAATTATCAAGTTGTGGTTTTACACTAGCCAGTTCCATGCTTGATTTGTAAAGCATAAACTTTCTTAACACTACTAGATTTCGAGTAGTGAACAATTTTACTAGATGGTATAAATAGTCTATTGGAAAAGCTACAGGTGATTGCTTGCACACAAATTTTCTGTTGAACACTAGCATAAGAAAAGGACAAAAACAACAAAATTTACCTTAACAGCCTTTGAAAGAGCAATAGGTGGTTGCAGCATCAAAACTTGATCCGCACTCAGCTTTGAGTAGAGTGCAAGGCAACATGAATTTGAATCAATCCAAATTTTTTAATCCTCCACCTCGTTGGTATCCTTTCCCCCATGCGAGCTGTCATTAACTGCAGAACTTTTTAGCTGTCCAGACACAAGCAAGCTCACATCTGATTGAACCATATTATACTCTCTGATATCAATACCATTTCCAGTCATGTAGTTCTGGACCTGGACCAAAGAAGAGTGACAGCACAAGTATATTGCATTACACGCCCTTCAACATAATGACCATTAACACCATAATTGAAAAATTGCAAAAATTATGTTCAGTTGATTAACTGACCTCAGCTGTTACTTTTTTTCTTATCCACATAAAAGAAAGCGCTGTGCAAGGTTAGAATGGCATAAGAATGAGCCACTGGGCTGTAATGCACATCATCACCTCGAACATTGTACAACCAAGCAACCTAAACAAGCAGTAAAGAAAGGAAATTAAAACTGCCACAAGTCGTACAAAATTTTGAGAAAGAAAAACACACTCTTAACTTAATAGATTGTAGAGTGAGAGAAACCAAGATATAGATCAAGTTAACTTGTACCTCATCAAGAGCAGTAATTATAATGGCACTAGCTTTTTCATGCTGTACTTTTTCTCTTGACTCCTTTATCTTTTCTGCTACACTACGCCCAGCAAAGTCTACATGGTGCACAATTACATGTAGATGTTTAGTCGGAGGACGGTCCTTCCATATTTCATCCACCAGGTCAGCAGAAAGCTGAAACAACGTCTGACACTTCTTTGAAAATATTTGCTCATATCTCTGAGCAGAGTCAACAGACATGCACCATGGATCAATTCCAATGACAGCCTCATCTGGAACATTCTAATAGCACAAAAACAGACATAAGTCACAAAGCTAATTAGAAACAGTAATATTTAATACAGAACAAGAAACAACTATCTGACCCTTTCAAAATTCAAACCATTTCAGAACTGTCACGATAGTCGGTAGTCTTTATACAACAAAACAAAAACATCAAATAAGTCTTTTAAATTTCAGTATACAGATGGTGAGATGGCAATGACGCTAAGGCGTTCACAATTCTGATATTTTTGACAACTCTTGAAGACATAACCAGAAGCAATTTAATTTCAGACCACTTCAATTCCCATATATCAAACCAGCTATCACTGTGGGAATTTGAATCTACTGGAGCGGCAAAAAACCAGTATGCTTGTGGTGTTCCCATAAATGCTGAACACTTTTATCTCAAAAATAAATAAATGCTGAGGAGATAAGTTTGCTGTGGTGAGCAAGCAAACAACATTTGTGAATTCACATCACCGAGGCTGTGGCAGAATACAAAACCAAGGATATAACCTAATAAATTCATTGCTATGCATAAGTTTATGTGACCTGTGTTTTTGTATGAGAGCTTAGAAGGCTAAATCCACAAACATGCTCAGGAAAGGAGGCCAATACTTACATCAGCTATCCAGACTTCAACTGGCGGGTCTTCTCCCATGCGCATGAGTTTCCAGCGATCGCTGAGTTGCACCGTTGCCTGCAAGAAGTAGCGTCCATCCGTCCATAATAACGCCTCCTTCGTAGTGATAAGAGCCAGACCTGCATAGGAATTCAAGATACACAGACTGAGAAACTAATGGAACTACCAACACCTGAAAGAAAAAAGAAATGAACATCTAGCTCACTATGCTGGAACACCCACATTTTCTGATACACATCTGCATACCAACACAAAATACAAACAAATTAAGCCATACTGAGTACAAAGGAGGTTATTCCATGCTTTGGTCCAGCTTGGGATTCCATCATAATCACAAATTGCAAAAAAAAGATATCTTGTCCTAAAAAATCATTACTTTGTTTATTATCTTCTTGTTTGAAGCAATGCAGTTTTTTATTTTCAGTGCCATTCAAATAACCCAGTCCAAAGATGCATTTTAGCCATCTATAATTTTTCAAAACTTCATTGCATTAACATAAATGACCTTGAAGATTACAACCAACCTCACTCATCCATGCTAAACAATGAAATATAATGAGCAGAGAGAAGAAATGGGGATCAGTAACCGCACTGCAGCAAATATGATTCCTCATACAGTAAATCTAACATACTACCGCATGAAGGTACCAGTCAAATGGTGAAAACCTGCCTCACCAATGCCACATCATGCAAAGCGTAACTTCGAACAATGGTTCCTTGTGGCTATGGACTGTGAACAGAAGAGCTTTCCAATTTACCATAACATGATTACAAGATTAAAACACATCATTGATTGGTAGTCGGCAGTCATCCCATTTAATATATTTAATGTATGGCCCATGTTTGGGTTTGCTTTTCTGGCCTATCTAGCACATCACGACAAAAACAACAAATCGTTCCATGCTGACCCAACTACTGATCAAGAGTCTATAACTGTCCTAGACCCATCAAACGGCTTCTTTTATAGTATATAAATTTGTTTCTTAGACTTTGCCTAACTTAGGAGATACTTTTTGCTCAGCCCATTTATAGATCACGCAGGTTATTGTATCATTTGTGTCAAATTAACCCACACGGTAGCTCTCGCGCTTAAAGCTAGCACTAGCAGCTCTTGCTGCGCTAATCATGTCATGCCACGTTATGCAATCTAATAACCTTGTGGACGCAGCCACAGTGCTCCACCCATTTCTAGCTTGCCATCGCGTGACGGCTAACCAAGCAGAAACAACACGACGCGAAGCTGACACTGGATTTGATCAATTGCGAACCATGCCATGTTAGCTCAATAACAACTTTAACAGCCTCGCCGCTGCCGCGTGCACACGCCAATTTCTGTAGAATACAATTGCCAAAACAGCTAAACAAACCATACTAGAATCGCGCAAACCCATTATACTAAACAATGATAATAATCAGAACTCATCGCAACGGAGCGATCGGCTCAGAACTAAAACGACGGACCGATGGATGAAGCCGCACTTACCAGCGCTCCCGGTGAACCCGGAGATGAACTGCCGCCGCTTGTCCCGTCCCGACACGTACTCGCTCTGCGCGCACACGCGAAACTCATCAATCCTAAAATCATCGAGCAGAGGAACGGCGAACCAGCGAACAAGATGATGATAGACCACAAGACACTAAATCCAACCCAGTCGAGCCCGATCGGACCGGATCTACCCCGATCCCGATCGGGTTCCGATCTGCGCGGGCGGGCGGGCGGGCGGATGCGGGGGGCACCGACCTGGTGGGCGTCCTCGGAGGGGACGAGGAGCGCGCGGAGCGGCGGCGAGTGGGCCGCCATGAGCGCCCGGAGCTCATCGAGGTGCCAGTCCCTTGCCGCCGCCGTCGACATTGCCTTCCTCCTCCGCTTCTCCGTGCCCCCCTCCTCGGGAAAGATTTTTTTCTGTTGCGAAAGAAAAGGATTTTTTTTATCTTATCCGGCCGTACAGTGCTCGCCATGATCGACTCCGAAACGGTATGGACCTGGCCTGCCCATGATCAGAAGTTGGGCCTAGAATCCCCGAGGTCAAAGTCTATGTTCATGGGCCGGAAAAGTAATTAAATTAAATTTTAAAATAGATTATCCCAAATGCAAATAAACACAGAAAAAAGAAAAGCTAAAAAACGAAATTAAAAAATAATAAACTAAAAATGAAAAGTTAAAAGTTGAAGTCGAAATGAAGCCCGTCATTTTTATGTCGTCCGGGAATCTTCGTATGCTCATCGACTCTTATCATCATTGTACGCATGCCCGGAGGTCAAATCAATTTCCATCGAGGACAAGCATTAGGTGCTGCTCGGTTGGACTGAAATAAGTTGACTTATGACTGAAATTGTACTGTAACTAGCTGAAATTACACTGTAGTTGATGGTGACTTATTTGGCGTAACTAAATTTTTTTTAGAAAAAAAAGAAAAAATAGGTTAACTCATCACAGACAATGCGAATGAATATGAAAAAATGGGCAAAAAAATTTAAAAAGCCAAAAAGTTAGAAAAGATAAAATTTAAAAATAATGAAAAATAAATCAGAAATCAAAAATTCAAGTCGAAATGAACAAGGCCTTAATTTAGCCATCATTGTTATGTCGTCAGGGAATCTTGAGATGCTTCATCGACTCTTATCATAATTGCACGCATGCCCGGAGTGGCCGTCATTGTTATGTTGTTGGGGAATCTTGAGATGCCTCATCGACTCTTAGAGCAAGTACAATAGTATAGTCAACTAGTGGCTATAACACTTGTCCATTTCATCTATAGCCTTCAAAAAATTAGTTCATACAATAAGATAGCTATTACAATAACTATTTGGCCCCACATGTAAGAGAGTGAAATACATATTTTTACGTGCTATAGCTAGCTGTAATTTAGTAGCCAGCTTCCTTCTCTCTCTGCCACGTAAGATTTAGTTGATATTATATTTGTTATAGCCTGCTGACTAAGCCTTATTGTACCTGCTCTTATCATCATTGGACGCATGCCCGGAGTGGCCGTCATTGTTATGTCGTCGGGGAATCTTGAGATGCTTCATCGACTCTTATCATCATTGCACGCAGGTCAAATCAATTTCCATCGAGGACTAGCACGCATAGCGATTCCGTTGCCGCCAGGGTTGCTTGCCTGTTTTGACAGCGGATGGTGTACGCCTGCTCTGCCTTTATCCTTCCACTTGCAACGGATAACAAACTGGTGTTCTTAAACACGTGTACATCAGAGTACACGCTAGATGGTGGAGACTGGATATTATTAGAGCATCACAGTGTACGGACCCTTTTAATGGGGTCCAAAGGTGACCGTAGAACCCCTTCCAATTTTGAGAAAATTGCACATATACCCCATAGTTAGTAGGCACTTGTAAGTTTGCCCCACACTTGAGTGGCCTTGTAATTTTGCCCCATACTTGACATGCCCCCTTATTATTTTGCCCCATTGCCCATTTAGTTGTTATTTTAATTTCGTTTTTCATTTTTTGGGGCAGGAAATGACATTAAAAAAATATTTTTACTGCATTTTCTAAACCTTTTTGTGCATCTGTACACACAGCTAAGAGAGGAGGTTCACCAATTAAAGGATTTTACTGTCATTTCCTGCCCCAAAAAATAAAAAGCGAAATTAAAATAACAACTAAATGGGCAATGGGGCAAAATAATAAGGGGCATGTCAAGTATGGGGCAAAATTACAAGGCCACTCAAGTGTAGGGTAAACTTACAAGTGACTACTAACTATGGGGTATATGTGCAATTTCCCCTCCAATTTTTGCCGCAGTGCATGACGCCAGTCCCGCAGTGCATTGTGGATGCTATTAGGGATATGTGTGTCAGAGCTCATGGTCAGTGCAGGGGTTAATCATTGGCGGGCCCACGACTACTTGAGCGAGTCAATGGCGCTTGTGCTATGTACGTACACATCAAAAAGGCCTATCGATGCTACGTGCTGAGTTTGTGTACATAAGGGCAAAAGGTACTATCTTTGGTGTTCGTACAACCTAAGATGACATTTATTTGGGTTTAAAAAGTTCTGACTTATTTTCTTCTATAGTGATTAAAAATATATTATAACTGTGGATTAAAAAGCAGTCTTCTAAAAGTCAAAAACCCAAAACTATTTGAAACAGGATTTATATAATAAGGGGAAGATGGCAGGGACTAGACCCATTCATGATGTATGAGCCCTTTAAAAGGGTCCAAAGGTGACATAAGACATGGCATCGACGGCGACAAGGGCTGGGATCTGGCGGATTTGGCGGCACGACGGTAATAGGAACTCGGATCCGAAGGTTCTAGTGGAGCGTTGGCGATGGAAGATCAGATCTGGCGACGGTGGCTTCCTCGTCCTTGGCGGGCAGCGGTTGTGGCTCTAAGCATCGGCAACGACTATAGATCCGCTCCAAGCTCCACAACGACATCTACACGGCGACGCCATATGACAGGTCAGCCCACTATTTTTTTTTCACCGTGGAACTGGTCCCTCAGAAGGGTACCGTTCTCTCCGTGGAACTCCTTCCAAATTTTTCCGCAATGTGTGCCACCGGTTTCAAACGCTAGAACCCCTTCCAAAATTTTCTGCAGGGTATGGCAGCGGTTCCGAACACCGGAAGATTCCCTAAGCACTTATGTTCACATACTGTGGATGCCCTTAGGGGAGACATGCGTAGCTCTCGGCAGGAATGGTCAGTGCTGGGGTTAATCAGGGCGGGCCCATGACTTGAGCAAGTCAATGATGCAAGGCCTCACGATGCTACGTGCTGAGTGTGTATACATAAGGGGGGAAAAGTACCGTCTTTGGTGTTCATACGAGCTAAATAAACTAATATCGACAAAAATCAACAAGATACCGGTGGTGATCGGTTCGGCTGAAAGCCTCATGGCTTATGGCTGAAAACACTGTAGCTGGCTGAAAAAAGTACTGTACCTGACAGAGGCTTATTTACCATAATTAAATTTTAAAAAAATTTAAAAATAGAAAAAACATATTAGCTCATCACGTATAATGTAAACAAATACGAGGAAAAAAGAACCGGTAAAAAAACTCAAAAAAAAGCCAAAAGTTCAGGAAAAGACGAAATTTATGAATAGTGCAAAAATAAACTGAAGCCAGAAGCTGAAGCCATATTGATCGGGGCCGGTACCGTCGTCCTTTGTAAGCATCCTTGCATTAACCGCATATTGTACGTTGATGTTGCGTGCTGAGTAGTTATGGCTAACCAGATCTCCGCAACATGATCGGCTTCATGGTGTTCACGTGGGCCTGCCTTTTCGCGGGCATACACGGTGTGGCTTCAAGCTTCGTGCCAGGAGTGAGACTGTGAGAGTGTAGTATTGTCTTGTGCTTTTAGATTTTATTTAAAGAAGTTAAAAATTAATATAAATATATATTTTTTAAAATGGTTTTCTTATTCTTTTTGTTTTTGTCTTATTTTGAGAATAAAATAAAAAGATACAGGCGTATCACACATCCCATTTCTCTTGTTCCTGTCTTACTCGAGGATAAGGCAAAGAGTCATGGGCGTATAACGTACACTCCTCTTGCTCATATCTCATACATATATCTCTCATTCACCTTTTTCATCGTTCATCCATCTTTTTAAAAGTCACTTCTTTCAGTCATTACTATTTATTTTCAACCAAAAGTCATCGATCAGCTATAGCTAATACAAATAGCCTCTAGGTGGTGCTCTAACTATCTTTTAGCATAAGCTTCCGGCTATGGCTTTTAATTCTTTGGTTGAAATTGCATTGTAATAGCCGTTAGTTTTTTCAGAGAAAAAACAATTTAAAAAAATCGTTGTATCGTCATGAATAATGCAAATGAATAAATGAAAAGGTCAAAAAAAATCCAAATAAACTAAAAGTACAAATTGATGTATTCTAAGTAACTTCTGGTTTAAATAAATAAAAATATAAAAGTTAAAGTCGTTTAGATCAGATGCACCATTCTCTCCGTGGAACCCTTCCAAAATTTGCCGCAGTGCATGACGCCAGTTCCAAACACCAGAAGATTCCCTAAGACCCCTTATTTTCCAATGCTATTAGGGATATATGTGTCGAACGCTCCGCAGAAATGGTCAGTGCAGGGGTTAATCATGGCGGGCCCACGACGACTTGAGCAAGGCAATGGCGCTTGTGCTTATGTACGTACACATGAAAGGCCTATCGATGCTACGTGCTGAGTTTGTATACATAAGGGTAAAAAGTACTGTCTTTGGTGTTCATACCGGAAAAATAAACTAAGGGATAGACTATTGCACAGGCGATTGAAATTTTTTCATCTTTCAGTCACCTAAAGTTGCATTTTAAATCACTTGAAGTTGCACATGTTTTTTTAGAGGGAGGCTGCAATTTTAGTTGATTGAGAGTGCAATTTCAGGTCACCTGAAGTTGCACTCTGAATCACCTAAAGTTGCAACTGTTTTTTTAGAGGGAGGCTGCAATTTTAGTTTATTGAGAGTGCAATTTTAAGTGATTAAAGCATAAAAAAATTTCAGTCGCTTGTGTAATAGCAAAACTGATAAACTAAAGATCGACAAAACGAGACAGCGTCCTTTGTAAGCATGCCTTGCATTAACTGCATATTGTACGTTGATGCTACGTGCTGAGTAGTTACGGCTAACCCTACATCTCTCCCCCAGCGGACAGTGGTAGCTGTCTTCTCTCCCAACTGGCGCCCCACCTGCGCATGTATAGTAGCTGATGGATCCATCGAGGGCCATGAGCGCATACGGCCGGAGACAAACCATAGCTAGCTACCAAATACTGTCAAATGAGTGACGCAGCTGCTGATCATGGCGCTGAGGTGGTGGAGAAGGCTAGAACTAGCTTCGTAGTGGAGGTGGAGAAGCTGCTCGCGGAGAGCGAGCGATGGGAGGCGCAGTCCATCTACAGGGTGCCGGAGTGGATCAAGAACATGAACAACATCAAGGCCTACCGGCCGCAGGTGGTGGCGCTGGGCCCGCTCCACCACGACGACCCCGACCTGATGCCCATGGAGGAGCACAAGCGTCGGGCGGTGATGTACTTCGTTAAACAGAGCAGGAAGCCGCTAGAGGCTTACATTGCCTCCGTCGAGGAGGAGGCAGAGAAGCTAGAGGCAGCATACGGCAAGGACCTAGGTGAGAAGTGGCGCGGGAAAAATAGGCGCCGCTTCGTGGAGGTGATGGTCACGGACGGCTGCTTCTTGCTGGTGTTGATGGGCTGGGGTGGGCAGGATTATGCGCACAACGACCCAGTCTTCGGCGAGCACGGCAGCCTGTACATGTGGACGTTTATCCACTCTGACGTGCTCATCATCGAGAACCAGCTACCTCTGCTCGTTCTCCAGAGGCTTTTGGCTGTTCGATTTGGCACAACTCCGGTACTTTTAGTTAATTACCAATATTGTGTCTTTTTTTCAATCTTACGTATCTTACTCCCTCCTATCATAAAAAAAATTGTTTCAAGATGCGTACAATTAAACTTTATAAATTTTAACTATTGATATTTCTATAAATATTTAGATTTAATATATAAAAATTTATATGCGTAGATTTGTATCAAAAAATACTTTCATAGTATTATAATTTTTAGGTTTAATAAATGTATTGTAATATAAATTAGTGATCAAATTTGAATTTTGGAGTGTATCGATGTCCAAATCGTTAGTAACATGACTGAATAGAGTACTTCGTTTCAAAAAAAAAAAACATGCCGTACATATCATGTACCCTGCTGCATTTTATTTAACTATGTATTTAAACCAATTTTTTTTTTGCTCACCATTAGGTCTAGGGTTATAAAAAAACTCAAGACTCATAAGCTGCTCGTGGTCTGCTCACTTTAAGCTCAATTCAAGTTCCAATGAGCCGATCTTGAGCTTAAGTGAAGGCTCGTGAGCCTAGCAAGCTCAAGCTCGAATAGCTTAGTATGACTCGAGTATATGCATAATAGGATTTGTGTGTTCCTTTTTTACCAGCATACCAAACACCTTACCCATTCGCTCCATCAATTTTTTATTTCCCCAAGGCCTAATGCCGGCTGTTTCCAACCTATCCTCAAGCCAAGTTCGAGCCTACTCGAGTTTTGTGAAAGTTACATATGAAAAGATGCATGTCACTTCTTAACAAGCTTAGCTCGAGCCTAGGTTCAAACTCAGACCATAACTTAGGCACGGCCAGAGCTCGACTCGTTTACAACCCTAATCAGATTCTCCTCACAATTCATACTTTGGCCTTGGCAAGTTAGAGGGCTGACTATAGAGGATGTGTACAATGAAAGCAATAGCGAGTAAAAGTGTTGGGTGTTGAGAGGTGGTAGGTGGTGACATTGAGCCGTCAAATATAGGAAAGAAGGCAGGGCAGTAGCACCAGCACTGCCATTGGCATCAGCAACCACTGCAAGAAGTGACAGTGGTGGGGGCTCGTTGCGCCAATGAGGCAACTAGGTGGCGACATAATGGGCTAGGGTTAAAGGGAGGGGAGGAGAGAAACAATTTTTATCTCTTAAGGAAACATCCTTCTATCTCATCTGCCATCTATTTTGTCATGAGATTCGCACCATTTTTTACATTATTTTTATTCCTCATAATATATATATATATATATATATATATATATATATATATATATATATATATATATATATATATATATATATATATATATATATATATATATATATATATATATATATGCACAAATCTTGAGAAGTAAGGAACATCTTGGACTGTGGATATTCTATGACTATGGGGACATCACGTTAAGAGTAAAAAATCCGCTTTCAAGGGGGAGGAGGAATATACGCTGGTGGGAGAGGGACGAGGATGAGTGTTGCTCTAGATCTGATGGCTCAAAGAGTTGACATAGGATAGAGAAAAAAAAGCCTGTTATCCTGAAAAAAAAAATCACCTGATCATGAGCAGAAAGTTCATTTAATTTCTTAATTTGTTTGGAAACGCGAATTATGAACTGACAATATCGTGATATTTCAATTGATGGCTGCAGACCGCTACAGAAATCAACTCTAAAGTGCTTATGTTTCTAGGCCGGACACCCCGTCCGGATGATATGAGCAAACTGCCGCTTGGGCTCCACCTCCTCGACCTTTATCACTCAAGTTTCATCTATGGCGCTGATCGCAGAAGATCGGTGGAAGAGGCCTGTGATATTATGCCCTGTGCGGTGGAGATCCACGAGGCGGGCATCCATTTCAGGAAGAGCGAGACGGACAGCCTTCTCGATGTCCACTTCAAACGCGGCGAGCTCAGCATGCCTAAGCTCATGGTGGATGACAGCTTTGAGTGCATTTTCCTCAACCTGTTGGTGTTTGAGCGGCTGCACGCCGGCGCCGGCAACGACGTGACCGCCTACGTGTTCTTCATGGACAACATCGTCGACTCGGCCGAAGACGTGGGCCTACTGAAATGCAAAGGAATCGTCGAGAATTATTTGGGCAGCGACAAGGCGGTAGCTAAGCTGTTCAACGATACTCTATCCACGGGAGCAGTGCTGGGCCCATCTAGCATCATCCACGACGTGCAACACCAGGTGAAAACCCACTGCAAGAAGCCGTGGAACAAGTGGCGGGCCAACTTTATGCACACCTACCTGAGGAACCCCTGGATGTTCATCTCCCTCCTCGCCGCCGCCATCCTGCTCGCCGCCACCCTCCTCCAGACCGTCTACACCGTCGTGCCCTTCTACAAGAGCAAGTCCTAGTACCACCTGATTACACGATCCATAATTCGATATGATCTCGCACCAGCCGAAAGTGTTGTCATACATATTTATATATGGATCTGATTAATCTTATTAATGTAATGTTGTCGAGTTTGGTCCCTGTTTGTCGGTTCAATTTGGTCTGTAAACTATGTGCCTCTGTGCGTGGTGGTGACCAATATCTATTGTCTTCTGTCCTTGAAATGAATATATTTCTGTGAGAAATCTGAGTGTTTAATTTGGGATAAAAAAAACCATTAGTGTTCATTAGCAGTTCTTTCTCTCCATTGCGTGAACTCCATTGCAAGAAGTTCTATATTAGGGATGATCAGCGGTGAATCATCTTGTCATAACTTGATATGTTGGGTGTCCATGCATGCGAGGGGACGAGCGGCAAGTGTACCGCCATGAGTGCACTCAGCTTTAAGTACTCACGGTTCTCCCTCTGCTCCGACAATCCCCTCTTTTCCATGATCTTTCCCTTTTTAAAGAATTTTTAAAAATATTTAGAGCCCTTCTGAATTAAAATAATATTTTGTGTGCATTCTTTGTTTGACAATTAGTAGTCCCTCAAAAATATTTCAGTTGGTAGAGTAGGAAAACGGTAGTATAGTAGGTATTGGTGCGGTCATACCGCAGGGCGGTAGTACCCGCTGGGCATGTACAGTCATACCGCAATGTGTTAGCACCGATTTTTACATGACGGTACGTTATTTTCAGAGAGGTCCATTTTGAGATTGCAAGGTGTGGTAGTACTAGTTTGGGGAGTGGTAGTACCGTACTGCGTTAGTACCAGCATGTTGCATGTGGTACTACCGGATTTCGTAGAAAAACAGGATTTGGAGTTTTGAGTTACAAATTGAGTTAGGGTGACCTGGGTCGTTGTATTAAGATTGCATGATACATGTTCTGGCTAATGTGGGTCAAGTTATGAATAACTTGTGCCCGAAAACGATTTCTTTGTCTTTGGATGTGTAGGGTCGCTTGGAGTCATCCGTGGTCAATGGTGAGAATTGAGGCAAAGCTAATGGAGGAGCTGAGACCCAGAGCGATCAAGGATACTTGATGAGACAGTGAGCTCAAACATGGCACGAGAAAGACGGCAAATATTGAAGGCGAGTTCAAACGGCGGGATTGCATCATGTGGCTTGGATGGGCCACGTAAACCGTGGTTCGTGGAACCAAGATGAGAGATACTTTGTAATGTGTGGCAAGCTAGTGGTGCACCTACACGTGGCAAGCATGGCGATTGCTTGCAATGGGAGATAAGATTGGGTTAAGGAAGGGTATTTTAGTAGTTCGTCCAAAATATCATAAATTACATTGGATCAAAACTGCGGTGTATGAGTGGCACTTGGGAGAGCAGTTTAGATTAAGGTGGAGCTAATTTGATCAAGACATATCAAGGCTAAGGATTTAACGGAGACGGACTTATATGCTTTGAAAAGCGTGTATAAGTGAACATGTGTGAGTAAAACCCATGTGTGTGGGGTTACCGGATTTTTCCCATTGTGCTAAGTGAATAGTATCCACTAAGGGTTAGATGTGGCTGATTAGGCCACCTATAAAAGGGGATTGGGATGGAGACATGTGGTAATCCATCCAACCCATTTTTTGTGCTCTCATGTCTAGTGTTAGAATATTTGACATATTCTATTTTATGTGCGTATATGCAGGTATTTACAAAATACACTAATATGGTTCACATTGGAGTATCTTATAATTAGTATACGAGTATATCAAAAGTGATGAAAGAGTATTTCAAGTTCGTTTAGGTGGTATATTAGAGATAGGTGTAATTATACCCGGGAGTAAAAGGTACTTATATATATACACACACAAATAGTATTCTTAATTATGCTCGCTTCATCACCTTCCACAAAAAAAGTGCTTTCACTAGTTGCATATATTCTAGCTAGCCCTCAATTGACGGTAGCTTGTTTCTCTTTTATCTTACAACCGCATGTGCTTAGGAGTTACGAGATAATTTCGAACCGCCCTTTTCACTTCATCCATGCGTGCGTTTTTTCTTCTGCCGTCCTTTTCACTTCGTCCATGAGTGCGTTTTTTTCTATAACTAATGACGTTTAACTCTAACGTAAACAAATTAAATATCGATGACATGTTTCGAAAAAATTATCTTACTAAATCGCTTCCAAAAACGATAAAGAAATCGTCTTATTTTTTATTTAAGAAAAATCAAAAACCATAAACTAAAAAAATAAGACCTATATCTCCCAAATGACGACATTTGTGCGTGTGTAGTGGTGTCTCATATCGTTCCTACTCCATTTTTCTAATTAGCAATACTAGCAAATATTATTCTGAAATCGCCGTTGCAGGTCGCCTCCCATGGTAACAACTTTATGTGCCGTCTCTGAAAAGTGCTAACAACTTTATCCACGTTTGCATAATATGATATTTGGTGTAGAATATGCTGTTTGCAACTTTGCATATGTATGCACGTGCAAGCACATAGCTAGGTCATTTCCAGATACTACTCTATCAAGAACATTTCTTATAACGTGCATCAGGTCTATAAGACAGACAGCGATGACGGTAGCTGTTACAAAATTTATAATTAAATTACAAGGCTTTGCTCGTATACTTGAATCAATTGATTTGCTTTCGAGAAATCCAAGATATATTAATCATCTTGCTTGGTTTGGAGGGTGGTTTCTGGTCAAAGTAGCTAGATGGTCAAATAATTTAGTGCTTATATATGCAGTTTAGTACAAACTACAAAATATGTAATTTAATTAGTTGATAACAATTTTCTCACGTCTTAATTGCTATGCCCTACTCGTTAGATATGCCGTTGGAGTCCTTGAAGTGTTCAATGCATTTGAGGTGGTAAAAATTCGAATTAAGAATGACACGATTGTTGACAAAGAAAGATAGCAACTTTGATCTGACTAATTAACTCCAATTAGTTCCAACATGGATAGTTATGAGGATGTAGAGATTTGTATGAAAAGGCAAAATGGTCCATGCCAATGACGTGTCCTGATACATAGATTCCACACATCTTTTCCAATTTGCTTTTGCCTCTAAAAACGACATGATTGACATGTCCAACATGATCGACAGCTACATTAGTTATACTAATTAATCCATTTGGTGCTGATAGTATTTGTTAAAAAAAAATTTAGGCAAAAGGAGCTTGTTGATTGTGGTCATGTTGATTCATTAAATTAACAACGTTGATAAAAGGAAGCTAGTTATTTACAAAAAAAATATTTTCTAATAAAGACTCATTCATGCAACTGATAATTCTGTCTATAGTCATTCAAAAGCAACTAGAAAATTAAGAAAAAAATAGCTGCATTATACACTAGATTGTTAGGAATAAAAACAACATTAGCCTGAGACCATCCCTACTTCTTAAATTGAAACATAGTTAATTGTGTCTTGCAATCAGTACTACCACTCCACTATTAAAAAATTCGTCATTCCTTTCACGAGATTAGATTATTATTATTATTATTATTATTATTATTATTATTATTATTATTATTATTATTATTATTATTATTATTATTATTATTATTATTATTATTATTATTATTATTATTATCATCATCATCATCATCTTACAGAAAAATAAAATAGCACACAATATACGTAGTTTGACTAGCCACAGGTAGCAGCTAAATAATTGCACGAAGTACCCCACAACTTCACACACACACATACATACACATATATATATATACATATAGATATACATATATATAGATATACATGTATATGTGTATATATATGTATATGTATATGTGTATGTATATGTGTCTATATATATAACGAGTGCTCCTTGGTGCTCGGACACCATAGTCTAAACTGGTATTTTCAAAATATATATATATATTCGAATTTTGATGGAATTAATCCAATCCTTAATCGATCTCTCTCAGCTGCTACCCTTCCAATGTAAAACTCTACCACATAATTATCTTTTACTTCTCTCTAATTATTGCTTAATGCTGACTGCTATGACATCAAACACGCATACACGTGCAACCGCCGATCCATGCTAGGGACACCCATCATGCTCTCTCCAGTTGCCCCGAGCCTATTCCCTATAGTTGTGTCATCTCTATTTTAAGCTATTTGCTTTACTGTTTCTATACACTCGTGCTTCTATTCGTATAGATGCATGCATGTATATAAACATGCATGATGTTATATGTCCTCGATGTGCTCTTCTCCTATGTCTTGGCTCCTCCTCTTCATCGTTGCCCAACGCAATATTGTGGCTTCCTCACTAACTCCAGTGACCTCCCATCTTCATTAATGTCAGTATGTCTGCTTTACTCATTGTCTAGTGATATAGAGAATCTTCTCGCCATCACTATCGCTGTCGCTAGTGACGTAGTGCCCCTCACTAGGGATGGCATGCTCCTAGCTCCCCAATGACCCCATATCATCCATAGCTTGTCTTTAATGCAAGGCTTCATCTCCTCTCCGCCAGGGCTTTCCCATCATTGAGATTCTTTGACGACTGACTTTTTCAACAATACGAACATTCATCACATCTTGCAGCCCTTGGCACATTTGATTCTAGCTTTTCTCTTCAACAACTCTGGTGAGTAGCACGACATTGTCCTCGTCGAACGGCTAACGTGAGCAGCATGACATTGTCCTCATACCCGTCACCACTGCCTCGGCTATTCGCTTCCATGAGGGTTCATGTCAACTTGTAGGATAGATTGACGTTATTTTGCACTCTTTCATGGTCTCCTCCGACATCATTCGTGCTATCTTCGTTATAACTTTTTTATTCAAACTTTTAGTAATTCTTGTTGTAGTTCATATACAAATCAAATAACCAATTTTATTTAATTTATTTTGAATTTTAGTTATTTAGAAATTTTACGTTGGAATTTGTATGGAAATCAAATTGCATATTTTTATTTTTATTTCAAATGCCAAGTATTCTTGTTCAAAATAGAATACAAACCTAATTTTTGTTTCTTTCTTTTTTTTTATTCCAAATTACACATATTTAGTGATTTTACTTTGGAATTTGTACCAAAATCAAATTCCTAAGTTTATTTTATTTTTATTCTAAATTTTATTTAGTTTTTGTTTGAATTCATATGAAATACAACTACTATTTTTTTAGTTTTTATTATGAATTATATTTATTTAGAGACTTTACGTAGGAATTCGTATGAAATCAAATTGCTAAATCTATTTTATTTTTATTTCTAATTTCATTTATTTTTTATTGGAGTTTGTATACAAATCCCATTACTAATTTTATTTAATTTATTCTAAATTTTCTTTATGTACGGATTATGTATGCAAACCCAATTGCGAATTTTTTATTCAGACTTTTAGCTATTTTTGTTGAAATTTGTATGCAAATCCAATTGCTAATTTTTGTTTAATTTTTATTCTAAATTATATTTATTCTGGGATTTTCTTTTGAATTCGTATGAAATCAAATTGCTAATAATATTTTATTTTTTATTCCAAATTTCCCCTATTTTTTGTTGGAGTTCATATACAAATCCAGTATCTAATTTATTTTAAATTTTAGTTATTAGTGATTTTTCGTGGAATTAGTATGTAAATCAAATTATGAATTTTATTTTTTACTCCTAATATTTGTTATTTTTTGCTGGAATTCGCGTACAAATCCCATTTTTTGCCCAGTACAGAATGTGATTTGGGCGAAAATTCTCACACCAAGGCATTGGATCAAGGCGTAGTCCTCCTTTGTCTGTGCAGAGTCGTAGTCCTTGTCGCTAGGCTTTGGGTTCAAACCCGAAAGGTACCCATAGTCGAACAGCTGTATATTAAACAAGACTTTGAGCATCAGTTATCAATTGAGAAATTGGTGGGGACTGTTGTATAACCAAGGGCAAAAAGGGAATTTCCCATTTGATAAAGAAAAAAAGGAGAAAGAGGGCCCACCTATCGGTGGGCCGAAGGGAGACAAAAGGGGGGAGGCCGATGCCTTCCCGTGACCTAGAGCGAGCGGGCGTTTGGGGGCGATGGCGGCGGCGATTTAGGGAGATGGCGCGGCAGAGGCAGGCAGGCTCGGTGGGCTCGGCGGGTCGGCTCGGTGGCGGCCCGGTCTCCCCTGTGCTTCTTCCTCCCGTGCGACTCGCGCATTCCCCTCTCTCGTGAGTCTGTTGCTCCTCTTCTTCCCGTGGGACTCGGTCCCCAGATCCGGCTTATGAGGGGGAAGGAGCGGCGGTGGTGGCGCGTGAGACCCGGTCCCGGCCGTTGGTGGCGCCGCCGAGTACTCGTCACCTTCCCCCCCTTTTGGCTATAAATAGCGGCCGACCTCTTCTGGTTTGGGACCCGAACGACAGTGAGCTCCTCCTCTCTCTCTTTCCTTGAGTTCTTGGCTTGTGGTGCTTGATTACTTTGATCCCCTGGTGCTCTCCGGCGAGGTGCTTGGCCGGCTCCTCTCCTGTGCTTGTGCGGCAAACCTCTACCTCGACTCGACGGCGTGGGCTTCACTTCGGCGAGAGGGCTTTGTATCTCCGTGCCTACTGCTCTTTCACGGTGGTGTGAGGGCAATAGGTTTTCTGGGACAGCGTGCAAGCGTGCCTAGCCCGTGATCTTCTCGGTGGTTTCGAGTATCGCCAGCTTTGTGAGTAAATCTGTCTCTTGTATTAGCAATCCTTGTGTGCTGTGCTAGATTGATAATCATTGTTCCTTGTCTAGCACTGGGAGACATAGATTGCAGTGGGATTGGATTGTTGCTCAATGATATATGAAATCATATTCTGAGATTGGTAGATTTAATCTTTGAGCTCTATTTATAGTCACTTGCTGTCATTTGATTCATCTTAAAAGTCTGTGATTACTGTTAATTGTGAACTTTATATAATAATCACTAGACAAAGATATTGTGTATATGTGAGATTTGGTTGAAGCTGTCTTTAGCTTGTAGAAATCCCACATATATGCTGCAGATCTGTTAGAAGTTATATTTTGCTATCAACTTGATTCAGTTGCTGCAATAGACATTTTATATGTGGTTGGACTTGCTCTAGCTAACTTCTGGCTGTCAGCCGAATACTCACATGTGAAGAATATATTGTTAATTTGGGTACAGCTTGAGAGCTCAAAGATTGAATGTTAATTTGTTATAACCAATCGATGAAAAGTTTATGATTTAGTAGCGGGACGGCCGAGATTAGTCTTGTGCAACCCTACATTTGAGAGCACAAATAATCAATTAAACTTGAGCTTGTTGCTAGTTTTAATTGTCACATGCTTTATACTTTGTCATACATATTCATGTTTAGAGTAGTTTTGCTTCTATCATTGAATATGTGGTATATCATGAATGAAATGTTCAATTCATATGATTACATACTTGTTATGTCCTGTATATATGAATTGATGTCATTGATATGCTTATATGATTATATTGGAATTATATTTATATCCTTGCTTATACCACAAATATTACAACACCTACATCTCTACGGCAGCATCGACCAAATTGATATGGAGTCAAGTCTTCCTTGTTTTCGTGTATGTTGTTGGAAATCTAGTCAATTTTCGGCATATTTTAATCCAGAAATTCAGCATATAAAACATGACATAAACATGTACAAGTGATCTATCAACGATGTATTCATATTCGCTAACGAACAAGCTAACAGAAACATCTATTAACATATTCATAGCGCACAGAAACAAATACACCAGAAAAGTTTTAGATTTATACCCTCGGGCGGGGCCAGTGCCGGAGACACCGGAGGCGCCGTTACCATCAGTCGACATGATGGCCTATTCGATGTAGTCGATCAAGGCGTGATGCAGGACGAAGCTTGATGCAGGAAGATGTTCGCAGTGCAGTCGCGCGAACGGTTGACCACTAGGAAGTAGACGTCACAGATTGAGTAGTCGCGCCGATGCGCTCCCCAAAAACTTGATCGCCCGCCTACCCGAGCAGAGATTCTGGATCGGAGATTGCAGAGAGCAGCAACAAAAACAGAGGGAGAGAAAAACTGTTCTTTCGTATGGAGAGGAGAGCCTTCTTATGCTCGTTCTCTTGTAATAAAAAAATGAAGAGACCAAGAATCGCCGCCATTAGTCACCGAATCGCACCGTTATCGCCAACGAGTCAATGCGTTTCGATTTTCGAATAGATAAAGAAAACGCGCCGCACGACGACACGCTGCGCTACGACGCACGGCACGGCACGGCACGGCGCGGCGCGGCGTGGCGAGGCGAGCGAGCGCGCGTGTGTATTGGCTCTCTCCAATTCCACAAGGGGGTTACCACGTTCCAACTTTTAAAGTGGTGTAACTCCCATTCAATTCTCCATATGGGACTAAACAATTTTCTACCTAGCATTAGTTGTGGGCCTAGAAATTTCATTTGATTAATTGCTAAATTAAAATGGGCCAATCCCAATTAATCCAACATATGTCCAATGCACATGTTTCCCTGTTTTTTTCCCATATTCATCTCTGCAAGCAACAATTCCTTGATTTCAAGTGATCTTTTCCTACGGCTGGAGCAAAATGGCTACAAAAAAATCACTGCTGTTGGGTGTATTTCTTTTCAGCTGCGGCTTATAACTGTGGTTTATGGCTTTTAGTTCTAGTACGAGTATTTATGCGAACGAATCGAAAACTGATAAGTCACTTTTAAAATGCTATTTTGATAAGTCGCTTCAAAACGACGATAAAAAACGTTCTATTTATTTATTTAAGTGAACTTATAAGGTATTAGCTAAAAAATAGGATTCGCTGCCGACACGTGTGGGCCACAATATGCTGCGTGCATTCATTGGAAAAGTGAGACAGCAACAGAAGTAGCAGCAAGTTGGAAAACTTGCTATCCAAAAGCAATTGTTCATGCGCATGCATGTGCAGTACTAGCTGCTAGTAGCACTGAGGAAAGAACAGACCTGCTGCTGCTTGCTAAAATTAACGCCAAGACAGCGATCGATGGACAGAAAATAATGCAAAACATACAGCAATCCAACCTGGCGGTGGTTATATATTGTACCTGCAGGCCCGACCAAACAATCGACGCCGAAGGCCGGCTTTCTTAGGCTTAGTTCATGTTGATTGCAGTGATGTTTTTGGCTATGGTTATGATTTTTATCTAAAAGCAAATAGTAATAACTAAAAAAGTGTTTTTAGAAGGAACAGGTAAGTAATGAGAAAAATAAGGGAGAGATAAGCGTGTAAAACAGGATGAGAGAAGTAAGATTTGTGATGAAGGAACATGTAAGCAATGAGTAAAATAAGGGAGAGATAAGCGTGTAAAACAGGATGAGAGAAGTAAGATTTGTGATGCGTCCGTAACTTCTTATCTTATTTTAGAAGTAAAAGAAACAAGAAATTCTTTTCAAAAAGTCAGATATTCAAATTAGTTTATATCTAAACCAATATGATTATGTCCTCCGATTGCAGTTCAGGTCAGATGCCTGCAGAGAGGCGTCCGATCCATCTTCGCATCAATGATCCATGGATGCGAATATGGGTAGATCCTCCATACTATTTACAATCTGCGACTGAAGTGCGTACGAACATGCCGTGTATTAATAGAGAAGCTCACTACATGCACCGGTATGTATATTCGTACATGTAAGGTCATGTCTGGCTGCTACATAGGTATTTTTGATGATATGACAATATTTTTAAGAAGAGAGAGAAGAAATGAGTTTCATCTAGATGAAACTCTCTTGGCACAATTACCAACTCTATATGAGTTATGAAATTAAATGTCTATGAAACAATAGAATGAAACTATGCACTGAGGATGGATGTTTCATTTCATTTTACATGATGTGGCAGTCTTGAAAACAACACCATGAAACTCTCTACTGAGAATAACCTAATGCGATAGCTGCCATAATGTCAGCTGCACATTGTACTAGTATTGTAGCTAGATACCCGTCTGTGCACCGTGCACGTGCAGCCACACGCAATACACATGGCTTGGCAGATCAGTGGCTCCCAAGGATGAGCTAGCCTGGCTAGAACAACCTTTTGGTGACAAGAAAAATTGCAGAGAACTGATGCAAGCAAACTGGACTGGGCCGGACTCTACCCAGCTGGACCGGGCCAACTGGAAAAGAAAGTTAGCTCCCTTCGATTTTCCAAATCTACCTATTATTTATTTATATTATTAAAGCGATAAAAAAAAGCCACCACGTTAGCTCTTAAAGAATAGAAAATACTACGTTAATCGATAAAAAAGAGAAAGATATACATTGTCAATTGTGATGAATCCAAATTACAATTGTGGAGATTTAATAGATAAGTTTTAGAATCCCTCATGTATCGAACTCTACTACATTATGGTATATGGCCAAAGAACTCTTAAGCTTCGACATTTAAAGAATCTCATACGGGATCCATCCACAGATAGGTAGTGAGGGGAAGTTGTATTGGTACTCGACACGGACTAACATGCTTATAGAAAGACCCATAAAAGGGCCGCAACACCGGCCAAAGGAACTACCAAATAAGTACGAACGGAATAACAAGGATTCGGATAAAGTTTTGGAGAAAGAAACATAACATAGTTGCATCCGTCCACCGGCCTTTGCTTCGTCGAGTGTGTCGGACACGAAGAAGACAACTACAAAGCTGGGATAGGAGCGGAGGAGCACGGGCAACAGCCGTGCAAGGCAATTGCTTGCATGGTGGTCGGAGGCCGGACGGCGTGCTAGCAGATAACAGTAGCAACAGGTGAACACGGTATCTGTCACTCTGGGCAGCGGCTACGTCCGAGATTCAGGGAAGAGGTGCGCTTCCGTGAGCCGGGACGAATCACCGGCGAGGTCGGGAATATAGCAACGTCACAGACGGAGGCATCCAATCCAGCCATCCAGGTACGGCAAACATGAATTAGCTATTTAGCTTAAGGGATCTGAGTGACTAATTACTTCCATAACCGTTAGTCTTGGGTTTTTGGATTTGGGCCTACACACACACACACGTATATATAGGACCCTCTTTTCTATTCCTGAATATAACTATACCCTATATCATATCTCACAGTGTAAAAAAAAATACTATCTGCTCAGAAAATTGAAACCAAACAAAGGAGGAATCTTACCAGAAATCAAACGAAAGTGGCACCAATTCAGTCTCACTGAACCTGCCTCCTATAAAAGCTAGCAACGCTGACATCAGATTCATCGACAATTGATCCCACCACTGAAGTGCAAAAATGACTAATGCTGGCTGCGGCCCACGGTGCCATCCAGATCACTTATCCGTCAGGTTATGGAATAATCTAGCTGCTCTTTCCGTCTCTGCAGATTGAATCTGAGTTGTAGGGGCGAGAGAGAGAGGAAGAGAGAGAAATGAGGAACAGGCTACGTAAAAATGATAAGGTTAAAATGAATGGTGGGAGGCTTGCATAAAAATATGCTCACCGATTTCCTCACATAGCATCTACGTTTATGCAGCCCAAAAGAATACTATATGCTCACTTTTTTATTTTTCTAACCGGGTGTAGAAAAAACAAGAATATCAAGAGTTATTTTTCGTCAAAAAAAAAGTAGGCACCTAAATTTGTATCGAAGAGGATTGAACTTGGGTGGTGGGGTTATACACCTACACCTCCCACCAAGTGAGCTAGCAAAAAAAGTGGTAATAAATTGTAAAACAGAAGTAATAAAGGTTCCATTTGGAACACAATAATTTAAAAATAATTGTACAGGAATTTCACCTGAAACAATTCAATTTTGTAGAAGTCGAGAAATTTCCCATGTTCCAAACCGGTAGCTACAAAAGGGCCTAAAAATGTGTCAAACACTCAAATATTAGTTTCTCAAAACAAAACTCATGCTTCAACTACGATTCCTACGGACGTAAGTGGCTACAAAAATTCTGTTAACATTCACAACGTTTCAAATAACTAAATAACAAAATATTTTACAAAACTCTAAAGGAACTATGTTAAAATTTTGAAAATAATAGCTACAGGACACCATAAAAAATGGTGACATTTGCCGCAAGAAACCCTAATCTCATGGTTTAGCTAAAAGGCACATCAAAATGATGGCTATTTGCAATACAGCAACTGGAAATCCACAGGGTAAGTGGAATCACAGGCATTTCACGTGCATTCTCTCTATCATCTAGCATAGATAATATTACTATAATGGTGTGCCATATCCTTTTGCAAATAGCTGCAATTTTACTACATCTTTAACTAAAACTATGATTTTTCGGCGTCCTATAGTAAATATCATAAATTTACGATGTCTTGTAACCACAGTTTCCTATAAATTTAATTTTGATAAGAAAAACAGGTAACAGGAAAAAATATAGAAATTAGATCGGAGCAAGTGCAAAACAGGGGTGTTGAAACAAAAAAGTGGGAAAATTGGAGGAATAACAACTTTGATGGGACGTAGGAAAAATAAAGGAAATTTTTGGCGATAAATTGTAAAATATAGGTAAATAAGTCTCTTGCGCTGCCTCGATCCTGAGCAAACGAATGAAAAAAAGTAGGCTGCCATAGGTTTTTCCAATCGAATTAAATTATATCTATAGTAATCCTACAAAATTTAAGGACTCATTTATACGTTACATATAGTATGATTGTATTTAAATCCTATAGGAATTGAATTCATACAAAATCCTATACGATTATTTCATTCCAAAGAGACACTAAAATTCTTTTGAATGTCTAACAACATAAATACGCTGACCATCTTATGATCTATTTGTAACAAAGAAATTTCAAGAAAAGTTCGATTCTTGTATAAATCGAAAAAAGTTCAATTCAATTAAGAAAACTCCTATTTTCAAATGGAGAAATTTTGATATTTGACACTGAATACGTGCGCCTCTCAACTTTTAACTCCCAATTCGCACGCCTTTGAAAATTTAACCCTGTTACTGCGAATTCTTTTGATTCAAGGGATTCTCTTCATTTTCGCAGTGACAAGTGTCAAAATAGAAAAGGTGAGAAAATGAGGAGAATCTCTTGAATCAAAAGAATTCGCAGTGACAGGGTTAAATTTCCAAAGACATGCGAATTAGGAGTTAAAAGTTGAGAGGCGCACGTATTCAGTGTCAAATATCGAAATTTCTCATTCAAATGAGTACTTAAGCACTGCTATACTTCGAAAAAAAATCTTATACGGGGAAAATCCCCTACTGTACGTCTCTCGTAACCATCTGATCGTGCAGATTAGTGAAATTCAGAACCGGACGTCCCCCAGGAGGCACCTGTATAAGCTTTCCTACTACGGTGTGCTGTATTTCCAAAGTTGCAAACCTCTATTTTTTCCATAAAAAAACCCATAGTCCATAATAATCCATAGACGGTGTGTTTTTGTATTTTAAGAGCCCGCTCGCTTCGGTTTCAGCTTTTAACTTTTGACTTATTTTTTACTATTTCTAAATTTCGTTTTTTTCTGGTTTTTTAGCTTTTTTTGCTGGTTCTTTTTCCGTATTCATTTGCATTGTCCATAGGGCTTTTTTTTGCTACGGCTTGAACATTTTGGACTGTTCATGTGAGAAATTACAGAGTAACTGAAACTCACGTGCGGATTTTGCCGATATAAATAAAATCGGTACAGTATGTACTACAATTAACTAGTAGACCCCATCTTGAAAAGACACTTTGTTTAAAGAGCTAGTTACTGTAGAAAAGCCAAAAGTTGAAAATAAACAGACCTATAATAGGCTAACCTATTTTTTCTATTTTATTTTTTAAAAAAATTTAATTACGCTAAATAAGCCACCATTAGCTACAGTGTAATTTTAATCAGTTACAGTGCACTTTCAGCCATAAGCCGCAGTTTTTCAGCCTAAATGAGCAGACTATAATTTGGACACATGGGAAGAAAAAACATAGGGTTTGTTGTTTTTTTTCGGCTGATCTTTATAGCTTTTGTTCCTAGAGCAAACATTCATACAAACGATTTAAATTCTAATAAACTGTTTTAGAAAGTTATCTCGATAAGCTACTTCAAAGATACTACTAAAAACTGTCCAATTTATCTGTTCAGTGAACTATAAATCGTAAGCTGAAAAGAAAGACACGGGTAGAGAGGAGAGCAAGCCGTTAGCCGAGCGCTGAAAGCAGCAAACTCAGCTAATTCAGGGTTTGTTATGCAGAAATTTCACAGGAATTCGCACGAAACAATTTAATTTCTGATTAAAAAACGACCTAAATTTCAAACGGGGCGTAAAGTTCTAACAGCATCCTACGTACTCAGTACTGAAAGGCTACCAAGCTTCTGTCGGCGAAAGTGCCACGACGGAGGCTTTCTTGGAGGCGAGGCAGACGGGGCAAGCGTCCACCTTGGGCTCGCACGCCTTGCACAGGCACAAGTGCCGGCACGGCAGCAGCAGCACCGCCGCTTCGCGATCGCCGCAGCACTTGCATGCCCGCCTGCCGGTCGGCCAGTTAGCCGGATCCTCCTTCGGAGCGTCCTTCGTCGCCTCGAAGCAGCAGGACTGGGCGTCGTTGGCGGCCGGGTCGGACGAGTCGCCGAAGCCCTCGACGGGGGAAGGGGCGCCGGCGGCGCGGAGGAGGAGGTGGTCGAGGGTGGCGTGGAGGCCGGCGGCGGCGGCCTCGTTGCTGCGGGCGAGGCCGAACCACGCCTGGCTCTCGGCGGCCGCCTGCCGGAGGCGCTCCTCCAGCTCCACGGCGCGCCGGCGGGCGGCCTCCAGCTCCGCCTCCTTTTCCCGCAGCCGCCGCGCCGCCGCCGCCGACGCCGCGAGCACCAGCGCCCGGCACTGCCGCTTCCGCGCCTGCTCCAGACCGGCGCGCAGCCTCTCGCACTCCATCCGCACAAGCGCGTCTGTCTCCGCACTGTGCTGGTACAGCTCCGACACGAGCGCGTCCGTGAACGACGATTCCGCCGCCGCCGCGGGGCGCCCGCTGGTGGACGTCATCGAGGACTCAACCCACCGGCTCGCCGCCGCCACTGCGTCCACAGCCGGCGAGGGCACAACCGCCTTCACCATCCCCGGGATCGGCAGCAGCGCTGACGACGACGACACGTACTGCTCCACCTCCCTGCCGCGCTTCCGCGACGCCAGCACCCCGCCGCCACCGTTGCACGTCAGCTCGCTCTGCGCGCCGCTGACCACGGCCGCGCAGTTGTATCCGTTGTTGGCAGCGGCCACCGCGGACAGCAGCGCACCGTAGTCCTGCATCGCCCGCATGTGCGTCTCGACCTCATCGGCCACCATCACATTGCCGCGGGGAAAGCACGCTGCGGGGACGCCGGCGAACCCGCCGAGCTGCGCTTGCACGGCCATGGCACGCACACGAATCCTCGAGAGCTTCTGAACAACAAGGGAGGCAAGGAAGACCGGAGAGGCGAGACGGTGGAGGAGAGAGAAATGCGTTGGGACTTGGGTGGGTGGCTTTTATAATCTAAGGAAAGGAGGGTGCCACATGGACGGACGGGATGGTGGTGGGAAGCCACACCACAAGACAAAAGCGGAGGAGCGGTGAGGTGATGCGTGCATGGGGGTTAGCAATTAAGTAGGTAATAATTAATGGTGCTGTCAAGGGAATTCGAGTGCTTTTGTTTTGTTATTGTTTGGAGTATTTAGTTTGTTTATGTATCTAATCTTTTAATATTTTTTGCATATGTATATAATATTTTTCTTTGTATGTAATATTTTATAACCAAAAATACTGTATATATAAGAAAAATATTGCATACATAGATGAAAAATATTGTAAACACTAAGTGCATACATGAAAAAATATTTAAGTGCTCTGAGTAAAAAACACTAAATGGTTTTTAAAAGTTCCATAATTAATTGCTTGACTAATTAAATAAGCGCAGTAATCCTCCCTCCCTCCCTGTCCAAACGGCCAGGACAAGCAAATCCCAAAGTTTGCGGTGGGACACCTCCTTTCCAGTGTCTGCACAGCCATGCACATGTGTGAATCTATTGCAACGAGGACAAGTACTTAGTACTAAAGTCTATTCTAATCAACATCTCATTCGGGAATTCTGGACATATGTGGACCTCTAAACATCCCAAATTCTGTTTTTGGCCCTCAAACCAAAAAAAATCCATTTCTGACCCCTTCCGACCGCGCTTTCGCCGACCGCGCGCCGCCGCGCTCGGCCGGCCACGCGCCGCCGCTCCTCTCGGCCGGCGCCGCGACCGCGCCGCCGAGCGCGACCCCGCCGGATCAGCGACCGCGCGCCCCGCGCGCGATCGCTCCCGCGCCGCCGGCCGGGACACGTGGCACCGGCCGCGAACGCGCGGTCGGGAGGGGTCCAGAAACGGAATTTTTTTGATTTGGGGGCCAAAAGTGGAATTTGGGATGTTTAGAGGTCCAAATATGTCCAGAATTCCTCATTCGGTGTGTGTAAAATTGAATAAACAAACCGATGCTGTCTTGTGTCGATAAGATCAAAGCGGATGGGTGGGGTGTAGTAGGTAACAAAAGCAACACGTGAGCCGCGAGGTGAGTTCCTCCCCCCTTTCTCCTGCCTTTTCTTTGTCCTGCACTCATCACATATCTAATTACCAGTACCATTATTCTGTAATTTCCCCAGATTTGTGGTGATCTTTCTTGCTGCTCTGTTCGAGGGAGGTCGGCAAACGGGGAGGCAACCACAGGGGAGGACGTGGGGCCCACGCCAACACTGGCGGATGGATGGCTTGACTTGATAATTACGAGGAGCAGATCGAGTACCCATGTTTGCTTCTTCGCTGCGAAACTTTTCTTTCTTTTACTACTTTTTTTCGTCTGTTTTTCTTTTCTGGGATGGAGCGATGGAATGGACTGGTGGTGACGGACCTGGATGCAGAGGCGACGGCGACATCGTTGGCTCCGCCGAGGGCGGCAATGGAGCACGCGGGTGGCGGGTAATCGGATCCTCTGCAGTCGGCAGACGCGACGGTAGAGTGCAGTCGTGACCGTAAGCTGTTGGATTAGAAAACAACGGTCCAAATCGATTGCTACAGTATTTTTTACCGTACAGTGAGCTACAATAATTTTACTGTAGCTCACTATACGGAAAAATACTGTACCGATCGATCTGGACCGTTCTTTTCTAATACAACAGCTCACGTTCACGACTGCACTCTACCGTCGCGTCTGCCGACTGCAGAGGATCCGATTCCGGGTGGCGGCGAGGTTGATCGCCGTGGGCGGGATCCAGATCCCGATCCTCGGTGTCGGCGTCTTCGTGCTGCATACATAATACAAAGAAATAAAACAAAACAAAAAAACCAAAACAAAATAAAAAAAGATTAAATTAAGAAATTAAAAGTCAAAAGCTGAAGCTATTTGAAGCAAGCCTTAAGCTCATTGCACATGCCATAAGAGAGGGAGATAAATGGGTTGGTAGCGGCATGGCATGGGATATTAGTAGGGGTGAAAACGGATCGAATAGTTTTTTATTGATCCGGATAATTTTTAAATACGGATTATGTCATCTCTGATATTTGTCGGATAGTATCGGATCGGAAACAAATACATATTTTCTCTATCAGATACGGATCCGAATTATTCGGATATTCAGGGGGCTAGATATCCGCAGCCTACATTCTCTATTTCATCCCAACCTATTTACAAGATACTTTAATAGACCATCATACATTACCATATATATATTAGTACATGAGTTAAAGAAGGAGGAGCAACTCCATCACATTAGTCATTTCTCCCTCTCTATTTCCTAGGATGAAGAGGCTAGCTATTATTTTCAGCTCTCTATTTGAGTTAGCATTCCAATGGCCTAGCTATTTGAGAAGCGAGTGAGGAGGCGCTCGCCAAATCTAGCTAGCGGCCGGGAGAAAATAGCGACTCGATAAAAATGAAGAGGAGGATAAAGAACCGGTTGGAGCTCATTTCTTGAGTCATATTAGGTAAATATACAATAAAGAGCAGGATAAAGAACCGGTTGGAGTTGCTCTTAGCCTATATGAAAAAATCATAAACATTCTTTACGAATATTTAGATCAAATAAACTAGTTATTTTTTATTTATTTTATGCATACAAATTGAAGGGTTTTTATATTTTGAGAAATATTCGTGACCCTATTCGATTCGATTCATATTCATTTCATATTTGTATTTCATACTATTCATATTTGTATCTAGAATATCAGTATTTGTTCCGCATCAGAAAAAATATGAAAACAAATATAACAGAACCATTATCCCTCTGCATTCGATCCGTTTTTACCTTACATATTGAGGTGAGACCGAGTCCGACGCAAACCAACCGGGGACAGGCACACGCCAGGCCAGATTCCACCACTACTGTCTCCTTTTCTTTAAACATCTCGTTAACCTAATCTGAATCTGATCTAATCTAATCTGAATGTAATCTGGTTAATTAGTGTAAGTGAGGGACGGCTGGCCTGGCCGTGCAAGCCAATTATACAAGCCAACAAGCAATTTAAGTAGCTGGTGCCATTGTATAATCAAATTGGATCTATCAAATCAAGATTGATTTAGTTAATGGTTGTGCTGCAGCAGGCAGCAACATCTGAGCCGGGCAAGATTTCCTTGGACCCGTACTGTAGTGCGACCAGATGCAAATGGTTCCTTTTTTTAATAAAAATAGTGCCGCGTCCGTATCAAAATACAAGACCTACTTTCTAAGAGTGATATTTTGTTATAACTTTTACCGGGTGTCAAACGTGCTTCGGATGGACGTAGGCCCCAATTGTTCTGGAGCAGAAGAAGCTACGGTTCCGTTTAGACAGTCTTTGCCACACAAATTCAGCTCCAGCTTTTGCACGGCTTCTATGGAGCTCGAGTTGAAGCCCCCGCCCATTTGGCCAGCAAGCTCCGGATTTGGCCGACAAGCCCGGACCCTGGCCAAATGGTTTTCTACCTAAAGTTTATACATATTACATTCGGGCTCGATCGACGAGTCTTACGAACGCACAATGCTCCATGCATATACGCCACTGTTTTACGTTAACCATCCACGGTGAAATCATCGATCGACCGCCAGATGTAATTCGCACATGTGCACCCAGCGTGCAGACGTGTACGCCTCTCGGTAACAGCGAGACTCAAGTACGTGCAAGCAACAGTGACGCAATGTTACATCGATACGGATTAGCCTGGATTCTCGCCGTCGGGTGCACGTCCGGGGACAAGGTCGAGACAGGCCATGTGTAGCATGCAAGCACGTCTCGCAATTAACGTGTACCCCCGTCGACCTGGCCCCCTACTGCACTGCAGAGCCGTACGTAACATGCGTACATAGGCTACACCTACGGTCATATCGTAGCCTGCCGTACACGTACGTGCTTACGTACGATGCGTGGCCTATGCACGTAGACTATTGATGTCGCCTCACGTACATCAGCAGCTAGCTAGACCACCGGCCTTTTTAGGTGCTGCTCTTTCGTAGCTAGTATGTAGCACGTAGCCTTACGAGCTACGACGTGCCCGATGGACTGTATCTCATGTTCCTTATTTAGCTATCTCGACAACTGCCAACGCAGAGAACCGTGGCTAGCGCTGCCGTCCGAACCTGGTTAACTGACAACGCATCACAGGGTACCAGCAGGCTATATAGGCCCTGACCAATGTGGCTTCAGTTTATTTTTGCACTATTCATAATTTCATTTTTTTTTCTGAATTTTTAACCTTTTTTGAGTTTTTTTACCGGTTCTTTTTTTCCTTGTATTTGTTTACATTATACGTGATAGGCTAATATGTTTTTTCTATTTTTAAATTTTTTTAAATTTAATTATGGTAAATAAGTCTCTGTTAGCTACAGTGTTTTTTTCAGCCAGCTACAGTGTTTTCAGCCATAAGCCATAAGGCTTTCAGCCGAACCGATCACCACCCTAGCTACTTGCCCCATGCATACCACGCCTTTCTCTTACTTAAGATCCTGTTTACTTTGTTGCTTAAGATCCTGTTTACTTTGGATTGTATAAACCATTTTTCTGCCATAAATAGTTTTATATGGTATCTAACTTTTGAATAGAGTATTTTTAAGATAAAATCTACTAAGTCGACTGTAGTATATAATAATAACTTTATTTATATCGATCAAAATCACACACAAGTATCTCTAAATTTCTCTATAAACTATTACTATTTATAAATCAAAACTAAAAAACACCAAAAAAAAGTTAGTATAAACGCCTCCTAAAGTTTGATCTACTGCGTGACAGACAACCTAGCTATAGTGTTACTTAGCTACCTATGTGTAGCCAGTTGATGATATGGGCTATAGCTGTCGTATGAATGTACTGATGTGTCGACACCTGCAGCTAGATGTGCACGTCCTGAGGGGCTGTGAGAAAGAAATGTGTTACAAACCAGGAAGTAATCAATGTGCAGTTATACAATGTATTGATGTTTGTTCCAAATAAACACCTTTGTTGCCACTCCATTATCATCTATAAATCAATATACATAATCAGAATGGTTAATTATAAGCAACAGTTTTACTCTCAAACACTTGTGTTATCCTCTTACAATAAAATGCATGAAGGGTTGAGCCGTTGAGGCGACGTGTAAGCACTGTACGAGTGTGTATGCCTGCGTTCTCGTATAGGGTTTTTCGGCTGTACTTTATAGTTTATAGATTAAAGTTTTTTATTTTGATTGTTAGCAAAAGATATTACACAGATAAAAATAATTATATATGATTTTAGCTAATATAATTAACCTTAATATACTTTTTATTATAATCTTTTAATTAATCTTGTCTTAAAAATATATTTTTTAAAAAACTAATTACTATAATATAAATTATAAGTTATAAGATATCGGTTCGGCTGAAAAGCTCATGGCTTATGGCTGAAAACACTGTAGCTGGCTGAAAAAAGCACTGTAGCTGACAGAGGCTTATTTAGCATAATTAAATTTAAAACAATTTAAAAATATGTTAGCCTATTACGTATAATACAAATAAATACGAGAAAAAAGAACCGGCAAAAAAGCTCAACAAAAAGTCAAATGTTCAGAAAAAGATGAAATTTATGAATAGTGAAAAATAAGCCAGAAGTCAGAAGCCGAATCCGAGATGACCGGGGCCATAATTGAAAAAGAAAGCTCAAGCGACCAATCTGCCAAATCTTTCCCCTCCCCGCACACATCATTCTGCCATATCCGATAATCCGTGTTTAGGGCGATAGCCTAATCAAGCTAGGCTTTTAGGAATATGCAGAGATAGTATAGCTAGCGTAGTACTGCTATGGTTCCGCATTAGGTTAAGATGATAGGTGTACTAAGCACCGGTTTTTTTTGTGCGGTTCATTGTTTTTGGCTTGAGCTAATAGCTTATGTATACTTTCGAGAGATAGCTACGGATGATAAGATGTTGACGTAAATAACATATATAATTTTAAATTTAAAAAATTGTTTTAATAAATCGCTCTGTTTTTTTAACTTTTAGATAAACTAAAAGCTAAAAATAAAAAAGACCTGCATTAGATTAGGTAGACTGTAAAAAAAGTATATGTGGGGTCATATGGGTAGGCAGCTAACCAAAGGTTGAGTTAAGATGAATCAGCATATATAGGGCATAAATTAATTAATTAATTGAATCAGCATATCCGTACATCTTTGCACACTGGAGCAATTAATTAATTAATTAATTTAGACCGCCTTTACATACATATCTATAGATCGCATGCTGTCGTCGATCGTGCAAGTTTCCATGCGTTTGCGTGTGTTGAACTCCAAATGACACGCCCTAATGTCGACCCGCCGGCTTGATTGGGACAAAACGTGCGTGAATCAAGCGAGAAGAAACAACGACGTGATGTATGGATCTGTACTATCTCTTGAATTGATCATCGATCGATAAAGTTAAGGTGACTCGATTTTTGTGGAAGAGAGGTACATATGAACAAGTATAACGTACTGAATACAAACAGGTGACGATTTCATACATCAACTTGTGACGACCATCGATGCTTGCGATTTTCTTTTCTCATTTTCTTCAGATACGTCCAAAGGATGAGCTAGCTTCGGATATCACAAAGGAAATTTCCAGCAAATTTCAAAGGGGAGCTAGATAGCTAGGTTTGCATTTGCTTTCGGCCGTCAAGGAGTTCGTCCAAGTGTGTGCGTATGCCCACTAAATTTCCAGTTAATGTCTGTGAAGGTTGGCTGCCTTTGTACGTACTACTGATTTGGGTTCGAGGGACATTATATTGTATTCTTGCTTTTCTTGGTTGCATTGTTGATGTTTCTCGATCTCGATGGTTCCAGCTTTCAACTAACAGTTGTGCATGATAGAGAGACAAAGTCAGATTTAGCACTGTTGCATATTATATTTACAAAACTAACCATATATGTATCGTATTTGCAAAAATAGTACTTCTACCATTTGGTGGGCGGACGATAGTGCCGGCGAGGCGACACGCGGCGAGACCACCGGCGACAGGGGCCTTGCAGCAGGCAGTAGGCAGGCTTGCCAACCGGTGAGAGGGCGGCAGGTGATAAAGTCAGCTGATTAGCCGGCTTAATTTTCTGCCCTAATTTTTTACTCTTAGTAATTGTAATTACCCAAAAATTACACTATGAGGTAAGTTGTGTGAGAAGACTGTACATAAATTGTCGTAATTTTTTGAGCTTATTTGATATATTTAAAAATTCAAGCAAACACTAAGCGTAAAACATTAGAGTAGATAATTAAGTTGGCTAATTTGCTGGCTTAATCACCTGCCGCCCCCTCATTGGACGGCAGACCTGCTGTCCCCCCACCGGGCGTTAGGCTACCTGCCATCTGCTAGCGAGGCAGCAGGCGCCTGCCACCAGCGGCCTTGCCACATGTTTCCTTGCTGGCGCTATTGTTCATCCACTCGACGACAGAAATGCTATTTTTTGTAAATGTAATGTGTATACGGCTAGTTTAGCGCCAAATTCGGCTTTTATCTCGCGTAGGTATCCGTATGATACCTACGTACGCGAAGACAATTTTGCAGGGATCGAGACGCGTATGTGCGTATGGGTGCACTTTAGCTGTCTTCCACGTTATTCCAAGCTATCTAGGATGTGTTTGGTTGGTGGAATGGGGAGGAATGGGATGGGATGATTCCAGTTTTTTGGAATGGGATAGAACGGGATGGTTCTGTTGATATGTTTGGTTCATAGTATGGGATGGTTCTGTTTTTTGTTTGGTTAGTGGGATGGAGAAGAATGGAACCGTTCCGTCTGTTGTTTGGTTGATGGGATGGGGATGAAAAATAGGATATGCATTCATCGGGGGACCGAGCGTGCGGCGGCAGGGAGGACGGCGCGGGCGGCGTCGCGGGAGGTCGGCGCGGGCGGGAGGTTGGGCGCGGCGAGGGAGGTCGGCGCGGGCGGGAGGTCGGGCGGCGGCGAGGAGGCCGCGCGCGGCGCGCGGGAGGTCGCAGGCGGGAGGCCGGCGCGGGCGTGGGAGGCCGTGCGGGACGTCGGCGCCGGCGGGAGGTCCGCGGGAGGTCGGCGCGGCGGGGGAGGCCGGCGCGGACGCCGGTGCGGCCGGGAGTTCGGCGCGGAGGAGGCCGGCGCGGGCGTCGAGGCCGTCGCGGAGGCCGGCGCGGGAGGGAGGTCGGCGCGGGAGGGGAGGCCGGCAGCGTGGGAGGCCGGCGCCCCGATCTGGATCTGGAGAGGCCGGCGGCGTGGGAGACAGAGGGCGCAGCTTTTTTTGTGGAATGGGCTCGTCCGGGATTTTTTGAGGGATGGAGTGATCCCGAATATTGAAGGAATATTCCTTTTGAAGGAACAGTTTGCTTCCACTTCATTCTTCTCCATCCCACCATCCAAACAGCTGGATGAGCTCAAAAATGGAACGGGATGGTTCCATCCCTTGGCCATCCTAGCATCCAAACACACCCCTAGATAAGACTTTCGTTTCCGTTCTTCGAGATGGATACATATAGTACATACATCATCATGCAAACCGAGAATTAATTGAACGATGAAATTACTACTATCTGTCAAGGAAAATGGCTTTCAACTTGGCTGGTCAACCAGGGCAGGCATGGGCGATGTAAAGCAATGCATTCATGCACGTGAGTGTACATTTCACTACCAGACTGGTCAGCTTTCGCGACAGTTCAAAACCGCCAGGAAAAAGGTTTTACCGTCGAGAAATATATTTATGTCGGTGAACCATCAGAACATAACCATGGGGAGAATGCGATGCGAGAGTTACGAATGGCTGACGGTTAACCGATAGGATAATAATTTTCCATGGCGTTTCATAACGAGCAACAACGATACAAAAATTCTTTGAACATCAGGTTATTGGGTCACTACTTTCTGTCAGGTATCCGTCAAGAAAAATCATCACCAAAATAGTCCCTGACGGTTTTTGTCCGCCAGAAAAAGAAAATTACAAGTTAAAAAATACAAATAAAATACATATGGAGTCCAATCATAACTAAATCACACATCCACTCAATTAGTCCATAATCCTCTATATTCATACTCACATACACGTATGTAGTAACAGCTTAACATCAATCTGGTCCAAAAAACTTAAGTGCCTCAAATACACATTTATACAATAAAATCTCTATAATCTCTCATGAGAAAAAAAGAAACTAAATGTCATGCATGGCATAATTAAACTAAGTATTTACTGGATGAAAGCAAAATTTAGTCATTTAGCCCTTGACTTGTGCTAGACTCTTAGAATTGCTCATTTGTATTAGAATTGTTAAACATAGAACCAGAAATTTTTAGAATATTCTATTAAGCTCCTCTAGTTAATTATCCTTATCTTATGTACGGGTCACTCAAAACTGGAAAATAACCATTTTTCCTGGCGGGTTTAAAATGCATGTCGCAATAATTATTATCCTCACCATTAGAGATGCCAATTGTGTCCGTTTATCCGTATACCCATGGGTAAATACTCTAATGGAGCTGGGTATGAGATATTTTCTTTACCCACGGGTATCGAAATGGGAGGAACACTCTACCCGTCGGGTAAACGGGCACAGGTATGGGTAAGCTCCACCCGTACCCACCCCGTCCGTTTACCCATGATATAGATTGATAGATGGCGCAGTCATAGCAATATCTCTAATTACTATTGATTGTTATAAACGTTTTATATCTCTAATTGCTATTAATTGTTATAAACTTTTTTGATAGCTATTATATTTCATAGCAACAGCTGTTGCTTATATATATCTGTCATTAGTTCAACTCTCAGATGGTGACTCTCAGTTCGCGGGTAAACGGGTATGCCCACAGGCGACGGGTACCCACGGGCGACGGGTATAGACGAGGTTTTTCACCCGTTGTCCTTCGCGGGTATGGAAATAGATGAGCACTACCCATATCCACTGCACCCGATTGTCATCCCTACTCACCATTGCGTGTGGGCCCGTGAGGAAAACCAGAAAACTGCCGCGAAAGCTATCATGGTGGTGTTCGCATGCATAGAATACGGTATGGAATCTACTGGTCCACACCCACTTGCCTCCTGTCAATGTCCTTCTTCCCCTACAAAGATGGAATCAATCACCAGCAGTACACATCACATTACATGCAGGTCATCCTCCATGAATGGTAGTAGTAGTACAGGTCCTACCTCTATCCAGCCCCAGTACTGACCAAGAACAACAGTGTCTCTGTCGCGAGAGAGAGAGAGAGATGTACTTTGGGTCGTCCGTGGCGACATGGAGCAATCCGTGTGGGCTCACGAGTCATAACTTTCAGGGAAAGCAAAAGATAAAATTCTAAGCCAGTAGTAGATTAAAGCGTGGGACTAGCAGTACTGTAGCATCTACGATTCTGCTGTGAGGGCACCTGCAATGGTTTAATACTAAACATTGATATTAGAGGAGAGATAGTGTTTACATGGAATTTTAAGAACAACCACCTAATGATTCGATACTAAACCTTGACATGTAGGGACCCCACTTGTTGCATGAATCTCTCATCTTTAGAGAGAGGAATGGCCTACAAAAATAATATCAAGTCCTTCCAATGACCATATTGTCACTACTATTTTTTTGGTTTCCTAAAAAGGTTTGATACTTATACGAGTATCAATTTCATTCTATCTCAAACCTCTATCTCATAAAAAAATTTGGTGTGGTATGGCTGTAGTATAAGCATAAGTAACTATCGGAAGTGCCCTGAGGCATTGGCGTTTGTACCTTGCATCTTTTCCTTTAGGTACCGTTTCTGGTTGTCCATAACCATCTTTGTTACTGCCGCTAGTCGTCCTACTTGACAAAGCCGAGCGATCCATAGATCACACGTCAATTCGTATCGATATCTTTGTACCGGCCAGATGAGAGTATGTATCGTCACATGATATGGTTTTAGGTCGTCTGGTTCGGGTCGCTCTTTCCTTTGAATATTTGAAACGAAAGTCCATTGGTAATTGCAGGTTGTCTGGTTCTGGTCTTTTTCCTTGCAATGTTCGAACCGAAAGTTCGTGTGTAATTTCAGAACTGAACATAAGTTTTGGTAAACTTGAGGTGTGGCATTTACGCGAAGGTCAAAAATTCTATAAGAAACTTCCTGTATGTGCTAAATATCGATTCGTATGATCTAGGACGTACGGAAGGGGAAGATCGATGAGGTCGTATATATCAAAGGTTCCATTGTTAAAGATACCCACATCAAACGTTGCGAATCTCAAAGCAAATCAACGAGTATTGATATGGGTGCCTAGGCACCAAGGTGCATGAAACAATATATATATATATATATATATATATATATATATATATATATATATATATATATATATATATATATATATATATATATATATATATATATATATATATATATATATATATATATATATATATATATATATATATATATATATATATATATATAGGAAAAATACTTTTTACTCCCGGGTGTAATTACACCCACCTCTAATATACCACCTATATAAACTTGAAATACTCCTTTATCACTTTAGATATACTCATATACTAATTATAAGATACTCCAATGTAAATCATACGAAAAAATTGTAAGGGAGTCCATAGTTTTTAGCATATTTTATAAATACCTTCATATACGCACATAAAAAGGAGTATATTAAAAAATGTACATACCACCTATATGGTCTTAAATACTCGTATACTACATGTACGTACCCTCCGTTACGTGAGATACTCCCTACATTGTGAGATACGACATAGGGTGTAATTACACCCGGGAGTAGAAAAAAGGTTTCCTATATATATATATATAGGAAAATTACATAAGGCACCATGGTGCCTAGGCACCAACATCCGATACACGTGTATGATTGATAATTTTTTTGAGTTTGGGTATGAAAATGTTTTATACCCTTGATATATTTATGGTAAGTAAGTTTTGAACTCAGTTCAAATTAGTTTGAACTACTTTTGAGTTCAATGCAACTACAGTGAGTATATACTATAAAAATAGTTCAAACTAATTAAACTGAAGTTGAATTTAAATTTTTTCCAAGTATGACATCTCAAATATACTTTTTTATGGGTATATGAAGATACCCACATCAAACGTTGCGAATCTCGAAGCAAATCAACGAGTATTGATATTTGTGCCTAGGCACCATGGTGCATGAAACACTCGTCCTTTTTATATATATATATATATATATATATATATATATATATATATATATATATATATATATATATATATATATATATATATATATATATATATGAGTATCTTATATACAATATTCGATTGTTTTTTAGAATAAAAACAGTCAGATTGATCTGCGACGTTAAATCTCCATCCAACGGATCCACCCATACAACCCCCTAAAAAAATGATCCCCTAAAAAAATGATCTAGGGCATTAGATCTCCATCTAACGGTTCAAAATCTGACTATTTTTATCCTCAAAAACAGTCGAATGTTGTATAGACACTCCCTTTCCTGCCATCTCTTACCATCTTTGTGACGTTTCGTAACTGATGAGTTGTTCATCACCTCTCTGTGAGGCGCGTGAATCCACTGAACCATATATCCTACCAAGCTAGCAGATAGCAATCTATACGTTGCAAAGTGGTGACACATCATTATCTACTGTGATTGTGTGACCACCGGCCGTCTCTTTCGTTGAGCTTTCTGCCTGTCTCCCAAGCTGTCCTGCCTAGAGCGTCCTTGTTCCCGTCAAATTAAGCTCCTTGCCTTTTGCGACCCACACAGCTATAGGTCTGTGTCTGTCAGGGAGATGTGCACAACGTACATGCATGCCCATATATGGTTTGGCAGGTGTGATGATGACTCCAGGGATAAAACTTTCAGATGGGAAAAAAAATTTCGGACGCTAACGAAAGAAATGAACGAACGAAATTTTATTTATTTCATTCGAAAATTCGGATGAAAAAAAATCAAATTGTTGATGACGTTTAAGCAAATTTTGGATAAAATTTGAACAAATTTCAAATATGGTCAAACTTAGCCAAATTTTGGCTGAATAAAACTTGTTTCGGAAGGACAAATTTTTGTCCATTTTGTGAAGTTTCAGAGGAAAGTTTTAACCCTGCATGAGTGTACTATTCCCTGGCCCACGGCGATCTCCATCGATCGACCTGACCACTTGCTGCAATTAGCACAAGAATATGATTCCATCGGCGCCTTTTCGGTGCATGCTTGGCACACTTCAAATCAACGGCTATGAAAAATCGAACATAAAGATGTGATGATCCATGTTATTATCGTGGGTTAATAACACTAATCAACGGATAATATATTCACACACGCAAATAGTATTCTTAATTATGCTCGCTTCATCACCTTCCACAAAAAAAAAAAAAGCTTTCACTAGTTGCATTCTAGCTAAGCCCTCAATTGACGGCAGCTTGTTTCTCTTCATCTTACTACCGCATGTGCTTAGGAGTTACGAGATGAGCATCTCGAACCGTCCTTTTCACTTCATCCATGGGTGCGTTTTTTCTTCTGTCGTCCTTTTCACTTCATCCATGGGTGCGTTTTTTTTCTACAGCTAATGACGTTTAGCTCTAAGGTAAATATTTATGCGAACAAACTAAATATTGATAAATCATTTCGAAAAAATTATCTCAATAAATCGCTAAAAAAACGATAAAGACCATCTTATTTTTTATTTAAGAAAAATCAAAAACCATAAACTAGAAAAATAGGACCTATAGCTCCCAAATGACGAAATTTGTGCGTGTGTAGTGGTGTCTCATATCGTTCCTACTCCATTTTTCTAATTAGCAATACTAGCAAATATTATTCTGAAATCGCCGTTGAATCTTGAATGCAAACTGCCACCGGCATATTGCCGTTTTTTCATTCGATCACATGATGTGGTCTCGATCCATGTGCATAATTATTCAGATGCATCTATGTAAATATCTATAAAATAATCATGGGTTGCAGGTCGCCTCCCATGGTACGGTGTTGTCGATAGGGATAGGCAATATCAATTATACAATATTGTTATGTGCCGTCTCTGAAAAGTGCTAACAACTAATCCACGTTTGCATAATATGATATTTGGTGTAGAATATGCTGTTTGCAACTTTGCATATGTATGCACATGCAAGCACATAGGTCATTTCAATTGATACTCTATCAAGAACATTTCTTATAACGTGCATTCAGGTCTATAAGACAGCGATGACGGTAGGTGTTACAAAATTTATAATTAAATTACAAGGCTTTGCTCGTACTTGAATCAATTGATTCGCTTTCGACAAATCCAAGATATATTAATCATCTTGCTTGGTTTGGAGGGTGGTTTCTGGTCAAAGTAGCTAGATGATCAAATAATTTAGTGCTTATATATGCAGTTTAGTACAAACTACAAAATACGTAATTTAATTAGTTGATAACAATTTTCTCACGTCTTAATTGCTATGCCCTACTCGTTAGATATGTAATAAGAGCAGTCCTAATGCATAGTTTCTAGAGGTAGTTTCCAAGAGTAATAAATCCTAGTTTAGACCTAACCTCTCCAATGTATAGTTTCTATAGTAGTTTCCAAGTCTAGAAAAAATTAATGATCTTATGCATGCTTCACAAATAGAGCTTGATCTGTTGTAGCAAGAATATATGTAGCACTTACGTGGCCATAAATAATCTCCAATACACATAGCAGTCCATAGTAATATAGTTTGTAACAAAATAATTAAGCATTACAATGACGATAGAATTTAGGTAGCTGTAATCATAGTAATATATAGATAATATTTAGTTAATCGTTAGCGATTCGGTCTTGCTCTATGCTCCACGTGAACTCCAAGTGCATATCCAGAAGCTGCATCATCCCTGTATGTTCCGGTGGCACATTAACTTGAAGGCGAACTGCAAGGAAGAAAAAGATCTATAGTGAATTTTCAGAATAAACAAGAATGGCGATAAAATTATGTGCATCTCTTAATATTAGCTGGTTCTGGAAGAGATTCAGTATATTTCATTTGACAGCTTTTTCATGTAGCTTTTTCAATTGGATTAGTTTTTCTCCTTTCTCTGGGCATTCTAGCTAAGACAAAAGATATTCATGTAGCTAATCGGTTTATAGATGTCTCAGAAGTTTCGTTTTATACTCATTGCAATGCAAGGGCCTTGTTCTAGTATCATACAGTGGATTCTTATGCACAATTGTCATACAAAACAAAGCAGTATGCCGATTAATCGAACTTCACATGACAAACATGGTACTAAGGACAGGAAAAGCTCACAACCAGCACCTCATCGGCTTATACAAATAGAACTCGACAAAAATATGTATGGAATGATGGATTCTCTAATACCCAAGCCCCCAATGCCATCAATACAAGGGAATCCACCGGAAGATAAAACAATGCAAAAGAACAATAAATTTACTGAATAACAAGGGCGAAAAAAATATAGAGCAATCCAATAACTGAAACCTCAATACTCAGTTAGCAGTCAATAAAATGAAAGGAACAGCAACGTATTAATACCAGAAAGTGCTACGAATTTTCCACACCATAGTTTTTCCAAGTATCTAACCCTTTTTTGGATCATCTCTAGTTTTTCAGTTTCTAGATGTTTGCCAGGGTAGAAACATTGTCTTTTGCCAACAAATGAGACAAATGGAAATCACTTAGAGATGACATGGGGGCAAAGTACACAGAACGATAGAAGCCAATTGCCTTCGCATGTAATGTTGAACTTTGTGATGAATCAATTTTGACGCCCTGTGTGTGCTGCCTATACTCTAATTTGAAAGTAGCTGCACTAATAAAACTAATAATGTAGCTCCCAGTTCCTATGAAGTACTCCATGGTTAAGAAGTATAGCCAGTATGGCCCTATGCAGAATATGATAGTAAACGGTAATGTTTCCAGTTTCAATTCAATTCAAGATATGTTCAAATTACTCGCAGGCTTCCCCTGGTCGAGATACAGTAAAGGACGGATACTTCATTAGTATCTGACATTTCTAAGCGCATAAGATTCCAAGGCTCAACACAATATAGCAAACAACAAGTTCCTGTAGCTCAGCACATCACCCTAATTCATCACAATTCGCAAAAAGGAACTGATCCAATGCACTAAATCAATAGCAAGAGCTCTGACACCGTGGTGGAGAAGAGGAGTGGAGGCAAAATCCACCACCTTTATTACCAATCTCCGAGTCTACATACCCAAGAAGAACCAACCTTTCCATCTCCTATTGACCTATTCGGCCTTGCTCTCCTCCTCTGGTTGCCCTTGTACTTGTCGGCGCGGCGCGGTGAGCCGACAGATGCGCCATCGCGGAGCACATCTGCGCCCATCCTCATCTTGGATCCAACCGACGAGCTCGATTTCGCCACGCGCGAAGAGAGGAGCTCGCGCTCCGGCCAGCGATTCACGAGGGCGGTTCGCTGGTTTTTCTTCCTTTTCCTCTGGATTTCTGCCGGTGTCGGGAATGGAATGGCCGTGTGCTTCCGCCGCGGGGTCCGCGGCGAGGAGCTCGGCGGCCGCCGCCTCGCCCGGCGGCGAGTCCGCCGGCCTCGGCCAAACTGTCTTCAGGAACAGAGACCTCTACAGGGACGAGGTCAAGCATGCTGCGTTCCATGGCGCTAGATCTCCTCAACCTCCCCACTGTAGGATTCATGAGCAAATCAAATCGAATCAGCATACAGCATACTAACCTCTCTGCCGGCTGCACACCTCGACCATGGCGACATACGTGCGAGGCTGCGCAGAGAGGGCGGCGATGGCCTCTTCGCGCGCGCCAAGTCGAGGCGGCGAGGTCGGGCGTCGTCGGCGGCCTTGGCTGCCGGAGAGGGGCGAGCACGAGCGCGCAGAATGGCGGCGGCATCGTCGCGTCCGCCGCTCGCCAAACGGGAGAAGGAACGGAGGTGGAGAAATTTGGTCGAAAAGATCCCGACCGGGAGGAGAAGCGCGCCAAGATTTGGCGCGGCGGCGTCATGGATCCGGAGGAGGGCGATAGAAACGAGTCGTGTCTCCCCAACGCCATTTTCGTGGTTTCTTCATGTCTCGATTCGCGAGAGGACGTCGTTCCTTCACGTAGAAACGGTTTCTTCTTTCAGTACTCTCTCTCTACGTTAATTTCTTTGCCACATCAGCAAATTGCTGAGCTGTTATGGTAATTAAGATAGATAGAAACTACCATCAATGTCCCGTTGGGACTGCCCTAAAAGAGCTAAAAGAAAGCTATGCCGTTGGAGTCCTTGAAGTGTTCAATGCATTTGAGGTGGTAAAAATTCGAATTAAGAATGACACGATTGTTGACAAAGAAAGATAGCAACTTTGACTAATTAACTCCAATTAATTCCAACATGGATAGTTATGAGGATGTGGAGATTTGTATGAAAAGGCAAAATGGTCCATGCCAATGACGTGTCCTGATATGTAGATTCCACACATCTTTTCCAATTTGCTTTTGCCTCTAAAAACGACATGATTGACATGTCCAACATGGCCGACAGCTACCTTAGTTATACTAATTAATCCATTTGGTGCTGATAGTATTTGTTAAAAAAAAAGTTAGGCAAAAGGAGCTTGTTGATTGTGGTCATGTTGATTCATTAAATTAACAACATTGATAAAAGGAAGCTAGTTATTTACAAAAAAAAATATTTTCTAAATAAAGACTCATTCATGCAACTGATAATTCTGTCTATAGTCATTCAAAATTAATTAGAAAATTAAGGAAAAAAATAGCTGCATTATACACTAGATTGTTAGGAATAAAAACAACATTAGCCTGATCATCCCTACTTCTTAAATTGAAACATAGTTAATTGTGTCTTGCAATCAGTACTATCACTCCACTATTAAAAAAATTCATCATTCCTTTCACGACATTAGATTCTTATTCTGATATTATTATTATTTATATTCTCTTAAAAAAATAAAATAGCACACAACATACGTAATTTGACTAGTCCACAGCTAGCAGCTAAATAATTGCACGAAGTAGCCCACAACTTCACACACATACATACATACACACATACACATACATGTATATATATACATATATGTATATATGTGCGTGCGCGCACCCACTTTAAGGAAACATCAAGCATTTGATTGCTGGATTTGTTTAACAAGATTAGATTTTGGTTTGCTCAGACAAATCTTGTTGGTTTGGTTGGCTAGTCCCCACCATGCACATGTTCTTGCCAATTAAATCCAGCTTGTGCACCCAGCTAGGTAGATAGATCTTCGGGGATCACAATGGTACAAAATAGTATAATTGTTAGTCTTGCAAGGACATCTTAACCTGTTGTTATTTATTTGATTCCATAAGCTCAATTATTGAATACACTATAGGTACGTAGATCTATCAGAGTTCAGTACGGCTAGTAGACTTTTAATTATTGACCATAAGATAACTGTGCAAATTAAATAATCTCCTCGAGGGTCATAATTGTTCGTTATCGGCACCATGCTTGCTTAGAGATGCTTAAATAAATATACGGTCAATTCAACTCTTAGTTAGCTCGGTTTGCCAAATAAATTAGTGCAATAACAAATAGTACAACTTACTTTGGAAAACAAATTCAACTCTTAGCTAACACAACATATAAACCCTGCTGGAAAACAAGAATTTTTCTTCTTTCCTCAAAAGAAACAAGGATTTTTTTTAACCTAGGGTAGCCCAACCCGATTTTTTTATATATAAAAAGGCTCAATTCCTGTGATCCCCTACTTGACCCAAAGCTACCGCCCAAAATGGCCGGCATAAAATGCGGGCAGTGATAATATTTTGCATGTCTAGAGTCAAGACTAGAGGTATCTCCAACAGATACAACCCTGTCAATAAACTGCCATGGCAACCTGCTGCAATCTTTAATTTCTTCATGTGGATTTTGGCCTCCTGACCTCCACACGCAAAGCATAAAATATATGGGCCTTGTTGTTAGTTTGGTGTAACACCTCAGCCCAACATTGAACCTAAAATGCTACTGTCATCCACTTTCACTTCAAATTTAAACTGCTATTACAAATTTCAGCAATACCTTTCCTTGATAACGCACAAAAGATAATCCATATGGCATTAACGGTCTACATTATAAAAGATTCATGCGAAGAACGAATCAAGCAACACACATAAAAGCTTGGGTCCTCGTCCCCAAGAACCCTCGGAACCTCACGCGCGAGAACGCCTAGAACCATACGCCCAAGAACATTACCTAGCATAGACAACTAGCATAAACATAAAGATAAACAACCACATTATCCGCACATGACTAAATCAAAACCATAGTTCAGCATGCTACTATTTTAAATCTATAATTTACTCCAACACTGCCTAATTGCTTGCCGCAGCAGCAGTGGTGGAGCTAGAGCAAAATGGAGGGGGTGCAACGGGCCGCACGTGGGAGCATAGGACGGTGGGAGAATGGGCTGGACAGGGCGAGTGAGGGTGTTTGTTGGGCTAGGGGTACACCATATTGAACCAAGGGGGTGCACAAAGGGTGAATGTTTACTAGTAATAACTATAAATTTTTTTATACCCGGGTTCCTGGGAACCCCCTCTAGCCCATTGAGCTCCGCCCCTGCGCAGCAGGCCGCGATGGCAGCAGTGGCTAGGGCCGACGTCCTTAGGCCAGTCTCAGTGGAGGTTTCATGTCTCAGTTTCCAACACACCCATATTTTGGAAACAGTGCAGAAGAGTTTCATCCCCATGAAACTCTCTCTGCTCCCATGAAACTTTTATCATCTCTCTCTTCATCAATACAGTGCCATGTCAGCGTATTTAATGCCCATGAAACTCCATAAAATCCCCCACTTAGACTGGCCTTAGAGCAAGTCCAATAATAGAGCCAAGTGTTTGGCTATAAGTCAAGTTATAAGAGCCAAGTTATACAATAATTTATCTTCTATTTGTCTACAAAATGTTTTTTATTATTATGTGGTATCATGTCTCACATTCTCTTTCCTATTCCTCCTCACATACATTTATTATCTTGGCCCACCACTGCATAGGCTCCCGTGCCCAGCTTGTTGCTTGCATGAGAGCCAAGCTCTCATCTCTCTCCTCTCTTCTCTCCTCCACATCAGCAAAAATGCTGACTAGCTTGGCTATAAGATCATTATTGTACTTGCTCTTATGCCTTCTCCTCTTATGGGCACGCAACCACAAGGTGGGCCTAGGCTGTTCCCTTTGTCCACCCAGCCCAATATTTTTATATATTTATTGTTTTTTAGTTTTCAAATAATATCTACCATCAATTTCTAGTACCACAACTTCTCGCTCTGAGCTCAAAATCAAGCAAATAAGTAGTCAATTTTGACCACCTTGATGAGCCCTATGCATATATAATCTTGGATTTCCAAACTTAGCTATTGGTTCCAAACTTAAGTTTTAACTTTAAATTTGAATTCAAATTCAAGATTCCATCGAAAACTAACACTGCTACAGACAGCCCTATCACAGACGGTTCGGAACCGTCATCACAGACGGTTCCTGAACCGTCAGTGTTTAGGTGTCAGTGATAGTTGGTGGTTATCACAGACGGTTCCCAAGCCGTCTGTGATAAAAACATTACAGACGGTCTTGATTACTAACCGTGCAGCGATGGCGAGTATCACGAGCGGTTTTGTAAACAACCGTCGGTGATACTCGAATATCACGACGGTTAGTAATCAAGACCGTCGTGATATACAATATCGCGAGCGGTTAGTAATACAAACCGTGCGTGATATTGTATATATCACGACGGTCTTGGTTACTAATCGTGCGTGATATGCGAGTATCACCGACGGTTGTTTATAAAACCGTCAGTGATACTCGCCTATCGCTGACGATTTGTAATCAAGACCGTCGTGATATACACAATATCACGACGGTTTGTATTACTAACCGTCTGCGATATTGTGTATATCCTGACGATCGATAGTAAAAGCCGCCTCGTGATAGCGGTCACACCACATACGGCACTCTTTGAAACTGTCGTGATATGGTATCACTGACGGTTTTTAACAATGAACCGTCTGTGATACCAAGTGCATCATCCATTTTATATCTTTGTTTCTTGGCTAGCCTCGGGATATGCTAGCCATGCCCTCCAAAGCAAGCGATTACGGATAAATGACAGATATAAGTTAATTGCAACTCATAGTAAATTACAACAAAATTCGATACACAGATGAATGTAACAATATCACATATATAGAATGAAAATTGTTACACAAAATCTGACAAATGTATTCAATTGAAGGAATTGTTTGATTTGTGCAGTTGAATCAAATGTTTCAACATCTAATTATCATCATCACCGGTGTGGAACTCTCCCCTCTTATTTATGACCTCTGCTAGCAAGAATTGGGAGATGATTGCACGAATATCGACGAGATTGTCAAGATCATATGCACTTCCGTCGAAGTTCACCCGCTGTCGCTAGGAGCAATGTTAAGTCATTAATTAGCATGTGTGTGTAATATAATCAGAAAATAATAATTATTGGAAGGACCTGACAAACCTCAGGATCATTGACCTTAGTACCCATGATTTCCATCATATGGCGGCAAACGTAGAATCCACATACGTTGCCACGTAGCTCTTTGGTGGCATCTGCGAAAATAGAATTACATACATCGGTATTGTCAATTCTAGAGGCATTATTACAAAGTATGATATAGGATTATTGTGTTGTAGCGGTGCAGGAAATCGCGTGTTGTGTCGTAGCGTGTCACCTGGATTTGTCGTGTGTTCCTCCTTAGGCAACATATTCGGCAAACGCCCTACGTGATTCAAAAAACTTAGCCTCGGTCGTGGCAAACAAAAGAAATATTACAATAGAGTTATGTATGGAGGAAATGAATTTACCTGTTAAGTACTTCTTGCACACGACTGAAGTCGTGGTTGCTCCTAAGGAGGGAATCAAGGTATATTACCTTGCTCCACTTTGGTACAATCACAATCAAAATCCAGTGATTCCTAGTCATATGTGTCGCCATAGTGATTAATCCTAAGTTCATGCTGCATGTAAAGTACAAATGAAACATATGTGTGGCAACTAGTGAAGCACTTACCCTTGGTTGAAGGGTACCATGACGTACTCCTTGTCGGTGTGAGCAATCAATCCCCTCGTTATGTAACCTTCCACGAAGGATGCATCTGCGTTGATAGATTGCTCGGAGACCAAGTGAGGGTCGAGGAAACCCATCGGTCATCGCAATTTCCGGGCTTGTTGGATCATGTATCTATACATAAAGAAAGAGTAATGACATTTATCTCGTATAACGTGAATGTAGAACTTCATTTACAAGATACACTTACGATGTCCAAGATCGTAGAAGTGAGGCGTCGAGTTCGTCGAGATTGAATAGTAAGAATAAATCTTGAATGTCACGACGATGTAGCCCAAGTCATGGAGAAATGCGTCTCATTATATTTCACGATGAATGCACTCTGCGGTTTGGCTTCATGTTGGACTTCTCCATGTACGGGCATGCAATGTATTGCAAATCATACCAAGCTGGCGTAATTGTGAATCGGGCACCAACGACACTCCTAGAGTAAACGTCCATGGCACGGGACGCGGCTTAATTTTCGTCGCTTTAGCCTTGGAGGCCTTGGAGCCTCGCTTATGATATGTTCTCGGTGGCGTCTCGGCGGGAGCCGATGCAGCGAACTTTCTTGGATTTGGAGGTGGAGGTGGAGCCACCGAGCCGATGTGCCAGGTCCAGGGCGACGTCCCTCTTGGGCCACTGAATGTGAAGATTGTGGTACGGACATGTCGAGGACGATGTCCCTCTTGGGCCACTGAATGAATGTGTGGACGGCATCCCCTAATGTCTTAATCTCTTCGTTTGGGGGCTTGTCAAGAGGGACGGACTTAAAAATATCATTAATCATGTCCACCGGACCTTTATGAAACCGGTGTCTACTTGTACACCGTGCACTGCGTCCCCGGCAGCAATGGATACACCATGCCGCGCCCGGCGTCAACGGAATAGAGCCAACAAGCCCGATTGTGAGGCGCAAGGCATGGGCTCCTACATAACGATACAAGAGATGAGTTAAGGCGTCCACGAGAGAGATCTACGTACCATTCTAAAGAGGTACATTACCGAATGTCATCAATACGTAAGTGGTCGTCGCTATGTTGAGAAATTGGTGTGGGACGCGCAGCTCTGCGACGTTGAGGGGGACCGGTACCGCGATACTAGGAGTGGGTTGCGATTGGTTGCGGACTTGTCTCGCTTCTTCCCGCAACGAATCTATCTCTCCTCGAGTGAGGCGATCGCTCTTGAAGTGAGGCGATAGTTGTTCCTCAAGTTGAGCACGAAGCTCTGTTTTATTTGTTCATTTGCAGACGCCTTGGATCTCTTCCTACTCCTATATGTCTCGGAGTAATCTAGAAATCCGTGCCTCCAAGGTACATAAACCCCCATGCCTCGTGTGCGACACAGGTGCTCCTTGTTTCCCAAGGCTGTGATAGTAAATCTATCTCCTATATTCTTCAAAGGAGCCACGAGAAGATTCGGTAGTCAATGATTGCTGCAAGAGGCAATTAATCATGTTATTTTTGAACCCATGAAGTTCAAGAGGTGTTAACAACTATGTTGTTTAACATATTTTACCATGCGTTAGGACACTTCCTCATCTGCGGGGTTTTGAAAGAGACACCGAAGATGTGGTTGATGACCTCGCTCTTAACGATTCGAGCGCGCTCATTTGCGATCCGGCAAATGGCGGAGAGGCCTCCGATCGGATTGCGACCTCATCCTCGCATCCTCCATTGCGGGATTTTACCGCGTACCAGCAGCAGTGCCGAGTGCGCGAGGGTGCGTGTTTTGTGATTGGAGATCCTTGTGCGCGCACTTTGTTGTACAAATTCGGCGTCGTCTTCATCTCGCACAAAGGCCTCCCATGTTTCCGCGACACGAAAGGATACTTCGTGAAGGGCGTGACATCCTCGACCACGTGCCGTCACAAGAGTGCTCTTAAAATTCTTCCATGCTTTTCCCATCGCGAGGAGCGCTGCGTTGCACGAGTCCTCGTGGCTTCTGGGAACTCGAGCGAATTTGTAAGTTCCTCCCATAGCTGATTTTTGTGATCCTTTGTCAAATCTTTCCAGCTTGCTATGGTGATGGGGACCCGTTGCCTTCCAATTATCCCGCAGTAGTCCGAAATGATGACGCTGCTTTGACGGTTCGAGGGACCCCATCCGAGAGACCACCGTGATGGTCATTCGCCCCTCGGCCTTTCGATACTCCTCGGCCACGTTTAGATTTCACAGTCTTGGGAGCGTGAGACCCAGATGACGACGACGAAGACTGTGTGGACGCCATCTCTCTTCTAAGAAAAAACTAACTGAAGTGAGCTATGGACCCAGCTTGTCAAAGTTCTATGAATCAAGTGACACAAACCAGTGCATCAAGTTCATTGAACAAGATACACAGGAGTGTGTAACTTGCTTTATGCCCTTTGACAAAGTTCTAACGATTAGCTAATTGCAGTGAGCTATGGGCCTTCCAAATAGAACTTGCGAAGCATATAACATGTGAAGCATATATACATGTGAAGCATATACATGTGAAGCATATACATGTGAAGCATATAACATGTGAAGCATATATATATATATATATATATATATATATATATATATACATGTGAAGCATATAACATGTGAAGCATATATATATATCATGTGAAGCATATACGGGAGGGAGCGGCGGCGTCGGGAGGGAGGGACCGCCGGCTTCGGGAGGGAGCGTCGGGAGCGGCGGCGTCGGGAGGGCGGCGGCGTCGGAGGAGGGACCGCCGGCCGGGAGGAGCGGCGTCGGGAGCGGCGGCGTCGGGAGGAGCGGCGGCGTCGGGAGGAGGACCGCCGGCCGGGAGGCGCGCGCGTCGGGGCGGCGGCTTCGGGAGGGAGCGGCGGCGTCGGGAGGGAGCAAAACCTAGCTAGCAGGGGCGCTGCACAGTGGAGACAAGAGACTGCGGCCGTCTGTGATATGCATTATCTCAGACGGTTCTATCTATAGAACCGTCTGTGATAGTTCACTATAAATACCCGCAGCTAGCTAGGTTCCTATGTCATTTATGAAAAACGCAAGCATAACCATAAATATAACTATTTCATAGTTCCTTAGTCATTTTACAATTACAATGGAACATACATACATTTATGAAAAACACAAGCATAACCTATATCATTTATTACACTTTGGCTATATCATTTTAAATAAAGCCCTTCACGATGATCGATACGCATATAGCTTGCTTCATCGCCTTGTTCTTCATCGAGCCTGATGCCGTCTCCGAATGGAGACAAATCATCAAATTGATTGTACTCTTCCTCATCCACAACATTCTCAACCCCGACAATCCTTCTTTTTCCCTGAAGAACTACATGGTGCTTCTTATTTGCCGGGTCGGTTACATAAAATACTTGAACAACTTGCCTCGCGAGTACGAATGGTTCGTCTTTGTATCCTACACATTCGAGGTCCACGGTAGTGACGCCGCATTTGTCAACCTTTACACCCGTGGGAGTTGGACCCAACGGCACCGAAATACAGGAATTTTGAAAATTACGTAGTCAAGCTCCCAAATCTCCTCTACAAGCCCGTAGTGCGAGCTTGGGCCAGCGGCATCTTGCCGTGCGAATCATAGGCATCTATGCGGACACCGAGTTCTGCAGCGTGCTATTTCTATCTTGATCTGTTGCATAAAATGTGTAGCCATTAATGTCGTATCCTTGCCATGTCACAATTGTAAATTTTGGCCCTTTGCCAACCATTGTAGTGTTTCATTTGACGACCTCCTAGTCAATTGCGCCTTCAACCATTCGTTGAACCGAGCGGTTGTGTTGTCTCGTGATCCAAACTTCGACCGCTCGCATTCTCTCGACGTAGCATGTCCTTGTGCTCTTCAATATATGGGGTCACTTAGTCATGTGTTGTAAAACCATGAAATGGGCTTGAGCATACGTATTTTGATCCGAGTTATTGCTTTCCTCCCGATAGTCCCTATACCCTCTAACCTCCTCGTGACGAGATAGAGGTACACCTATCGGCTCTACGAGCCATGTAGCCGATGCAGAATTCAATGACCTCTTTCGTTGTATAACCTTCGATGATGCTACCCTCTGGTCGAGATCGATTGCGTACATAGGACTTCAGAATTCCCATGTACCTCTCGAAAGGGTACATATGACGTAGAAATACGGGACCACATATTTTTATCTCTTTCACAAGGTGGACAATGAGATGGACCATGATATCAAAAAATGATGGAGGGAAATACATCTCTAGATGACATAGAGTTGTCACCACCTCGGTTTGCAGAGCATCTAGTCCATCCGGATCAATGACCTTCTGAGCAATTGCGTTGAAGAAATAACATAGCCTTATGATTGTCACTCGAACCTTGTTCGGCAAAATACTTCTAATTGCAATAGGTAGCATTTGAGTCATTAGCACGTGACAGTCGTGAGACTTCATGCCAATTAATTTCAAATGTTCCATGGAAACAAGTTTCTTCATGCTTGTCGAGTGACCGGATGGAACTTTCACACCATTTAAGGACTGGCACAATTCAGTTCTCTCGGACTTAGACAGAGTGTAACATGCTGGGGGAAGGTACGTCCGGCCTTTATCGGTCTCTATCGGTGCTAACTCGGTCCTGATGTTCATAGCGACCAAGTCACGTCTTGCGTTAACACCATCCTTTGTTTTGTCAGGAATGTTCAGTAAGAGACCAATCAAACTGTCACATACATTCTTCTCTACGTGCATGACATCGATGCAATTGCGAACTTCTAAGTGCTCCCAATAAGGCAAGTCCCAAAATATTGACCTCTTTTTCCACATGTTCTTCCTCAATTTACGTCCCTTTCCAAACACAACATTTATATCCTTCACCATATCATACACCTCTTTCCCGCTAAAAGGTCTTGGTACCGAGTCATCCTCTTTTTTTCCGTCAAATTGTTTCTTCATCTTGCGGTATGGGTGATACTTTGGAAGGAACCTACGGTGACGCATGTACACAGTTTTTCGGGAGTTGTTCAACCACACACTCTCCGTATAATCTAAGCAGTGCGGACACGCTTTGGCTCCTTTTATACTAAACCCTGACAGGTTACCAAGGGCAGGAAAATCATTAATGGTGCAGAACAACATGGCCCGTAGAGTGAAGTTCTCTCGTTTGTCCGCATCCCATACATGTACCCCTTCATTCCACAATGTTGCAAGATCTTCCACCAATGGGGCTAGGAACACATCAATATCGTTGCCAGGTTGCTTCGGCCCTTGGATAAGTAGTGACATCAAAATATATTTCCGCTTCATACACGCCGGGGAGGAAGGTTGTACATGCACAGAGTCACGGGCAGTGCTATGTCGATCGCTCATGTTACCAAAAGGATTCATTCCATCTGTACTCAACCCAAACCTTATATTTCGGGCCCACACGAAATCTACAAACATCCTATCGATGTTCCTCCACCGCGAATCAGCAACATGTCTTATCATTCCGTCTTTCTTACGCCGCTCGCGGTTAACGCATCAATCTTGCATCCTTGCGGTTTGCAAATAAACGCTTCAAACGGGGATTACAGGAAGATACCACATCACCTTAGCGGGAGGTCCTTGCTTCACCTCGATGCCCTTCCCATCATCGAGTCATTTTTACGTTTGTATCGGGATGCTTTGCACACCGGACAAACATGTAAGCTAGCATACTCTTTACGATGCAGGATACAATCATTCCGACATGCATGTATTCTTTCTACTTCCATTCCTAATGGACAAAGAATCTTCTTGGCTTGGTAGGTGGTTCGGCAACACATTTCCGTTGGAAGCATGTCCACTAGGAGACCTAATAATGCCGTGAAACTCTTATCGGACCAACCATTGCTTGCCTTCAATTTTAGCGATTCTAGAAGCGATGACAACCTCGTGTATTGCGGCTTGCAGCCGGGAACAAAGGTTTCTCCGAGTCCTCCATCAAGCCCTCGAATTTACCAAACTCTCTCTCACTATAGTTCCCATCGCATCACGTAACATCCGATCCAGATTATCATCCTGCGACCTATCCTCATGATCCGATTGTCATCCTGCGACCTATCCTCATGATCCAGTTGTCATCCTGCGACCTTTCCTCATGATCGAAAGAACGATCCACAACCGCATATCGTTGCCTCCTCGACTATGTCATAACTACCTTCTTGTGTACTCTTCTCTTCACCGTGACTAGTCCAACATTTGTACCCTTTTCTGAAACCCCTTCGAATCAAGTGAGCTTCAATCTGCTTGAGTTGCTAAACATCTTGAGATTATCACAATCAATACATGGGCAATACATATATTTCATCCCCTTCTTCAACATATCCACTTCTACGCCCTTCTAAAGGCGGACACGCCAAAGAATGTACTCTTCACTCACACGGTTCTCAATATACATCCAAACTTCGGTCCATCTATGCTACACAAGTGAAAAATGAGTGTCAAAATGATTATTACCTCTACTACTAACCTCGATCAGATCACTAAGAATGTTAAGTAATTGAATACTAATCTCGATCGATCACTAAGAATGTTAAGTAATTGAGTATGCTAACCTCGATCAGATCAATACGAAGACGGTGATATTTTTCACCCCAACTCCTAAAGCCGTACGCCTTGCTCCACCGATGCAGCGCAATGAAGACAGATCGGTGTCGACATCCTTCAAGCAAGTACGCCAAGTAATTAATACTACGCGAGAATATCACGAGCGGTTCCAACTACAAACGGTGCGTGAAAATCACATATCACGACGGTTCGTATTAATACCCGTCTGCGAATTATCACCGACGGTTATTAATAACCGTCTGTGATAGTCTCGCGTTATCACAGACGGTTGATATTTAGAACCGCTCGTGATTTATGCGTATCACTGAGCGGTTTGTGTATAGAACCGTCGTGATAGTACTTCACGAGCGGTTTACATTACAAACCGCTCGTGATAGTTACGAGGATTAATCGTTTGTCAGCGCATGATCGCCAACTCGAAGCATATATAGCATAGCATTCGAGGCACATCCGAGGCCTGCTGCTGTGTCTTGAGGAATGCCAAGAACTGATCTTGAGATGTGGCTGCCACATCTGAAGACCAGTGTGGCTGCCACATCTCAAGACCAGCTCTTGGCATTCGTCAAGACACAGCTGCAGGCTTGGGATGTGCCTCGAATACTATGCTATATATGCTTCGAGTTGGCAGTCATGACCTGACGAAACAGTTCATCTTTCCCAACAAAATTCAAGGCAATTTTACAGGATAACAAGCTAACAAACCCTTCGTGGCACGACGGTTCACACTAAACTAGACACACTTACGGCAAGAGTGTGTTGTTTAGTATGAACCGGATGTGCCGCGATGGAGGTGCTAGCTCACAGCGGAGGGGAGATGCATGCAGGAAGCTAGCTCTAGTGGATGAACTCACGCGTGACTAGTACCGATGGAAAGGTTGATGGGGAGATATTAATAAGGGCCTGGCCGTGGGAGGAACTGGTGCCAGCCATTCGATGTGGAGAGAATAGACGGGTGAGATCGAAATCCTGTGTATACGCCAATTATTGGTGACATGTGATTATTACACACCAATTATCAGTGAAATGGGATTATTACAGACGGTTCTTAAACGGAACCGTCGTGTTATCTCGATTGGTATAGACGGTTCGTATTAAGAATCGCTCGTGATGTCTCAATTATCACAGACGGTTCATGTTATTAACGGTCTATGAAATTATCACGACGGTTTTTATGAAAACCGTCATCATAAGCTTCATACCGAATTGCTTGCGCGTGTTTGATTCGAACGCCGTGTTTCGATCGTCTAATTAACGTCTCTCGATCGTTATACTGGCGTCTATACCATTAATGTTTGGGTATACGAACCGTTTGTGCTAAAGGTTAAATATGCGCTCCTAATCCATGGTCTCTTCTACGCACGTACAATACAATATACAATACAACATGGCTTCTACTCATCGTTCTTGTGATCATCTCCTTCCTCTCATCTGCTCATCACGAATTGTTCTACGGAACCTTACACAGCGGCCAGCAATTTGCATCTGGAGCGACTTCTCCGCACCCGCCCGCTCTCCTTCCCGACTTTCTTGCATCCGTCGGCTTGACTCGATCCTCCGCCGCCGACGGAGGTCTCTGCCGCGCCAAGAAAGGGAAACGACCCTCACCTGGTTCTTCTCCACAATGTGCGCAATGCGGAAGAAGCTCTACACGCATTGCAGAGGCGATGGATAGCCTTGCCGATCAAGCGTAAACGGCGGTCGAGGAATCTTTTCATGCTATCCTCACGACATTATGGATGTCTGCGATCATTTGCCCAGTGCCGCACGAGGAAGTGCTAAGGACAAGGGCAATCTTAACGGCGTTCGAGAATTTAGCGACAGATCCTCCAAGTCCCCAAATTGAAGAAGAAGCTACGAAGCCCAAAAGAATACAACTGGGAAACTCAGTACTGTGCGACTTTTGTAATAAATTTGCCTCTAATTGAAATTAATAAATTTGCCTTTAATTTGTGATCTCTTGTCTCAGTAGTTCGTAGTTAAGTTATTAGAAGCAATGTGTACTTATATATTAACCTCGATCTAGAATATGACAGAGAAAGAGACATCACGGCGGTTCTTGTGAAAACCGCTCATGTGAACATTCCCGAGCACGGTTCTTAATAACAACCGCTGTGATAGTCGACACAACACAGACGGTTTTAATAAAAATCGTCGTGATAATCTCAGATTATCACGCACGGTTTTAATAAAACCGTCGTGATATTCCAAGATCACGCACGGTTCAGCGGTAAGAACCGCTGCGTGATACTCCTTTTTCCCGCCACAAATACGACAGACGGCCTTCAAATTAAAACCGTCTGTAATAGTTTCCATTACAGACGGTTTCACAAAACCGACTGTGATTTGCCGTCTACTATTAACCTTTCTGTAGCAGTGTAAGGGCATTACATTTTGTTTCATATATGAGCCGTACTGCACACGTCCACACACGGATGTCAATCCATCTATTTGTCTTACTAAAGCAAAGAGAAAAGAAACCATCACCTTTGCTCTTAAGAGATAAAATTCAACACATTAATCAGTGAGCAAATAAAAAGATCTACACTATCGATTGTGATATATCTATGTTATAAAAGTAGAGATTTAATCTAAAAAATAAGTCATTTGTACCTAACAAGGTTAGCAGAAGAAAAGTGATTGATATGTGTCCGTGTACAATCATAAAAATCGATTGGTTAAACAAGAGTTCTTAGAATTGGATGTTTAGTCGGGTGCACGCATTACGAAAGCATAAGACACATCCCGAGACGGGCTAAGTGAGATGCCTGCCAATCGAGCGGGTTAACATGACACCACGGTAATTAGTTTTGGAGTTTGCTATTACATAGTCGATTTAAAAAAATTAATGTTTCGACCAATTTTGCTGTAACATTTTTTCATATTTATCACTTTTTTTGCCTATTTTTATAATATTTTTTTTACCATATATACAATATTTCCCCTCTCAACACACTATTTTCGCCCTGATCGGTTCGGCTTGAGCTTCTGGCTTATTTTTCACTATTCATAAATTTCGTTTTTTTTCTGAACTTCTGGCATTTTGTTGAACTTTTTTGCCGGTTCTTTTTTCCCATATTCGTTTGTATTATACATATTGGGCTAACATATTTTTTATATTTTTAAATTTTTTAAATTTAATTATGTTAAAGAAACCTCTGTCAGCTACAGTGTTTTTTCCAGCCAGTTACAGTGTTTTCAGCCATAAGCCATAAGCTTTTAAACCCAACTGATAACCACCTTTATCTACGTATATAATATTTTAACCAAGGTAACTGTTGATGTTTGATAGAATCGAAATATTGCTTCGTTAATTTATTTGGAAACCTTCACACACTAATTAACGACGGTATATGATTAACTGTGGCCACGGGTTTAGACGCCGCGGTGGATTGCAAGGATTTTGTTCTTCCACTACAGGCTAAGCATTGTTTCTGCCTAGGATGCGTGCACGTGTCGAAAGCAAGGAACGATAGCAGGAGGTGCATATATCTCTCTCTATTTACATTTATTAAACTTCTAAATTTTCTCAGGAGGTGCATATATATGTCTCTCTCTCTCTCTCTTTACATTTAAACTTTTAAACTTTCTATGTTCATTATATATGGAGGTACAATATTCAGACTATTTAGGTCTTGATCCAAATGGACTAGACTTTCTCTTATGGCTAGAAATTACCACATCAATCTAAGTAAAAATAAAAAAAATCTATAATATTCATATTAAAATAGACCTATATATCACAAGTATTATATAAAAATGTTCTAAACCACGAAATTGCATCTTTGGTATTAAAAAATAACAAATTTAGCATAGCAAATACATAGACTACCCTAGCTACTAGTTGCAATTAGTCAGAAAACAACCGCTAGCTCAACAAGAAAGGTGGCAAGCAGCAGCACATGTGTGCATAGTATGTGTGAAGATTCAGATCTTGTTGTTGTTGGGTTATCAGATATCTATTGGGAAGCGCACAGGCACAGCTGCCATGAAAGCAAGCGAGTGAGAGTGATGGACGGATGCACGCCTGGGGAAAATAGGAGTAACATGAAAAAGGAAGTAGAAGCTAGAAGCCAAGATGGCAGGAGGTAGCCGGGAGGAGCCATCATGTCATGTTGTTTGGTGGCATTTGAGATAGTCGTGCCACCGGTTGACGTGGACCTGTCAATGTGGATTCACCTGTTTATCGCACAGTCGTTATGTACGATCACCATAGCATGTTAACCTAGTTAAGTGTGTTGGTGTTTTCTTTTGTAAAGCAGGTGACTAGAAGATAATGTATGCAATACGGTTGTATTTCGGGCTTAGTTTGGTAGTACGGTGGCTTGTTATCATCTATTTGATAGTGTATTTTAGAACTACGCCAATAAAATCTTATCAGACTCAATATGTATAAGTTTTTGCAATAGTGACCATGAATAGCCCTCCATCGATCGAGATAGATGCTCCAAACAGTTTTATTTTTAGCTTTTAGAAGACAGCTTTTAAACGGAGTGGTATCTTAAAGTGTTTTTTATATATTATTTATAAAAGTTATTGCAGAAGCCATTTTAAATAAATTAACTTCTCAATATAAATATATTTTACTCGTTTAATCTCTCTCGCAATCAACCAAGAAACAAGAACTACAATAATTTTAAACATGAGGTATATCTTTGTATAGTCATGTAAAAGCCACCAAGACACGATTTGGTCGTGCTACATATTTGTGCCGATGGCAGAGAATCCGAATCGAGGTTAATTTCATGGTGGGGAATGTGTAGGAGCTAGCTGGGCTGCTGGGGGACCTGGCAAAGCAGCTGGACGCACAAATCAGCATATGCCGGATCACAAACCAGTGCCACGAACAGCGACACAACAGCAAATGTGGACAAGAACAAGGTGATTGGACACGCCACAGCCTGCTGCCTTAGATAAATGCCGCGGCAAGGCACGCCGATCGATCTGGGCGTCCCATCTGCACGTACGACACCGGAGATTGGTCCAATGTTTTCGATTGATTTCACCTCTGCACAAAAGGGACAGTCAGGCCTGCCGGCGCCAGTGGATGCCGACATAGATGGCGGCAGATGGGTGCCTGCTGCAACTTTGTGTCTTTCAAGCTCGCAGCTTGTGTGCGAGTTAAGCAAACGCAAACGTTGGAAAGCTCCGAGAGAAGAAACCATGTGGAAATAGATTTTTTTTTTCTCTTCCGAGGCGGCGAGGAAAAAGATCCAAGGCGCTAATTCAGCTAGGATGTATTCAGTTGTAGCCGGGCGGAAATTATTATGGGATTCATCCTCATGTGGCACTGCCCAATTATGCCTTGAGATTTGTGACATCTTTATAGACGGTTATAGGTACAATCCTGTGTGGCCTAAAATTTATATAGGTCTCACTCTAAATAATTTTAGCTTCTAGCTTATTTAATCTGGAAGACACTTGAAACGCGTCGGCTTCTAATTCAGTTTTTTTTTGGTTTTTTGCCTTTTCTTTTTTTCCTATTATTCCCTTGCATTATCGGTGATGATATAATGAACTTTTTTTATTTTTATTCATTTGTTTTCTTTATTTTTCTTAAAAAAATAATCGTCGCTATAGTGTAATTTTAGCTATAAATAAAAAAAAATGATAATTAGAAGTTTAACCCATAAGTCATTTGGAGCTCCACAAATTATGATATGGATATGAATTTTACAAACACAAAGGTAATTACCACATACTGCACACGGAGTAACCAACCAAGCTGCGAACTGATCAATGAGTCGGGAACGTGCATAGGTACGTACGTGTGCTTCAATTGGTCTCAGTACGCCTCATGCATCGTCCCCATGCATGCATCCCAGGTGGACCACAAGATGCCTGCATGCATGCATTCATTGGGAAAGTAGCAAAGAGGAAGACGAATCCAACACTTGCGATCGATGAGCAGATGTGCATGCTCGTGTGCAGTACGTGTACGTGCTAATGGTAGTACACTAGCATGCATACTGAGGAAACAACAATAATGATCGGGACAGGAGCAGCGAGCAGTTGAATTATCAATGAGCAGCAGCAGCTATGGACGACAGTACCGACCAATTGAAGTATCAAACGTGCTGCGTGCGTACGTTCCTGCCCCATGCACAGCACGGTTGGTTACGTTATTACTACATGTGTGGTTAGTTACCCCTGTGTGTTTATTACGAAAATAAATCCAAATTAATCGCAGGTACGTGTGCCACAAGCAGATGTTCACCAAAAAGAAAAAAGAAGTAGGCTTCGTGCATGAGCAGTGGCGGATCTCGGAAAAAATTTTGGAGGGGCTGAAGTACCTTCAGCTCGACCTCAGCCTCTTCTACATTATACATCTATAGCTAAAAATTTAGGAAGGGCTCCAAGGGTCCGGTAGCGGTAGAGGGGGCTCGAGCCCCCCCCCCACCGCTAGATCCGCCCCTGTGCATGAGTGCTCTGGTGCAGTACTTTTCACATGGACAAAGATTCATGGGAGTTTCACAGAATAATCGCAGAAAAAGATAGAGTAGATTGCCTAAATTTCCTTCAGGAATAATCCCGATGCAATCCAAACGTAGCCTTCGGCCGCAATTAGCCAGCCATGTACACGAACCTTAATCCATGTCATGTTGAGGAGCTATCTTCATAAAACTAACTCCGTGGAAGAAGAGCCAACACAATCACGTCAAAATGGTGAAATTTTTTGCATGCAAGCATACGTTGATGGAGGACAAAAAGGCGATAATCATAGGGGTGCAAACCAATCAAGGATCATACGAGGGCAAAGTTTGCCTCAGCCAAATACGGCAGATCCATAAATATCCGATCGACATGCATGCCAAGGCATGCGTTGTTTTACGGATTGTTAGTTGTATTTACTTTTCAATACTAACATTATTGCTTATTAGTGTTCTTTATTACTATCCAAACAATAACCGGTGAGATTAGAGGAGGCAACAATTTAAGTACTGCAAGTTCTCACAAAATAAGAATATGAACAAACCCTCTATATACCTTACTGCCCATATTTAGTATATACATGATTTAAAGAGCATCTCTAATGCTTCATATCAGCCAAATGTATAAATTCTTACCACGTCGTATTTTAGGAGAGGTTGACGAGAGAGAGTAATGATATGTCTCATGCAATCATGCAAGTCATGGTGTTTTCACATTAAACAAGGGCAAAGACATGGTTTGACATGCATTGGAGAGATGTTTGTGTCCTCCACCATGCAGAAATTAAACGCTTGATAATAGTTATGTCATAGTTGTGTCCAATGTGAGGTGATATGGAGCACACTCCCACCTCTTAGATACAACCTAAGACATAATAGGTTGGAGATGTACCCTAAATTTGCCTTATGCAATAGTGCGAATCAATATGGTTAGAAAATAATGGCAATTAGACGTTCTTAACCATTACTGTTATTCTACTAAGGTGCAAAAGAAATTACATGGAAATTGGGATGTAAACATTAAGTCCATAATTGAAAAGAAACAAAAAAGATTGTGTAGTAGATAACAACATCAAACAATTATTGGAGGAAACAACTTGCGTGGGCTATTCAGTTATTGAATGCATCTCTCTACCGACAAGTATATTCGACAGGAATCCAAAGTTTCACCAATCCCACAACAATTAAACGGAACAAAACAACTCTCATTAGCTATTAATCACATGGCATGTATTTTAATGTCAACTAGGTTTGTAGGATAGAAAAGGTTTTTAGCCATTTGGTAGGAAGAAAGCTGCTCAACAACAAACTCTAATTACTAATTTGTGCAATAAGTGTCTCAACAAAAATTTTATGCCATAAGAAGATTAGATGTGCAATTGCGCGGGCTATTCTGCAGTTGTAAATATGTATGATTTATGTATACCTTACTTTAGAGCCAGTTTGTTGTTGATGTTGTGTAGTGGAATCTTTGTAATTATAAAGGATTTTTTTACCGATTCTAGTAGGATTACAATGTTATGACTATACTAAAATAAAACTGTAAATTATAAGCCGTCACCAAATTAAACCTAAACCCAACTCGACGGCGCCTATTGCATCTTGTCGTTTTCTCACCTGCTATACAAAAATAAAACACACAGACCATGTCAAGGTTGGTACATATCGATCGTGCCATAAACAGGCCAGTGCCAAAAAAACAGGTCAGCACTGGTCCACATCAGCCGGTGGCATGACTATCGATCTCATGCCACATGCCATCTTGGCCGTCTGTTCTTCCTTTTTCCTGTTTCCACTTTCTTTCCCACGCCCGCACCCATGACCTTCCATCACCTTCGCTTTCTTGGCAACTGTGTGTGCAGCCCTCTTTCTCATAACCCAACGAGGCAACGACAACAAGATCTCATTATCTCAAATATACTATGCATAAACGTCCCATTGCTTGTCACCTTTCTTGTTAAACTGTTGTCCTTATATTAATTGCAAATCACATCCATGATCCATGTGTGTAGTACGGCTTTAAGGTATATATGGGCCTGCTTGCAGCTTTGTTTGTTCTTGCCAGGCTACACGTACACGGTGTGCTCGACCTGCATGTGCAGGAAAGCTAGGCTAAAATTCAGAATTATTTTTAAAATAATCTAATATTTATTCTGAATTATAGTAATATATTCGTATTTTTTATTTTACAGAAATGACCATCTGTTGTCACACGATTAGATGGCATGGTCAAGTCACCCAACCGTTAGGCGACACGTAGCCAAGTCACTCAACGGTTGAGCAACTTGCCCATGTCACCCAACCGTAAGGCGACTAGAGCCTTGTCGCTCAATTTGGTTGAGCAACTTAACCCTAGTCATTCGACGGTTAGACTATTTAAAATAATAATATTTTATTTTATTAAGCCGATGGAAATAATTGTGAGGGAGTACATGGCAATTTTTGTTAGTAATAAATTTAGCAAATCTTGTTTGTAGGTTCTATTTTTTAAAATAAAAGGGTAGACAATGTCGGTTGGCCCATTCATGGTTTTCGTAGATTTCGAATGGTACGAAATCTGTTAAACTCGCGACAACATTTTGTGATCGTCGTGCGTTGTTGTAGTGCGATAAATTTCTGAAGAATTTTATGAGTACGATTGAGGTAGCAATGATTTGTAACTAGGAAGGTAACTGTTATTGCAATGCAACAGGGAATTCATACACGGAGAACTTCAAATAAATGACGTAAGGAAAATAACACGACCGTTGATTCGACAAGGGGGTTACATGGCACGTAAGCTAACGAACCAAGGATGGTACATGCATGCCTTTAGAAAATTAGAAATACATGGGACTATGGACAAAGAGGGTCGAACTACTACGTAGAATGTGGCTATTTGCCCTTACGGCCCAGCTCGACATTGTAGTCCTCGCTGTCGGTCCTGGCCTTGGTCGCCAGTTCGTGCCTTCTCTCGCACTCCTCCTCACGAGCCTCTTGCTCCCTGCGGCTGCACTCTTTTAGGTGAGCTTGCGTCTCCCGCCAGATATGCTAGCTTCGATCTTCGGTGCGGCATTGCTCCTCCATCCTCTCATGTGTTATCTGGACGTTCCACTCCTCGTAGTCTAGAGTCTACTGGTCGTGCGCGTGGATCTCCTAGTCGATCCATTTGCGGTAGGTGCATAGCGGATCCAGAGACTACGGGAAGAGGGGAGAGCCTGTTAGTGCATGTGATACAAGAGAACTAGTAGGGGAATGTATTGTAACCTGTTCTTACCGACTACCGGTAGCGGACCGTGTCCCAACACTGGTCGAGATAGTCCTAGACGTAGTTACCGCAATCCCAATAACGCATGCCTAAGCTCAACCGCTCCTTGGACTTAAAGAACTTGCATGTGTTTCTGCACCAGTGGAGGGGGCATCTCCCCTACACGCGGATCTTGCGGCAAACGCTCAGTAGGAATGTTGTGGTATGGGTTGGGGTTGGAGGTACAAGGGGCTTCGCTTTGGGGGTTGGTGGTACGGGGGCTTCACTTTGGGTTGGAGGTATGGGGGGCTTCGCTTCGCAGAGGTGGCCTCCAAGCACGCTACGCTTATTCGTCATGGCTGCAGCAGCCCTTGCGAGTCGGGCGATCTTCTCCCATTCCTTCTACATGCTAGCAATATAGTGTTGCAGTCGGGGTGCAGGAAAACATGATGCGGAAGGTGTAGTACTTATGTCCTAACCCGACACAGCGTACACTTGATAAGTCCAATTCGGTTTGGGCAAATTCACGTCCGTGAGGCAGCGGCACATCGGACGACTTGTGGACCAGCGTAGCATCACGTCATTGCTTAAAGCTGCCAGTTTGGTCTTATCACTGTGCAAGACTGTCTCATTTAGTCTGGTCACTGCACAAGGTTGCCCCGTCTGATCTTGTCACTATGCAAGGCTGTCTCATTTGATCTTGTCACTACGCAAGGTTGGCAAATAAAGTTAAAGTTTACAAATAAAGTAACAACCTGATAGCAGTTGTACTCTTAGTAACACTACACACACAACAAGAAATGGTGCTACACTTCACTGATTGACACTACAAATGAAGTTACAGCATGGTAGCAAGATACTTTACGCCAGTGTTCCTACTCATTGGCAGGTGCCTTGCAACATCTCGCAGTGTGGCCTTCCTGGCCACAACGGCAGCAACATCTACTCGCTGATCCAGCTTCCCTCTCACTGATCTAGCTTCCCCTTCATCCATATCGTTCCTAATACGACGACTTTGCCTACAACCATTCCCACCCTTCAATAGGTCAAGATTCGGAATCCAAGACCTCTGTGCAATATCCGATGTGGCAAAGTTGCCCACAACCCTGAAACCTCTTAGCTCACCACGCCATGCCTGTAGTACCCTCTCCTTCATGAATTACTCCGATATGAAGTTCGATGGGTCTATGTTGATAGTCCCACATGCGACAAGGATATGCGAGTATGGCTTGTGAAGGAGCTTTGGCTTATTGTATGTTTAGCTAGGTTTATTCACATGATCTTCAAGTCATGCGGCATGGAATCTTCGTCCTCATTGGAAGAGTCATCGCCATCTTCTTCTAAAGTTTCCTCCTCGGCCCAGGCCGTCTGATCATCGATCTCCATCTGACGTACTATGCAATCAACATATTGTAGGATCGTATGGCGCAATCAGAAGGGGTAAATGATTGCCTCTGCCTTTTGATACCTGAAAACAAGTATCAAACCAGAAGAAAAGCAATCTAAATTATCAGATATAGATTTTGACAGCAAGTTATATGTACAGATTTGCAACTAAGCAATCTTTGGGGCTGATGTCCTGATCATGAAGTTGTGATAGCTAGAGAAAAGTTGAAATTTTCATCTAGCTTTCATAAAATATATTGTCTAATATGTTTAGGTTCCTGGGTTGTGAGTTATGTTTGTTTGAATGCTAGGACAGCATTATTAGAAATCAGAAAGAAGGGGGAGAGGAGTGTTTAAGTGTAGAAGCATGTGATCTTATTTGCACGCTATGGACGTGTATTGAGGTGATATACCATGATTGTTATTAGGTTCTAGTGCTTCATTTTAGTGGTTGATCACCGATCGTCATGTCTTTGTTTATGGTTAAGGCAAGTGCATGGTAGAATAATATTATGGGTTGTTTATTCTTACCGTTTTATGTTAATAAAAAGTACTTAATATGCTAATTTATATGTTGATACTTGCTTTCTATAATGCTCATATGATGATTATGGTTAAATGATGATAATGTTTAATGGTTATATTGATAAATAACTAATGAATAAAATAATAATTGTATTACATGTTGAGCATTCATGTTGCAAAGAGGTGACCTGTGTCACCCTCTAAAGCCTACTTTGTGTGGGCAACCCACAGAGTGGGTAGTGAATGGTCTACTTTGGTCGACACTCCGCGGGAGTGGAGAAAGACTTACTTCGGTAGGCGCTCCACGGGAGTGAAGTTGATGACCCTGTATGTAAAAGGACAAGGCAAGAGTGATTCATCGACAAGTGAACACTTCGCTATACTGGTATAAGCAAAGAGAAGTAAAGACATATACATTTGTATTCATAAAAAGATAAATGAGATGATGAAAATATGTGTGTGGAATTTAATGAGAAGAAATATGTGAAAGATTAAGATAGTTGTGAACTGATATGATATTAGGCACCATGTTTTATGTCATTTATTATTCTATTATATGCTTACTGAGACGTGGACTCACATTTGTTTTTGTTGTTGTTTTTAAGAGACCGTTGAGGACGACATGCATGGGTGGGGGCAGCACATGATTGATCTTGCACCGTTATAGCTCCTTTTACCATTTAGTGTCCAATCATTCATTGTTAGGAATAAATAATACTATTCATACCATCTTAGTTTGAATAATGACTTCCCTTATAACATAATGATTTTATATTGTTGCTGCATGTATAAGTTCCTTTGATTAGATTTAAAGTCAATTCGTTTAATTTAATATTATTCAATGTTTCTATCTTGTGATTATATTTGTGTTATATAACCATTTTGTGGAATTTATGGTTAAAGTATAGTTGATAATAGTATATGTGTAATAGGTAAAATTGGTAAGAAATTATAGATTTTGGTGATATTCATGGCTCTTATTACTGGGCCGGGGTGTTACATGGAGATCTCTTTTAATGCATGCACAGTGTTGTCACTTGTCAGTGTATTTGTTGTTCGTATCTTGTGCCGACAGTTTTGGCCTTAGAATATAATTGGGCCCAGTTGGGGATCAGACAAGGAAATTGAGTTTTTATCTGATTGGGCTAGGCTAGGTAAAAAAAAAAGATCTTGTTTTCCTCATTGAATCTTGTTTCTCGATAGGGTTTATATATAGAGAATTTTTATAATATATTCTCTGGTAGTAATGGGTGGTAGTTGAAAACAAATCTAGCCATTGATTTTTAAGGGGTGTTATGGACTTCTTGTGTTAATTATTTTTAAGGGTTTTGATTTAGTTTTATTGTACATTTAGGATAAATAAACAACATCCACTTGATTTGAATCCAGTGGACGAGATTGATCCATGATACTCTGACCTAATTTTACTCATCGTAATCTTTTTGCCGTCCCACAAGGCTAATTGCAGGCTTACAGCACCGCCATACAGTGCTCGATCTCCTCTCGTGGGCGCCTGTACAGGGAATGTGAATGATGAGCCAATCGATCTCTATGTAAGCCGGTGTGAGGTTGCTGCTCATTTGCATGATCTGTTGGGTGCTGCAACTCCAAAACAACCAGGGGCGGAGCCACACCCGGACAGGGTAGGCTTCAGCCCGGTGTGTGAAAAAAATATCTAGTGTATAGCTCAAGTAAATTCAATCCAGTCTGGGTAATATATTCATGGTACAGCCTAGATAGCTTAAATCATTCCATAACTAAGCCTGGGGTGTAATTAAATCCTAACTCCACCACTTAAAACAACGTATGACAAGAAACAGGCATAGTAGACGGAAGTAGTAATCAGGCTTATGGTAATGGCTACCATGGTACAGGTGTGGCAGCCGAGAAGAAAAATATGGAAATCAACCAAGTCACAAGAAAGAACGGGAATATGTCGCGCAATTTGGTTTAGTATGTAACTTTAGTTGTAGGCCTGCAATTACTAATTCGCCCCTAATAGAGTTACACTTCCCGTAATTGGTGGAGAAGTATAGCTACGTTCTAACTAATCTAATCCGTTAAATTAAAGACAATAGATGGTCCATAGTTATTGTTGTGTACCGTAAAAGAGCTCTACATATATTGTGTTAGTTAAGGAGCCATGTTCCTCTCAATAAAAAGTTAGGGGCCATGTTGAGCAGGCCAGGACAGGGCATGATTTAACTTGTTTAGATCTAGTTGGCATATTTTGCATCTCTATGATATGATATTTATTTGTGGGAATCATTTCTGCCGTTGTTCAGGATGAGCGCATTAATTAGGGTATCCGATTCTCCTTTACTAAGAATTTCCCTTTGCTTATTCACATTCAAATGGCTATCATTTCATAGTCATAAACGAGTTGTTTTTTTTACTGTTCTGAGACCAGCCCCAAAACACACACACACACAAAGCTAGGCAAGAGTTGAATTGACCGTATCGTAATCTTTTTGTAAGCATTGTTAAGTGAGGTAGTATGGTGCTGATGACAAGCAATTCTGACCTTGGTGATATTATATTATCTAATTGCAAAGCTTATCTTATGATCAATAATTAAATAAAAGACTACTACTGAATTCTGATAGATCTACATACATATATAATCTATTCAATAGTCCAGCTTATGGAATCGAATAAACAACTGGTTGAGATGATCTCCTTGCAAGCCTCTGGACATATGGATTTTTTATAGACATATTATTTAGTACATTTGTGATCCCCTCCACTTCTGATGATCTATCTAAACCTAGCTAGCTAACTGGGTGTCACAGGTTGGATTCAATTGGCATGCAAGAACATGTGCATGGTGGGGCCTAGCCAACCAAACCAAAAATATTTGAGCAAACCCAAATCTAATCAGGTTAAACAAATCCAGCAATCAAATGCTTGATGTTTCCTTAAAATAGATGTGGTGGGCTGCTAGCTGTGGACCAGTCAAACTACCTTAGTGTGTAATATTTTATTTTTCTCTAAGAGAATATTGAAAGATAACATCAAAAGAATAATCTAATCTCGTAAGTGGAATGATGGATTTTTAATATTAATTGGAGGGGGTACTGATTGCAATACCTAATTATTAACTTAAATTCAAGAAGTAGGATATCGTTGTAATGCTGTTTTAAGTCTCAATTTTTATCGACTCCCAATAATATAACTAATTTTCTAACTACTTTTGAATGGACATGGACACCATCAGCAGCAGCATGAATGTGTCTTCATTCAGAAAATATTTCGTTAAATAACTAGCTTCATTTCTCAACATAGGTATTGGCTTATGAATCAACAAGATCAACCATAATTAGCTCCTTTTGTCTCACTTTTTTCAACAAAATAATAATCAGCGGCACTACCAAAGGCTTGACACAACGTATTTCTTTATAACAAAGGTAGCTGTCGATCATGTTGGACACAATTGTGTCATTTTTAGGGGCAAAAGCAAATTGGAAAAGATGTTTGGAATCTACAAATTAGGACACACATCATTCGCACGGATCATTATACCTTCTTCACACAAATCTCCAGATCCTCATAATAATCCACATTAGAATTAATTGAGGTTAATTAGTCAGATCGAGGTTGCTATCTTTCTTTGTCAACTAACATGTCAATCTTATATATGATCAAATTCTTAGCGCCTCAAATTCATTGCCCCTTGCACATTATTTCTCACCATTAGGACATACCAAGACATAAAAAAACCATCAACTAAGTTAATTACTTTGTATTATTCTCTCGCAAAAAAGTTACTTTGTTTAAGCTATGTAATCCCTTAAATTATTTCACAAGCTAATTTGACAAGAAACCTCCCCCACGCCGTGCACCCCACGAATTAATATATCTTGGCTTTTTGGTAAGCGAAACAATTGAGCTTGATAGAGTATCAATTTAGGAAATTTCGTAACACTTGCCATGCATCACTGTCGTATAGACCTGAACACGCGTTATAAGAAATGTTCTTGAGTATCAATTGAAATGACCTATGTGCTTGCATGTGCATACATATGCAAAGTTGCAAACAATATATTCTACAAAATATCATATTATGCAAACGTGGATTGGTTGTTGGCACTCTTCCAGTTACGAGACAAAGCAATATATTGGTTGTCGACAACACCATGAACGGTGACCTGCAGCCCATGATTATTTTATAGACGTACATATATGCATCCGATTAGGCGGATCATGAACACATCATGTGATTAATATAAATAATAAAGCAACAATGATGGTGGCAGTTTGCTTTCAGTTTCAACGCCACTTTTAGAATAATATTTGGAAGTATTGTCAATTAGAAAAATGAAGTAGGAATGACATGAGGAGACACCACACCACTACACACGCACAGATGTCGCCATTTAATTAGGATATATAGACGGGTGAAAGCGAGGTATATATACGGAGAGGCTCATCTTTTCTAATTTCTAAGCACATGCGATTGGAAGACGAGGAGAAAACGGAAGCAATCGTCAATTGAGGGCTAGCTAGGTAGCGTGCATCTAGTGAAATCAATGTTTGGTGGAAGGTAAGAGGCAAGCACTAGCATATATGGTGATTGATGGGTGCATATGGTGATTGATGGGTGCTTGTATGATGTGTGTGGTAGATGATGTAACATCCTTTTTTTAAAGATTTTATACTAATGTAAAAATTTTAAAAATCTAATTTTAATTTCAAAGAATTTAAATCTAATTATCTGAATGCCACTCAAAATTTATTGGGAGTTCAAAATTTTGCAAAACTTATCACCTTCTCCAACCCTCCTGTCTTCACATTCGTTTTCCTCCACCCATCTGCACCCTCTTCTTCCTTTCTCCACCCCCAGCTAGCCTGCTGTCTTGTTGACCCAAAGAAGGACGGTGACCGCCTCGTCTTCAGCGACGATCACCTCGTATTCAGTGGTAACAACCTCGTCTTCAATGCACCGCCGCATCCAGTAGTGTCCAGCCTCGTCTTCAGTTCCCCTACCAACGCTCTGCCACGGTAGCGCCTCACCTTCCGTTTCACTGTCGTGAGACTGCTGGGCCAAAGACTGCTCTGTCGCGATAACACCTCGGTCCTGCCTTCCTCGTGCGCACATAGATTGACCGCGGTCCGGTGCCCTACGCACACATCAGCTCATCGGTAAACCGCTCTCTCTACCCTGCTCAACCGAAGGACGGTGACACCGCTCGGATCTCTATGCGCAACCTCGTCCCTCGCATAGCTCCCTTGTTCTCTCGTTGACCCCTCTTGCGCAACCGTAGTTCGGCACCCCGGCCTCCGCTTCAGCACCCGACCAAGCTCCGCCTCGTCTTTCGCTCTACCCTCCTACGATCGTTGGGCCAATTTTACTGCATATATTTTACTTTAGGCCTATTCCTCCGGGCGTTGTGATTCTCTCAATGCCTGCCCCCATGGTCACATTTTCTTGGTACGTATTTTACAAAGGAATGCACTAAAACAAATTGAGCACACAAATAGCCCTCTAGCTACTTTTTTATTTTAACATCTAAACACACATTTTTTTAAAAAAAATAGCTGCGCTCAATAGGTGCCTGTAGAACCGAAGGAGCTCGGTGGCACTGTAGCTATAGTAGCTCGTCAATGACCTACCGATCTACAGTGGATACACAGTGGCTATTTTTAAAATACGGGTGTTTGAATGCTAAATTTAAAAAACATAGGGCTCTGCTTATTTAAGTTTTAACTTCTGATTTCTAATTTACTATTTCTTAATTTTATCTTTTTTTGTCTTTGTTGGGGTTTTTTTCGTATTCGTTTATATTGTTCATAATAGATTAACCTGTTTTTATTTTTAAATTTAATTATATCAAAAAAGTTACCAATAATTATAGTGTAAAATAAATCAACTATAATATAAAATAAATCATAAACTAACTTATTTCAACCGAACTGAGCAGCGCCAAGTACAATAGAAGAGGTGGCTGCCACCTCTAGGACTAGCCACATAAGCAAAAAGACTACATGTGGCTCATGTGGAGGTAGCTAATACAATGAGTAGAGTAGATGTTACCTCTACTAAGGGCATCTCCAATGGTTATAGCTAGTAACTAACTATAAGACTTCCACATCATCTATATAGTACACACTAAAGTTAGCATTCTAAAGAACTATCTATAAGGATAGCTATTTGATGCTTACATGCACACACAGAATTTATGGAGGCTGTCTCGTTTGTCGCTATAGACTATCTCTAGAGCTGTAGAGAGCTGCGTTCTCTTTCTTCATTTAATATCTTCCACGTAGGACAGTTGATGACATGGACTCTCTTGTAGAGAGCTGCTATAGACCCATTGCAGATGCTCTAAAGCACTCAAACATTTAATACTTACATAAATATATCAGGGGTCACCTCTTGCATGAGGGGTAGTTTATCTCTCTCTCCTCGTATTAATGTGCTAGAGGTCACCTCTTGCATGAGGGGCAGCTTGCTTCTCTCTCTTCTTTTCTCTCTCTTCCACTTAGGATTGTGCTGATGTGGATTTCACTAGAGGCACCATTGTACTTGCTCTAAAACCAACTTCCTACAACCTATTGTAGACTTGTAGTGTCAAATATGGGGGCCACCGCCGGGGACCCCGGCAGGCAATCCTTTTCGAGCCGGCCCATGATTCACGTTCACAAACGACCGCGGTGCTAAGCCACTCCATGGAATTAATTGTGGATCGGGCACTAGGCATGATGGCGGCAATGATGTCAAGCTCGGAGACGGCGACCCGGCCGGCCGGCCTCCGTCCACGGAGACGCGGATCTAGGCAGCGTTCATTGCAGCCGCGCCGCCGTGCAGGTCGCACTATACAAGCATGGCCCATGCATGCACATCAACTCCGGCATGATGATCCAGGACCTCCTCCCTTCCCATCGATAGATCCATCGATCGACACACACGGCACTCACTGACAGGTGAAAGCTGGCTAGCTTGGTGGAATGGGGCTTCCCTATCCCCCTCTTCTTATTCCCCTCACTATTCCCTCAATCTAAACCACTCACATTTCATCCAATGGCTAGATTTTTTTCACCATTTGCCCATCCATCATAAATAATAAAAATACAGAAAAAAATAAATTTTATTTTTTATTATAATTTTTTACAGGAAAAAAATAAAATTATAATTTCTGTAAAAAAAATATAATTAAAAAATAAAATTTATTATTTCCTGTATTTTTTATTATTTATGATGGATGGGAAAATGGTGAAAATATTAAAAAAAACTAACCATTGGATGAGATTTGAATGGTTTAGATTGAGGGAATAGAGAGAGGGGTATAGGGAAGCCCCGTTCAGCTTGGTGATACGTTGATCCGGGATGCGTTATTTTTAGTTTATAGCTTATAGCTTTCTCCGCTAAATAAATAGAACTTTTTCGTCATCATCTTTTTAAAACGATTTATCAGTTTATTTGTATTCGATGTATTCATATAAATATTTATATTAAAATTAAAAATTATTAACTACAGTTAGAAACAATCACTGAACTAGGTACCCTGATGTCTACCATCTTGTGGGATCATTCCGATCCTAGTTCTACGTACCTAACACCAGAATGAGGTAGTATGGCGTATAAAATATACACGGACCCGAAGCTTGGGATCTGGAGTAGCTAGCGTGGCCGGTCTTGAGTGGGTGAAGGGGACCTGGACCCGTATTCCAATGGCTGACTAGCCAACTAAATTAACATCATTGACCGCATAATTAACCAGCTGGGTATGTATTACCCTCACTTTGACCAATTAATGAGGTGTGGCAAAATCTGATTTGTTTGATTGCTAACGACGTGTCTTGACAGAGATTGATCGCGGAGAATCTCTAGCTATAGCTAGGGCATCGATCGAGATGAAACGGTGGAATTTAGGCCTAATCCTTTTCGTTTCCCAAGGCGTGTTAAATTAATTATGTCTTATGTAGAAGCACACCGAAATAGACTTCAATCCTTTAGAATAATCATCAGATCAAGTGGTGATCAGTTGGGCTTAAAAGCTCATGACTTATGGCTGAAAACATTATAGTTGACTGAAAAAATACTGCAGCTAATAGAGACTTATTTAGCATAATTAAATTTAAAAAAATTAAAAATATAAAAAATATGTTAACCCAATATGTATAATACAAACGAATACGAGAAAAAAAGAACCGGCAAAAAAGCTTAACAAAAAGCCAAAAGTTCAGAAAAAGACGAAATTTATGAATAGTGAAAAATAAATCAGAAGTCAGAAGCTGAAGCCGAACCGATTAGGGAGATCAACTCCATAATTAATTAGGTCACCATTTTTTTTGAGAGATCATCAGCATCAAGTACAACCATGGATTAAACATGTATATATTTTCCTTGGTCACAACTTATGTGTTCCGTAAGCATGAGTTTGGTGTATCAATCCGGCCAATTATGCATGGCGTCCACCACCAGCATTTCCATGTGCTGTATCCATTCTTTTATCAGACTTGTCCAAACGGGCACAGTACAGTCATAGCAGCATCACCTGCCAAACCATATACCTCAACGAAAGACAGGGCCGGTGGTAACGTACACATAAAAGGCCAACTTGGAAGGCCGGTGGGGAATGGGAGAAGTTAAGTGATTAGAGTGGTTCGAGGAGAATAAATTAATCATTAACTTCTTTTATAATAGTAATAGAAACATCAGGGTCAGAAAGATAGGGAGAAAAGGATCAAAATTAAAGGTAGCAGCAGAAAGGACTGCACCGAACCAACACGCATGCGCATAGACGAGAATATCATCCGTGGAAAAAACAAGAAGAAACAAGGCATATATATGTATGTTAGATCGAGGACCATTGATTGATTGCATCATTCGGCTTTATTCGTGAATGCTTCAGTCCCTAACACCGCTAAAAAGCCCTAAAGGGGTTGAAGGGAATGGGAAGGAAAGAACACAGGAACCTCCGTCTGCCCGCCCTTCACGTTGCGCTCGAGTGTGAGTGTGCGACTAGCAATGTCGCTTAACGCGGAAGATGGTGGGCAAAAACTTTGACAGGAAACTATTCCAAAGAGTGTGAGGCAGGGCCGATCCTGCTTCCTGCCCTTTGGTGGGCCCGGGGCGAACAAGACTCAAAACGCCCTAGAGCAAAGAGTGAGATCGAATGCTGTCGGATGGAATTTTTATGTAAATTCAACAATTTATGCTGCTTTCAGGGTTTTTCTAAGGTAATGTTCGAGAGGGTGCTAGGCACTAGACAGGCGAGATAAGCCTAACGCCTAGGGAGCCAATAGGCGGAAGATAAGTACATATTTGATGTTTAAATAACAATTAGTCAGATCTTGGACTGTCCGATCAAGATCCAACATCCTAGATTGAGTCATCAAATCTTATAACCAATGTTCAAGAAAATTAGTCGGACTTTAGACCGTCCGATAAAAATCTAATGTCTCAGATCGAGTCATCAAATCCTATAACTAATGTTAGAAAAAATTAGTTAGATTTTAGACCCTCCGATGAAAATCCAACGTCTCAGATCAAGTCATCAAATCCTTATATAAATCTTCTAACCCTATCATCCATCCGCCATTCCTCCTCCCCCGTAGATCTCGCCGCCCGCCTCCCCCATCTCTCCCCGCAGATCGCCGTCGCCTCCCCCATCTCTCCTCCCTAGCCGCCACCTCCCCCGCAGATCATCGCCTCCCCCATCTCTCCGCCCTAGCCACTGCCTCCCCCACAGACCGCCGCCACCTGTCTCCCCCATCTCTCCTCCCTAGCTGCCTCCTCCCCCGCAGATCTTTCTCTTCCCTAGCTGTTGCCTCTCTCGAAGACCTTAGCCTCTCGGTTCTCCCCTCCGCCATCACTCTCCTCCTCCACTCGCCACCCCTCGGCCCTCGCCACCTCGCCTACCTCTGACCTTCCCTACAGATCTGACGAGCGGAGGGGAGTGGGGCCGGCGGAGTTGTCCGCGGAGGGGAGACGGTGGAGGACATAGTGGCAGGGAGGCGGAGGAGACAGTGGAGAGGAGGCGACGAAAGGGATAGGAGGGGGAGGCAGAAGGGAATCTCGGTGGTGGCGTGGCTGATTTGGTGAGGCAGAAGGGAACTCTTGGTAAGCCCTCAGTCCCTCTTCCTCTTCCCCTGCTCTTAGTTGCCGTCTCGTGCCGCACGGCCGCCATGCCAGCCTTGCAAACTGCCACACCGAGGCCACCTCACCCCGCCTGGCCGCCCAGCCACCCGACTAGAAGCCAAGGTGCGGCAGCACCCTACCGCCCAGCGCCTACACGACGCCTAGATGGCCGCCTAGGCCTCCTTCTTGATCACTGCTCTAAGGTGATTGTTGAAACAAATTGTGAAGAAATGGGCAAACTTGTGAGTAGAAGGATGACATGTCCTCTTTCTCATGCATGTTATTTAGAGCCTACTCATTTGGACTAAAAAAATATGGCTTATGACTGAAATTAAACTGTAGCTAACTGAAATTATACTATAGCTTATAGTGACTTATTTGGCGTAATTAAATTTAAAAATTTTAAACATAGAAAAACACAGGTTGGCCATCACGGACAATGCAAACATTTAAACACGGGAAAAAGAACCGGCAAAATGCTCAAAAAAATTTAAAAACCAGAAAAAGATGAAAATTATGAATAGTAAAAAAAAGCCAGAAACCAAAAGCTGAAATCAAAATAAACGGCCCTAAAGCATGAGATCTATTAATGTTTTTGCCAAACTTTGTCCTTCAATTTACTCACTGAAGCGCTAGCAAGGCACCTCACTTCTGTTCTTGGAGCCCGTGGAGTGGCTCAAGTTTTCTTTGTCCTGCTTAAACAAGTTTGTAGTTTGTATTTCCGATGAATGCATTCTCTCGGGTTCAGGAAAAATAAGTTCAGCAAAGCTTATGCTTAAATCGAAATGCAATTACCAATGAACTTTCGTTTCAAATATTGAAAGGAGAGCGACCAGAACCAGACAGCCTACACCCGTCCATATCATGTGACGATACATACTCTCGTCTAGCGGGTATAAAGATATCGATACGAATTGACGTGTGATCTATGGATCGCTCGGCTTTGTCAAGTAGGGCGACTAGCGGCAGTAACAAAGATGGTTATGGGCAACCAGAAACGGTACCTAAAGGAAAAGATTGAAAAGATGCAAGGTACGAAACGCCAGTGCTTCACAGTAATGGGGCCGTACAATCCAGATTTAGCATAGGATTTGTAGTTTTTAAGTTGAACTTGCACTATAGAAGTAATTATATTTTTCTGAGACATTTCATTAAGAAAATAAAAAATAAAGAGAAAAAAAAATTCGTTATATGTCCTTAGACAATGAAAAGAAAAAAAGAGAAAAAATCGACATTAAAAATCCGATGCATTCGTTCCGCCTTCTAGCTCGTACTGGCTCAGACTTTTGCCTTTGAGACACTGTTGTTCTTGGTCAGTACTGGCCACTGGGGCTGGATAGAGCTAGGACCGGTAGTCCAGTACTACTACTACCATTCATGGAGGATGACCTGCATGTAATGTGATGTGTACTGCTGGTGATTGATTCCATCTTAGTAGGGGGAGGCAGGATATGACAGGAAGGAGGCTTGTTTCCGTGGTCTAGCTTCACACCATTAGATTCCACACCACATTCACGCATGTAAATGTACATTCATGTGCGTGCGTGCATGTATTGCATCGCCCATGCCTGCCCTGGTTGACCAGCCAAATGGAAAGCCATTTTCCTTGACAGGGGGGTACACCTTGTGAAAGCATCCTATATTTGCTTCGTGTGGGTACACAGTGAATTTTACTGCTAGCTCCTTTAATTTCATGGGAGGAAATTTGTATTTGTAATTGAGGGTTCTACTGTTCTAGGGTATATGGATATAACATTTTTTTCCAAACATAAATTATTAAGCTTATAGACGGGACCATGGGCTCAACTCCACAAATAGTGACAAAAAATTTATAAAAACAAGGGCATGTGTGAAATACAGGAATTTTACGTGGAATAACACCTCTCCTAAGGAAATCCTATAAAATTCTGGCATTCCAAATGTGGTTTTGCTGGGTATATCGTTTTATACAAGTTCTCCAACTATAGTATGTGGCATGTCTCGCTGCCAAGTTGTGGTTCCTATTATAAAAGCTGATATATAGTTGTGCCATATATTTTGTAATCTAAATGATTTCCTTTTCGCAGGAAAAATTCTTCTTGGACTTTTTTTGTTACCTATATATATATTTCCTATTAATTGTAGCACTATCATAAAAATAGTCTTGTTACTGCCATGATATATGTGTGTATCTCGAATTGCACATTTCTTTTAGTAATTTCCACTATGAATTATACCTGCTTACTCCTTTATGTTATTTTAAAATTTATACAAATCACTATAGGGAGAAGCATAGAATCACCTTCCACGTATGTATCTAGAAGAACGGAAACGAAATTCTACCGTAGTTAGCTAGGAACGTCAAAAGATACAGCTAAAACGCCACCTTTGAGCGCCTCTCAATCCATGCAAATTGTCTTCACGCGCATATACATGTACAAGTGTTTGTTGGAAGTTGGAATCATCGAGAAAACATGAAACAAGGCAACCTTGTTCGCTGACATAGTGGCATATGCACACACGCATAGAGACGAACGCGTGGAACGGCCGAAAGCAAATGCAATCCTTTCATGTCGTCAGAAAAGACGTCGATGACATATAGAGATCGATCTCAATCGGGCCGTCTCGCTCCATTTCCTTTGTCTCCTTTGTCACATTGATCACAACTCAATTTGGACACGTCATCGTCCATGTATATATACATACATATCGCTATGACGCCGGTCGTGGATCGATATACTAAGAAAACGTTATATGTAGACAAAACGTCGGCAATCGATATACAGTGCATGGTTTCGTATATAGAGACAATAACGTTATGAGCCTACGTCATGTGAAATCACCAGGACTTGTTCGTATTCGTGACGTGCTCATGTATATCATCACAACGTTTCTCTTTCACAAGAGACAAGTTCTTTTACTGATGCATGATCTTCGCGATATATGATTTTGAATAACTCATGTAACCTGATAAGTTTAACATAGTTGAATCTGAATTTAGGGTCTTATTGACGTGCTCCTCATAATAAGCTTTTCAACTAGCCTAAAATCATCTAAATCAAACTCTATTTGTAAAAGATATAAACTTTTAAAAACTAGGCCTTGCTAGTCCGTGCATCATGCTTTCAAATGCCATAACTTTTTATAGCAGACTCCAAACCATATGAGGTTGATTCATCAAATGGTAGACTTCAAAATCTTTTCAAATATCTAATTTGATCATATTGGAATTTTATGAACAGAACTTTGAGCACCATTGATCTTATCTACTTCTCTTGAGCCAAAATAGATGGATCTACACTGCATATCTCATCAAGTCCACTAGTCGAGTTACCTTAGTCTAATCGATAAATGATGATCAGTTATCAAGAATCAAGATACATATCCATACAAAGTAATATCACGCCATTGTTTTAGTTCCGCTTCAAATGATTTTAACTTATGATTTCTAAATTCTTAATTTCATCTTTTTCTAACTTTTTTAGTCTTTTTATTTTTTTTCTCTTATTCCTTTATATTATTTATGATGATATAATATTTTTAGTTTTTATTTTATAAATCTAATTACTTAAAGAAACTAATATTTACTGCAGTACAAAGTAAATTAAAAAAAACCACCGCATAAGCTAGTTGAAGTGGGACCTTTGTCTCGTTTTGTTTCTCCCACTCGTTGGTGGGGATCAAGATATTTTTGGAGTTCAACACACGCAAGCGCATGGAAGCCTCCACGTACGGTCGATATGCCTGATGCATGCTTGGGTGGCATGCACTGACCGACTAAATTAGTACTACTACAGTTTTATCTAACGTGAGACTTTTCATTTTAGCTGCTTGCGACTTTTAATCTGTTTACAAGGGAGACTATAAAGGAACATAAATTTACGTACAATTTTAATCGATATAAATAAAGGCGATATAGTATGTACTATAATAAACTTGTAGATTTTATTTTAAAAAGATATTTTGTTTGAAGGATTGTTACTGTAAAAATGCAAAACAAAAATAGTTTTTAAAAGCAGAAAAGGAATGACCATTTATGTATGTATATGTACGTGAGGGGCGGCAGAAGAGTTCTGCAAGTGTGAAACAGACAACCGTGCGTCGAGCGACAAGGAAGAGGGGAAAAAGTAACTAGCTAGCTAATGGTTGATTGACCACATCAAATAAATTCATTCGATCGGGACAGATAATTCTTTGGATATATTGGTGTGCCTTGGTCGTGCTAGGCAGGCCGATGCCATGTCCGGCGTTACCCATACAAGGATTGATAGAGAGAGATATATATATATATATATATATATATATATATATATATATATATATATATATATATAACCAAATTATTTATCCGATTTCTCTTATCCGAACGAATTTTAAGACCAATCAAAACAACCAGTGAATCTAATCAGCTCAACAGTTTCACGCCCGTTTGAAACGCATGGATTTCTTATGATCTCTATAAAAGGAAAATTATCATCTACGAAATTCTTACAAGATTTCCAATACAATTTCTCCGTTCCCGACGCGCCTTGGAACCGGGCACGAACATACACGGCACTGCCAAAAGAAATTTGATGCAACCAGAGGCCGGACGAGAGGCCATGGATAGCTAGTAGCTAGGGCACGCCATCCAAACGCGCTGTTGTACGTATCGATACGATATATTGTGCGAGAGATGGATATCCACTTCCATCCAAAAGATATTCACGCCTATACTCCTGCCTAGTGGTATGCTCCATAAAAGGGTTTTCTCGTCACTTGGGCACATGCCTAATTGCCTACCACTCGTGATCTCTACTTTATTGTTAAACATGTAATGATTTAAAAGTATTTTTTAGTGACAAATATCAATATCTAATAACGTCTTCTTCATGTCATCACGTGACAGGTCAAAATAATTTTAGTATACCATTGATCAAGATTTTGGTGGTATTTTTTTGGGCTTAAAAACTTTAGTTTATAGCTTATTCTATCTAGAGCGACTGAAAATAAATTTAAAGATGAAAAATATATAATTATATCATCACGAATAAAAAATTATATGGAATAAAGAAAAATAAATAATGAAGAAAGACAAAAAAAAACCTAAAAAATCATATCACCAAAAAAATAAAAATAAAACCCACGCGTACAAACGAGCAAGACCCACGCGTTCTATCACGACGTGGGAAAACACGGAGAGTACAAACGAGGAGCAGAGATTAAAAAAGGCACAAAGCTAGCCAACCTAGCTGTACCTTGGTCTACCTTGCACCTGCTCACATGAGTACGGCCACATCAATCGCCTCATCCACGTACACTAGTCTACATGCTGGCCTGGTAGGGCAAGTGCCCGTTGCTGCATCGATATACGTACTGTTAAGCATGCATGCAGTGATGCAGATGCTGTAGCCTAAGCATACATGCACATGCGCACACCGCACGCAACAGTTGTACGCACGCACGTACGTAGGTTGGCAGATACGGCTCGGTCGACTTTAGCTCCGCTCTCCCGTACCGTGACGGATAGTTTTGGCTCTGTTTTATAGATCTGATAAACAGTACGAAATTAATAGGAACCGAAGCTAAAAAACAACCGTCCTTACGGTGCAGGGCAGGGCAGGTCGATGGTGTAGACACGTACGACAAATCGCGAGACGTGACGGGACCAACGGGCGCGCAGCATGCAGACCAGCCAAGCTAGGCACCACATGGCCTGTCTCGCCGTTGTCCGTTCGGTTCGGCGCGCAACGGCGGGAATCCATCGGTCCGTATGCTGTCGAGCCACGACGGCTGCTTGCGCGTACGTCCCACTGTTGCCGTGAAACGTACACGTCTTGCGCGTACGTACGTAGGTTGGAATCGACACATGTACGAGATATCGACCTAGAAGCTAGCGGTCGATCGACGATTTCATCGGGAAGGTAAATGTAACACTGTGACGTATACCTGTACGGGGCATCGAACATACTAGATGTTTCATATAAATTAACCCTAGAAATAATGTTCTTATATAATTAAGAAAAAGAAAAGAGATGGCTACACTGCCTATTTTAGTGGATCGAATTATTAACGACGCATGTTATATGCATGCCGTGAAACACCCCAAATTTTGAGAATTTTTGGAAATTCGAAATGAATTTGGAAACTTACCCAATTTGGCAAAACTGGAAAACCCGCTTCCTTTTTCCTCCCCCGCTGGCCTGGCCGGCGCTGCTCGCCACGCCACCTTCGCGCGCCTCCAGAGCGCCAGCGCGCGCCGCAGCCTTCTTCGCACGCATACTGGGGCAGCCGCAACCCCACTGGAACCGCTCTTGGACGCAGTCCCCGACGCCGAGACGCCGCCGCACTCCTCCTCCGCGTGAACGCCCGGCAGCTCGCTGTCCTCGCCGCCGCCGCCGCAAGCGTTCCGTTTCTTCCGTTACGGAAAGTCAAGAAGCACTTGAGAACGGGAGTCACCGCCACCTTGCCCTCCTCCGCTCGCGCGCAAAGACCAACTCACCCTCGCTTCTACTCGGCCGCAAAACCCGCCGATCGCTTCACCGTCGCGCCGTTGTACACGCTGTATAAAGACCCAACGCCATCGTAGATCGCCTGCATCGCCCTCCTCTCCCCACTCCACCGATTGAGCTCTCGCCGCCTCCACCGCCGGCAATCGCCACCCCAGCGCCGGTGAGCCCTAAAATGCAATTGAGAGCTCCACTCCACCTCATTCCAATTCCGTGAGTCCACACGTGCACATCTAGCTCCTAAACACAGTGGAGAGCTCACCAGGGCAAGAGCATTTGCCCAGTGGCCGGGCCACGAAGCTCGCCGTCGACCACAAGGTCGCCGCCGTGGCGCCCACCGAGCCTCCCGAGCTGAACCGCCACTGCCACTGTGTCCCTAGGATCCTGTAGATGGTTAAACCACGGCCGATCGGGTCGCAAAGCCACCGGAGCTCCCCAACGTCGCCGCGCACACCGTCGCCTTCCCCACGCCCGCGACCATCCCGTACACCCAAACTCCTCCGGCTACCCACAAATGGAACCAGACCGTGAGCGCACCTTTTGGCTATGGCCGCCCCCGAGCGTCATCGCCTCCGCCTCGCAACGGAGCTCGCGCCCGCTTTTCCGCCGAAGTCGGGAGACGCGAGGAAGACGACGACGCACGGCCGTCGATCAAACTCCATCCGAGCGTCGGCCTCTCTTTAAATCCTGGCCGTTCTCTTCGCGCCTGCGCTTCATCCGATCGCGCGGATCGCGCCGCCGCCCCATCCGCGCCGCTCGCACCGCCCACGCGCCGCCTATCGCGAGCACGCCGCGCCGGGCCATTGGCTTCGTCGGCAGCTGGGCTCCCGCCGCCTCGGCGAAGGTGGAGCCGGCCGGCCGAAATGGCGCGCCGCTGCTGGAATCCGCCGCCGCCAAGATCAGTGCGCATGTGCCGGGCCGCACTGCTCACCCGGCCGAGAGCTCGCATCTTTATTCAAAATTCGAAAAATCCAGAAAATGCCCCAAAATCATAGAAAATTCTAGAAAATTCCCAAAAATACAAAATTACTCAATCTGGACCAGAAAAATATCCAAAGTGCAAATCTAGTCTCAATTTCTCCAAATTCAAATTTGTTAAATTTGAATTTGTCTCTTTTGCTAACCCTAATGATCCCAAATGCAAATCTCCTCAATTTAAAAATACCAATTCTAGAAAAATGTCCATCCTCACACTTTTAAAATGTTGGGTTAAGATTTTACACTAATTGGCTTTTTCGGAATTAATTACTTTGATTTGGACTCATTTTGAGTTGAAGCTTATGTTGTGATTTTATGTGTTTACGCTAGCATCCGACGTAGCTGAAGCCTCAGTTCCGGAGCCGGAGCCGACTGCTCAGATCTACGACATAGTAGAGATTCCAGACCAGCAAGGCAAGTCACATGTTTTTGAACATATTGAAATCCCATAATGTTTACAATACTTAATTAGCATATTTTGCATTATGGATAATTGTGAAATGTATGTGCTTAAATGAAATGTTTAGAATGACATGCTATTTAGATAATCCTACCACTGATAAAAAGCCCCGTTTAACTTGATGGCCATATTCACCTTGACAACCTTAGTAAGAAATAAAATAAGGTATTAAAGTAACCATGATCGCCTCATTAAACAGTTTTGTACTACTAAGGTGTTGGCCGCAGGCTGGTAGGATTTCAAAGCTGATACTAAGGTAAAGATGTGCTGTGGGAAATCACGCGGTGATCTACGCCCACGACTTTACCTTAGAGGAATTAAGACTGGGAAGGGTGTGCTGTGGGAAATCACGCGGTGATCTACGCCCACGACCTTGCCCGAGTGAGAGGCTGGTATGGATGGGTGGTGGTAGTGCCAGTGGGCACAGAGGGGGATGTGGTTGGATGCCTCAGGTGAAAAATGTAAGGACAAGAACCTTGTGCTAAGTAAAAGACATAGTCAACGCTCAAAGCCACGGAGTTGACTTGTCAACATCGGTCTAGTAGTCGCTCCGCTCAATTGAAACTCTACAGTGTGATGACAGTAGACGGGAGTTAGGTATGTCATGCGGTACCTAACAACGATAGTATTTACTCACAAGCGGCTAGAGAAGAGTATGTGCGCAATTGTAGCCGTGGATTGAGTGATGCTATCGGGTAGAGTCTATATAAAGAATGGAGCAGTGAACCGACCTGGCTTTCTTAACTCTGTCGCGGGAGTTAAGAGATCGTGTGGGTAAAGTTGAGCAACTCTGCAGAGTGTAACAAATGGTATTTGAATACGCCGTGCTTCCGGTTAATGAAGCTGTGTTAATTGGGTGATTCCAATAACAAGGCATAAGTAGGATTGGAGATGATTTAATGTGATAATTGATGAACTGATTCTGTTAATCAAAACCCCTGATCTTAAGGAACAAACATCTTCAAGTTTTGCTTGCTTACAAATAAAACTGCATCCACCCACTGTAATATAACCAATATACTCCCATCCTTGAAATACCATGCATATAGTAAACTGTGGTTTACCCGTGACTTCCGGGTACATGGTACTCATGATTTGCTAAACATAATCAACGTAAGGCCAATATCTGGCAAGATGACGTGGTGGAAGAAGACGCCTCAAGAACCGTCTACCTTGAAGAAGATTGGGCTTAGGATTTAGCCACGCCAGCCGTCGATCCTTTTGTGTGTATGTGGTAGTGTATGGGCGTATGCGCCACGTGTACATTAACAACAATATAATAATGTAATAAAGTTGGTACGCTTGCGTAAGTCGGTGTGTCGTTGTGATGATCACATGTAACCTTAGAACGTCATAATCTGTACATTCCGTGCGGTTGCGATGTTCCGTACCGTCTCCAGAAATGGGGGCGTTACAGAGTGGTATCAGAGCAGACTTGCTTGACTGTAGGTTGGACCCTAAGGGATAACAGGAGAGTCTCGTTTCGACAAAACTTAGTTGGGAGAAGAGTAAAAGTATTTTACATAAAATGTAAGAGATGTTATAGTTATATGAATTCTTAAATGTTATTTTCCTTGCTTTAAGTAATTTACAGTTTAAGTTAGTAATTGTAAATGTTTCGCGCCTTCTAATATTTAAAAATGTGTGTTTCCGCAAATGGTCCATTTCATCCACTCGGACCCCGCTAGGTTGGAGGGATGGCCCTGTCAGTTGTGGGCCATGCAGAGGTTCCTAGGCGCTGACGACTGGCATAAGCCAGTTTTCCACTCGGTCGCGCCATGCTCCAGCATTTAGCGTTGCTCGGAAGGCATGGGTGGACCTCGTTTTTACGTCCGTCCGGACAGGGAGAGGAGGTTTTACGGTCGGAGGATCGAGGAGTGGGATGCGATCCAGGACGCGGCTAGGAATGCCGTGCTCCACTTGAGGCACTACTACGACTTCGAGTTCGACGAGAGTGTCTACGACTTGGTGCCTCAGCGTGTTCCCCGGGGTGGTCCCTACTTGACCCCAGATCCCAGGGAGACGGATGATGCTCGTCTTCACGTCGCTGCGCGACACATTGTCCATCAGGAGACAATGTACTCGCGAGCGATCCAGGAGTCGTTCACACTGAGACGACAGCTACGCCACGTTCAGAGAGAGCTGTATGAGATACAGCAGGAGCTCTACCGGAGGAATCTGGTAGAGGAGGGGGAGTTATCAGCTTGTGATGAGTCCCCTGATGTCCCCGCAGCACTGGTCCCTCTCCAGCCGATTGTGGCTCCAGTAGTTCCTGTGTACCCGGTGATTCCCGCTGGCATGGATGTGCTAGGTCCATCCCGCCCATGTGGGGATCCCGACGTACCCGGTCCTTCACAGCCTCGACGCCGCATGACCGCTCCGGAGTATCGCTCCTTGTTCCAGCCTGCGCGCGCTCCAGCGCCACCAGCTGGGGATGAGGAGGACCCCGAGGAGGTCGTGCGCTACACTGTCAGCAGGCCACCGACCGAGGGTTGGTGAGCGTTAGGAGGACTCAGGACGTAGCTAGGCTTTGGTGGTAGGTGGTTGACTTTTGGTTGTACAGTGAGGTGGTTTAGCTAGAATAAAAGTAGTGAAGTGCCCTACTTAACTCAGTAGTAGCCGTGGTATTGTAATGGTGTTATGTTTGCGTATGTACAGTATGTAATGTATGTTTGCTACCTTGACTCGTTGGTTGTTAATATTATATTTGGTTGTTAGCTTTAAAGGAATGTCTTTGCGACATATATTAATTTGGCTTTAGTTGTTTTAGACTTGTCTCCAAACTCGTCTTTCGCTTATCTTCCTACCCATGATGGAAAGCGGCGGTGAAGTAATTCAGCTTATCTAATGCGAAGCAAGATGTCGCATCGAACCAAATCAAGGTAACCCACAAATAGGCCCAATAACACCGCAATCGTACAGATGCCATTGCCAATATCTTAGCAAATGATGGAGCAAAACCGCCACCAAGCCGAGATGAATCAAACCAAACTTATAGAACAACATTCCAAAATGCTAGAACAGATTATGACGAGAACCTCATACTCAAGTGGTTCACCAGGGATGAGTTCAGCAGGAGCACCACCTGCCATGAAGTGGGCAGACTTCCAGAAGACTAGACCACCAGTCTTTTCCACTTCGGCGGACCCCATGGCAGCCGATGATTGGATTAAAGACATTGAGCGAAAACTAAAAATCATTCATTGTGAAGATAGTGAAAAGGTACTTTATGCAACTCATCAGCTTCAAGGACAAGCCTCCTCTTGGTGGATTAATTACCAGACTATGCATAACAATAAAGAATTCACCTGGGAGGAGTTCGAGGAAGTTTTTCGAAAAGCACATATTCCTGATGGAGTGATTCAGGCTAAGCGCAGGGAATTCCTGGCGCTAAGGCAGGGTAGAAGGAATGTCATGGAGTATGTACACCAGTTTAATGAGCTATCCAGATATGCAGAAGATGATGTAAATACTGAAGATAAGAAGATGGAGAGATTCAGGGCAGGTCTACAAGACTCACTGAAGTATCATATATCTGCGATGCGCTTCAGGGATCTATCCGATATGGTAGACTGCTTAATCAATTCTGAAGAGGCTAGAGGACAGATGGAGGATAATAGAAAGAGAAAGGCGATGCAAACCCCATTTACATCGTCTTCCAACGCCCAAAAGCCAAGAACCGGACACCACCTCAAAACCGAGCGCTCACCGGTCGTCAAGTGATGTTAGTACCTGCACGCCCAGCCAATACTCCACAACAAGGCAATAGGTTTCAGCAAAGAAACACTCAAGTGCTTCAAATGTGGCGGAAACCACATGCAACAAAACTGCCCTCAAGTGAATAATAATTGTTTTCACTGTGGACAACCAGACACTTCCGCAACAATCGCCCTAAGAAACATCCGCCATCCGAGACAAAGAAGAATTCAAGCCGGGCCTCCCACCGGCGTGAAGAAACAATAATCGCAGAACAGGCACCAAATCATCGGGAATGCGATAGTCGTATCGGCGTGGTCATCGTTGAATAATCAGTTGGGAAGAAGCAAGGGAACAGGCAACCTCATTCTCCAAGCAAGAGTCAATCATATATCAGCAGAAGATGCTGCAGGATCAAATGACGTTATTGTAGGTATGTTTCTTGTCAATTCCATACCTGCACTAGTTTTGTTTGATCCTGGTGCTACGCATTCTTACATATCCATGGAGTTTGTGACAAAGAATCAAATGACTGTTATGCCTTTGCCAAAACTTTATGCCATTCAAACACCTGGCATAAAAATGGAATCCCGATTTGGGTGTGGTGATCTCACCCTAAAAATCCAAGGATTAAAATTTAAGGCAAACTTGCTAATATTGGATATGAAGGGGTTAGAAATTATATTGGGAATGAATTGGCTAACCAAAAATAAAGCTGTAGTAAGGTGTGAATATAAGACAGTGACCTTGACTGGGGGTGATGGCCAAGAGATAGTGGTTCACACAGATCATGAGCTACTTCAGAAAATGAAAAGTGGTATACACAGTGTCGTAGCAAGTGAAGGAGCAGGAGTACCAATAGTAGAAGAATATCCCGATGTGTTCCCAGAGGAACTACCTGGTAAACCACCGGATAGACCAATAGAATTGGCAATAGAATTAGTCCCTGGAACACGACCAATTACAAAGCACCCCTACAGAATGTCAGCAATGGAGCTGAAGGAACTGAAGAAACAGTTAGATGAATTGCAAGCAAAAGAGTTCATACGCCCAAGTATTTCTCCATGGGCAGCCCCAGTGCTATTTGTGAAGAAAAAAGATGGAAGTCAGCGGATGTGCGTTGACTATCGAGGTTTGAATGCAGTGACTATCAAAAATAAATACCCACTACCAAGGATAGATGATCTGTTTGATCAGCTCCGAGGAGCCAAAGTATTCTCAAAGATTGATCTACGCTCAGATATCATCGATTGAAAATCCGAGAGCAGGATAGGAGAAAATCGCATTTACAACTAGGTACGGACTTTATGAGTTCACAATCGTACCTTTTGGGTTAATTCAATGCCCCACCATATTTCATGAACCTTATGAATATGGTGTATATGGAACAATTTGGACAAATTTGTGATAGTGTTTATAGATGATATACTCATCTATTCTAAGAATGAAGAGGAACACAAGGAACATTTACATGTTGCTCTGTCTAAGCTCGGGAACACCATTGTATGCAAAATTCAGCAAATGTGACTTCGGATGAAAGAAGTTTCATTCTTGGGTCATATCATCTCGAAGATGGAGTCAAAGTTGACCGAGAAAAGATTAAGTCAAGAATGGAATGGCAACCACCCACAAATGTAATCAAGTGAGAAGCTTTCTAGGATTGGTGGTTATTATCGCGATTCATAGAAGGATTCTCGAAAATTTCCACCACTCACTCAATTGCTCAAGAAAGAGATACCTTTTGAGTGGACGAAGAAGTGTGAAGAAAGTTTTCAAGAATTAAAGACCAAATTGACAATCGCACTACCCTAACCTCCTGCATCCGAGAAAGATTTTGATTTTATCGTGACGCTCCAAGCAAGGATTAGGATGTGTGCTGATGCAAGATAGAAAAGTGGTAGCATATGCTTCACGACAGTTAAGGCCACATGAAGAGAACTACCCTACCCATGACTTGGAGCTAGCGGCCGTGATCCATTCGTTGAAAATCTGGAGACATTATCTGCTGGGTAACCATTGTGAAATATTTTCATATCATAAAAGTCTGAAATATATCTTCACTCAACCAGATCTCAATTTGAGACAACGAAGATGGCTAGAGCGGATCAAGGATTTTGATATCGATTTGCAATATCACCCATGTAAGGCAAATGTAGTAGCAGATGCCTTAAGCAGAAGAGTGTATCACAAAGATGGTCGTGAGATTGACCAACCTCTACACTTAGTAACAGAGATGCGAAGCTCAATTTAGCGATGGTTGAACAAGGAATGTTAGCGACCCTTGATATTCACCATTGCTAATGTGATAAAATCAAAACAGCTCAGGATGACGATGAAGAAACACAAGAATTGAAAAAGAGCAGCCAAGAGAAGAAATCAACTGAGTTTATTGAAGACAAACAAGGAATTCTGACTTTTAAAGGGCGATATTGCATACCAAATAAACAAGAACTGAAGGATTTAATATTATCAGAAGCTCACTCCTCACAGTTCTCAATACATCCTGGCGGAACCAAGATGTATAAAGATTTAAAAAGAAGATTTTGGTGGAATAACATGAAGAAAGAGATAGCGGAATATGTAGCCAAATGTGATGTCTGCCAAAAAGTAAAAGTTGATCACCAGAAGCCTGCAGGTCTACTGCAGCCATTACCAATACCCGAATGGAAATGGGACAGTATTGGGATGGACTTTATCACTGGCCTACCCAAGACAAAAGAAGGATATGATGCTATCTGGGTCATTGTGGATCGACTGACTAAAGTAGCACATTTCCTTCCTATTAAGCAAACTTACGGGAAGGATAAGTTGGCAGAGTTATATTTAACCAAGATTGTAGTGTATCATGGTGTTCGAGCAGATTGTGTCCGATCGAGGAGCACAATTTACTTCTATGTTCGGGAAAATCGCATGAAGCAATGGGCACAGATTTATCTTTCAAGATCGCCTATCATCCACAAACCGATGGATGCAGAAAGGACCAATCGATCCTAGAAGATATGTTGCGAGCACGTGCTATAGTCTACTGAGCAAAGATGGAACACTTGTTTACCGCTTGCACAATTCTCCTACAATAATAGCTATCAAGCTAGTATTCGGATGGCCCCATTTGAGGCGTTGTATGGCGTAGAGAGTGCAGAACTCCACTAAACCGGGACAGAAACAGAGAACGGCAATATATTGGACCCCAGATAGTCCAAGACGCAGAAGCTCATGTGAGAATCATTAGAGAGAAGATAAAGGTAGCTCAAGACCGCGGAAAAGCTATGCCGATGCTAGAAGAAAAGACTTGAGTTTGAAGTTGGCAATTACGTATACCTCAAGGTCACACCGCTCAAAATAGTCAAGAGATTTCAGGTCAGAGGAAAGTTAGCACCCAGATATGTTGGACCGTTCCAAATTACAAAAAGAGTGGGAGAAGTGGCATATGAAGTACAATTGCCATCCAATATGACCAGAGTGCACAATGTATTCCATGTGTCCCAACTCCGAAAGTGTCTGAGGCAACCTACAGAAGAAGTCTCATTGGGAGAAATTGAACTTTCCAAGATTTGACATACCAGAGGAGCCTCTACAGATACTTGAAACAATCGAACGACAAACTAAACAAGAATGTTAAGTTTTGTCGAGTACAATGGAAGAATCATACACCAACAGAGTCCACATGGGAAAAGGAGTCAGAACTACAGAAAGACTTCCCCAACTTGTTTCCAAGGCCAGAGGAATCTCGAGGACGAGATTCTTCTTAAGGGGGGTAGGTTGAAACACCCCAAATTTTGAGAATTTTGGAAATTGAAATGAATTTGAAACTTACCCAATTTGGCAAAACTGGAAAACCCGCTTTCCTTTTTCTCCTCCCGCTTCGCATGGCCGGGCTCGCCGCACGCCGCCGCCGCGCGCCTCGAGCAGAGCTGCGCGCGCCGCAGCTTCTTCGACGCGTACCGGGCAGCCGCAACCCCACTGGAACCGCTCTTGGACGCAGTCCCGCACGCCGAGACGCCGCCGCACTTCCCTCCGCGTGGAACGCCCGGCAGCTCATTGTCCCGCCGCCGCCGCGTAAGCGTTCCGTTTCTTCCGCACGGAAAGTCAAGAAGCACTTGAGAACGGGGAGTCACTCGCCACCTTGCCCTCCTCCGCTCGAGCAGCACCAACTCACCCTCGCTTCTACTCGCCGCCGCAAAACCCGCCGACCGCTTCACCGTCGCGCCACCGTACACGCAGTATAAAGACCCAACGTCATCAGAGATCGCCTGCATCGCCCTCCTCTCCCCACTCCACCGATTGAGCTCGCCGCCTCCACCGCCGGCAATCGCCACCCTCGCGCGGTGAGCCCTAAAATGCAATTGAGAGCTCCACTCCACCTCGGCCCAATTCCGTGAGTCCACACGTGCACATCTAGCTCCTAAACACGTGGAGAGCTCACCAGGCAAGAGCATTTGCCCGCTGGTCGCCACGGCTCGCCGTCGACCACAAGGCCGCCGCGTGGCCACCCACCGAGCCTCCCGAGCTGAACCGCCACCGCCATCGTGTCCCTAGGATCTCGTAGATGGTTAAACCACGCCGATCGGTCGCAAAGCCACCGGAGCTCCCCAACGCCGCGCGCACACCGTCGCCTTCCCCACGCCCGCGACCATCCCCGTACACCCAAACTCCTCCAGCTACCCACAAATGGAACCAGACCGTGAGCGCACCTTTGGCTATGGCCGCCCCCGAGCGCCATCGCCTCCGCCTCCCGCAACGGAGCTCGCGCTCGCTTTTCCGCCGAGTCGGGAGACGCGAGGAAGACGACGACGCACGGCCGCCGATCAAACTCCATCCGAGGCGCTCTCTTTAAATCTGGCCGTTCTCTTCGCGCTGCGCTTCATCCGATCGCGCGGATGCGCGCCCGCCCCATCCGCGCCGCTCGCACCGCCACGCGCCGCCTATCGCGGAGCACGCCGCGCCCGGCTGGCTTCGCACAGCAGCAGGCTCCGCCGCTCGGCGAAGGTGGGGAGGGCGGCGAAATGGCGCGCGCGCTGCTGGAATCCGCCGCCACAGATCAGGCGCACAGTGCCGGGCCGCACTGCTCACCCGCCGAGCCCGTTCATCGCTCAAAATTCGAAAAATCCAGAAAATGCCCCAAAATCATAGAAAATTCTAGAAAATTCCCAAAAATACAAAATTACTCAATCTGGACCGAAAAATATCCAAAGTGCAAATCTAGTCTCAATTTCTCCAAATTCAAATTTGTTAAATTTGAATTTGTCTCTTTTGCTAACCCTAATGATCCCAAATGCAAATCTCCTCAATTTAAAAATACCAATTCTAGAAAAATGTCCATCCTCACACTTTTAAAATGTTGGGTTAAGATTTTACACTAATTGGCTTTTTCGGAATTAATTACTTTGATTTGGACTCATTTTGAGTTGAAGCTTATGTTGTGATTTTATGTGTTTACGCTTAGCATCCGACGTAGTGAAGCCTCGATTCGAGCCGAGCCGATCGCTCGGATCTACGACATAGTAGAGATTCCGCATCAAAGAAGGCAAGTCACATGTTTTTGAACATATTGAAATCCCATAATGTTTACAATACTTAATTAGCATATTTTGCATTATGGATAATTGTGAAATGTATGTGCTTAAATGAAATGTTTAGAATGACATGCTATTTAGATAATCCTACCATCGATAAAAGCCCGCTTAACTTGATGGCCATATTCACCTTGACAACCTTAGTAAGAAATAAAATAAGGTATTAAAGTAACCATGATCGCCTCATTAAACAGTTTTGTACTACTAAGGTGTTGGCCGCAGGCTGGTAGGATTTCAAAGCTGATACTAAGGTAAAGATATCTTTGGGAAATCACGCGTGATCTACGCCACGACTTTACCTTAGAGGAATTAAGACTGGGAAGGGTGTCTTGTGGGAAATCACGCGGTGATCTACGCCCACGACCTTGCCCGAGTGAGAGGCTGGTATGGATGGGTGGTGGTAGTGCCAGTGGGCACAGAGGGGGATGTGGTTGGATGCCTCAGGTGAAAAATGTAAGGACAAGAACCTTGTGCTAAGTAAAAGACATAGTCAACGCCAAAGCCACGGAGTTGACTTGTCAACATCGGTCTAGTAGCCGCTCCGCTCAATTGAAACTCTACAGTGTGATGACAGTAGACGGGAGTTAGGTATGTCATGCGGTACCTAACAACGATAGTATTTACTCACAAGCGGCTAGAGAAGAGTATGTGCGCAATTGTAGCCGTGGATCGAGTGATGCTATCGGTAGAGTCTATATAAAGAATGGAGCGATGAACCGACTCGGCTTTCTTAACTCACGCGGGAGTTAAGAGATCGTGTGGGTAAAGTTGAGCAACTCGCAGAGTGTAACAAATGGTATTTGAATACGCCGTGCTTCCGTTAATGAAGCGTGTTAATTGGGTGATTCCAATAACAAGGCATAAGTAGGATTGGAGATGATTTAATGTGATAATTGATGAACCGATTTCGTTAATCAAAACCCCGATCTTAAGGAACAAACATCTTCAAGTTTTGCTTGCTTACAAATAAAATCGCATCCACCCACCGTAATATAACCAATATACTCCCATCCTTGAAATACCATGCATATAGTAAACTGTGGTTTACCCCGTGACTTGCCGGGTACAGTGGTACTCATGATTTGCTAAACATAATCAACGTAAGGCCAATATCGGCAAGATGACGTGGTGGAAGAAGACGCCTCAAGAACCAGTCTACCTTGAAGAAGATTGGGCTTAGGATTTAGCCACGCCAGCCGTCGATCCTTTTGTGTGTATGTGGTAGTGTATGGGCGTATGCGCCCGCTGTGTACATTAACAACAATATAATAATGTAATAAAGTTGGTACGTTTGCGTAAGCTGGTGCTGTTGTGATGATCACATGTAACCTTAGAACGTCATAACTGTACATTCCGTACGGTTGCGATGTTCCGTACCGTCTCCAGAAATGGGGGCGTTACATGCCGCGTTCGCGTTGGGTTGTTTGCTGTAGCAGTGCTACGCCTTCTTTGGACGGAAACGGGACGGACGGGCACACGTGGAACCTTACACGTGCTTGCGTCCTTTTAACTCCTATTCCAAAGCTGGACTAGTTTAGCTATCCGGATTAATGAATTAGTAAGTAATCAAGAGTTGAGTACGGCTAGTGCACGCTTTTGTCAGGCGAAAGCATCGTCGAGCGATTAATTAGGGAAACTAAACCCGATGGACATGGGGGAGAGGGCACGCAGGCCAGGGTACCTGCACCTGCGGCACGCATGCAGTGCAGGACCTGAGGGGAACCGTACGGACTGTCACTGCTTAATGCTTATTGATTGTATTTTCGGGGCTGCGTGCACTTGCGTCCGGGGCCCGTAACTTGGCACTACTACGCCTTTTCCTGCTCCGATTTGACTGTTCACAGATGTACCATAGCGAATTTTTAAAAAAATTACGCTTTGATGCATGTTTGTGCAAAAAATAGCCCCTTTTAAACTCGAAAGACACAACAAACAACTTATATTACCAATGACAAAGGCAAAATTAAAATAGATGGTGGGCTCAAAGCCTCAAAGAACTTAACCTAAATTAACACAATATATTATTTTATTTTTATGTAATTTAAGTTCATACATAACTAAAAGATAAACAAAGAAAAAAAAAGAGAGGAACACAACAATCGTGCCAAGCCAAAATTCTCCATCCCTAACCTAGAATTTTTCGTAATTTTTCTGGTAAGCATGGCTAAGCATTTGCCACCTAGACCAAGACAAATCCCACTAACTTATTTCTAATATGTGGGTTATTATTCCTATGGTAACAAGGGTGAGGATGTTCGATGTCAAGGAAAGGTTCATGTCAACATTAGGCATTATTTCAATTCTATGCAAACGTAGCAAAGTTTGCTCAAACTAAGCATGGACAAAATATTTATAACAAAAACAGCATAGCATTTGAAATATAAGGTCAACATAGTCGGAATATGCATCCAAGAAAGCACATAAGTTTTTAGTTGGATCCATGCCATTACCTGAACCTTTTTTTGGCTATGAAAATCTTATGTTACGAGTAAGCAAAAGGTTTTTTTCTGGTTACTCTTGAATGATCGACTCAACACTAGAAACCTTCTCAAGAAGAAGCATTTCGTAGCTTCAACTTATAATTTTGTGATTTGCTCTGCTAGAACTGAAGAGATTGTGAAGCACCTCTTTTCTCATGCACTTTCAGTCAATGGTGTTGGTGTTTCCTTCACATTGATTTGGACTTATCCCTTTTAGTTCAGCTTTTAGTTCAGAACCATGTAAATCGCACTAGTTTAATTTGCATCAAAGAGATCGTCACACTTGCAGCCTGGACAATTTGCATACATCAAAATAGAATCATTTTTAATACTGAAGTCCCTTCTTTTGCAGCCTAGAAAAGAGAGTTTACAGAGGTTTTTGCAATGGCTATCCATCGAGTAAAACTGACGTTGAAGCACAAAATGAAGCATTTGTCGGTAGTTTCCTTTAATGTTTTGGCACCCTTGAGGGTTGTACATTCTTTTTTCTTTTCTACTTGTATATAAACTTTTTTACTTTTATAAAAAATTGTAGGGGCCTCCCCTCCCTATTTTGTCAAAAAAAAACAAAGTCAAGGGGTGCTTTCCTTTCTTATTGAAAACTTATTCCAGTTCCGGATCAATCTCTATCGCGTCTCATATATCAATTTCTAAATAGAGAAAAGCCAAATAACACAAATAAGTGATAAATGAATCCACAAAATCAAATAATCACAAAATAGGTACTGGAAGAAATATATTGAATTCATAAAAATTTAGAGACAAAAATGAAGTCAATTGGAGTCTGTATGAGGGAAAACGGGCCATTAGAAGTTTTGTCGCGAGAGAAAATTAGAGAAATTAGAGGGAAAGTATTGTGCTGACATATGGGCCATTGTTTTATTTTTTTTCCTTAAAATTAGATGTTTCCTTTAATGCTCATGCACTGACAGATGGGGTCGAGGGTGCATGGACTGAGTTCATACAAGGACTTAGCTAGTCCATGGGCCCACATGTCAATCACTCAGAATTTGAAATCGGTTTAAAATAGAAACTAACAATTGGGGACTAGTGTCAGTGAGAGAGAGAAGGGCGTGCCTGACAAACGGAACCCACTGGCCAGCGGCACATAAGCAAAGGAAGCGGCTCAGTTGAGCTCAACGGCGGTGGCCGGAGCGTGGCGAGGTGGAGGCAGTGTTGTAGAGTCGAGGGTGCAATGATGTGTGTGAAGCAACAAGGTGCATCAAGAATGGCGGTGCGACTGCCTTGGTGATGATCCGAAGTAGGAGTGTCGGCAACCAAGGCGGTGCACTCTATTAATAGTGGGGAAATTTGAGTGTATGAGCATTACGTCGTGGTGGGGAAGCTAACAGTGGCATTGGCTTGGCCGAAGGTAGCCCGTGGCCAGCCAGTGATGGACACTTGCCCTAATGTAGCGGAGGGGAGCATTGGGTAGTGGAGGTTGGGGAGAGTGACGTCAGCGACACACTCGACGAGGATGAATGCCGCCAAAGACAGGGGGATCAATGTGAGTGATCAGAGGTAGAGAAGAGGTGTTGTCCTGGTGTAAAACGAAAGCCGGGATGAAGCTAAAGTGTAGGCTTAATAAGGTTTGAGCCTACTCTCTCCGGTGGCAAGAACCCCACACGCCGCCGACTGACGAGAACAACAGGCTAGCAACTAGTAGAGAGACCGGCGCCACAGCAGGGAAGCAACAAAGAAAAGCAAAAATGAAAAATGCTTGGTCAAGAGTGGTCAGCCCACTGACCACTGTCCTTAAGAGACCCAACAAATCCATCTCACCGACACACCATGACAGCAACTACAGCTCACAAACCCTACCAAATTAGCAATTGGAACGACTTCCAGAGAGAGGACTGATGGCGCATCTCATAGGGGACGACTGGGCGTCGGGCGAGCTGTGAAGAGAAGGGGGGACCGGTCGTGCTGGGGAGATGGATCTGGCGGCGAGGACTGGGCTGCTGGCCAAGGGAGCCCCACCAGGGGGCGAGGGCAGCGAGGGGAGCTCAGCCAAGCTGGGCGGCTGAGGGGAGCCGAACTGGGGGCAGGACCGCGGGGGGAGCTGGACGGGGCGGTGAGGGGAGCCAGATCCAGGGGCGAGGGGAGCCAAACCGGGGGCGGGGGCAGCGAGGGGGATCTCAGTTGAGCCGAGGGGGCTGAGAAGAGCTGGACCGGGGCCAAGGCTGCGTGGGGAGCCGGACCTAGGAGGGGCTGCCAGTAGGAGCAACCGCGGCGCCAAGCCGCTAATCACCGTCGGCGCTAAGGCAAGATAGACAGAGAGTAGAGATAGTGAACTATGACGATTGAAGAAGTATGACAGAGTGGCCTTCTTTACTTCAAGTCTTCAACAGATAGTTGCCTTCTACCGACTCTTCAACTGATAAACATTAGTTCTCTACTTCTTTTCTTCCTTCTTAATTTAGTATTTTAGAGTTTAGACTTTTAGTGTATATTAACATGTAGATAATTAGTCCTTATCATTCATTCATAGATTTATAGCTTTGTATGGACAAAAATTAATAATTTATTTATATATTTTGCTATAATGGAGAAACAAACTTTGTGTAACTATTTCGTAAGCAATTCAAGTAGTTCTCGTCCAATTGATGAGAGTACAACTCAACCAAAGAAGTTTCGACTGGAATTAAAACCAAATGAAATTATTGTCGATCTAGCACTTCGCATACCAATTGAAGATTATGCTAACAAAATTAAAGATAAAATCATAAACCGCTTCCAAGGCATGAAGTCGCGTAGAATATATTTGCCCTGTGATTCAAACTTTCTCATGATTTAAATTAGATTATTTGTGGTATGTTTCATATGATCTAAATTTTAATTGTCATTCATAATTTTCTATTATATCACTAATTTTTCATATGATTCATACACAGGTGACTACCTACTTTGTATTTCTCTGCTTTTCGTTGTTTGTCTCGAATTGTGTAATTTTTGTATGAATTCAAAATTCTATAAAAATATAAAATTATATTTATATCATCTTAGTTTAGTTGTAATTCAGTTCACCTTTAATTTTATTCTGCCTTTGTCACTAAGTGAAAGAGATGGTAAGAGGAGGGTGTTTTCTGTATAGTGAAAAGAATGACTAAGAGCACTCCCAATGCAGAAACTATGGATGGTTTCTATGGCATTAAATAAGGTGCCAAGTAAGCAAAATGCTGATGTGTCATTGGAGTTAAGGAGGAGAGATAAGGAAGTTGTTTCTTATATAGACACCATGTCTACACATGAACCAAGATAGAAAGAGCTGTGATAGGTAGATGATAGGAGAGAGAAGATAGATGATTGGATGAAAATTTTATTTGTAGAAACTATCCATTGGGATTATAGTTTCTATGGGTAGTATCTACATTAATTGGCAAGTATAGAAATTATCTCATAGTTTCTGCATTAGGAGTGCCCTAAGGGCGGTGTAAAGTGCCGCTTTAATAATAAAGCTTGGTGTAAAGTAAACTTTGCTTGAAAATTGCAGAAAACTAAACCACGTGCCTCTGCTCTCTCTTCAACGCAGGTCCGGCCCAGCCATGCAGATGCTTCTGCAGCACAGACATTAACTAAACCAATCTTGATTTGATCCATCCAATTTGGGTGTACTAGTATATACATGGCTGTATAAAAATGTCACCAGTTAAGTTAATCGCTTGTTGGCTTGTATAATTGGCCTGCACGGCCAGGTCAGCCGCCCTCCACTTTACTTATCATCAACCAGATTACATCAAGATTAGATTGGATTTACGAGGCGAATGAATAAATGAAAGAGATGATGATGGTGATTATTATTAGTGGTGGAATCTGGCGTGCGTCGTCCACTCCCCGGCGGTTTGACCGTCCGTTTGCGTCGGGCCCACACCAGTAACCACTGCAAACCCATCCATCTCCCATCTAAAAAAACAAAAGAAAAGTCATACGGACGACATGCCGTTTTAGACAGCGTTGGCGTGGGCCCCATGTGCCCCTCTTCTCTGGTGAGGTTGCCTCCTCGTTCGCCAACCTACCTTTGGTCAGTCACAAGTTTTATCTGTATTTAATAGGCTGTCAGATAGGTATTTTTGATGATATGATAATATTTTTAAGAAGAGAGAGAAAAAATGAGTTTCATCTAAATAAAACTCTCTTGGCACGATTACCAACTCAATATAAGTCATGAAATTAAATGTCTATGAAATAATAGAATGAAATTATGCATTGAGGATGGATGTTTCATCTATGTTTCATTTCATTTTACATGATGTGGCAGTTTTGGAAACAACGCCATAAAACTCTCCACTGAGAATGGCCTTAACACAACACCAATGGAAAGATCACTGGGCAACTTTAACAGTATTATCTTAGTATTTTTAAACTATATTAAATAAATAAAATTTTTATATAAAAGAGAAAGAATATGAGAAGAAATAATATATTATCTCTTATACAAAAGACAGCCTAAATATATAAAACAATGTAAATAGTGAGAGAGTATGAGATAAAAAATTATGGTAAAAATAGTATAAAAATATTTAGAGAAATGATTACTTTTAGAGAGATTGTCTCTAGTGTTATTTTTGGATAAAGTGAAAATCTTAAAAACAATTAAAAAAATAAACTATTATATATGCTCTAAAGATCATGGAAAACTAGTTAACAAAATATTACTCCATCTGTTTCACCGTATTATCTATGATATCAGAAATACTGTTTCAAATATGTTATTATGTTTTCACTATCTACGTCAACTCAAATGATTTGAGGATGTTAAGTAGTTCCGATAAATCATTTAATAGTAATATAAGTAGTTATTTTTCATTGAATTGTTTTAAACTTAGTTTTTCTTAGGGTCACTTAGTTCGACTAAAATAAGCTAACTTATTGTTTATTTTGTACTATACGTGTTGTTGATTTTTTTAATGTAATTAAATTTGAAAATTTTTAAAATATAAAAAAATATTAGTTTATTATGGATAATACAGATGAATATAAAAGTTTAAATACTAAAAAAAATAGAAAAATGATATTAAGAAAAAGTGAACTGAAAGCGAGAAGCCGAAGCGAAAACTAGTTAGGTTAATCTACTGTGGACAGATACGGAGAAACCGAGGAAGTGCTGGTACCGTGACGAGGGCTGGAGAAAAGCAGAGCGGAGGAAAAGGCGTGAGAAAAGGAAAGGAACCCAACCTCACGGCTCACGTGTTACTTTTCTATCAACACAAGACAAGCACCGGATGAGATGGCTGATTAGAATAGACTTTAGTACTAGTACTGGTCCTCGTAGTAATGGATTCACACATACTGTGCAGATGCAGGAAAGCAGGGGGCCCACCGCAAACTTTTGGATTTGCTTGTCTTGGCCATTTGGACAGGGAAGGAGGGGGGCCATTATTGCGCCTAATTAATTAGTCAAGCACTTAATTGCCTACTTAATTGCTAACCCCATGCACGCATCACCTCCTCTGCTTTTGTCTCGTGGTGTGGCTTCCCACCACCATCCCGTCCATGTGGCATCATCACATCGCCACTTCCGCTTCCTTAGGTTATAAAGGCCACCCTCCCAACGCATTTCTCCCACCCCTCCTCCGTCTCGCCTTCTCCGGTCTTCCTTGCCTCCCTTGTTGTTCAGAAGCTCACGAGGATTCGTGTTCGTGCCATGGCCGTGCAAGCGCAGCTCGGCGGGCTCGGCGGCGTCCCCGCGGCGTGCTTTCCCCGCGGCGGTGCGATGGTGGTGGATGAGGTCGAGGCGCACATGCGGCCGATGCAGGACTACGCCGCGCTGCTGTCCGTGGTGGCCGCGGCCAACAACGGCTACAACTGCGCGGCGGTGGCCAGCGGCGCGCAGAGCGAGCTCACGTGTAACGGCGGCGGCGGGGGCCTGGCGTCGCGGAAGCGCGGCAGGGAGGTGGAGCAGTACGTGTCGTCGTCGTCAGCGCTGCTGCCGATCCCGGGGATGGTGAAGGCGGTTGTGCCCTCGCCGGCTGTGGACGCAGTGGTGGCGGCGAGCCGGTGGGTTGAGTCCTCGATGACGTCCACCAGCGGGAGCCCCGCGGCGGCGGCGGAATCGTCGTTCGCGGACGCGCTCGTGTTGGAGCTGTACCAGCACAGCGCGGAGACCGACGCGCTCGTACGGATGGAGTGCGAGAGGCTGCATGCCGGTCTGGAGCAGGCGCGGAAGCGGCAGTGCCAGGCGCTGGTGCGCGCGGCGTCGGCGGCGGCGGCGCGGCGGCTGCGGGAGAAGGAGGCGGAGCTGGAGGCTGCCCGCCGGCGCACCGCGGAGCTGGAGGCGCGCCTCCGGCAGGCGGCGGCCGAGAGCCAGGCGTGGTGCGGCATGGCCCGTAACAACGAGGCCGTCGTCGGCGGCCTCCGTGCCACCCTCGACCACCTCCTCCGCGCCGCCGACGCCCCTCCCCCCGTCGAGGGCTTCGGCGACTCGGACCCCACCTCCCCCGCCGCAGCCGACGACGCCGAGTCCTGCTTCTTCGCGGGGAAGGACTTGGGGAAGGAGGATGACGCCGCTAGCTCGCAGGGCGGCAAGTGGGCGTGCAGGTGCTGCGGCGAGCACGAGGTGTCGGTGCTGCTGTGGCCGTGCCGGCACCTGTGCCTCTGCAAGGCTTGCGAGCCCAAGCTGGACTCCTGCCCCGTCTGCCTCGCCCCCAAGAGCGCCTCCATCCACATCGCCATGAACTGATCTCGCCGCCGCCCATGGCGTTTCTTGGATTCGTCGGCCTATCTCGCTAACTCCAGTTGAGTAATTAGCCAATTAGATTAGTTTAATCAACCCCGTTCTGTTCTTTTGGGGAGACTGGGTAGTAATTCCATTGGCGTTTTGTACTACTATTTCACCCATGCTACTGTAAAAGTAAAATTACCGCCCAGTGGAAGATCAACATCTCTCACCCTGTCTGACCTCTTTTGGGTTAAAAAAGACGACTTTGCAATGTAAAAGATGCTTAACCTTTTCGTTTACTGTTTGTTGCTATGGCATATTGGTCTCTGTAATCCCACAATTACAATATCGTCTCTGTTCTGTTCATGGCTTCACATGCTTCTGTCTCTGCTCTGTTTTGCCCTTTTGCTTGAGAGGATTATTGAAGTGTCATATGCTTAATCCTTTGGATTACAATGTCAAACGTCTCACTGCAAGCAAAAAGATTGCCATTTGTTTTGTGTTTAATGTTCCAAGAAAACAGAGTCTTTTTTGTGTGCCTAGTTAACAAAGTACATGGGCGGGGGGCGGCAGCTTGCACGCGTTAGCAACCGCAGGATTAACGGCCGGTCGCCACGGTTTCCGAGGCGGATTATTCAATGTCTAGTGAGACGGCTCAGATGCAGATAAAGATCCACATGAATGCAGTAGTCTATGCCAGGGTTGATGTGATTTCAGGATACTGAAAGATACTCCTGCTGCTGCATTGCATTGCATTGCATTTTGCTTTGGCTGTTGCTTGCAGTGCGCAATTGCAAAACTGGAGCTGCCATTGCCATGGTGCTTGTGCCTTCTTTTCTGCAACCTTTCCGACTGGCAGCAGCAGCATCCTTTGTTTATTTGAGACAACAGCCAGCACTGCACCGCACTGCTGCATTTTTTTAATGCTGCTCAAGTCCAGTCCTGCTTGTCTGTCGCTGCATTTGGACCAGTAAAATTACTCCCTACTACTCACAGCTGCAGCAGCAGCAGCGCTGCAGAGTATGTACTGGTGGTGCAACAATCGGGCTAAGATCTTTGCAGCTTTTGAGAAGGCTAGCTAGTGGCATCGGCATCATGGTAGCTTTGGTTGGGTGTCGGTGCGTCGTGCACGATTCATGGCGCCAGATCGCCTAGCATCTGGTGCGTTGGCATTTCATGCCTGCCCTGTCTGCCCGGCCAAAAGAAAGGGAGAAAGAAAGGGAGGAAAAGAGGATGTGTCCTGTAGCTTTGGTTGGTTCAGGTCAATGTGCGAGCTCTCTTTTCTGTTTCAGCCGGCAGCATCTTTCCTCCTTTGTATCGATTGAGAGGGAGAAGAAAAGAGGGGCATTGGTGATGATTCTTTTGGAGCACAAAAAGGTGGCGAGGCTGTACAGTTTGGAACACCGGGTTCAGGATTAGGATGCCTCTGTTGGTATGCTTATGCTTCTGCCAATTCTGTACACACGGTGAGGACTCGTTTGGAACGACGGCTCAGAGTATGCAGGCTGACGTAAGCATCCACCGCTCTTTCGCCCCAACTCACATGCCTATGCACGTACTGCAAGCGTGAGAAGTTGGCCATACACACTTCCTCCCAAGTCTTGACCGTGCCACTGAGCTCGCGAATCATGTCGATGCGTATGGCAGCTGCAGGTACCACGACGATCGACCAGCCTAGCATCCGATGCACCGGCATGTGCAACGCATCCTTACCGTTACAATTTAATACGTACGTACGTAGATACATACATAGTTGTACGACTGTTTACTAGTTCCATCCGTTTTAGGTACACTCGTACACTTGCTTTACTCTTCGGAGACCATGCATTATTGCCAGCGGTAGGTACGTATACTAACGTAGATACATGCATCTACTTGCTTGATTTGCAAGTGGAGCAGTACAACAGCAACTGAACGAGCACGATATGAGACGCAGAAATCTCCAATTGTCCGACAGAATCAAAGCTAGCTCGTCTAGGCTCCTCTCTTTCTCATTTTGCAATCGAAAGGAGGCGACCAATGATGCCATAGGGCACAGATCGCACTAGGCTTGAAAATATGTGTTCTTGGCATGATCAAGCAGGAGATGACTGACTGGATGGTGATGCCTTTTGCCTGTGCCTTTTCCCCTCTTTCCCTTCTTTATTCATGCATACATGTTTTGATGCAAGCTAGCTTCTTTGCTTGTTCCTGGCTGCTTTCTTGCCCTTTTTCCCCCCATGGTGTCTTCGGGAGAGTGTGGCATGTTCCCTTGTGCTTCTCTGCGCTTTCGGAGAAATTAAGGCAGAGGTTTGACGTCTGAGAGTGGAGCCTTAAGCAGAAATTAACTTAGGCCCCCTTTTGGAACGGAGGAATTCGATAGATAT